>CM037092.1:12752077-13952077 GCA_020916435.1 Oxytropis ochrocephala
AACTAGTTCATAGATGGAATATGGTTACCAAATCATCAAGCAAGAACCAGAAAAATTGCCCAAAATAGTTCAAGGAATGTCATGCACAATAAAAGCATGGGAAGGAAACCATATAAATTTAGTGCAAGGGATAACTAAACAGGCAACATTATCAAACAGCAGAATTTAGCTCAGAAGACCCAGGAAGGAACTCCTGCGGTTTCAAATAATATAATGAAAATGTCGTAACCCAAGGGCGTCAGTACTATGCAGATATTTTGCATCATTTCCATATATAGCTACCAAGTCAATTACAAAGATTTCGGATATTACAAAGGAAGGTCAAATTTTAGAATAATATTCATAATAATTTCCCCATTTTCTTTCATAACTATAACGAATTGTTCTGCAATCAAATATAGGTATTAGATAGAGAAACACATGCCTGAATGATTGGATCCAGTATGGCAGATATAACTGGATCAAAAACAGGTTTTTGGCCAGAAGCAGGAACCATCATGCTGTTGTAGTTCTCAATTATTTCAAGTAGTACAGATACTCCTTCTCTCATAGCTGGGGGTGGGGAAAGATCAACAGCAACAAGTGGGGGATATCGTAAAAGCTTTTCTCCTCGACCTTTTAAAATATCAAAAAATGTTTTCTGAGCAGCATCTTTCAGTAACCATAGTGTATTACAAAGTGCAGTTTCTCGTCCGAGTAAATCTGAGATCTATAAGACCACAAGAAATCATAAAGATATATAGACATATGGATTACTATTAAAAAAAAAGAATAGAGATAACAACTCACGGTGTAGCAGTAAAACTCAAGTGTAATACTGAGTTTATAGGAGACTATAAGACTTGGTTGAGACTGTAAAACTTGTTCAACCCGCACTTTAAACGGCCGACATACTCCTTCAAAAATTCTATCAAGAACAAACATCAAGTCAATTTCTGTCTTGCCAGAGCCATTCTCAGAGTTATTGGAAAATTGCTTTGCCGTTGGTCCAGTATCTACAATTGCATCTGGATCAAGAAGTACAAGTACAAGTTCACGTTCAGATGCCAAGGCCTGCATGCATAAATAAACATATGATGAATAAATAAACTCTTAAAATAATTGAAAAATATCTCCGTATATTTGGATTGTATCTTAGTAATTTAACTATCTTAAATTAACTCTTAGGATTGGTTTCTATATTTCATGATTAGTTTCCTCATGTAACTAGGATTACTAGCCCAGTGTTACTATAAATAAAGACTGATGTTTGGTCTTTTGTAAAAATAATCATAACTACAATTTGAAATATATTCTTTAGCTTCTCTCCTACTCTAAAACCTTACAACCACAAGATGGTACTAGAGCTGTAACCTTTCTTATTACTAGCCCTAGCTATCCTACACCCCAGCAATCCAAACGAAGTTTGACCTTGACTATCCCAATTGAAGTTTGGGCCCTACTATCCCAGATGTCCAGATTGATCCATCCTTGTCTCTATCCTCAAACCATCCGAAGTTAGCCATGCTCTCTTTTTTATCACCAGCAATCTCTGGTGACTTCTTTCTTACCAATGACTTGTACAGATACAGTCCCGTATTACTAATGAATTAGCTTTGATTTATAGTAAATGCCATTGTATAACATACCAAAGGTGATTTCTCCTATTCATTGATGAATGTCGTGATGAATGATGCACTCCAACCTCGGTTTCAATTTCAATTTTTTTTGGGGTATCCTAAATTTTATTATGGCTTAAGGCTTCCAAATGTCTTGTTATGAATGGATGTGAAGAAAATTTTGTTCTTGTTTGCCAGGAAATTTCTATTGATGATCATTCTAGCGAGTCCTTCGTGATTATACAACCTTCGAATCATGCAATGCTTATCTCTTCAATGTCTCCAATATCTTTGAAATTTGAATTGCCTAACCGTCAATGTTGTCAGCAGCAGATTCCGGCTCATGGCGGATCGCCAAAACATCCCCATAATTCCGCCTCAAAACGCCATATTGCAGATGACGCAACCATACAGTACAAAAATGAAATGGCGGATTGCTCAAAATCAACCATGGTGGTTTTTTAACACTACTAAGTGCCAATTATATTTTCCTTTTTCAAGAGTTTATCCTAATAAGCGAAAGCCTCGTAAGCTCTAGCTTGAGAGGAAGTGTTACAATATATGAAAGATTTGGCTTGTATAGAGTAACTTAAGAATGATTTTCAATTTTCTTTATATTTTGTGATTTGCTTACTCATTTAATTAGGACTTGAAGTCTAGTAACTATCAAGATTAGTTTCTTTATTTAATTAGGATTAGGAATGTTATGTAGAGAGAAGGGAAAATTTATTAAGGCGGTTAGTTAATAAGAAGAGACTAGTTAGATTAACAAGTGGAAGGATGGAGGAAATCAGTCTGTGAAGTCAAGTGTGAAAGGAGGAAACCCTTGGAGGGAGAGGCTCCTCTTCTATTGTCAAACATTCATTGAATAAAATTGGTCTTTCTTTTCATTTGTTCCTATGAATTTTCCATTTTTCCTCTCTTGGTTCATAACAAGAAGTAATGGAGTATAGTATCAAACCTGATGCAACCAGCCTAACATATCACCAACATATCGTAATGGGTCATGAGCATGCACTTCAATTGGTCGAGGCATTCCACCAGGTCCTCCACGTGTAAGAGCACTTATAAATCTTCTAAATAGTGCATTGTGTCTCATATTGGCTACCTGCAAAATAAGTAAATAATTTAAGAGCTCGTGTAAATGCTGATAAAGACAATCCAAGTTTCAACTTGACAATAAGAACATTTTTTAGATTTTATCAACATGAGGTTTACTGGCAATATCATAACCACCATTAGATGGTGGATGGTGACAGATGATATGTTCAGAATCTGTCATATCTTAATTGTAATATGGAAGAAGACCAAATTATAATCCCAATCAAAGCTGGATTTATCAATTTTTCATTAAATTGATTAAACCCATTAAAAAGTTACCTCTTCTGCACAATACTTGAAAAGGACAGATCTTTCCCTAAGATAGCGTACAGCTGTTTTCAGAAGCTCACTGACTTCTGGATTGTCGGTGTCGCCCAATTTTCTACATTCAGCCTGAACCCACCTAGAAGTAAAGACTATAAGTAGTTATATATATCATCAAACTAGCCAGTCTATCAATACAAAGAAACAACCTGTACGAATCTTTGAGAATACCTGATAGAAAATATCTATCTTTGACATTTATAAAAGCAACACCCATAAAAAGATTAAAATCCACACCTTATTATATATATATATATATATACCATTTACCTACTACCAAAATGCCAATTTTATCTTTTTTCCAACTAAACAATTGGAAAATATTTAGGTAATTTCACTTTTCCACTTTTTCACCTTTCACTCTCTCTCACACTTTTTCAAATTTATTCACTTTCTCACTCTCTTTTCTTCTTCTTCCTCTAATTCTCTCATTTCTCTATTTTTCACAATATACCTACTTTAATTTCATCTACAAGTCTCCTTCATTTTTCCTCTTTACAATTTTAAAATTTTCAAATTTTGACAAAATTTTAATATCCGTTTCTTACACAGGATAATGTTTGGACTAATTAAATTTTGTCTGAGTTCATACATTTACTATCTATACTATACAAATCACCCACTACCAAAATACCAATCATACCCACTTCCAGCAACATCAAAACCCGTCCCCAAATTCAATTTTTCGTAATCACTTTTTTCGGTCAAATGCATTGTGGGTCAGTGAGTACTGAGTCCTAATGCTTTGTGTTATTTAAGCTCACTCATGGCCTGTTTGGGTTTAGAGGAATTGGGGGAAGGACGAAAAATTCATGGCATGCTCTAGAGGGAGGAGGGGGAAGAACCAGATTGAGAAAAGTTTTGGAAACTCAGATTGGGTGCTCGCCTGGTGATCAAAGAAGGCAGGTGACAGAGGGAGAGTGAAGGAAGAACCAGATTGGGATTTGGGAACGAAGAGAGAGGGAGGAGAGGGAATGTTAATTTGGAACCCTAATTTCAATTTTACAATTTATCCACTCAGCTTTTGAAATTAAATTAAAATTAAAATTAATGACGTGTCAAGTCCAAATGGTCTGAAAATTGCCACATCAACATTCCGTCAGCCACATAAGTAATTTTTGTAACGGAACACTGACAGAAGGACTGATTTAAAAAAAGTTATTTTGCAAGGACTTATTTAAAAATAATATATTTTATAGGGACTTATTTGAAAACAGCTATATTTGTAGGGACGAAAAAATATTTAAACCTTTTTAAAAGGTAAATGAACCTTAATTCTCAATTTGGATTTTTGTCATGTTATATATATGTAAATTGACTTTTATCTTTATAATTAGGTATGTATATGTGGTGCCCCTATTAGACATTAGTTGTGTCCCCGTGTCCGTGTCTGAGTTAGAGTTGGTGCTTCATAGACAAAACTGGATTGGAAAATTACCTTGATGCCCATAAAGTTAATTTTTTTTAAAAAAACAAATGTTTTTTTGGTTTAAGTAAAAAGGTGTATATTGCTAACATATATCTTCATAAAAACTAGTGGGTGTATCGCAGCAAATCCCTTCACACACGTGTAAATCATATGGATAAAAAACAAGGCATACTCTAGCTATATGATGCTGAAGTAGATGAAGCTTCACCTGCATAGGCGCTCATAAGCTCCTTCTTGATACACCGCCATTATGTCCATCAGCTCTAAACCAGCACGCTGCAAACGAAATTCCCCAATTCAAATAAACATCGCAAATTTATTTTTAAACGACAAAACCTATGCCTGAACAAGGTCAATACTAAGCGAAAATTGTGACACAAAAGCAAGCAACATACAAGAATTATTGACGAGAAGAAATAGACACAACGTATTCAATAACTTTTTATACCCAAGACGTATCCCACTAGATGGGATTGGCCGCTACATAGAAAAAAGGGCAGCATCGTGCAATTGAACTCCCGCCATAGAAGGGTTAGACCCGTTGCAAAATGAAAATCTATTGTAAACATCCCTACCTTATCTTTGCAAGAGATTGATTCCACAACTTAAACCCATGACCTCCAGTCACATGTTGACATAATTCTCTGTTATGTATGAAGTTCAAAGATAGACAGATTAGATTAAATCCTCTTGATGCTTTGGCCTATAGTTTTCTCAGTCTCTCTCTAGGGCTCCATCTCTACTATTTGACTATCCTGCCATCAAGTCAACCCTCCTTACCGATGCTTTTATGGATCTTCTCCACACATTTCCAAACCACATAAGACGAGATTCTACAATCTTTTCTACTGTGGAACTATCCCAATTTTCTCTCTAATAATTGCATACCTAATACTATCTTCTCTTGTGTGGCCACTCAACCTTGGAATGTTCTAATATCTGCAAAACTGAAATCACTTTTTTGTTCGCTCTTTACCACCTAACATTCAATCTCATAGAATGTTGGCAGTTTCAAGTTGAGCTGTAAAATTTTCCTTCAACCTTGAGTGGTGCTTTTCTTCAATAATTTATAAAAATAAACTTAAATATGTGTCACCCTTGCAATTACTGAATTTAAGCAAACCAAGAAATGAATAATATATAAATGAAGTGAATAGTACTTGCCTATTGCTATTTAAACACATTCAATGGGAATCAGTAGAAATAGCTCCCAACATATAGCACACATTATTTGCACAAAGAGTTCACCAGAGTGACAAACCTTGCTCCAGCTTATTTACTAGCATGAAATATAGGGTAATGCTAATGCCAGAAAAGCTAAGCTATGTATCAACTAATGGAAGTATATAACTCTCAAGAAAACATAAGGTAAATTTATTTTAAGAAAATTATAAATATGTTTCCTAAGGTCTAAATCATGCAGGTTCCTGCTCACTAGATGAATCGGTACTGCATATTGACTTACAGATACATGTATTTTAATTTGATTTGATGGTTTAGGACCTAATTATTTATAACCACATGAACTTAGTGTAATTTTCGCTATAGAATTGAGTACCCTATTAAATAAATGTAGCCTCTGACAAACCAACAAGGGTTGGCAATAGTGAAAGTGGACTGACCACGAGTAAACTTTACTTTGCAACTTAGCGTTTCAGGAGGAAGGTTCACCTAACCACAACCTCTGGCCTAAGGGTTAGTCTCACAACTTTTCTAATTGGACAACCCAATCAGAAAAAAACGTAGCCTCCAACAGAGCATCTTACCGTAGACTTTAAGTAGTCCATACAAGGAATCGGAGCCACTCATACAACCGTGACAGGTGTTGGTTAAGGATTAATTGTTCAAAATAATGAATATGAGTACAGAACTTAAGCAGCTTGGAGACTTTCATTCTTGTCATGGACATCTGCACCTCCTTCCCCAATTCCACAAGAGTATCTATGTACAATCTAAATTTAGAGATTATGCAAGTTTCTGCATTCAACTTTGTTATCATATTTCCAAATTTGCGGCAACTGCCAGATAATAGAACTGCTACTGCTACCACTTAAGTCAAGGATAGAAAATATTACCAGTGAGAGAATGTGTTGTCACAAGTAAACTAAAAATCATATAGGCATTTTTCAGATAACATGTGTAGAATTGCACATATAAATATAAATATAAATTATAATACAGGGACAAAGAGGACAAGAAAATTACCTGATGATGTGTCCTAAGCAACACTTTGCAGTTGGCATGAATCTCTTGGACGTGAGATAGGGCCTTGAAAAAGTTTTCGTTCAGATCTTCATCTCTAAGTGCATTTATCTACAGATGATCAACAATTAATTCAAGCAAGAATTTAAAACACATATCTCACTTAGTTCAGAAAGTCATGGATTAATTAATAGGTAAGATAAAACATCAAACGATAATTTAACCTCTTCGGGGGAGAGCTGATAATCGCGTAGGAAACACGCCGCAATCTCTTGTCTTTGTGTAGTAGTTTCAAGTTCTTGTTTGAGCCTCTCTGTGGTACTGATAATGTCACCGGTGCTAGCACTACAACTGTTCAAAGCCTTTTCTATCCTGTAAAATGTAGAACCTAAACTTTTATGAAAAATGTATTCTCGTTTGAAGAAGAATAAGATGATTTTAATTTCTAAAGGTAAACTTGATATGATGAGGAAAATTTAAAACTCCAACCCCAATTAGTGCTAAACAGAACATAACAGACAAAAGAGCTCCACTATTAAGCAAAATGGAGAATGGTGTGCAACACCTCGCATTTAACACAAAAATAAAATATCTTGAACACCTAAGTAGTCAATCCCGGAAAGCGGAGCGAAGCGGCCACCCCCAAAAACGCTAAAGCGGTTTAGCGGGTAGCGGTATGGCTGCTATTTTGGCCTCTAAAATGCAGTATATATACAAAATCACAGGCAACATATAGAAACACTCAAAAATAAAAGCTACACAAAATCAAAAAGATAGTCATAAACCCTTACTTAATAATATAAATTCAAAGATGTTGGTGTTTGACTAGAAGATGCCATAGTGTGAGTGTGAGAATAGAAAAAGTGCTCAAGTGGGACGATTAAGGTTCAATTTTACCTTCAATAATATTTATTTACCCTAAAATAGCATTTAATAGTAATAAAAGAGAAAAATTATGGTAAATCAGTGGATATGCAAAAATGTAAAAGAGGAACTGAAGTGATCCCTACAATAGCGGCCGCTATCACTGCTAATCGCCGCTTTTGGACCGCTATTAGCTGCTGCTTTCACCGCTTTTGCAAACACGCCCCACACAACAAATAGCGGAGCGCTATGTCAAATTCCGCTCCGCTAAACCGCTATAACGCCGCTATTGATTACCTAGTTGAACACAGACCACACTCGGCTTTAACACATTACTATGGAACTTCCTTTAACATGATTTTGCAAGCTTTTCCAAATAATGTACTGCAAAATGCAGCAATTCCTGGCCATGATTGTGGCTACTCTGAATGCACCCTAAAACTGCGACCCTATGACTGAAGAGTAGCTGCGAGCTGCCGCTCTGCAAAATGCCGCTATTAACAACTATGCTTCATGTTAAGTGGTTTAACATCATTTTAAGTATGAACAAAAACTCTAACACCACACATACTACATGCTAAGCATAACACTTTTCCTAACTACAGTAGTTTCCTGGAAATGAAACCGGGTTTTTTCATCTGTGAAGTGTGAAAGGCATATACATAAAAGGTATCTGCTAGAGACTGGAATATAACTAACTGATTTAAACAAGAAAAAAAAATCGATAATCCTAATTGTGACTACTGTGTGTGTGTGTCTATACATTTACAACAAAAAAATTATCTCCTAACTAACTGCATCGATTTCCTTCACCTTCATTTTAGAAGTTCACGATATAGCCAATGGAAAATCTTGCTGTACAGCTTCTCAAATAAGTTATGGACATGCTTCTAGAAACCAAACAAGTCAGTCATTTCCTTAACACACCTCATTCTCCAACAAACCGGTGATAATGTTACTAAAAACCAATAACTAATTCAAATATACCGAACAAGCATTGCTTTGACACTACTGTAGCTCATAATCTATTGAGTGAAAAGTTTTACTACGTTAATGATATACGAACCTAACTAAGACAAAGCATTTCCTACATAACGCTTGATTCATGTTTCATAATCAATTACTTGGACACAGTGATTAGCGAACATGTGATGCAATGCAACTCAATTTCACTACTAAGAACAGAACCTGAGCTATAGTTAACAACACTCGGAATCAAAGCACACGATATATTGTTCTTGCTACACACATCTACCGCTTAAGATAAACATTCAAACAACGAATTGCAACTAAGAAACCTTATGAAACAGAAAGCCGCACCTATCACAGCACTCGGCAAGCGCATTGACCTCATTCTCCACGCTATCCAAAGCCTATCAAAGAAAATGCAAAGATACTGAATCGGATCAGAACGGCGGAAGCAAGATAACAAATTATGTGAGAAGAAAAAAAGAAGGTAGCAGAAATGAATTACCAGTTGCGCGGTATGGGAAGCATCAAGGAACTCGTGATTGATGGATAGGCTGCGTTTCTCAATTGTGGATCGGAGGTTGCGGCGTGCTTGAGGAGTGTTTTCGTCGTAGAAGGAAGAGAGCGTGTTCAGCGAAGACAAGAGATCCGGCGTATCGACTCTCGATTCTAGAACCTTCTTCAGTTTACGGGATAGCCCCGGCGCCAAACCAGCCACCGTTGTTCCCATTTTCTTCTTCTTCTTCTTCCTCTTCGTCTCTGTTCAGTGTTCAGATCTTTGATCTAACTATGCTTCACAGATTTGCAGTTTTTTCCCATTTTGTTCGTTACACCCGGTTCGGGATGAACCGGTTTGATGTGTGGTGGGTCCGGTTTAACGTGCTTGTTCTCAAATTGGTCCAATGAGTTTCATAAACTCACTTTGCAGATGTTGCTTTTTCCACCCCCATTTCTTGTTGTACCGCCCCCTTTTCTCCCAATTTATTTTCTAATTTTTTCTTTACTTTTCAGAACTTAATTTTCGGAACACAGAAATATACATTCTGGAAAATTGACATAAATTTAAATTTTAATGATCATAGTATTTAGGGGTTTCAAAATAGACAAACTCATAATGTAAAGGTTGACATTAGGTCTGAAAATTGATAACCACGTGAATCAAATTTAACCCATAAAATATGTGAGGTCATACTTCCTACAACCCTTCAGCTACTCATTGAACACCTCCTGACCCTATGAAAAGACTAAAATACCATTAATGAACAAAATAGTTCCAAGCGTGTCCCTTTTTTCCGGACTTTCAACGGATACGGTACTTTAGTACCAAACTAGTACAATACTATAGTACTGTGGCACAATTTTTTCCAACCACCCCTCTTTGCAGGATTTTTAACAAGTACAATATTATGCTACCGTACATTTATTTTTCACAAAACTCAAGTATGATACTTTAATATCGAACCGGTTCGTTACTAAGGTACCGTACCAAGCCAAAATGTTGTGTGAGGGGTTTGGAAGCGCGTTTCGTGTAAGAGTATTTTTGGAATATTTGAGGATTAGAGGTGTCTAGTGAGCAGCTGGAGAGTTGTAGTAAGTATGAGACAATATGTGACCTTAAATATGTCATGACAAACGTTTTTCACTCAATGTGCTGGCCCAACCATACTATGTTCATATTTGTATTTTTAGTTTCTACAAAAAGACTCTGCTTGGATAAACATTTTAATTAAGAACTTATGCATAAATTGTTTTATAATAAAAGATAAAATAATATTATACTGTTTTCCCATAATCTATAAACTATTTACCTAACCTATCATGCAAAACTTATGAAAATTAGCTGAAAATAGCTTATGAACATATTATAAATTGTTTTCATAAACTCTTCCTGACAATTTCACAAGTGTTTATGACAATAGATAAGCTCTAATTTTATCATATAACAAAAATTATACTACCAAAATGGTACTGGGGTGTTGGTAAGGGTGTTCAAAACCGAACCAAACCAATAGGAAAACCGCAAACCGAACCAAACCAAACCGAAAACCGCAAAAACCGCTTTTGATCGGTTTTGTTCGGTTCTTTTTCATTGCATCACAGCGGTTTGGTTCGGCTCGGTTTTGTTTTCCAAAACCGAACCAAACCAAACCAAACCGCAAAGTAACACTAAGGCTTTGTTGAATTACAACCTTCCTTACTAACTTACTAACCCAATTGCAACTACAACCCAACTCTCACTCACTTACTAGCCCAAATCCAATTAATTCTTTGACTCACTTACAAATAATCCATATTGTTATGCTATATTTAAAAATTACAACAAAATATTTCATTCAAATTCTTTTAAACATTGTCTTAGCTATTTGAAAAAAATTAAAAGAGAGTGATTTATATACTACATATATTTGAGTAGATTTTTTCTTAATGATTTATGTTAGCCTTTTTTATGTTAGTTAATTTTAACTCCGTTTTAAATTAATTTTGTCTTGGAAAAAACCGAACCAACCGAACCAATCCAAACCGCATTGGTTTGATTTGGTTTGGTTCGGTTTTATTTTAGGAAGCCAACCGAACCAAACCAAACCGCATGTAATTTTATCTTGCGGTTCGGTTCACTTTTTATCTCAAAACCGAACCAAACCGCACCGCGAACACCCCTAGGTGTTGGTAACATGATTTCTTCTATTCTTGAAGTCGGCCAAATAGGAAACAATTCATTCGTATAAAATATTAGATTAGATTAGATGTCTCATTGCTCATTGGTTGTCCAAAGAAATAGTTCAACTATGACCAAATAGACATAGAGTTACATTACTATACTCAAATCCTTAAGTCACTCAACTTTTTTGAGAAACAAGCCTCTGGCTTTTTCATCATTGGATTAAAATCACTTATATATAATGTTTTAGTGGTTTTTGCTTGTTATCAATGAAATATTACATTATTAAAAAAAATGTAATATACAGATCATATGGTCATATATGATGATTATATACTGGCCTACCATGCAAGGGAGCAGGAATTAGTGCTTCTTTAGCTAGTTTGCACAAAATATGGTATCACGTCCTTTATTTTCCTATCTTGATACTATTATTTTATAATAAATAAAAAATATCTTTCTTAAACTTCGTACGACAAATCATTGTTTAAGCTAGCACTTTGTCTTTGTTAGGCATTTAATTTAATTAGTAATTAGTAATTAGTGACAAGATACAATAAGAATATTCTATTAATTAGATGGTGATCAATTTAATATAAATAAATAAGTACATTGCAATTAGGTTGCTGATAGTGTTGTTAAGTTGTTGGGGGATGTAGTTCTGCTTGTGGCTTGGTCACCTTTGATCAACCTCCTTGCATATGTTAAAAATCATGGTTGTTGGTGATATAATGGAAGTCTCCACTCCCTCTGTTATCCCCGTGTAATTTTTTTTTTAGGTTTTTTAGCCGTATTTGATTTTAAAAAAAATATCAAAATTGATACTTAATTTATACAATTTTTTTAACTTCTTGAATATTTATTTAATTTTTCTCTGTCACTTCTTTTTTGGAATAATTCTAGATTTCTCGCATTTTTCTTGTTACAAACACTTCTTATTTTTTCTACAAACACACCTAATGTTTCTTGTGTGGAGCTATATTTCTTTTTGATAAGCAAATAATTCGTTCAAAAGTGAGTACAACTACAAGTGAAAACTCAAACCAAGTTCATATCGAATTGAGGCATGACAGAAGATTGGAACACCACATCGAGAAAACCAAACTCACGTTTCTACCACTACAAAAAAAGGTTATTTGCGATGGACCTTTTGCGACGGGCCAAGATTCAGTAGGTAACACGCGAGTTACTGACAAATCTGGTCGTTGCCACTAGAGAGAGGGAATCTAGAAGAAAAAAAAAGAGGGAATTGAAATTCATTTCCGTGGGGATTTGCGACGGATTAGGCCGTCACTATTAAAGTGAATTTTATTAGTGTTGCAGTTTGCGGTGGACAAGGCCGTCACTATTAAATTGAATTTACTGTTGTAGTTTGCAACAAACCAATAAGTCGTCGCTAACGGTCATTAAAATAAATTTTTCGCAACACTCCTCATTTCCGTTTTCCTCTCTCTCTCTCTCTCTCTCTACGATCCCTCTTCTTTCTTTTCTCCCATTTCATCTCCACTAGCACCACCACCACCACACCGTAGCTTTCTCCCTCACTCTTCTCTCTCTACGAACCCTCTCTCTCTATATGTCTCCCTTTCTCTCCTCAACCACAGCCCCTGCTCTCTCTCACCATCGCATCGGAGTGCCCACCGTCACTGGACCACCACCAAACCATTGCATTCTTCTTCTCTTGGCTCCTAATGATTAATTTTTGTTTTTTTAGTTTTGTTTTTTTTACGATTTATTATAGAAATTTGAAATGTATATATTGTAGAATATAAATGTATTTAGAAAAGTTGTTTTTAGAAATGTTGTTGTTTGAATTTGACACCAATGGAGCTTATTCCAATTAACCTCCTCTTTCATAGAGCGTAGCTGAGGTGACAGAGCTGATACAACAAATGAAGACTCAGGATCAGACTATTAGGACTCTGCAGAATGACATAGCGAGGATGCACTATCAGCAGGAAAAGATGATGAGGTTATATAGGAACATGCGTCAAAAACCAAAAGAGTCACATCAGTTATATCTTAGCCCTCTTAGATAGACTCTGATTCTAATAATGCTGCCTATTAGGACTTTTTGTACTAGTTTGACATTTCAGATTAATATATATATATATATATATATATATATATATATATATATATATATATATATATATATATATATATATATATATATATATATATATATATATATATATGATTTATTCAAATTTTATTTAATTATTCCCAGAATATTTATTTTAAATTGTTTTTTTATTTTGCATTATAGCATTTATTAATAATAATGTAATAAATATAAATAAGCAGATTTTGGAAGAAAAAAAATTATCTCAATTGCTCATTAGCAATAGATGTGGCCATATTGCTAATTATCACACGTGGCAAGTAATTTGCGACAGACATGGTTGTCGCTAATTTACGGCCAACAGCCCACGCTAATTAGCGACAGACGAACAGTAGATATGGCTGTCACTAATTTGCGACGAATTTCTCAATGTCACTACATGTTACCGATCAACCTATTTTCGAGGGAGGAATTATGTCAATAATTTTGTCGCAAAAAAAAAAATTAACGACAATTTTTTTGCTTTTAGCGATGGATTTGGCCGTCAGTAACCCTTTAGATAAATCAGCGCCATGACACAATCTTTGAAACAAGGCCACCACATTAACAGAATTACCCCCAATATAATTACCTCACTTCTAGCTCCCCAAATAACCCAACAAGTGGCAAAGCAAATTAAGTATTTTAACTTCTTCTTTATCTTCCTTGAAATGAATGTGTGTCGTATTCTAGTAGCAAGTTAATTACAAATTGTAAACATATGATCCTTAGCTGAGCTTGCTAGAGAGTAGAGACCTATATTACTTCAATTGCAGGTGGTACTGTGACAAGTTTACTAATATAAACTTAATGGTAAAAATTTCAAACAAATTTAATATCTTATAAATTATCAATTTTTATAGACTTAATTACACTTTTGGTACATCTATAATAGCTCATCTAAGATTTTAGTCTCCCAAGTTTTTCTCACATGATTTTGGTCCTCCTATTTTTCCAATTTCTAAAATGTGAGCTCTGCCAAAATTGGTCAAACCTGAGACTGATGTGACACTCACTTAAATGACGTAGCATGCCACATTTGACGGTCAAATTAATTTTTAATTAAAAAATACTATCATTTAGTGCTTGTGGTGTAGGAGAAATGAGAAAGTGTGGATCATGTTGAGAAACCGGCAATACATATTCTTTGCATGATTGAAAGAAGGTGCGTGCATCACATTCAGTAACACCAAGAAGACACATTTCAATTCCGACTAAAAAAGGAACTCAGGTCGATAAGGAATAAGTGCAATGTTCATGGTAGTAAGCAAGCGCAAGAGAAAGAGACATTGGGTCTATTGGAAGCTCTATATTGGCTCAAGAAAATAGTCTCTACAACGATGTGGAGCTAGATTGCAAGCCGGTGGTTGATGTTACAACTTATCATACGGAGTAAGGAGAAATTATCTTAAAATGTCGTTAATTGCTTCAAAGGTTTGCACAACTTCAAAGTATTATGCTACTCAAGCAAGCATGACTTTATTCCAACTTGTATATATTGCAGAAATTTTGTTGAGTGAAATATCTTAATTTGTTGCTTTCAAAAAAAATATACAATCTTTCCTTAAATTTTGTTGAATATTATGACTCTATTGTCTATATTAACTGTCGTATATAATGTAGATTCTAAAATTAGTATAGTTTTAATTTTTGTTTAACATTAATTATCATTTTCTCAAATTAATATATTGTGTGTCTCTCAAAATAACATAAATTGAGAATATCAAGTCTTTTTTTATAGGTGAAGGAAGAATAGATAAACTAAGACACAAGCCTAGGGATAGCATATCCCATTACATCATAATGAAAAAGCAAGACTAAGGGTGGGGAAATGGACGTCTACAATAGTCCACATAAAATCACCATGATGACCTATATTAACTAGGATATTATGTATGTGCACAAAAGTTCCCTATAAACCGACATGATGAGATATAGAGAAACAATTTTTTTTCTTTGTAAATAACGAAGAAGATCAAGCACTAAGATTCTGACTCCTTCTCTCAAAATCAAACAAACTACAGAGACTAGAAAAAAAAATCTAAAACATTTAAACTAAAATTACTAGAATGACTATGAACTGGCAATGCATCTGCACAACATTTTGTTCCCCAATCAATTTGAAATAAAGTGATAGCCAACCAGGCAGCCGCACAAGAGTAACCACTTCTTGAAGTAAGAACTGCAAATGTAAGGTAGATCTCATCGAAGACGAAGAGTGCATTTTCTTTACCAAATTAATCAAACTCCGAGAACCTGTCACTACAACCACATAATTAGTCAATTGCATATTTTTCACCATTTGCAACCCCAAGAGAAGACCCTAGGGATGGCCATTAGTACCTTATGGGCAGGGTACTATAGTGTCTGTCTCTGTATCCTCTGGGTAACAAATGCCCATGGGCACACTTATTGTCCACACTTTTTCAACAAAAAATAATAAATAAAATAAAAAGCATTGTAATTTAATTTAAAAAGTCATTTTTTTATCTACTATTTAAAATATAACATACAATAACATTTAGGTGAATATCAAAAATGTTATTTAGTAGTTAGATATAGTGTTTTATGAAAAAAATTATTTTTTTAAATTGTATATAAGAAAGTTGTAATATATATATATATATATATATATATATATATATATATATATATATATATATATATATATATATATATATATATATATCTTGAGTGCATGTGGTCTGCAGAATTTGCAATCGTGAGTAGTGCCCGCATGCTGAGCCCACGCCCATATGTGCGGGTAATTACTTGTTCGTTTGCGGGTACTCTATAGGCATGAGTTCAATTGCCATCCCTACCCAGACCCTCTCTAGAGCATTCCTATGAGGTAATTTAGACATAAAGCCATATATAATTTTTTTTATATATAACCCCTAATTTTTTTCTAATTTTGACCCTTATTTTTTCATTTGCACACCCTTACTTAACTACTTGCACCACTCTGAACTACTATTGCACTCTGCACGCAGAAAAGGATGAATGAGTATTGCCATTTTTCTTCTCGCAACATTTCTAAAAGATGAAATTTTTTAACGATGAAGAAGAACTAAACATTATTATTTTATCCATTACTTAAACAATAAAAAGGTTGGGTACCGTGAAGTTGTGAAGTACAAATGGTTAGGTTTAAATAAAAAAAAATAAAGTGTAGCTCTCTAAAAAGAAAGCAATAGTCAAATGTGCAGAAAAAATAAACATCAGATACATGACATGATAGCACACTATAGATAGCGAGTAGTAGTGCATCGCATGTGAGTGCAAATGTAAAATATGAAAGTTGGAAACAATGTGTAATATCCTGGACGGTTTAGATCATCGCTAGAGGACATATACAAATGGGTTAAATATATTTTTAGTTAATGTGAATATAATTTTTTTGTTTTTAGTCTCTCTAAATTTTTTTAGGTACTTTTGGTTCTCATATTATTTGTTGCTAGTCATTAATCTCCACTAACAGAGCTCATATGGCAATTTTTAATGTGTTAGGGACCAAAGACATATTTAACGTTATATATGTAAATTTTTTTACTAGTTTTATGATTCGAAAAATTATTAAAATTTTATTAAATTAAAAAGTTTGATCACTCTATGTCAAGGTTCTAGATACATCAGTGCACCACACCAAATGTCAGCTACCAATCCCAAGGATCGCCGCTAATGACTTTAGTAGCTAAATTTAATTAAAGCCAAACTTCAAGACCAAGAATGAATTTTTTTCCCCAATTTGGATTATTCATAGAAATAAACCGATTCCAAACATCTCGCATATCATCACAATCCCTCATCTTATGCATCAAATACTCCGAGCCGTTAAGACACGGGTAATGTTATTTAGACATAGGTTTTTTGACAAAAATCGATAAAAACCAACTCATAACACCAATTAACCAAGTTTTTTAAGTCATTAACCAAGTTTTTAACAATGCCTCGAAAACTGTGAAAAAGAAGGTTGGTAAAATAGTCTAAAAAACTTGATTAATTCATGTTGTAAGTTGGTTATTGGATGGTTTTGTCTAACAAAAATGTCCAAATAACATTATCCTTAAGACACTGAGGACAAATATCAGCTTGCAACATCCCATGATGAAGTAAATTCGGAGCGAGGTCATCTCTAGAAGACTACACATCATTCCTTACTAATTCCCTCATCACATCACTACCACATTAACTTTACTCTCTCTCATCATTTCTCGAATTTACCCTATAGGTAGGTAAATCCGATTCACAATTTGTAAACCGGATTTACCTACCTATGAGGTAAATCCGGGAACCCCCCTTTTTTGTTAATTTTATTTTAAAAAAAATACGCGTCTGTTACGATTTAAAATACAATACGAACGCGTTACGATATACGAGTAAAGATGCGTCTAAATACGATCTAAAATACATCAAATAGACGGGCAATCACGCCTATGATCCTACTACTCCCCGTGACTTCCCGCTCATCGCTCCGAAAAATCCGCGTCGACGATATAGTGCGAAGAAACCGCTTTATGATCCTCGTAGCAACCGCTCTATGAGGAGCACTCGTCATTGCGTGGATCGCCGTCTATTTTGACGTATATTAGTTTGTATTTAGACGTATCTTTATTCGTATATCGTAACGAGTTCGTATCGTATCGTATTTTAAATTGTACCAGACGCGTATCTTTTTAAAAATAATTTTTTAAAAAAAAATAAAGAGTTTTCCGGATTTACCTCATTGGTAGGTAAATTCGGTTCACAATTTATGAACCAGATTTACCTACCTATGAGGTAAATCCGGGAATCCCAACGTAATTTTTTTTCAAAAAAATACGAACCGAAAATACCATTTTGTGAAGTATTTCCGGAAATTTTTCTAAAATGTATTGAAATGTAATTTTGGAATAAAATGACTTACGGGAGCGGGAGGGAGGATGTGGGGGGTAAAAAAAAACCCTCTATGCGCGCATGCTTTATCAACTAGCATATTGCTTAGAGACTGCAGTTGCAGTGGATTTATTTATTTATACGGATATTCAACCCACGCAATCATTCTAACTATCATGTGCTTCTCCACTTGCGAAAGATCTAAGAGATGTTCATTCAATTGCGTCATAAAAAATAAAAGAGATGCACATTCAATTTTTAACTTTTGATCTCTTTAATTCTCTCATGCTACTGCTATACTCACGCAAGGACAACCAAAAAGGTTTCTCTGAGCGGTAATTAGGCTCAGATCTCATCTTAAGGTTTCAAATTCGAATTTTAGTATGACATGAAACTCTATTAGGCTTTTTAGCCACACACTGACTGTGAAAATCCATATACACGTAGTTAGTTAGGTATTCCAGTATAGATTAGTTACCGACAAAGTTAAAGAAAATTGCACACCAACACACATCGACACACTCCTATATACTATATCCCATCAAGATGATAGTGGCCGTCAATATCTCTAGATTCATGTAATAATAAATAGAATATCTCATTTCAACAACTATGGCTAGAACGAACATTTTATTCTACCTAGATAGGTGAGTGTGGTGGGGGAGTAAGATTAAAATAACCTCCTCACACTTCGACAACTCATAAGATTGAAATAACCTCACACTTCGACAACTCATCAGAAGCAAAAAAGAAAAAGGGAACAAGAGAGGGAGGCACTCTCTCTCTCGCGTGTTGTTTGTGGGTTATGCTGTCTGAAAATCTTGCAGTGGCACCTCGGATTTGCCCCTTTCCGTCATTCCACATCATCTCCACTTTCATTTTCATGCATGTCGATTAATTTGGGTGGATTTATCAGTGACACAGCATAAGGCCTGATTTAGAATCTTTTTAACATGGCCCAGACCAGTGTGTTATATACATGTGTGTGTGTAGTACAAACTATAATCACATTAAGATGAGGACAAAGTATATTTAATCATCCATCATATCACACTATCATACCTACTACTCCAACAACACTGGGTAGCAAAATATGTGGTACTATCCAATTTAAGAAATTACCTGCAGCTATGCCAGAGAAATATCCAGTTTATACCAAAATATAAATAGCTATGAATCATTTCGGCATCTTTATTCATGGTTGTATGTTTAGGCGAGTGAGCTCTTTGACTGCTAACAAAGATACTAATAGATCACCAAATAAAGAGGTCTCCACGCTATTAGCAGTTAAAGAGAACTACTCTCACGCCAAGATGAGCTAACTCCTTACTAGCTGTTTAACCTTCAGTTAGCGTTTAAGTATGTATTTATAACAACAGCTCCACGATTTCCTCCATAAAAGCTCAACTCTTCCTCAATAACAACTCACTACAAATAATAAAAGTCGTTAGCGTTTAAGTATGTATTTATAACAACAGCTCCACGATTTCCTCCATAAAAGCTCAACTCTTCCTCAATAACAACTCACTACAAATAATAAAAGTCATTTGTAATGTGCGAAGAAAGTGGCGATTATAACTAACTAAATCAAATGAATTAAAAACAAACATTTCAAATAAATAGAAAATAAAATCTGTCAAGTGGAATATTTCTTTTTATTTAACTCTACCAATAAATAGTTATTTTTTTTATTAGAAAGGGGCATAAAGCCAAAGATTACACAAAGATTAACCTAGGAGTAGAGACTCCACTAGAATCAAAAGCAAGAAACTGCTTGATACAATCAGGGGGTGGGAAAAAGTAATAATGGAGGTGGCATTAGTCAAGGAGCAGCCCATATTATCCAGCCCATCCGCAACAGAATTGGACTCTCTAAAAATGTGTTGGATCTAGACGACCCGGTTAGAACCCAACAGTAGACGGGGATAAGATTACGACCACTTGAGTTTTCGAAGACATTGATGTTGTTCAAACCAAACACCACAACCCTAGAATCAAACGTTGAGCTCCAGTAGACAAAATCCAAGCTCTGTCGCGAGATTGGGCCCCACCAGAACACCCCACAACTCAGCGATGAAGGAGTTAGCACGACCCAGCTTTTTGGTGAACCCAAGAATCCAATTTCCATTCGAGTCACGAAACACCCCGCCGCACGCCGCCATAGCAGGGGAAGACTTAGAAGCGCCATCACATTTCAACCTAATCCACCCAGCAGAAGGAGGAATCCACCTGATATTGATTGGCAAAATAAATAGTTATTTTGCCGGTAACCAACAGCAGTTTGGTGCAAAATGCAGCCACTCATTCTTTTTTTCCCTTTTGCCCTAATGATTTATGTTTGGTTCCTGCAAAGTTTTAAAAATACCCCTATAAAAACAAAACATTTCAATTTGGTCCCTTTGTTAACTTTTTGTGTTCAAAAATATGATGTGACAAACAGAGATGACGTCAGTAATGAAGTCACTACCACTTATTGGACCTTTGTGCCATGTGGCACTAACAAGCCACACCATCACCATCATATCATCACTGTCACATCAGCAATCAATGGATGTCTACCATGTGGTGCTTACATGGCAATGCAAGGCGCATGCTTACTAAAAGAATACACATTTTGGAAAATATGGGGATTGAACTCATGACCCCTTAGTGACATACAATCCTGACTATCAGTAAGCCACATGAATACTTGTGAATATTAATCCAATATATATTATAGAAATCCTAAATAATTTTGGTTAATAAAGTTGCAACACCATCACTGCTCATCATCATCATCATCGAACGAACGTAACACAAACATATCATAAATTCAAGCCACAATTTCCAACACACAATTCTTAATCAAATTAAGCAAATGAGTAGTCCATTTCATGCAAAATTTCATTAGGAACTCGAATCCATCATCAATTTGCACTAAAGAGCAGAAAAGCTAACTCAAAATGCGATTATTCAGAGGAAAACGAGTTTAGGGTTTTCCAATTTTAAAGCACTTTTGTTGAAATCTTTTCCTATTAATCACTTCACTAATTCCGAACATATAGTAACTAGTTTCATGAATATTTTTTAAACAGTGTTAGACAACAATCGGACAGAAAGAGATACTTGAGGTGATAGCTCAGTGGTAAGAGTTTAGCCTTGTATTCTTAAGGTGTTCAGTTCAAATCCTCTCGAGGACAGTTGTAAAATGGTTATTAGTGTCACTTTGATTAATAAAATTTTCCTCTTCCCCAAAAAAATAGTTGGACGGAAAGGTCAACGGTAAAATGTTAAGTATTTTAAATGACTTAGTTGGTATGAGGAAAATATAAATGACCAAGTCGTTTCAAAAAAATAACTTAAAAGACCCCGTGTAATTTTGCATGTTTAGTTATTTCAAGTCTTCTCAATTATGTGTATGTTATTTACCTTGAAATTAATGTCGACACAAGGTACAACACATCTTATCTTAAAATATAAATTTGGCTAAATTGCACTTTTAGTCTTTTATGTTTGACCAAAATTTCAATTTGGTTATCTATCTTCTTTTTATCTTTCAAATCCGTGAGTTTGGTCATTTATCTTTATTTTTTCTCATGTTAGTCCTTTATCTTTCAAATTTGTTTCTATTTGGTCATTTAAAACAAAAACTTTGAAAAATGAATAACACTATGAATGTCTTCAAGCACACCAAGATCATTTTCGATTCTTGTTTCTTAAATAACTCATGCAATACGCAACCAAATTGAATGAAACTGAACTCTAACTTGAATAAAATTTCATAAGGAATTCAACAGAACCAAAATTAAGCTTAGTAAAGTGTTTATGCACAAAATCATTTCTGGAACCAAAATTTTGAATTTAAAGTTCAAAAAATCTTCAATCTTTGCTATAGAGCACCAAATTGAATGATTCTTGAACCTAAAGTCAAATTTATGCACTCATTACGAGTTGAACGCAATTAGTTTGACGCAACTTGAGTGTTTATGCACAAAATATTTTTGTTGAAATCTTTTCCTAAAGGTTAATTTATACACTCATTACGAGTTGAACGCAATTAATTTAACATAAATTATTTGATAAATGAGCAAATAAGAGTCAAAACACGTGAAATTAATAAGCCTCAAAATATATATGATCAACATTGCGCCTTCTTTGGTCAAAAAAAAAAACATGGCACCTTCACTCTTTTTTTTCCTTGTCCTTTTTCCATCTATCAATAATTACTATAAGTCTATAGCTAGCGTCACCAAAGTACAGCTCATAACAAACATCCATCATAACAACTAAAATGCATCTTTTTCCCCCTCTCACTAATATGCTACTTTTGAAACAACTACTAACTTTCTATGGTATATTTGACCCCACTCTAATGTTCAGGAGAATAAATCCTAAATAATACGAAGTTTTAATATGGCGTAAAGAAAGTCCGATTCCAATTTATTCTATCGTCAGAGATTAAACCCAAATACTAGTCGAAGCCTCTCATTTAAATAGAATGCATTAACAAGTTGCACACAAAATTAGAGTTGCTTTTCCCCTTTTCTATCACAACATACAACTTTTTAACAAAACTTTAATTAGGCTCAACTAGACCGTTAGTGATCAGAAGTCCTCTCAAAGTAGTTCGTCTCATGATCATCATTGTTTAAAAATAACTTTAACTCCTACTCCATCTTCTTTTTTGACAACAAAGGAATGTATTTGAAATTAAAAGATAATATAATTAATGCCAGTTACAAAAAGAGAATTGAAAATGTAGTGAAGTTGCCGCAATCCGTTTAATTAGTTGGCCCGTCATCTCTCCATTCATATTAAAGAAAGTGTGTCTGTCTGTGACACTAAGATCTCACAACATCCATCATATCAATTTAATTTAACTCGATAAAAATTAAATAAAAAAGGAATTTTAATTTGTTTCAAAATCAAACATGTTCTCTCCATTCATAATTTAAATTTAAATTTAACTTTAGGCGCGTCATCTCTCCATTCATATTAAAGAAAGTGTTATGTAAGACTTAACACAACTGACAAAGCCATCATTATTAAACTAAATATTTTTCATATTTACTCGAGTTTGAATTTGAGACTTTCACTTTGCACTTCAACTCAACATATTCTATGAAATTAATTAACACGAAAGAGGGAATTGGAGGACTCTGATCTACTATAATAAAATAGAGTGCCACCAAAAATAATTTAACCACTAACAAAATAATTTTTTATTATTTTAATAAATAAATTAAAATGGTTCAATTAATATTAAATGATCTAAAATTTACTATTTATTATAATCTGTGTATTAAAGCTACTAAAACCATTCAATTTAGTCACTAACAATTATCAAAAAAAATTAATCAGTATTCTAACAGAAACGACAACAAGAGACTGGCAATAGGATCGTCAACGAGAGCGCCAACGGGAGAGTTACAACGGAGCAAAAGAATGGGAGCGCCAATGTGTTTTAACGGGGTGCATATCTTATGTTATATGACATAATATCTCTATATATATATATGTTTCCAATTTCAAAAACTCATACATTTTGGATATTATTAACACCTTATGAATAGCTTACAAATTACCGATTACAAACTACTAATTATCTTTATGTTGACTAATAACATGCCAAAATGTCATTCAAATGAATAGATTACTAAATTTATTATAAGTTCAATACTATTATGACTTCATAACAATATATAAACAATACAGTTGACATCCATGCGGATGCATTTGATAAAATACTAGTTGTTACATAAATGATGGGTACCTTTTTGAATTATATCGCTCTCCCACTAGAAAATTAATTATTCCCTTGCAATAAACTAATTTATCATCAACTCACCCAAGAAAACTAATTTATCATGCATACATTAAAGCAAGTTTTAATTAATATATATGTAATTAAATATACATAGTTTTGATAGCTAAGATACTGGATGGATCAACACACTAATAATGTCAAATATTATTTTTCTTTTATAGTGAGTTTTTTTTTGACCAACTTTTATAGTGAGTTGTAAAGTATCACTAATACAAGGAATATATCCCATGCTTAATCTCCATATGTAGAATAAGGAGAGAAAAACAGAAATAGAAAGGGAATAGCTTCATAAGTACTTCTTTGGCGTATCACTTTCATTAACCAAATTATTCTTGAAGTCCTTTTGTTTAAATATATTTTTCCCTTCTCAAATTTTCTTTACTAGAGAGAGCATTTAACAAAAATGGAAGAAATAACTACTAATTAAAAAAAATAAAATGTGAAAATTACCCCAAAGTGGAAAGAGATTATCACTGGTGGACTAATGTTATAAGTATTAAATCTCTACCATTCAACTTCTTATCTTTATTTTTTTAATATTTATTCTTCACTCTTTAACTTATTCAATAGATTATTGAGATTTCACCTGACTTCTAAGAGGATCTGCTCTCCCCAAAGTTCTTCATGGACTCCTTTTCACGAAGCAAGCTCTCCCCATTTGAGATATATATTCGAGATCAACCTCCTCATCTTTAGCTTTGATTTTTTTGTCCCCGTGATACTCAAATTCTCCTCTCCTCCCTTCATCGTGAAATCTCTAGCAGAGCTTATACTCGCTATCTAAGTCGGCAATGTAGTGAAATGATCAATGAAAAGATTTTGCACATAGTTTCTACATATTTTTTGATTTTCAACCTCATAATGCTTATACAATGATTTTTGTTACAAATAATAATAGGTCAATAAAAAAAGTTACAGAGTATATATATCATGTAACCTATTCACACTCTTTGAGGATTGATTATATTATCATAAATTCGAACGTTATAACTTTTATCTTCTTTTATACCGAAAAAAAATGAGTCAAAAGTAAATACAAATTTAAAATTAAGAATATCCATATTCAAATCTTACTCCAAATATTGTATTCCTAACGAATTTTAACTAGAGCCCGTGCACCAATAACTTATAGCTAAAATTTAGGTTATGACAAGAGTTTAAAACTGATGTAAAAAGAAAGTTGAAATATATTCTCCATTAAATTAAAATAAATTCCCAATCATTAAGATACTGGTATATGGTACAAAAAAATGACTAGCAAGTTGGATCAATTGTAGTGTCACATCAGACATTGATATGTGTGGTATTGTAAAGATATTGTATTATACACACAAGTGAATATAAACAACCTGATCATTAACAAAGATGCGTGGGTATAAATAATGAGATTAAAGGAAGGTCAGCCACTTGTTTTGATTAATTATGTCACACTTTCAACTTTGTATTTATCGGTAGTTTGTCCTTTGTAATTTTAATTGATTATCATTAATTTCTTAACCCAAAGAAGATCCTACGGCGATTGCGAAAATATTGTTTATGTCGTTGAAAGGGGTCAATACTATAAAGCAATAATTATTGCAATCAAAGATAAGGAGTAAGCTCTAACTCCATAGGTTTCACTCATTGGAGCATAATACGATTTATATATAAGATATCTTGGATTCAAATCTCCATTAGTCTCTTTAGTTAGAGTGAGGTAAATGTAATTTCTTCAGAAATACTCAAAAGAACCTAAAAGTTTCTCTCTATCTTAGATCGAAGCGTCATCCTCTCACTCAAGAATTTTATTTATGAAAAAAATATATGTAAGGTCTTAGACTAACCTAAATTAACCACAATAAAAATGACAACCATCCTATTTGAATATTTCGTATATGGATATTGGATACAGTAATCATATGTTTAGGAAAAATGAGTTATTTTCTTCTTTGGATGGAATAGTAAAATCTATCATGAAATTTAGAAATAATTCAAATTTCCAAATTTTGAGAAAAGACAAAATTTCTATCAAAGTTGAAACGGATCATCACATTCTATTGCTCCCGGTCAATAGTAGATTGTGATTCATTGGTAGGAGAGGAGTGTGAACCTCTCCTCCTCCTCCTCATCCTCCTCCTCCTCCTCCTCTTTTTCTTGCCTCCGGATTTGTAATGTTGATAGACAGGTTTTCATTAGTTGAATTTGTAACGAGTCGAGGTTGATATATGAATTTGAATAGAACAAACACCGTAGCAAGATGGGAAAACCAAATTATGTCGCACAAGACGACGAATAAAACAAACGCACTAGACTTAGATGATAAAATCAAAAACTCAAAACTATGTGAATAACCTCTTTTTTCCTCCCCAGCAGTCTTTTTCCCAAAGGTTTTTGGCTGCAGGAGATTTTTTGAAGTTCTCCCCTTCCCATTGTATCGATGGGGCACGATTTGTCTTTCGATGTCAATAGAATCATTCATTTATCTAAAAAAATGATATCGAGGATGAATCCAGATCAACAAAATGATCCAAAACCACTCATCTTCCAATGGAAGAAGAAGAAGAATGAAGGTTAGAAAAACTAAGGCCGGCTAAGTTGGAGAAAGGTTGGAGCGAGAATTTGCTAGATTGGTTTGTATTAGATTTAATTTTTGAATATGTTAAAACGGAAAACCGAAAACTACCCAAAATGAAGCCTTAGCTTATATGTGTTTGTTAGTTTAGAATTTTATTACCTATAAAAAGTCGACTTGTACCTTCTTTTTTTTTTACCAAAGTAGGCTTGTACCTTGAGAATTAAACTGCATCAATTTTCTCGTTAAATTTTTATACTTTTGTATTAGAATAATTAGAATAATCTTGCAAAATTCCACACAATCTGACTTAGGGTAGCTAGATATGGGCTAGGCAGTCTATTTTGCCACCTCTACTTCCAAGTATCAAACTAAATGATTACTCTAAAATACAGTATCATTGAAGTATCCTATTTGGATGATTAGAGTTACACTAGACGACATTCTCTTTTACACAATTTTTTTAACATTCACTATACTGGTTAAAAATCATGTGAATCTCCCAATTTGGATCATATGAATTTTAAACAATTATAAAATAAATGTTGAAGAGAGTGGGTAAAAATGTGTTAATAGCATCCCACGAAGGAATGGTAGAAAGATGGAATGTAAAAGCCCAATGGATAGGTAATAGGAAATTTCTTATCATTGCCCTAAGATGGTTGATCTCCTCGATGGAGAATCGGGGACCTAAACCATTCAGATTTAATAATTGTCACTACAAAAAAACGAGGATTAGCGACTTTAATTAGCGAGAGAAATTTTGTCCTCTCGCAAAAATGACATTTATGACGGAATTGCAGAGTCCTCGCTAATGTGACCATTAGCGAGGGAATTAGCGACGAAATGAGATGTTCCCGCCGATTTGATCGAAAGCAAAGACGCTTTTTTTAGATAGTTAGCGACGGAAATTTCAAGTCCCTCGCTAATTGACTGACATTTTTGCAGGATTCTGACCCATGGCAGTGGCTTGGGAAACGCGAGGATTAGCGAGGACACCCTCGCTAATTCCTCGCGCTAATCAGTAATATACTTTTTATAATAATCCGAACCACCTCTTCTCTCTCATTACACTCTTCTCTCTTCTTCTCTCTTCTTCTCCTCCACTCTCTTATTCTCTTTTCTTCTCTTCCACCACCACCACCAACCACCACAACCACCACTCTCTTCTTCTCTTTTCACTCCACTCTCTCTCATTTACTCTCTCTCTTCTCTTCCTCTCTCTTCTTGTCTTTTCTTCTCTTCAACCACCACACCACACCACCACCACCGACCACCACCACCACCACCACTCTCTTCCTTCTTCTCTTCCACCACCACCAACCACACTACCACCACCACCACCACCACCTAGATCTCACGACCACCACTACCACCACCACCACCACCACATAGATCTCACTCTCTTTCTCCCTTACTCTTCTCCTTCTCTCCTTCTCTCTCTCTACGACACCACCACCACGACTCTCATTCCTCTCTCTCTGATATATTGGTTATAATAATAATAATAATACTAATAATAATAATAATAATAACAACAATAATAATAATACTAATAATAATAACAACAAGAATAATAATTATAATAATAATACTAATAATAATAATAAATAAATAAAAACCGATCGATTGAGAAGTCGCGCTACCGATTTGGGAAACGTACGTCAAGATTAGCGCGAGGAATTAGCGAGGATCGTCCTCGCTAATTAGCGATCGACACAAATTCTCGCCGCTAATTGCCATTAGCGAGGAGGATATTAGCGATCGAACCGGTCCTCGCTAATGGCAATTAGCGACTTTAATTGGGCCTTTTAGCCACCGATATTTCCTCGCTAAACCCAATGTTTTTTGTAGTGTGTTGGTTGGAGCATAAGGATTTCATGAGTTTTATTAAAGAATGCTGGACGTCCTTTCAAGTGGAAGGGAGGTGCTCCTTTGTTCTAAAGGAGAAATTAAGAATGTTGAAAGAGAGACTCAAAGTGTGGAACCGGAAGTATTTGGCTTCAAAGATTTACGAATTGATGGCGCGTGAAGGAGTTGAATGAGATTGAAAGGTTGGCATTGAAAGGAAATGGTGCTAATGACGATCAAAGGCAACAGTTGAATGATGAATTTTGGAAAGAGCTTCATGCAAAGGAAAACCTTATTGCACAAAAGTCGAGTTAGGTGGTCAAGGAAGGTGATTCCAATAGTAGATTTTTTCATGCTTGTATGAAAGGAAATAGAAGAAGAACTCACCGGGTCAAGATTTTGGTGATGGGAATGGGTGGAGGATGTGGTCTGCAGGTGAAAGCTACAGGAAGAACCACTTTGAGGATAAGTTCAAAGAGGAAAATTATAATAGACCTACACTCGAGGGTGTCCAATTCACCATACTACAAGTGCGGATAACGACATGCTTTTGGCGCCTTTCTCCGCTGAGGAAATCAAAGAAGTGGTATGGGAATGTGATGGGAATAAAAGTTCGGTCCGGATGGATTTAACTTCAACTTTATAAAGTCTTGTTGGGATATTGTGGCCCCGAGATCTTAAGATTTTTGATGAATTCCATAGGCATGCAAGGTTACCTAAGGCGGTGAGTGCAATTCCTTTCTTGCACTTATCCCCAAAACGAATAATCCACATGGGTTGGGTGAGTATAGACCGATCTCTAATTGGATGCCTATATAAGATGCTTTCTAAGGTCCTTGCGGGAAGGTTGAAGAAAGTGATGAAAGGTGTTATATCGGATTGTCGTAATGCTTTCCTTGCGGGTAGAAATATATATCCCGGATGGGGTGGTAGTGGTGAATGAAACTCTAGATATGGCAAAAAGAAAGAAACAAAAATGTGTTGTTCTTAAAGCGGATTTTGAAAAAGCGTATGACTCGGTAAGTCGGTCCTATTTAGACTACATGTCAGGGTAGACTGGGCTTTAGTGGAAGGTGGAGAAATTGGATGAGGACGTGTTACTCTTCTACCTCAATTTCGGTTTTGGTTAATGGTAGTCCGACTGAGGAGTTTGTGGCTCAAAAAGGGTTGAAACAAGGTGATCCACTTGCACCATTATTGTTTTTGGTAGCGGTGGAGGGGTCAAGGCGAGGCCTTGTGCGGAAAGCGGTGGAGTCCGGAAATCTAACGAGGTTTAAGGTTAGTGATTCACTCTCTATTGAATTATTACAATTTGCGGATGATACGATACTTTTTGTGATGGCGGGATATAAGTATTTGGTGTTTGAAAGCAATTCTTAGATCCTTTGAACTAGTTTCGCTTGAAAGTCAACTTCTAAAAGTAATGTGATTGGCATAAATGTTGAGGAGAGGGTTTTGGAGGGTGTCTCAACGCTTTCTCGCTTGTAGGGTGGGAACAGATTCATTTAAATTTCTTGGAATTCCTGTGAGGCACAAATCCAAGAAGAAATGGCTACTTACTGGCAACCTGCAGAATTGATGTAATCAAAGCAAGGCTCAATAGTTGGAAGAGTAAGCAATTGTCTATAGGTGGAAGAGTTACCCTTATTAATTTGGTGATTGCATCTCTTCCTTTATACTTATTCTCCTTCTATAAAGCCCCAAAGAAAATTGTCGAAGAAATTATAAAATTACAAAGAAGGTTCTTGTGGGGGGATGAGGAGACCAAAAAGATGGCTTCGGGTGAATTGGAACACTATTTGTACCCCAAGGATAAGTGGGGTGGGCATTAAAAATTTAGAAGCTTCTAATTTAGCTTTGCTAACCAAATGGAGGTGGAGGTTTTTGGTGGAGGAAGGAAACCCTTTATGGAGAAAGATGTTAGTGGAAAGATATGGGGTGGGTGGTAGGTGGCCTAGTGTTGTGGAATTTGGAAGTGAATGGGGAAAATTGTCTTTATGGTGGAGAGATCTTTGTTTCTCGGGAACGATAACAACTTGGAAGAAGGATGGTTTGACAAAGGTAGTTAAATTAAAGTTGGGTAGAGGCAACTTGGTAAGATTCGACAGATAATCGGTCGGGAGAGATTCTCTCGCTACTCTTCTCCCATCGGTTTATGGAAGGTGTAGGGTGAAGAATGCGCGGTGGAAGACATGGGTGAATGGACCGAGAATGGGTGGCGTGGGAGGTGGAATTGGGCCTCGGAATTTCTGCAGGAGGAAGCGCAGCAGCTTGCATACTTGGAGGAGCTGCTACGGCCTGCTGCTCCTGTCTGCGACAGCTGTGACTCGTGGCGTTGTTTGCTTGATTCGGCAAATGGTTTTACTGTGAAACAATGCTATTGCTGGTTTGTCAATTGTTTTGCAGATGAAAGGGTGCGATTCTCAAATAGCTTGATCAAATACAAGCAAGAAATTATGGAGGAATGATGTGCCATCAAAAATACTTATATTTGCTTGGAGGGTATTCCATAATAGAATCGCTATGCGTGATGCTTTGTCTAAAAGGGGAATTCTTCATCTACAACATGATAAGTGTTGTGTATTTTGTTTCCAAGAAGATGAGACAATCTCTCATTTATTCTTTCATTGTAATTTTGCCAAGACAATATGGCAAAATTGGTTTTTTCATGGTCAGGATCAAATTATTTCAAAAAGAGGAGACGATCTTGCATTTCATGGAATTTGGCCGCTTGTTAAGGGAAAGAGGCAAAGAAGAGTCAAGCACCTTATATGGTCAGGTGGTTGTGTGGAATATATGGATGGCAAGGAACAAAGTGGTGTTCAAAGGCGAGGTGGTGTCACCCTAAGCGCTTCTTGAGTATCAAAGATGATGCATGGTGTTGGTTCAAAGCTGAAGCGGAAGAATCGGGGCTGGACGGTGTGGATCGCACAATTGCCCGTTGGGTGTACTATCCATGTTGTAATTCCTTATTGTAACTTTATTTAATTCTAGCAGGAGAGAAACAAAGGAGGTAGGAGGTTGCATCACCGTGGTGCACTCGCACGACGATGTACTTCTTTTTCCTACCCAGCCTTTTTCCAACGGCTTTGGCCAGAGAGAGGCTTTGAGAGAGACTCTCCCCTTCACATACCTTCGTTGTAAGGGTTGAGCACCCCTTATGCTCCCTTCAATATTATCTGTTACTTATCTAAAAAAAGGATTAAGGAAAGTGAATGGAAGGAGAAGAGTGGAACCCACGCGCCACCAAATGATTTGCAGGGAGATGCGCGTGAGAATGTCAAGACCTAATCACAATAGATGAGAAAAGGACAACAAACATTGCTCCATTACAAAGTGGGAGTGGGTGCCACGTGTTAGCTTCCTAACTCCATTTGCTAACTTGCTAAACGACACCCACTTCCAATATGCACACTGACCTCGACAATTTATGTATTCGTCGTTTCGTTTTCAATGTTATTTGTTGACGTCGTTTTCAATCTTCATTTGATAACAAAAAAAAAATGAAGGATTTAATTTATATACACAATATGTGTGTATGTTGTACACTATCTACTAATCACATAGTGACACATCATTAAACAAAAATTGGGCCATTTAGAACCACCAATTAATAATTAAGAACCACCCACTCCATGAATTGTGATTGGTAGTGGTTGTACAAGTTCAAACACCTATCACATATGCAAATTAAACTCAAAAATCAATCATTAAATCAAATTTTTTATAAGCAATTTAATTATTTATTTTGTTGATAATGTAACAAAATAAATTACTCTCTCCGCCTCATATTATATGTCGCTTAAGGTTGTGTGCAGAGAACTAATAAATGCAATTATTAATCTAGAGTTTATAAAAAATATTTTCGTTCTTCCTAATATATCCTTCATTCATTGAATTAAAAATGAATTAAAAAAAATTGCATTCAAATTTGAGGGTATAATAGGGAAAACATGATTAAAGTTTTATTGGTATTTTAAAACGTCATATATTAAGGGACAAATTTTTTTGACTAAAAAGTCATATAATGTGGGACAGAAGGAGTACTACCTCCAATTCTTTGTTAGTTTGCCTAATTAAGCAAATCTAACCCTTGTAATACGAGCTTTTTAATTTCATAATGATTTTATGTCAAACTGTTACCGTTTGAGCGTTACAAACTTACTACTATAATATATGGCGACAATTTGGAATCTTTGGTTGGCGAGAAACAAGGTAATTTTCAAAGGCGAAGTAGCTAGCCTCGCCCAAAGAATACTAGTGGGTAATAAAGATTCGGTGTGGTGTTGGTTCAAGGCAAGGAAGGGAAGAAATTGTAGGGTGACATGGGCGGATTGGTTTCATTGTCCGATGAGATGCTTCTCTATGTTGTAATTTCCTATTTTATATGGTTTGTAAACACTTATGTGGACTTTGTAGGGGGAAACAGTGAACTATTGTTGTTACTTCACTGTGGCACATCTGTGCGTGGTACACTTTTTCCTTCCAAAGTCTTTTCCCAATGGGTTTTGGCTTTGGAAGGTTTTGAGGTGACCCTTCCCATTCCCTTTCTCTCATCAGAAGGGCACTGGGCACCCTCATGCTCAATTCAATGAAATCTTTAATTATCTAAAAAAAACTTAGGGGTATTCTACGGTTACCGTTTGAGCGTTACAAACTTACTTCTACTACAAAATATAATCTAAACATTACTTTCCTATTTTATATTCAACAACTAAATATATATCTTTTTAGCACGCTATAACCATTACTTTCCTACACTACAAAAAACACGAGCATTAGCAAGGGACATATCTGTCGCTAACAGACCTAATTCTCTCGCTAATGTCCATTTGCGAGGGAATTAGCGAAGGACATATCGGTCGCTAATATCCTCCTCGCTAATTCCCTTTAGCGAGGGAAATTGTGTCAGTCGCTAATTAGTTAGGGACTATTCGGTGGCTAATTCCCTCGCTAAGACTGACAACACACTTCCAAAACTGACCGGCACACTTCTCAATCTGAGTGTATTATTATTATTATTAGTATTATTAGTATTGTTATTACTATTGTTGTTATTATTATTATTATTATTATAACCAAACTTTCCAAAGAGAGAGAGAGAGAGAGAGAGAGGAGTGAGAGTGGTGGTGGTGTTGTAGAGAGAGAAGGAGAAGAGTAAGGAGGAAATTAAAGAGAGTGAGATCTATGTGGTGGTGGTGGTCGTAGAGAGAGAAGGAGAAGAGAGTGGTGGTGGTGGTGGTGGTAAATGGTGGTGGTCGTAGAAGAGAGTGAGATCTATGTGGTGGTGGTGCATGGTAGCGTGGTGGTGGTGTGGTGGTAGTGTGGTGGTGGTGTGGAAGAAAGAAAGAGCTATGTGTTGGTGGTGTGAAAGAAAGAGAGGGTGAAGCTCGTAGGAGAGAGAGTGGAGTGAGAGGGTAACTACTTTGGTGGTGGTGGTGTGGTGGTAGAAGAGAAGAAAAGAGAAGAAGAAGAGAAAGGGAAGAGAAGAAGAGAGAGAATAGTCAAGAGGGGAGAAGAAGAGAGTAAATGAGAGAGAATCAGATGGTTTAGATTATTATAAAAATATGACCGTTATGCGGATTTAGCGAGGACTATCCTCGCTAATCCTCGCTTTCCTAAGCCCACCGCCACAATCGTAATCCTCAAAGTGTACCACAATGTCGAAACGTGTCAATTAGCGAGGACTTAGCGATCGGGTTCCGTCACTAATCTGCGCGTCCCCTAAGGCTCTGCAACGGTCAGAACCATCTGCCAATTAGCGAGGGATTTGTTTATTTCCGTCGCTAAGTGCCTTGAAAATCGTGCATCTCAACTTGAATTTGGCGCATTGCATTTAGCGACTGATATTTCGTCGCTAATTACCACATGTCCGTTGCTAATTGCCAATTTTGCGAGGACTCTTTTTCCCTGGCTAATTCAGTCGCTAATTCTTGCTTTTGCGAGGGACTTAATTTTCCCTCGCAACGTCCCTCGCTAATTCCTATTTTTTTGTAGTGCTAAACAATGAGTCTTTTAGAATTCCAAAACATAATTTACTTTTGTTTTTCACTTATATCATTTATATAATTAATATGATTTATTTGTATGAGATTATTTATAGTCTTTACATTGAAAAAATGAGTTTTTGTATACTCTATAATAAGAATATTTTAATAGGTATATACATCAATTTAATGAATGCCTAAAAAGTTGGGAATGAATACCTAATGTGTAGTAGAACACAAAGCTAAGTAAAAGTGTTATTTAATATAATTGATTATTTAAAATAAAGTTGATGTGTCATCAATTAGTTAGTTAATAATGATGGGCAAAACGGAGAATACGTGTGGCCAACAAAATTATTCGATATGGTTTAATCACCAATAAAAAATAGTTGATATTACACATTAATAACACAGTAATGAAAAAAAAGGTAATTGGTTAAAAGTATCAGTACCGAAACAAATTCTGACACTAGAATGTTCACCTTAAATTTTTCCTTGGCAAATTGATTCTAAACTACAAGTTTATTCATGCTTTAAGCATCCTTCCACTAGTCAAATTGATCCTCCAATCTCCATAGGAGTTAAAGTTGATTTTCGCTTTAATTACTCCCCTATATTCTTAATTATATTCTTTTTGACAGGATATTCTTATTATATTTGACAAAATAAATGTTATAATTTTTACTCTAATATGATAAGAATATCATTAAGAATATAGGGGGGAGTAATTAAGAGCGAAATAAGAAATTCAAATCAAAATGGATAACAAGTCAAAACGGAACCAACAGAAATCGCCAAAAATCGAGAATCATTAAAAATCGGATTTTACCTATTTTGTTAAAAAAAAATGGTATATCATGTTGATTTTTTATAAAAAAAAATGATAAAGGATGTTAATTTTTGGTATATGGAATATTTTGTATTCTTTTTTATAATTAAATTTTTTAAATAAATAAAAATAATTAAAAAATTAATATGTACAGTAATATTATTATAAGAGTACTTGTATTGTAACCAAAAAATAACAATACTTACATTATAGTATTTATTATTATTGAATATTATAATGTTATTATGTGATATTATAACATTTTTTTTTTGTTTTTTACCCTTTATATATTGTGAAAAGAATATTAAATAATCTATTTAATTAATTCCGGTTGAACCCCGTGAACCTTGAACCGCTGCCTCTTCCGGTTCAATATCCGGTCCGATTTTGATTATCTTGGTTATTGGTGAGCTATGAGACAGACATAACCACAATATATAATTTTACAATAAAAAAGATGATATATATGAATTAAATTATATTAGGGTGACCACAAACTTGCAAATACAATAATTGAATTTGAAAATTGAAAATGAATATTTTTATTATTTATTTTTTCTGTATAAATAGTTTTGTTTTTGTTTTTCGCCTATTATGTGGTAATGATCATCCATTGGTTGCTGACGTGACAATAGATAACATGGAAATTCAATGTCACACAACAATGTCGATATATCACATGAATGCCACATGTCACCATCATCTAATTTGGTGTTGGCATGTGGCAAGTAAAGGATGGCGCGTACCTCTATTTTCCTTATCATCTCCTTGAACAGAGAGTTGACGTCACGGATCAAAAATGAATACATATGATTTTGCAGGAAGAGAAAACAAAAACACAACTATAGCAACTACTTTTTGTTTTTTATCAAACAGACTTTATTCCTTGAATTTATTATTAAAAAAAGAAAAAAATGACAGAAAGAGTCTAAGGGGGATTAGACCAATACCTTTAACAAAAAAGAAGATAAAGTCAAAACAGTAATAAAGAGCCACTTAACAAAAATGAATACATGTGATTTTGCAGGAAAAGAAAACAAAAACACTACTATAGCTACTAAAATTGAAATTCATTATATTTACAAAGACTAAACATATATTTAAACGTACATATAAATAGATTATTGTGTAAAAATTGTGGCAAGAATCTACTAAATAAGTGTTGGTAAAAAGATAAATTTCCTCAAAAAATAAGCACCATGCTCTCTCTAGCACTCTATTTTTGAAACACACGCTCTCTTTGATTGAAATCAAATGGAGCTCATATGATTTAGTGGAGCCTATTGCCTAAATAATGTTGGAGAGTATGTACTTTAGCAGCATTTAACTAACAATATGGTTAATCGACCCAAAAAAACTAACAATGGTTAATAAAGCTCAAAGATTGTAATATCTATTACCTTACCATACACACTTAACTCTAGTTAAATTAATTCACTATATTAGTTTAGTCTCTTGCTATCTTAATCTAGTTAGTTATTAGTTTGTTACATATGATAAACTAGTTTGTTACATCAACTAAACTGATTGTATATATATTATAGTCGAGTACAAAACTACTTTTGTACATAATCCTTATTTAATATACAACATAGAATGCTTTCCGCTTTCTCTCTCGATTATTTATATTTTACAATATCATCATGACCATTATATCGACACATATTTTTTTTATAAGCAACTAGTACATCATTAAAACGGATTATAAGGATACTCTAAATGACTATGTTGAATTGTATTCCCTTCTCAGTTCTAAGAAGCAGGCAGAGGCATTCATGATGGAAATAGCATAACTCAAACATTTTTCAGTTTTTGCTCTGTCTAGCCATCATAGAATATTCTCTGCCACTATCACATGTCACTTAAACCATGCCGTACAGTTAATTTACTGTATATATATATTGTGCATTTCTCACGCGGGGAGACCAACGGCCAAATATTTTTTTGTTAGTGTTATTTGTACGATAATTTATCGATTTTGCTGATGACTAATCAACATTGGGGAATCTGACTGACCACGTGTATATCCGACTTTGGCGGTACCTGTGATTCTTCTCTCCCAACAAAGTTTTTGCCACACCCAATATTTGAACCCAAAACTTTGTGGTAGGATCGAAATCCAGTTATCACTCGGACCAAACCTTATTGATCGATTGAGATGGTCAAATATGTTATGATGGTTATCTCAGTTTTTATTTTGTTCCCCATTAAAAATCTGTGGGGAAATATATATCAAGAGTCCATTGCAAAGGTCCTAATCAAAGGTTATAGAATAAGCTAGCATAGATCACATGACAAAGGACTTATAACTGATTTATCCATTATGTAAACAAGATAATAGAATATCTTACACTATAGTTGAATTTTAATTTATGGTTATTCTCTTCCCATTCCAGACAATTAAAGTTACCATATAATAGACACTTATCTTATGAATCTTATCGTTAATTAATAATGTAATCCCTCAACCTCACGTCTCTCTTGATGTAAAAGGAGGAAATTCCACATGAAAATTCATAAATAATATTCCACATTATATATGGTTCTTAAAACTTGGGTTCAATAAAGGATCAAATTGATGGCTCTTGTGGTTTATGCTAAGGGACAGATATACCCTAAAAATAAGGTAGAATCTATGCCTAAGTAGCTGCTATATATAATAAGATACTTAAATATGAAAGTGAGAGGCAATGAATGACAATATGTGAAAAAGTAAAGGGTAGTGGAAGAAAACAGGAAAAATGCCCTAATATATTTTTGTTATTAATTATATTTGATAATGTGGAACATCACGAGAGTCTCTCGTGATGTTTCACAAAAATTTATGATTGGTCTACATCAAAGATATCCACAAGAAGGGGGTGTGACATACATTTTTAGTTTCTTTCTTGCTCTGCCACGTTAGAACTTGGGATATTTCTGGATAACTTTTCTAAGGAGAAATAACAACACTCTATTATAATATTTTATAGGTTGTGACATATCTTTTCGATAATGACTAATTTTTGTTAGAAAGTTCTGGTTGTCTATCTTTATTCGAATCTATTCTCTCAAGTCTCAACCATGTTTTTTTCACCCACAATATCACTATTCGAGACCTTACTTACGAGTTCGAGATCGAGATCGAGATCGAGATCGGATACCATTGGTCCTAATATATGCATAAATTAATACACAAGTTGATGATAGGAAACACAAATTGCGCACTTAATTTGCAAGAAGCCAATGTTACTTCAAGTCTTCCACGCTGAAAAGGTTCACTCACAATGGACCCATTATAAATACCATTTATCTCAGTGCTCTCTTAAAAGGAAAAATAAATAAATTATTTTAATGGACAGAAATTGAAATATGATTGATGGGTTCTACCTTTAATCATTTTTCTCTAATTAGGAAAGGTACGAATGGTTAACACTAAACAAAGTTTCTTAATTAGCATATTATTTAGGGTTACCTTTTAACTAAACTAAACTAAACATAAGTGATATGATATGATAACATAATAAAGAATGATATAATAAAAATAGTCATATCGAATTTCGGTGATACGAATGTTGAAAATAACAGTGTTATGTTATATAATCAATAGCATTTTCATAGAGCGAATATAAGAATCAATTAGCTTTACTAAGAAAATGCACCATTAATTTCACCTTTACATTTACTAATATTAAAATAAACATAAAGTGTAGACAAATTAAATGAACAATCTCACTTTGGTAAATCCCCACGTACCCTTTTTCCTGTTTATCATCCTTTGAATTTATTCTTGCGGCTTATACTTTGAGGTATATTGCCAATGAGGTGGAATCGATTGATAAAGAGTTGGCTCATATCTCTCAAATTTGTGGATTCAACTCTCGCTACCAACGTGAAGACCTCTATGGTGGGTGATCTGTCAGTGCCCCTATTAGCGTTTAAAAAGTCTTGAGGTTTGTTCTGATCCCAGTGAACTTCCAGAGTTCAAACCTAAACTTTCTGTAAAAAAAAAAACTTCGAGGAATGTTAAGTCTTCAATGTGATGACATATACTTTAGGAACTTCTTACATTTAGAGAGTTGTCATTCTAATGAGGAAATGAAATTAAAACCATTAAAAATGTATCAATACCCTTTTTCCTGTTTATTATCCTTTGAATCTATTCTAGAGGCTTATACTTTGAGGAATGTTGCGAATGAATGTTAGCTCAGTTGGTAAAACGTTGATTCATCCCGCAAAGTAGTGGATTAAACTCTCGCTACTAGTGTGAATACCTCTTTGGTAGGTGATCTGTAAGCACCTTTGTTAGTACTCAAAAAGTCTTGAAGCCTTACCCGACCCTGGTGAACTCTCAAAGCTCAACTCACCTAAACTTTTTGTAAAAAAAAAAACCCTTCGAGGAATGTTAAGTCCTCAATGTGATGGCATAAACTTTAGGAACTTCTTACATTTAGAGAGTTGTCATTGTAATGAGGAAATGAAATTGTAACCATGAAAAATGTATCAATCTTTTTTTCTAATGGATGGCTACCACATCTCTAGATCTAGAGGGAAAAGAAATATAACAAACTTTTGGTTTCATTTTGAAGGGTTCTTTTACTATATATGTGGTTGATCATAACCAACAACAAGCACATGGGGGGAGACAAAATCATGTCATTGTCCTAAAACATATACCTAAAAGATAATAATATTAACAAGAAGTTATGAGAATTTTTTTTAAGAAAAATCAAAACAACCAAATTTGCCATCCATTCATATTTAAAAAAGGTGTTTAATGTGTTTAAAATTTATAAGTAGTTGAGAAAAATGACAACCAATCACAGATGTCAGAATCCTCAAAGATTTTTATTCTCTTCATTTCAACATACAATGATGAACTCTTTGCTTCTCAAATCATCCTTACATAAAAATCTTTTAAAGAATTAAGAAATAACTAACAAGAAACGAAAATGTGCGTAAAGAATGTCCTAAACCGCAATGTACTAGGTTCTACTCGTCGTAGGTTGGACGAGTATGAAGAAAATCAAAGAGCATTTTAGATGTAGACGGTCCAGTCGCTGCAGAGCTGTTAGATTTGGTTGGATCCGGTTCAATACTAGATCCAACCGCAGCACCATGTGCAGCTATTGAACTATACATAATACAGGGACGGAATTAGAGATCTTATACCATGTGCCACACTGCAGAGGATTTAGAGGCTTAAACAAAATACTTATTTCCTTGAGATATGATAAATAGTATTTATAAGTTTTGGACTATACATCATAAATTTGATTCGTTCAGAATTCAACTGTGAGTGATTCAGTCTCACATTGACTAAGAATGAGCTATATGAAGGATACATAAGAGAGGATACCCATATACATGACACCTTAAGATTTTGGGTGGAGATGTGGCGTCCAAGTCTCTTGATGGTTTCTGATTCATCGGCTAAATTGCTCTCGTTGTTGAATTAATGGTGGAAGAGCAATATCCAATGCTTTTCGTTTTCACATCCCCACAACTACAAGTACCCAACATAGTATGCAAAGTGCATTCATGAAACTCACCTTCAAAAGGAAAATAATGAAAACGTGAAATAGACAAATCATATCTAAGAGATTGCTCAAAATCTAGAGGATATATATCACAAAGCATTAAAAAGACCCCCACTTGCTTAGTAAATCATGAGCTTCTACATAATACTATCATTGGTTTTGCAACTACATGCAATATTTAGATTTGATTGCCATGTGAATAGCTTGATTTCCCTTAAGCAAAGTCTCAGGTTCGAGTCACATATGGACGGAAAAAAGGCCCTTATATGAGTCCACACGTCTCGACTCGAATTAATCCTAGTTATGAGTCCACATGACTCGACTCGGATTAGTCCCAATCTAACTGTTACTACTTCTCTGTCACCTATCACAATTTAAATCAACTACATAAATATGTAACTACCTAGCTAGCTCAGCAAAGACACATGTTAAAAGAAAAAAGTGATGTTAAAAAAAAAGGTGAAACGAGATAAAAAGATTGAGTTGAATAATTGAAAAAGCAATCAATAAAGTAATCTGAAGCAATGGTTAAGAATTTTTCTTTGTGTAGCATTGGTCATGCTAGAATAATTTAAGATAATAAAAATAAAAAAGGTGTGAACTCCACAAAGCCAAAAGAACAGCATTTACACACAGTCTCCTAGTGAGTCCTATATATATATATATTAATGTGCTGCCTCTTCATTATACATTAGGAGTCAAGTTAAAAGCAACTTCTTAACTTCTCTCATCACCCAATCATCACCAAAAAAACACTTCAACTCTCTCATTTTTATTTTCTTTCTTCTTCTTTAACCATGCCACAGAACTGCATAGCACCAAAACCATCTCTAGAAGGACCACCAGTGATGACTGAGCCACATAACCCTATTAGAACCAATGAACAATCCTTACCAAAACTCATTATGTACCCCATCACTTTGAAGGTAATTATTAATTTAATATAATATATAGATTGATTCTGTGACACATTTTGTTACACTAACTAACTAACTGTTCTGTTTTGGTATATATGCAGTTTGAGGATTTGGTATACAAAGTTAAACTAGAAGAAAAAGGAAGTTGTTGGGGAAGTAAATGGAGTTGTAAAGAGAAAACAATACTGAATGGAATCACAGGTGTAGTATGTCCAGGAGAGATACTAGCTATGTTAGGACCATCTGGCAGTGGAAAAACAACACTCCTAACAGCTCTCGGCGGCCGACTCGGCGCAAACTATCCGGAAAAATCACATACAACAATCAACCTTTCTCAGGTGGAATGAAAAGAAGAACAGGTTTTGTAGCACAAGATGATGTGTTATACCCTCACCTCACTGTCACTGAAACTCTAGTCTTCACAGCACTTCTTAGGCTTCCTAAAACTTTAACAAGAGATGAAAAAGTTGAACATGTAGAGAGAGTTATAACTGAGTTAGGATTAACTCGTTGTAGAAGTAGTATGATAGGTGGTCCACTTTTGAGAGGAATATCAGGTGGTGAGAAAAGGAGAGTTAGTATAGGTCAAGAAATGCTTATTAATCCAAGTCTTTTGTTGCTTGATGAACCAACTTCTGGTTTAGATTCTACCACTGCTTTAAGGATTTTAAACACTATCAAAAAACTAGCTTCTGGGGGTAGAACTGTTGTTACAACTATTCATCAACCCTCTAGTAGACTTTACTATATGTTTGATAAAGTGGTTTTGCTCTCTGAAGGGTCTCCTATCTATTATGGTCCTGCTTCTACCGCTCTTGATTACTTCTCTTCTGTTGGTTTTTCCACTAGTGTCACTGTCAATCCAGCTGATCTCTTGCTTGATCTTGCTAATGGTAACATCACTAATCATTTGTTTTTTTTTTTTTTTTGTATTTGGAATAAAACTTATATACAGTGCTATAGATACTGGTACTCCTGTTCCTCACGTAAAAAATTAGGTAACTGCTAAAAACTACTTAAACGGTGTATTTTTATTAGCAACTGCAAAAAAAAAAACTGACACTTTCTCTCTGGAACATGATGTACGACACACCTATGGAACCGTACCTAAGTAATGCTCTTTTATTTGAGTCCAACCATAGTGTTATTGAAAGTAGCTCTATACTTTTGTTTACTCAAAAAGAGTTACTATTTGGTAAATTCTAGAGGGAACTTGAGAACCATAAGTCTTACTAGTTACTTATTTGGGTGGTCAAAGGTGGTCTTAACTCTTAAGAGTCTTGAATATTACTTTGAAGAAAGCAATACTGATTACTGACAATGTCATGACAAAAAATGGAAAATTGCAGGGATTGGTCCAGATTCCAAACATGTAACTGAACAAAGTGAGGCTTTGGAACAGGAGAGGAAGGTAGTAAGAGAATCTCTCATATCTGCTTATGACAAGAACATAGCTATTAGGCTGAAAGCTGAGATTTGCAGCTTAGAAGTGAACAACAACATCAACAAAGATGCTTGCACAAGTAGGTGTTTTTTTTTACCATCTTTAATTGGTTATTTATTAGTCTAACTGGTTTAAAATATCCTTGTTGATAAATTGATGCAGGGAATCCAATAAAACCAGAGCAATGGTGTACAAGCTGGTGGTATCAGTTCACAGTTCTATTACAAAGAGGAGTGAGGGAAAGAAGGCATGAAGCCTTCAACAGACTGAGAATATTCCAAGTCATAAGTGTTGCTTTTCTTGGTGGCCTTTTGTGGTGGCATACACCAGAATCACACATTCAAGATCGTGTAAGAAATAATTAATTACCTCATCTTCTAGTTAATAATAACTAGCTCAAAAATTTCTCAACATGATTAGGCCTTTCATTTCACTTAATTTTACTAATATGAGGTTATATGTTTAATGCAGATTGCTTTGCTATTTTTCTTTTCTGTCTTCTGGGGATTCTACCCACTCTACAATGCAGTTTTCACATTTCCTCAAGAGAGGAGAATGTTAATCAAGGAAAGATCGTCCGGAATGTATCGCCTTTCATCGTACTTTCTAGCTAGAACAATAGGAGACTTGCCTTTAGAGCTTGCACTTCCAACAGCATTTGTGATCATAATCTATTGGATGGGAGGACTTAAACCTGATCCAGTGACATTTATCCTTTCACTACTTGTGGTTCTTTACAGTGTTGTTGTTTCTCAAAGTCTTGGTTTAGCATTTGGTGCTATTTTAATGGAGATTAAACAGGCAACTACACTAGCTTCTGTGACAACTCTTGTGTTTCTCATTGCTGGAGGATACTATATACAACAGATTCCACCTTTCATTGTTTGGCTCAAGTACTTAAGCTACAGTTACTACTGTTACAAGCTTCTTCTAGGTGTTCAATACAATGAAAATGACTATTATGAATGCTCTAAAGGAGAGTTATGCAAGGTTATGGACTTTCCTCAGATCAAATCAATGGGATTGAATAACATGTGGGTTGATGTCTCCATCATGGCCTTAATGTTGGTTGGTTATCGATTACTTGCTTATTTTGCACTTCATCGAGTTAGGTAGATCGAAATTCTGGCTGAGCTACCTTATAAGGTTTCGAAAAAATGGTCCGCGACTGTCATCTGAGCTGCAACATCATGGTCATAACTGTGATTAAGGCCACACCAGTCGTATTTGACCTTGATTCTTAATAATATCAAGAATCGCGACGCAACTGCAACTATAATATGTGACCGTGATTTAGAACCTTTGACCTACCATACAAATACTATGAGAACTTGAAGAGTTTTTGTACTAATTCAATTGAGGAATAATAATACTATAGAATATTAGACTTTTAATGGAACTCTTGTCATCAAAATACTATCAACTCTCCCTTGACTGAGTTGGATGTACAAGATTTTATTTTTCAAGCACTTTTAAAGAATAGTAATACCAAGTTCTACTTTGCATAAACATCAACTTCCTTAACACAAGGGATCTGCTACATGATAAGAAGCAAGGAAAATTACAGCATGCTTTCTAATTTGCACAAAAAGTCCTATATAGCAACTTGATGTTGATGTTGAATATAAATTCTCAAAGAGGATCGTGCCAAACAATTTAGAAGGCTCTGCTCAATTCTTGAAAATTGTGTTCCTAAGTATACTTTTACCAAATAAATCACTAAAAACTCAACTTTTTTAAAACCACGAAAGACCAAACTATATTAATCTTTTGGGAGGCCTAAAAATGATATATTGGGTTGAAGATCAGTAACACGGCTTGCACACCCTAATAGTCGGCACAGATGCTAAGTACCCTTCGTCCCATAAACAAAATTGTGGTTTGCTTTGAAACCAAAACTATGTAAAAATACATGAAATTTATCAGATTAGTATTCCAAGGCATGAGTGGCCCATAACATAGTGGTTGGTAATTGTGTGAAAATGAAAACTATCACGGTCTTTATTCCAAATCTATGAAGCACGGACACCGGACACAAATGCCTAGACACCGGTTTTATTTTGATTTTTTTTTTCAAAAATACAAGTAATTGAAGCATCAGTGTCAATGTCGGTGTTCGAATACGTGTCGAACACTGAGACACGTCTTCAATTGGAGGTGTCCGTGGTACATAGACAGTCTTGCTGAAAATTCAAAATTATGGTGATTTAGAAAGATCAGAAGCATTAGCATAGCATTAAAAGATAGCCAATAAAGTGATATTCATTATGTAATGATGTATAGATGACAGCAAGAATTGGAAAGAAATAATAATGAGGATTAAGATTAGGTAATGCACGCTATGAATAAAAAAGACTAAAATAATTGGTACTTGAAAGTGAGTGGATAGCATTACCAATAAAATCAGGCTGATATTATTTCATGAAAAAAAAAAAAGAAATGACACCTAAAAGATTCGTGTCACACTCTACTTCAGCATAGTGTATTATATTATCCACTTTAAATCACTTTGAAGATGGACTTAGAAAAGACCATTAAAACAGTAATATTTTGAACTGATAGACTCTGCAGGGTTTAATAAGATCTAGTCCAAATGGCTTTGTCAATCAATTATTGGCTAAATTTGAAGTAAAATATATGTAATCTATGGTTTAGTTGTGTGTGAGCAATGATGGAGAAGCAGCTAAAGAGTGATTATAAGAGAGACAAAACTAACTTAATAGTGATTCCATCTACCGAGGAAATAATTATATCACACTTGACATTGGTCATTTTCACTAATGTTAGTAGGTATTTACTATTTACTATTTAGTCATAAACAACAAAAAGGTGATGCACTAAAAGTTATTTCATTCATCATTAAGCCTTTCCATGATTGTTCAATAAAGAAAAGGCTCAAATACACTCCCCCATTTCAGTAAACTCATTTTTTCTGTGTCTTTAGAATGGTTAGGATTTCATAGGACTCTCATGTCAACTGAGAGAATCCATTCCTGGGGTGTATGTTATCGAAGCGATAAGTGTACTCAATAATCCCCTTTAATAAATCAACAAAGTTAAGAAAATTGTTCAAAGAAAAGCAGTGTTGACTGAAAAATATGCTTATAATTTTACCAACATTATTCTAACGACAAAGAACAAACAAAATTGAGGAATGTAACTTATCCACACAAGAGATTCTAAGTTTGGTTTAGGAACCTGATACCAAAAGAGCTCTTCAGCAAGCGAAGCAATAACACGAAACTGAAACCATTCAATTCAAACATTTTGCATGTGAGGGGACCCCGTAAGGATTTCATTGTGAGTTTCAAGATATTGACATCTGTGCATAGAGGTGTGTAGAAATATATGATCCACCACTTGGAGGTACTAGATAAGTGGTAAGAGTTTAACCATGTATTCTCAAGTTTCTAAAAATATGCTCATGTTCAAATAGATTAAAATACCTTCCCCGAAATTTATTAGACAACCTATTGAACACCCTTCCCAATGACACTTGCTATCGATTGATGGACAAAGACCATGTGTCTATGGTTGATTCCAGCAATGGATTGATCTGTTTGCGAGGTATTTCTCTCACTGATGATAAAGATGAAAACTGGTTCTTTTTCGGGAACCATTACAAGGGAAGTATAATAATGATTAGGCTATTTTAGCCATCATATAGACTCCAATGTCTATTTCCATTACCTGTTTGATTATAATAAGTCATGATTCACTTATATGCTGCAATTATAAGCTGATGACATTGCACTTGTTTCCATCCTGCAATTATAAGCTGTCACCGGCTTATAAGCTGTCACCGACTTATAATTGCAAGACGGCAACTTATAAGTGAAGGATGATTTATCATAACCAAGCATGTAATAGAAACAGACACCGGAGTCTATACGATGGAAAGAATAGCAAAATTTTATTATACTTTCCTTGTACTAGGGGTGTTCAAAACCGAACCAAACCAATAGGAAAATCGTAAACCGAACCAAACCAAACCGAAAACCGCAAAAAACCGTTTTTGATCGGTTTTGTTTGGTTCTTTTTTTCATTGCACCGCGCGGTTTGTTTTCCAAAACCGAATCAAACCAAACCTCAAGTAACACAAAGGCTTGTTGAATTACACCATTCATTACTAACTTACTAACCCAATTGCAACTACAACCCAACTCTCACTCACTTACTAGCCCAAATCCAATCAATTCTTTGACTCACTTACAAATAATCCATATTGTTATGCTATATTTAAAAATTACAACAAAATATTTCATTCAAATTCTTTTAAACATTGTCTTAGCTATTTGAAAAAAATTAAAAGAGAGTGATTTATATACTACATATATTTGAATAGATTTTTTCTTAATGATTTATGTTAGCCTTTTTTATGTTAGTTAATTTTAACTCCGTTTTAAATTAATTTTGTCTTGGAAAAAACCGAACCAATCCGAACCGCATTGGTTTGGTTTGGTTTGGTTTGTTTTTATTTTATAAAGCCAACCGAACCAAACCAAACCGCATGTAATTTTACCTTACGGTTCGGTTCACTTTTTATCTCAAAACCGAACCAAACCGCATCGCGAACACCCCTACCTTGTACTGAGTTCTAGAAACAGAACCAATTGTCATACTTATCGGTGAGAGACATACCTCGCAAGCATATCAATCCATTGCAGGAATTCACCATGGACACACAGTCTTTGTCCATCAATTAATAGCAAATGTCATTGGGAAGGGTGTTCAATGAGTTTTCTAATATACTTCGGGGAAGGTGTAGCGACCGAAAAATCCGGGAAAAGATTCTTCGAAAAGGTTCTTTGGAAGCCGCCACCGAAATTCTAGTTTAAGGGCAAATTCGGAAAATCCCTTTAGGGTTAAGATAAGGCGTTGTTAGGGTTCGGGAGCCATTATGTGTGGGGAAGGTATTAGCACCCCACGACATCCTATCGTCTAATTAATTTAAGATTTATTAATTGTTACCCTTTTATCGATAAAGAAATGACTTATTTAGATTTTTGTTTTTTATGCTTGACAAGGGTTGAGTCTTGCTCCTACGTACCTCCGGATGCAATGAAGGAATCAAAGCTACGTAGTTCTTCCTGAAAAAGTTTATGGGTTGGTGTTTTTTAGTGTAGGGGTCCTAGGATTCCTTGAATCTGCATGTACCATCGATTCCTAAGACGCTGACTAACCCGATTGTACAACCGACTTAGTCCCCTACTTTTTGAAAATAATTTTAGGATTTTTGAAGAGAGTTGTGAGATGGGTTGATTTTAGAATAGGTATTCTAGGACTCTGAATCAGATGCACTCATTAGTTCTAGAACGCTCCCGATCTGCATGTACCGACTTTAATCCCTATTTTTTAGGAAAACGGTTTACTCGTATTCATTAAGTTTGCGGGAGGTTACTTGAATCAGATACTCATTGGCTTAAAATAATGACTAACCTTTGTTGTAGGCAAACCGACTTAGCCTATTTATTTAATTTTGAGGGAAAAAATAATTATATTGGAATTGGAAAAAGAATTAATAAGTAAATCAGAGGGTGAAAATAGCAAATTTGGATTTTTATTAATAGTAGGGTGTTGTATAATTATTAAGGGGTGCAAAGAGGAAAGCCCGGGCCAAGATACGGGAGCCCAAGATGCGAACCGGCTTAAGTGGGAGAGGTACGCGCGTAAGAATAAGGGGGTGTGAATAACAATCAAACAAAAAAATAAAACAAAACAACAGGGCCCATATATAAAGAAAACCCTAAACAAATCAGACCTAATTCCAAATTCATCCCTTCCTCCCCCTGCTTTCAAGCACCAAGCAATGAGATCAAAACCACCGGCGAGAATTCGGCCGGTTCCCACGCGAGCGAGAGAGAAAAAATCCGGTGAGGTTTGCGCCGGTTTTCATGGAAGTGGGTTCGCGATGAGAGAGAGGGAAGGACGACAGGGTGTGTCTCGGCATAGTGGTGGTGGTGCTTAGGAAGGAAATCCCACGCCGTGAAGCATGGTGAGTCTCGTTTTTTCCTTTTCTCTGTTCTTCTCTATCTCCTTTTTTGTTTTTCCTTTTATTCATAGATCAAATAAAATATATCTACACACAGATAAATAAATATATACACAACAAGGACAGAGTAAATAATATAGCCACCCCAGTTTAGATCTGCAAAACACTATGAAAACAAACACTATAAAACCAAAACGTTAGATTGAGAATAAGAAAGACAAATAAAATACATGGCTTTGAACGTGAAGCGGTGAAAATGTGGATAGCTTCATTGACACTGTTTGATATCCCTATTTATTATATAATAATAATAATATACATCTACACGAATAAATAAATATATACACAACGAAGACAGTAAATAATATAACCACCTTTTATCCAGCTTCTGTTGGGCTTCTATTTGCTTGTGATTGAACTCTCCTCTGCTTTCGTTGTATCCACTCATCGTTGTTTCCGAATCGCCGCTATTACTCGAACCTCTTTCCAAATCTCGGATCTCGAAACTCAGTTTTTGTGTGTGATTAGGGTTTCGATGTGAAGCCCTAATCCTAATTTTTAGTGATTTTCACAGCTTTTTGCTGTCTTGATTTCTGTCTTTTTGACTGCCATTGGACTGTTTATTTATAGTTAAAAATTAGGTCAGAGCATTAATTATTTTTGACTGGGTTTTGGATGATTTTCGTGTCTTGATCCAAGCCCAATAAAGAAATGCAGCACTTGAATGTCACTGAAACCCTAAGTGCTTTTGATTTGTAAATTAAACTAAATACAATTTTTTTTGACCTTTTTGGATTGTATATAAGCTTAAATAAATTAAATAAACAAAATAGGAATAAAAATAACAATAGGAAAAAGGAGCCAGACCAAATACAAAGACGAGACCGACCGGACTTGACAACCGCGCTAAGACTAGACCAAAAATAGAAGAAATGGGCGTGTAAAAAATAACTCTAATCGCGTTTTTAAGTCCGAATTTAAGCCAACTTCGACAAAAATGAATTTTGGTAGACTGTTCACGCATAACTAAACTCGAATACGGACATTAAATCGAAGAACGCGCGAAAAGATCGATCATTCGCGCGCGTGCCTAATTTAAAAACGGTAATTCGAGTTAGTTTGAACGGAGTGACTGGAATTGGCTTGGGTTGGTAACCGAGACTCTACACTAGTAATCTCGTAATCATGCGACTCAAACACGCCTCTTACTAAAAATAAACGACTAAAACAAGAAAAGAAGACGGACAAAATTGGGGTATAACAAATGCCTCTCTTTATTGATATTTTACTAGAAAGTGCCGAGCTCTAGAACTTTCGTAGTAGAAATAGGAATAAAGATAAGATAGACGCTAATTTTGTCCGCTTAAGGGGGAAGTGGAAGGTTTGAGAGATAAGAGAGAGTGGTTAATGCTCGCGACAACCGAGAGAGTTGAATGAAGCGGTCAACAAGGACCTGAAGGAGCACTAAGGCTCAAGGACCACTCGTGGTCCAAGGAGCGACAAGGCTCAAGGACCATTTAAGGTCCGAAAGGCTGCTTAGGCCTTAATTGAAGGACCATCGTGGTCCGAAGGAGCGCAATTAGCTACGGTACTAATTAAACGATCCGAGGGGCCTTTATACTCGGCGGCCATGATGGGTCAAGATCGTGTCTAGAATCGATATGTTGACCATGAAGGACGACAATCGTGTCTTAGGTGACACAACTAGTCCGAAGGACCACTCGGGTCTGCGCGAAGGTCCGCTTGGCTCGACTCGATGTTTGCGCGACTGGGCCACTTAGTGGCACCGCTCTCAAGGACCACTTGGGTCTATAGGGATCAACCCGTGATCCGTGATATGACATGAGATCAACGCTGAAAGCTACTGATTTTAGAGGAATAAAATATAGGGATTGACACTTGTCGTGTTTTTTTTTTTTTTTTTTAATGAATAAGCAACCTACGCTTGGTGTATTTAACAATGCAATGAAAGATATGCTTGTATGTGATGTATGCACATGTAATGATTGATATGCTTGTATGTGATGTACGCACATGTAATGATTGATATGCTTGTATGTGATGTACGCACATGTAATGATTGATATGCTTGTATGCGAATGTACTGATTGATATGTGGTGGGATGATGAATGAGATGTGGGATGGCTCCTTTTCGCATCTTCTCTCTCTTTCTTTTTTTTTTTTTTTTTTTTTTTTTTGACAATCTCTTTTTGACTGGTTTCATCAACTCGCGGGACTTCCAGGTTTGAGATATGAAGCCATCTTGTGTGTTTGTCTTCTTTGGATCGACATGCCGTGATCGTGAATTGTCATAAGAGCTATTCGCTTTCGCAATGACCGCTTTTATAGGAGATTATGTCATTTCGTGATTAGCAAAAATTTCGTAATGATAGTAATGCTTATGATTATGCCACATGTTTCACAATTCAAGATCATTTATCATAAAACATCATTTCAAAAATAGAGAGAATGAAAGAGAAGGGAAAGTGTTTGATGTTAATATTGGAAGCCGAGTGTGCGTATGCACACCGATCAAGATTACATCAAGAATCGAGTTGAAAGAAACAGAAAAAAGCCAAAAATACTAAGCGCATTCGCTTGGTAGTTAATCTCTTTGAGATAACGCCATCGGCTACTCATGTTCACAACCTTGATCCTCATTGTCCGATTTTCGTAAGTTGTTTGCCTCAAGATTTTGTCCAATCATTTGACCCTAATTTTTGTCCGGATCGCCTCTTTTGGGTTTTCGATCCATCGGTCGCTTCTAACTTTTGCCTAGGCCGCTTTTGGGTTTTCGACCTAGCGAGCTTATTCTTGCTTGGCTCATTTTTCTCTTTTCTATATCATTTCTTTTAGGCATAGTATTTCTTGACCGCATCCGGTTGATTGGGAGGTCTACACCGTCGTGAGAGTTAAGGCTCTTCCAGAGAACGATTTTTTTTCCACGTAAAGTTCTTCGTTATTTGAGGTTGAGAATCCTTTTGGGTAGGTAAGATTTCCTTGGGCATCAGGTCTCTTTCCTGAAATTGTCGAAGACAGACTTTCTTAAGCTTTCTTTGTTCTCATCTGATACAGCTAGTCATGACGTGGGGCAACCAGATGACTTCTTTTGTTGCGTCGGGTTGCCCCGGTTGAGGTGTGAATCTAGGTCTAAACTCCATGTGGGACCAGCGGGAGTGTTTACGGATCGCGTTCTGCGGGACCTCTTTGATATTCTTTGTTTGTTGCCACGATTGCCTCATTCAAATTTGGGAGGTATGGGGAGGGACTGTGACCTGTGGTCTACAAATAGCTCTTCCGCCATTGTTTGTGACGATCCTTTTTGGGAAGGTGTTGCACCCCGAAAAATCCTTGGAGGGACTTTTCTTCGCACAACGTGATTTTAGAGTCGCCACCAATATTTTTTAAAGGTAAAACATTGAAAAAACCTTTTTTCGGAAAGCAATGGTCTTGGAACCATCAGATTTGGGTTCGGGGTCTAGTTACGCATTTGAGGAAGGTATTAGCACTCATAACGCCCCTTCGAAGAAGGGTTACCTTAATTAAATATGTGATTTGCGGTGTTGATTTAAAAAAATGCTTTGTTTTGACCTCTTTTGTTTATGAGTGACTTAATGAAAAATCTTTAATTTTTGCGCTTGATGGAGGGGATCCACTCCTACGTATCTCCAAAGCGATGGAGAATTCAAAGCTACGTAGTTCTTGTTTTGAGAAGGTTTTTTTGTTTTTATCTTGTTTAATTTGTGAAAATCGAGCTTTCATGATGATCAATTGAGCAAAGGCTCCAAGTGACCAACATTAGCACTCCATTGTTAATAATCATGCAAGCAAAGGCTTCGCAAGATTACTAACAAAGTTTTTAATTTTAGTGAAAATCTTTAGGAAAATTAGGCATTCACGGTGATCAATTGAGCAAAGGCTCCAAGTGACCACCACTAGTACCTCATTGCTAAATAATCGCAAAGCAAAGGCTTCACGAGACTACTAACAAAGTTTGATTTTGAAGAATATAGGTTGGCAAGCATCCATATTATAATAACTAAATATAAAAATGCATCTTTAAGGAGAGGGGTGAGATAACGAAAATTGGGAGTACTAACAATAAAATTTTTTACATAAAAATGGAGGGTGCAAACAAAAACGTGGGAGGTGTTATTAGCAGTCAGGTTAAAAATTTAAGAAAAAAGAAAGGGACAGGCCCATACCCGCCCCACTTAAGCCCAATACCTAAATAAGAAAAACCTAATTCATTACTTCCATTCCAGCGCCGTTTCCTTTCCCATTTGACAGAGAGAAAATTAGAGAGAGAGAGAAGAGAGACGTTGCAGAGAGAGAGAGAGAGGAGAGAGCGAACCAGAGGGAGAAGAGGTACGGCGGAGGCGCGGTGGTCAACGGCGACGACGGTTGGTGTCGTGCCGGTGAGAGTGACGCGTGACGGTGGAGAACGAGAACGAACCAAGGAGAGAGGATGCGCGCGACGGTGGAAGCGAGCGCGCGTGGCTTTCGAGGCCGGTGCAGTTCGAGTTTGTGGTTCTCTGCTTTTAGTTTTTCCGGGCTTTTTTGTATGTATCCTTCTCAGTATCTCAGTGTGTATGTATTGGCTGCTGTGTGCGTTTTTGTGTATGTATTTGAGTGTGTTTTGGTTGAAATAGAGTGTTGAACTTCTCAGGTTTTTGGTACCAGTTCTTCTCCCTTGCTGTCTGTGTGGTTTTGAGTTTGTAGGGATGGTGGTTGTGTTTTAGTTGTGATTCTGGTTGCTGGTGGTGTTTTAGTTGTGATTCTGGTTGCTGGTGGTGTTTCTATGTGTTTTGTTTACCGATCTTTTTCAGTGTATATGCTGCCTCCTTTCTTTTCCTCTCAGTGGTAATTGAAGCTTAATTTATAGCCCAGTGTGCATAGATGAATGCACTGTAATGTCTATTTTCATGCCTTGTATTGCTTCAATAGTTTCACGTTTTGGTGTTTAATTATTTCTGAGCAAATTTTCCTCCTCCCAAGCCACTGTTGTATTCACAAATTTAGCCTTATTTGGCCAACATACAGCTGCCTAAATTTTCTTTTTGTGTATGTATGCAGAGAAGAAAAAATTACAAGGAGAAAAGAGCCCCCTATTTGGAGCTTTGAGCCTATGTCTATTGCTGCTGCAATTGGATTTTTGTGTTTGTCTTAGTTGTTTATGTTTGCTGTGGCTGTGTATATGTAGCTTAAAGCTACATCATTTTTGTAATTTGTAATGTAAGTAAACCTCCTAACCTACGGCTCCTTCTTTATAAATTTGGTTTTAGTTTTTTTTTATTTTTATTTTAAAGATTTGTATTGTTTGCTTTTGATTTTTGTCTATATATGTAACAAAAGTTGACCATTTGTACCACTTATATTAAAACTATTTACAATAACAAAAGCATTTTTTTTTAATGTTATTTTTGTATAAAAATAATGATATGATAAATTAATGAACATATATGGATAATAATAATAATAAGTAATGAAACAAATACGCGTACGCGACAAGACGCACGCGCGCGCAACAAGGATCAAAACACGCACGCGAATAGAAATAATACGCGCAACTACGAGAATGAGTACGGGCACACGATTCAAACGACGCGCGCATACGGTGAGGATAAGAAATGCTAGATGGATGACGAACGCGACTTGAACACATTTGTGCAATTGAAACACATATTTTGGGGTTTTTTGAAAACAAGAAAAATACTTATTAAAATTGGACATTTACGAAAATACGATTTTATTTGATTTTCAACTAATCGGACAAAATTCGGGTATGACAGCTGCCCCTTTTTATTTGGATTTTGGCAAGGAATATGAATTGGCCGAGACATATTCCTCGACAAAATAGAAATAAAGAACTCAAAAATTATACCAATTTTGTCCACTCGGGAAAATTCGTATTCTCCCTTTTTCTTGTTTCTTTTTTTTTTTTTTGGAAAGATAGACACTTTCGTGTCGATGTGAAAACAGTAAATGAACACTGATGTGCAGGCAGGAAAGGTAAAATGGGCACTTGCGTGCAGAAAAGCGGTAAATGAGCACTTGCGTGCAGAAAGCGGTAAAATGCCCAGGCTGCCTAAAACCTGTAATCCTTAAACGAACTCTTGATTTAATCCGAGTTTGCACGTGGCTTTGGGAGCACGCTTCGAGAATGGTCTTTCGAGCGGCCGGGGATCGCATCGCTCGAATCGATATACGAGATCAATGCACGGCGTCCAATTGTATCTTAGGCTGATACAACTATTCCGTTGAACCTCACATGGGGCTGCGGTCCATCGCGTTGCTCGTACGCGATGTGAGACCATGAACAGAAGGGAGCGCTGAACTCTGATAAGAGCGATTTGAACTCCGAACTGCAATGCACGCTTGAGCGCCGAATTGAAAACAATCGTACTCCGAACTAAGGGAGCATTTCTCGAACCGAGTGCGAGGATTAACACGTATATTTATCCGCCTTGTGTACTGCAAATGAGACGAACAAATGCATGCGATGCGAAATGCCATGATGATTTTTTTTTTTTTTATGGGATGAATATGATGTGATGCAGAAGTTTCCTTTTGCTTGCATGAATTGTTTTATTTTTTATTATTTTATTTTTATATGTTTGATGAATGCAATGCATGAATTTTATTTGTTTTATTGCTCTTTTGCTCCTTTTTTTGTTCGCGGTTCGACCAAATCGTGGGACTTGCGCTATGAGGCGCGTAATCGCCCATACTGGTGCAAGAGTCACGCCTCACCCTTTGAGAATTGCTTTGACGCGATCGCTTTTGTTTGATTCTTGTGAATTTACCCGATTGAAAGATCATTTCTTTTCTCATGATTTTCAAAAGTTTCGCAATAATTTTAATGCTCGATTTATACACATTTTCATAATTCATTTATCATCTATCATAAAACATCATTTTAAAGCACAAATGACAAAGGAAGCAATGATAGAACGATGAACAGATGGAATGAGAAATTTGGACTTTTTATTCATATGGAAATCGACGCGCAAAAAGTCGCTACCGATCAAGAGAGTACATTGAGAACTTTGAAACTAAAAAGAAAACAAGAAAAAAATGGACGCAATGCATCTTATGAGCGCTCTTTGTCTTTGGAGTCCGATGCCAATCAACCATACTTATATCCTTGATCACCCTTTTATCCAAGCTTTTGGAGGTGCCGCTTGCCTCTTTTATTTTTATTTTTAAGTCCAACTTTCCCGACCTAATTTTTGCCTCGACCGCTTTTTGCGAAGCTTTTCACCCACCGGTCGCTTCTTTTTTGCCTAGTCGCCTTTTCGGTTTTCAACCTAGCGAGCTAATTCTTGTTTGGCTCATCTTTCTTTTTTTTCTTTTATTTTTCTCAGCGTAATATCTCTTGATCAATCCGAATTGACTGGTTTCTAAGTTCTTCACCATCCATGTTGGTGAGTATCAATGCTCCTCCGTAAAAGGCTTTCTTTACCACATATGGTCCATCATAGCTAGGAGTCCATTTCCCACGGGGTCACTCAATAGGCAGGACCTTCTTGAGCACAAGGTCTCCTCGTTGAATTCTCGGGACGGACCTTCTTGTCGAAAAGTCGCCTTCATCCTTTGTCGATACAACCGCCCATGACACAGGCAGGCAGCAATTCTTTTCTCCTCAATGAGATTCAAATTTGATCCGCACGAGCTTGGACCCATTCTCGCTTCTTCCAACTTGGTTTCCATCAAGACCGTAGGGAGGGTATCTCAACTTCAATAGGGAGGACGCCTCACCCATACACCAAAGAGAAAGGGGTTGCCCTTGTTGAAGTAATGACCGAGGTACGATACCCATGCAAAGCGAAAGGAAGCATCTCATGCCAATCCTTGTAGGTTACTACCATCTTTTGCACAATCTTCTTGATATTCTTATTGGTCGCTTCGACGCGCCTGCTCATCTTGGGACTGTATGGAGAAGAATTATGATGTCGGATTTTGAAGTCCTCACATAACTCTTTCATCATCTTACTGCTCGTGTTCTTTGCCATTATCTCGTGATAATTTTGTCCGAATCCCATAACGACAAATCGATCTCTCTTAACGAATTTGGCAACCACAGAGCTAGTAATGCCGAGTACGAGGCGCTTTCAAACCCACTTGGTGAAGTAATCAATAGCGACTAGGATGAATCGATGCCCATTTGATGCCTTAGGCTCGATAGACCTATGACGCCCATGCCCCACATTGAAAATGGCCAAGATGCAATCGAACATTTAGGGAAGCAGTGGCACATGAATGTGATCGTGAGATTTGACACTTATGACATTTTCTCACAAAGCTATAGCAATCTGATTCCATTTGCAGCCAATAATAGCCAGCTCTTAAGATTTTCCTTGCCATAGTGTGCCCACTAGAATGAACTCCAAATGAGCCCTCATGGACTTCTTTCATGATTTTTGTTGCCTCTTCTTCTCGCACACACACCTCGGAGGACCATATCATAATTCCTTTTGTATAGAACTTCACCGCTCGTAAAGAAATTCCTTGACAATCTTCTGAGGGTTCTCTTGTCATTTTCTCGATGCTCCGTGAGGGTACTCTCTGCTCAAGATGTACCGCTGATGTCATGATACTGTGGCTTGTTATCTCGACTCTTCCTCAATTGCCGCAGCAATGAATGATGTGCCGCAAATCTCGATCGTCGAATCTCGATGTGTGTTAAGCTTTTGTCGCGGTTGATATTGAACATTGAAGACAAAGTGGCTAGTGCATCACCCAACCGATTCTCATTATGTAGGAAGATATCGAAATGTGATTTCCTCAAAAGGCTCCACCAACTCTAGAATGTAATCTCGTAGTGGATCAACTTGGGGTCCTCGGTCTCCCAATCACCATTCACTTGGTGAATGACTAGAGCCGAATCTCCATACACATCAAGTCTTTTAACCTTCCAATCAATGGCTGCACCGATACCGAGAATACATGCCTCATATTCTCGCAATATTATTGGTGACGTAGAAGCTTAGTCCGACAGTGGAACGGAATGAAGCGATTATCGTGGAAATCAAGATCGCCTCCGCTCGTGTCCATACATGTTGGAGGCACCATCAAACACCACTCTCCATCTTTCATCTTCTGGGATTTCCTTCTTCAACAAGGCCATGATATCTTCGTCTCTGGAAAGTCATAACGCATAGGTGATAGTCTTCAATGGGCCGGTGTGCTGTACTCGCCAAATACACTACCTTTAATTGCTTTCGAGTGACATATAGGAGATCATATTCGACAACCGCATTTGCCAACGGGCGCCTCCCCAGTAAGTGCGGGCTTCAAAGATGTACTTGATTGGATCCATTTTAGATACCAACTAAGTAGTGTGACTTAGCATGTACCGCTCAAACGATGAGCAAATTTCAAGCTAAAGCACAACAAGTCTTTTCTAGCAAATGAGTACCTTGTTTCACAATGCTGAATTTCTTACTCAAATAGTAAATGGCATGCTCTTTCTTCCCGATTCATCGTGGTCGCTTCTAACACACAACCCATTGAGTACATCCTAGCACGCTTAGTATGCAGATCAAGGGTCTCACGGCACAGAGGCATCAAGATAGGTGGATTCTCAAGATATTTCTTGATCTTTTCAAATGCTCTTTGACAATTATCATTCCATTTGGTCTCTTGATTCTTGCATAATAATTTGAAGATTGATTCACAAGTGGCGATCAACCGAATATAAACCTAGAGATGTAGTTCACTTTCCAAGAAAACCCCGAACCTCTTTTTCTCGCTTTAGAGCCGGCATCTCAAGAATCGCACGCACCTTGTCCGGATCGATTTCTATCCCTTTTGACCGACGATAAATCCCAACAACTTTCCCGATCGCACGCCAAAGGTACACTTGGCGATTTAACTCGAGCTTGAATTTTCTCAACCGCCAAGAGCTTTTGCAAATTGACAATGTGTTCTCATCGCTTTAGACTTTGCGATCATATCGCCCACGTAGACCTCTATTTCTTTGTGCATCATGTCGTGAAACAATGTGACCATAGCCCTTTGATAGTAGCACCAGCGCTTCTTCAACCCGAACGGCATGACTCAGAATGCAAAGTTCCCCAAAGAGTTATGAAAGTTGTCTTCTCCATATCCTCGTGAGCCATCTTGATCCGGTTATACCCGAATACCCATCCATGAAGGAGAATGTACGAATGAATGTCACTACTGTACTATCCACTAAGACATCAATACGGGGCGGGGAAAATCATCTTTGGGACTAGCACGATTCGATCTCTCGTAATCAACACACATTCTAACTTTCCGCCCCCTTTTTCTGAACCGCACGATGTTAGCAACCCATTGTGGATACTTGGCTACTACTAGGAACCCGCGCCAAGTCGCTTTTTTTCACTTCATCTCTCGATCTTTAAGGACATTTCGCTTCATTCTTCTCAATTTCTCGCTTAACGGAGGGCATTCTGGTTTGACCGGCAACTTATGTACCACTATGTCGCAAGATCTAACCCCGCATATCCCGATAAGTCCATGCGAAGACATCGTCGTAGTTATGCAAGAGTTCGATTAGCTTCTTGCGCCACTTTCTTTCATTGAGGTACCCACCTTTACTTCCTTCTTACTCGCCCTCGATTGCCTAGGTTAATTATCTCAACAGATTCCCATGCGCTCAATAACCTTTTCCTCTTGTTCAACCATTCTCATCAATTCTCGGAGGGGTTTCCCGACCATCCTCAACATCCTCCTCACTTGATTAACTGGGTGATCAAAATTAACATATGAACTGCTGGCATCATTATTCTCAAAGATATTCATTTTAGATCCGCATTTATGGAATAGAAAGAAATGAACAAGCAAAATAGAAACACAAGATGAAGACACATGACAATGAAAAGCAATTTTATTCATTTGAGAATCCAAAACAACATTTTATTGATAGATGATATTCGAAGGAAAACATGCATGCCCATATGAAATATTCTAAGGCCTTGGCAGAGCCAAAGAATTTACATTACAAAATTATTACTTTGGAATGAAAATAACAGGGAAATCAATGATCTTCCAATTATCAAGCTCTTCATCTCGCAAAGATCGCGACGCACTAAGTCCGCACCTTCGCCTTCCACAACCGATTCTTCCTCAATGACGGCCACCGACGGATCCAAAGATACCCGCGCCTCCCGAAGCTCGGGGGAGAGGTTATAGATAGGAACCTTCTTCAAGCTTGGTTTCCGCCCACGAAAGCTTAGCTAGCCTCTTTTCTCGCTTTTCTCACCCATTCTCTTCTTATCGGCTGAGTGGGCCAATATCCTAACCCACGCCTATCCTTGTACTCTTGCAACCTCGCATTCTGGCGCTGCAATTCCTTGGTCGACTTTCCTAAACCCTTTCCAACTGGGTAACCATTTTTCAAAGATGACCTTGGCTACCATGATAATGGCGTTAGATATCTTTGGTCCAGCAATGGGGCTTCTTCCCCACGAAAGTGGCATTTGCAATTTCCAATGATCAAAGGCGATTCAAGTGACTCTCTGCAGCCTCAATATATTGAGGAGGATGGGGCTTGCTAATTAGGAACTTCTTCTTCTCCACAAACGACTATCGACTTGTCGCCGACTACAAACTTAAGCCTTTGGTGGAGGGATGAAGGAACAAATACGGCAAAGATGAATCCGTGGTCTCCCTAAGAGACAATCAGTATGATGATGCAATGTCCATGATCCAAAAATTCACATAAAATACTTCGACCTATCTCGCATCGGGAACTCCATTTCTCCTATAACCTCTTTCTTGGATCCGTCAAATGCCCCGACTAGTGTTGAGCTAGGCTTCATATACGAACGATCTACATTTAGTCTGCTCATAGTAGACTGGGGCATGACATTCAAAGAGGATCCATTATCAATGAGGACCCGAGAGAGTGTATATTCACCACATTTGATCTGAAATGTGAAGTGCCTGATTATGCCCCTTCCTCTGGGGTGAGCTCATCATCGCAGAAAGGTAATATAATTGGATGCAACAATATTCCCTACGATGCCATCGAGCCGGTCAACAAAGATGTTCGGGCTACATGGGCTTCATTTAATACTTTCATTAGAGCCGCACTCATGGGCCTCGACCGAGCAAATAAGGACATGATAGAGATCTTTGCAGAGGTGTGTAGTGCACCGGGTCCACCACTTTGTAATCGCTCGCCGCATGATCTTCAAAAATTCGGTGGCCTCTTGCTCCGACACCTTCCTACTTTCCTTAGGCTCTTGGGTTATACCCTTACCTTTGCGAATCTTTTCTCATCCTCCTTGAGGCCCCTTTCCCAGACTTCTGGGGCGTAAACACGTCCGCTCGTTACCCCACTACTCCTCGCAATATTGGTGATGTCAAGTGAAGTTTGAGATTTTGGAGCCGAAAATGGCACATCGTAACTCCACGGGACTTTATTGTTCTTCCGGCTAGGAGCTGAAAACAGACACTATTGCTATTCTCGCCGGGAGCCGAAATGGGATCACAATAGTTTTTGGCTTTTCCACACCGAATTTCGATCGTATGGCACCTCAATAGGTCTCTCGCACATCTCTACCCCATTCTCGATTGGAAGGTCGAACATCCTCTTCTCTCCCCGCATACCCACCGGATGATGTGGCGGTCTATCGATCCTCGTAACACCACCTTAAATGCTTCACATGCTCCTACACACGGTGACACTAGCACAAACTTCACAACCCATTCTAATAATCCCGCATTTGCACAATTCCGCATGAATGATTTCTAGGGAGTCCGAATATCTTCTACCGATCGATTAGGGATTGCTCTTTCATATTCATGATTGCATTAGTGGCATGCTTCCCATGACCAGCAATGGGTTAGTCGTGATATTTGGATCCTCCTCGCTTGAAAGTTATGCCCTCGTATCAATCGATCTTGCACCACAATTTTGAAGGCCTTGCATATCCCTCAACAGCAGTGTCCAATCGCCTCTTCATGAAATGCACAAGTAACATTGGGATTGTAGCCTCTAAGTAGGGTGGCCGGACTGGTTTCATGGGTCCGGTATTGATGAGGTTGTTTGTGGCAAGATAGTTGAAAAGGTCGAGATAGGATATGTGGATGGGATCAAAGGTGGTCTGCTTTTTTGTCTTGGTAGTTTTGTGGTAGTTGTTTGGCGGTGGGCGCGAGTTGGTTGCGCTGCGTTTGAGTGGGGGACAGGGGATGTTTTGTGGTTGATAAGGTGAGCTTATGGTGATAGCGTTGGTTTCTCCTTCTTTTCTTCTTTGGGAATCCGGGAATGGCTTCTGTGGGTGGTTGCATTTGCGAGCTATGGGCAATCTTGCCGCTTCTCCCCATTTTCCAAATTTTTTCACCGATGATTACCATGTCCGAGAAATTAGAAGATACGCCGCCGATCAACCGATCATAGTATAATGGTGGCGGGGTTTCCATGAACATGAAGACCGCTTCTTTCTCCAACAAAGGGGTGTTACTCGCGCACCAAAAGCCCTCCACCGTTGGGCATACTCCTTAATCCGACTCATTATCTCTTTTGCCATGCTCAGAATCGTGTTCTCACAGAGCCATGTCTCAGATTGTACTGGGTATCGTCTCGAGGAAGGCATCACCAAGTCTCTCCAACAATGAATACGGGATGGTTCTAGCCGCATATACCGGTTGAGAGATGCCTCAAAGAAGGCTCTCTTGAAATAATGGATCAAAGAACTTGTCATCATGAGAATGCGCACCATTTTTCTACAAAGACATGGTCGATGGCTTTTAGGCGGTGTCATGCCTCGGTACTTGTCGAAGTCGTGCACTTTGAATTTAGGAGGTAAAACCACATCTGGGATGAGACACGATCCCGAGAGCTTCCTCGCTTCTGAGCTCGACCCTTCAATCATTCTTAAACGTTCTTCTAACATATGATACCTATCTCTAGCTTGAGGAGTTTCAAAGAGATAGTTCCGAGGAAAACCATTCACACCGTAGTGAGGATTACTCATCAACATTACGGCTGGGTTCACGTGTGGGTCACGTGAGTGAGTGGTATTCCCAGGAATTGATCCCTGAACTTGGGGATGGACCATTGCTGGTGAATGAAAGCCAAATGGAGTTCCTCGCGAATAGGAATCGAATTTGGGCCCGAGGCGCTTCTGCTCCTCCATTGTTTGCGGCTGAGATGGGTTGGACTTGCTCTACAACCCTAGGGGGATTACTTCCTGCATTAGCCTCGGCTCCTGGTGGTGTATATCCGGATGGGAGTCCCCAAGGCATCCTATGCACGACCGGTTGGCTCTGGTTGTTGGCCCTTGAAGTATGAGCGAAGGTGACGGTCTCAAGACTCGGATGGGGAAGAGCGACAGCAGCTTCGGTAGCGACGGCGGGACTTTCACGGCGAAGCTGCCGCCTCAAGGCTTGTAGTATCGCCATCATTTCGCTATCCGTGCTTCCATTGCCCCATTTTCGCTTCTCAACTCCCGATTCTCCCGAACCAATTGCTCGGATTGGGAAACTCACCGTTGGGGTATCATGGTCCGATTCACCACTTCCTAGGTCTTCAATAATAGGACGGTCCGAGTCATTCGATTAGTCGCCATGAGCCTTGCTTGCGCATTTGTCGGAGTATCGATGTTGGCGAACCACTTGCCTTTTTCTATTGATGGAACACATTTTATGAGCGCGAGAATCAAATAAATAAATGCAAATGCAATGCAATATGTATGATTTATGTTTGTTTTGGTGCCGTAAATCACAAATACGACTGCCTTGTCATAAGCGTGTAAGTTTAAAGCTCTAACACTTCTTTTTAATTAATTTTTGGTTGCAATGAGGTTGGAAGCAATAGGCAAAACAAACACACTTTATTCAAAAGGAAAGAGTACTACAACTTCAAACTTGAACGGAAAGCAAAGTACAAAATTCTGAAATCAAAAAGTACAATACCCCAAAGAAGATTACAACTTTTAAAAGAAAATTACAATTTCCTAAAGATTGTTACAATGTTCCAAAGTGAACTTCAAAGGCATATAGTTTTCAATTTCTCCTCCTCTCTTCCTCTTCTTGCTTTCACCGCCTTTGGCTTTCTCCATGAGTTCTTCTCATTAGAATCTTGCAATACTCGACAAACTCGTACACCTTGGCCGAGTGTTGAAAGGATTCATTTCTCGTCACTTTCCTTAGCTTCTTGGGAACATCCTCACACTGTTAGCTAGCCTTGCTAGCTTTGAAAATTTACTCTTCCAAAGACGAATCTCATCCTCGCCTCCTTGACAATCTCTCTTGGTCCTCTATTCTCGCCAATTAAGGCCATGAAACGTTGCTCCCAATAATCGCTTTCTACTTGCACTTGCTCATAAGAGTCCCTTAGGCATCCGAGATTCCTCTTCAATTCCTCCGACCTTCCTTGCTCGAACCCTAAGGCTTGTTGGTACTCTTTCAAGATTCCCCGTGATAGACTCTCTGCCTTGCCCGATGCTTTCCATTTGGCTCCCCAACTCGAACTTCATCACTTGGAATTCTTTTCTTGACTTAACTAGTGCATCTCTGACCATTTTCTCCTTCTCCCGCGACTTGTCATATAGTTCCCTCCATTCACGTGCTTCTGCCATAGCTTCGTTCATCTTTGAGGCACACCTCTTTACTTCCTCTTTAGCACCTTTCAAATGTTTCTGAATATCCCTCTTGCTTTCTTCTTCTATTTCAAGTTTCTTGTTGGTCGCTTAATACCATGCTTGAAGAGCATTTTCACTCTCTAGCTTCCGCTTATCTTGCATCACTTTTCCCAACTGTTTTGCAAGGCCCTTTTTTCTTCTTCCACTTTAGACAATGCCAACTTAGCCTCTTCTAGCTCTTCAATGAAGGGGAACGTGAGGTTCTGGTATTTGCTCTTCAAGTGATGGCCCCTTTTGGGTGGATGATCGAGTTTCCTTAATCCTCTTTTCGAGCCATTGAGTGAAGGAGATAGCAGTAGTCCTCTTAGATAACTCACCTTTGCCTCTCCGCACTACGGTTTCCCAAGCTTGCAAGACTCGCCGAAGTAAGTCCTCGTCTTTAGGGATCCCCGCATGGAGGTAAAAACGGAACAACATAGCTTCGGAGGGTGAGTCCCGCATAGGGTACCCGAGTTGCCTCAAGGTCAAAGATGGGTTATAATTAATGCATCCCTGTGTCCCCATGAGAGGAACATTCTGGAAACTACCACACTGGAATATCACTGAGGGTTTATCTTCCCAACACTTGTGTGAGAACCATCGAATTTGGAGAGCGTCGAGGTTCTTCAAGGTATCTTTCCACTCCTGAGGGCTCATAGTCTTCGGATTGCAACCCAAGGCATAGGAAAGCAAGTCCCCAACATCACTCTTGTTAATGCACACATGATTGATCAACCAAGCATATAGCACAGGGAAGGAACAACACATCTTATCCTTTCGGAACTCATGATGACGGGTGAAGGCACGATAGGTCTCCGCGAGAATAGCGGGAACCGTTGATGGGACTTTTTGCACTCTTGAAAGCTAGGAACACACCAACAAAGCCATCTATATGCCTCTCAACTGAGGGAAAAGAACAATGCCAAAGATAGTCAAAGCTAGTACTCGCTTGAAAGAAACCCAATCCTTTGCTACTACATAGCTAGCCATCAAACTCTCAAAGTACTCTCGGGGAACCCAGATATATTGTTACGCTTAACTTTGTGGGACCGCACTTCTTCCATACTGATTTGTAACAAGGAGGCAAACTTCTCATCCGAATAATACGCCTCGACATCGTAAGGTCTAACCTCTCGAGCGATCAAAACCTGAATCTTCTCATACTCTTCTAGGGTAGCGCCATTTGGAAGTTCTTGAAGAGGAAACACCTAATCTCTCGAATCATAGAACCAACATAGGGCAAATGATGGTACTTCCAATCGTAGTAACTTGCGGATGTTCCCATAAGTCTTGTCGAAGAAGTAAAGCTCAATAGGACCTAATAGGAAACATACTCCTTCAAACTAGTTACATCAATCTTCTTTACAATGGGGAACCTTGAATTGAATGCAGTTTTGCCTTTTGCTTCCATATTGCTTCTTACACACCTATGACAAGATTCAGTGTTATGTTGTGATCTCTGGCAAACAAACTTTAATGCATGAAAAATGCAAATGACGAAAGTTTTTTTTTTTTTTCAATATTTTGTTAGATGCAAATGCAGTGGTGCAAATGATGTAAATGCGAAATGATATGTTATTTACATGAAAAAAAATGGTAAGAAAATGAGGTTATTGGTGGTACTTTGAACATTTTCAACGATACATGCTACATGCCAACCCATATAGGTATTTACGAGGGGAAAAGAAAAATTACTTTCTACAATTTTGAAATAGAGTTTGAAAAAAAGGAATGCCTAAGCTAATGCAACAAACAAGGGCGTGCCCCCGTGTCCTACAAAGGGTGGGAATCCTAGGTTCTAAAGTCGACGAAAAGGGTAATCCTCCCATGTAGGTTCTAATCACTTCCTCACAATGGCAACCAAGAGTTAAAGTCTCTCTCACAATGACACTCACAATCATAGAAAGCTATCGAGTGTGAGGCATCATGACAAAGCGTACTCTTGGCGGAACTTTCATGAGAGCCATACGCACAAAGGTCTACGAATGGCGATCACTAATCGCTCCCACTCTCCTAGGTTTTTGTTCGCACCTTGGGTTTTAGGCCCCACTCAATGCTCACAAGTATAGGGTGTGAAGTGTGTGTTGAGGGCACAACACCTAGAAATAACTACCCTTCCCCACCGCAAGAAAAACCAGAGCACCTGCATAATAGGTCGCCTACCCTAAGGTTCAACATGCATACATCATTTCAATATACAAACCATTCTAAGAAGCCTACAATAATTACACGCATTGCTTACAAAGAAAAGGAGCGAAGAAGAATGACTGCTTCTAAAATATAACAAACAAATGACATAAGAAATAAAACAAAAGTAAGAAGAATGGAGGTAAAACAAAGCATATTAAATCAAAGAAGGCAAATCACACATTCAATTAATCGGTTTGACCCACTTAAAAAATGTCCCCAGCAGAGTCGCCAGCTGTTGCACCCCGAAAAATCCTTGGAGGGACTTTTCTTCGCACAACGTGATTTTAGAGTCGCCACCAATATTTTTAAAGGTAAAACATTGAAAAACCTTTTTCGAAAAGCAATGGTCTTGGAACCATCGATTTGGGTTCGGGGTCTAGTTACGCATTTAGGAAGGTATTAGCACTCATAACGCCCCTTCAAGAAGAAGGTTACCTTAATTAAATATGTGATTTGCGGTGTTGATTTAAAAAAATGCTTTGTTTTGACCTCTTTTGTTTATGAGTGACTTAATGAAGAATCTTTAATTTTTGCGCTTGATGGAGGGGATCCACTCCTACGTATCTCCAGGTGCGATGGAGAATTCAAAGCTACGTAGTTCTTGTTTTGAGAAGGTTTTTTTGTTTTTTATCTTGTTTAATTTGTGAAAATCGAGCTTTCATGATGATCAATTGAGCAAAGGCTCCAAGTGACCAACATTAGCACTCCATTGTTAATAATCATGCAAGCAAAGGCTTCGCAAGATTACTAACAAAGTTTTTAATTTTAGTGAAAATCTTTAGGAAAATTAGGCATTCACGGTGATCAATTGAGCAAAGGCTCCAAGTGACCACCACTAGTACCTCATTGCTAAATAATCGCGCAAGCAAAGGCTTCACGAGACTACTAACAAAGTTTATTTTGAAGAATATAGGTTGGCAAGCATCCATATTATAATAACTAAATATAAAAATGCATCTTTAAGGAGAGGGGTGAGATAACGAAAATTGGGAGTACTAACAATAAAATTTTTACATAAAAAGCTGGAGGTGTGCACCAAAACGTGGGAGGTGTTATTAGCAATCAGTTAAAAATTTAAGAAAAAGAAAGGGACAGCCCCCATACCCGCCCCACTTAAGCCCAATACCTAAATAAGAAAAAAAACGTAATTCATTACTTCCATTCCAAATACTGTTTCCTTTCCCATTTGACAGAGAGAAAATTAGAGAGAGAGAGAGAGACGTTGCGAGAGAGAGAGAGAGAGAGAGCGAACCGCAGGGAGAAGAGGTACGCAGCGGAGGCGCGGTGGTCAACCGCGGCGACGGTTGGTGTCGTCTTGGAGAGACGCCAGCGTGATCTGGAGAACGAGAACGAACCAAGGAGAGAGGATGCGCGCGACGGTGGTGGAGCGCGGTGGCTTTCGGTGTCGGTCCAGTTCTCGAGTTTGTGTTCTCTCTGCTTTTAGTTTTTCCGGCTTTTTGTATGTATCCTTCTCGTGATCTCGGTGTGTATGTATTGGCCATTGCGCGCGTTTTTGTGTATGTATTTGAGTGTGTTTTGGTTGAAAGAGAGTGTTGAACTTCTCGTGTTTTTGGTACCGCTTCTTCTCCTCATTGCATGCAGTGTGGTTTTGAGTTTGTAGGGATGGTGGTTGTGTTTTAGTTGTGATTCTGGTTGCTGGTGGTGTTTTAGTTGTGATTCTGGTTGCTGGTGGTGTTTCTATGTGTTTTGTTTACCGATCTTTTTCAGTGTATATGCTGCCTCCTTTCTTTTCCTCTCAGTGGTAATTGAAGCTTAATTTATAGCCCAAAGGTGCATAGATGAATGCACCAGAATGTCTATTTTCCCGCCTTGTATTGCTTCAATAGTTTCACGCTTTTGGTGTTTAATTATTTCTGAGCAAATTTTCCTCCTCCCAAGCCACTGTTGTATTCACAAATTTAGCCTTATTTGACCAACATACAGCTGCCTAAATTTTCTTTTTGTGTATGTATGCAGAGAAGAAAAAATTACAAGGAGAAAAGAGCCCCTATTTGGAGCTTTGAGCTTATGTCTATTGTTTCTTTCGCAATTGGATTTTTGTGTTTGTCTTAGTTGTTTATGTTTGTCAGGTGTTTGTGTATATGTAGCTTAAAGCTACATCATTTTTGTAATTTGTAATGTAAATAAACCTCCTAACCTACGGCTCCTTCTTTATAAATTTGGTTTTAGTTTTTTTTATTTTTATTTTAAAGATTTGTATTGTTTGCTTTTGATTTTTGTCTATATATGTAACAAAAGTTGACCATTTGTACCACTTATATTAAAACTATTTACAATAACAAAAGCATTTTTTTTTAATGTTATTTTTGTATAAAAATAATGATATGATAAATTAATGAACATATATGGATAATAATAATAATAAGTAATGAAACAAATACGCCAGACGCGATAAGACGCACGCCGCCGCAGCAACAAGGATCAAAACACGCACGCGAATAGAAATAATACGCGCAACTACGAGAATGAGTACGGGCACACGATTCGAAACGATACGCGCGCACGGTGAGGATAAGAAATGCTAGATGGATGACGAACGCGACTTGAACACATTTGTGCAATTGAAACACATATTTTGGGGTTTTTTGAAAACAAGAAAAATACTTATTAAAATTGGACATTTACGAAAATACGATTTTATTTGATTTTCAACTAATCGGACAAAATTCGGGTATGACAGAAGGCCGTAACGGCAGACTAAATTTTAACAATCGCAGATCCTGTTACACTGGTGGGCGTTTAATGACGTCGACCCAGTCAGACAAGATTGGAATGAATTTTCTTGGTTCGTTGTCCTTAATTGTTGTATTCTTTTTGTCTCTTTTCGTGCCCAAGCTAGTAGATTCAGTTGTTTCCAGCTAGATTCTCATGGGGCTTCCCAGTTATCTTCAACATTTTCCTCAGTTTGATTAATGAGGTGATCAAGGTTATGATATGAGTTACCGATATTGCTATTTTCAAGAATTTCGATCTGCATTAGTTGGAAGCGAAAACGGATAGAGGAGAAGGCAAAGCGAACAAATGAGAGAGATATAAGGAGAATTTAGAGAATTCAAAATGCTATTTTATTAATAATGATATCGAATGAAACATGCGTGTGCTTTATTGAAATGTCCTAAGGCCTTGGCAGAGCCATAGGATTTGCATTACGTAAAAATTACTTTGAATTGAAAATCACGTAAAAATCAATAGTCTCTCGCTTGAACTCTTTATCTGCAGGAGAAAAGCGCACATGATTGACGACACCATCTTCGGTACTTTGATAACTCTCACCAACTGCTATTTAATCACCACCTTCCTTAAAGTTCAGCTGCTTTGTGTCAATGAGGCCTTGAACGATGTGCTTTAAGGGATAACAATTTTCACCGAGTGATCGATCGCCCCAAATGTGGAACTCACACCGCTTTTTGGTCGTGTCCTCTTGGGAATGGAGGCTGAACTGGTCTCATCCGACGAGGAGAAATCACATTGTGGTCGATAAGTTGGTCGCACAGCAGTCGAGTGTATGATATGGGAATGGGGTCGTATTGGGATGACCCTTGATGGCTTGATGGTACTGAGGAATTATAGTGCGAACTTCCTTGATTCTTTACTATAGCGTTGACTTCCCCTTCTTCTTATTGGAATTTGTAGGAGTCCCATCGTAATTATGAGTGATCTTCCCGGTCTTCATTGCATTTTCTATTCTTCCTCCTATGGTAACCATGTCCGAGAAATTTGAAGATACTCCCCATCGGTTTGTCATAGTAGGGGATGGAAGAGTTTCCATGAACATGGCAACCATTTCTTTTTCTAATAGAGGTGGTGCTACCACGTGCGCGCCAACCTCTCTCCAAATTTGGCGTATTCCTCAAGGACTCGTTGTCTCTTTTGGTCATATTTTGCACTGTGTCCTATCGGAGCCATATCGATGTTATATTTGTACCGCTTAAGAAAAGCATCGGCGATCTTTCCAACATTGGATATGAGCACGCTCCAATCACAGATATACCACTCGAAGTCGCCTCAAATAGACTGTCTTGGAAGTAATGAATAAGCAAATGATCATTGCGCGCAACAAACCGAGCCATTTTCCCGCGATACACATAGTCGATGATCAAGAGGACATGTTGCCCCTCGATACTTACCAAAGTCGGGCACTTTGAACTTATAAGGAATGACCACATTGGGGACGAGACATAGGTCATATGCGTCACTTATTTCCACATTGGATCCTTCCACCGCTCTTAGACGCTCTTCTAGCATTTGCAGCTTATCTCTTGCTTGAGGATCTTCACTTGGTAGCCATGAGAAAGACCACCCACATTGTGAGGAATGTATGCAGTATGATTCTTGAAGTCGATTCGAGAACTTGAGAAAGACCTTTGGTGGTGCCGAAGTTTTGCGTTGAATTTGTTATGTCCCATCACCAACATTGTTTCCTCGCTATTCCATCTTGATTCTCGTGCGCAACCCGTAAATATCTTCTTCATTGACAACACCCGTGGTCGGAGGCGCGTAACCTAGTGGTAGACCCCATTGAGGCCATTGCACGCCCGAGTGTTGGGACCGAGTTATGTGGACGGGACGCGTTTGTGGCACGGTCATTGGTGCCCCAAATTTGAAATGTTGTCGTTCGCATTCTTCTCTGGTGAGAAGCTTCAAAATCTCTGGTCATCCGATCTTTCAAACCCAAAGATGTCCCGCATTTGTTCCTTCCGCTTTTCAATCTCATCCTTCAACACTTGATTGTCTTGGTATTCGGCCATGTTCCTTGCTTGAGAACGAGTCCAATAACGATGTTGATGAACCAGCTTGCCTTTTTTCTGTTTTTTTTTTTCAATGCATGATGTTAGTATGAAATTAGTATGAAATGTAAATGAAATGGTAATGTATGCGCATGAAATTCTAGTTTAAGGGAAAGGATTCTTCGAAAAGGTTCTTTGGAAGCCGCCACCGAAATTCTAGTTTAAGGGCAAATTCGGAAAATCCCTTTAGGGTTAAGATAAGGCGTTGTTAGGGTTCGGGAGTCATTATGTGTGGGGAAGGTATTAGCACCCCACGACATCCTATCGTCTAATTAATTTAAGATTTATTAATTGTTACCCTTTTATCGATAAAGAAATGACTTATTTAGATTTTTGTTTTTTATGCTTGACAAGGGTTGAGTCTTGCTCCTACGTACCTCCGGATGCAATGAAGGAATCAAAGCTACGTAGTTCTTCCTGAAAAAGTTTATGGGTTGGTGTTTTTTAGTGTAGGGGTCCTAGGATTCCTTGAACTGTACAGCTCACTGATTCCTAAGACGCTGACTAACCCGATTGTACAACCGACTTAGTCCCCTACTTTTTGAAAATAATTTTAGGATTTTTGAAGAGAGTTGTGAGATGGGTTGATTTTAGAATAGGTATTCTAGGACTCTGAATCATCATGACTCATTAGTTCTAGAACGCTCCCGACTGTACAGCCGACTTAATCCCCTATTTTTTAGGAAAACGGTTTACTCGTATTCATTAAGTTTGCAGGGTTACTGAACTGTACAGCTCATTGGCCCTAAAATAATGACTAACCCGGTTGTACAACCGACTTAGCCTATTTATTTAATTTTGAGGGAAAAAATAATTATATTGGAATTGGAAAAAGAATTAATAAGTAAATCAGAGGGTGAAAATAGCAAATTTGGATTTTTATTAATAGTAGGGTGTTGTATAATTATTAAGGGGTGCAAAGAGGAAAGCCCAGTTCGCATATGGGAGCCCAGTATGCGAAACTGGGCTTAAGTGGGAGAGGTACGCGCGTAAGAATAAGGGGGGTGTGAATAACAATCTGAACAAAAAAAATAAAACAAAACAACAGGGCCCATATATAAAGAAAACCCTAAACAAATCAGACCTAATTCCAAATTCATCCCCTTCCTCCCCTAACTGCTGCATGCCAAGCGCAGAGATCAAACCACCGCGAAATTCCGCGGCTCCCACGCGAGCGAGAGAGAAAAAATCCGGTGAGGTTTGCGCCGGTTTTCATGGAAGTGGGTTCGCGATGAGAGAGAGGGAAGGACGACAGGGGTGTCGGCGGCGGCGAGGGTGGTGCCGGTGAAGGAAATCCCACGCCGTGAGCATGGTGAGTCTCGTTTTTCCTTTTCTCTGTTTCTTCTCTATCTCCTTTTTTTGTTTTTCCTTTTATTCATAGATCAAATAAAATATATCTACACACAGATAAATAAATATATACACAACAAGGACAGAGTAAATAATATAGCCACCCCAGTTTAGATCTGCAAAACACTATGAAAACAAACACTATAAAACCAAAACGTTAGATTGAGAATAAGAAAGACAAATAAAATACATGGCTTTGAACGTGAAGCAGGTGAAAATGTGGATAGCTTCATTGACACTGTTTGATATCCCTATTTATTATATAATAATAATAATATACATCTACACGAATAAATAAATATATACACAACGAAGACAGTAAATAATATAACCACCTTTTATCCAGCTTCTGTTGGGCTTCTATTTGCTTGTGATTGAACTCCTCCTCTGTTCGTTGTATCTGCTACTGTTGTTTCCGAACTGCTGCTATTACTCGAACCTCTTTCCAAATCTCAGATCTCGAAAAACCGTGTTTTTGTGTGATTAGGGTTTCGATGTGAAGCCCTAATCCTAATTTTTAGTGATTTTCGCAGCTTTTTGCTGTCTTGATTTCTGTCTTTTTGACTGCCATTGGACTGCTTATTTATAGTTAAAAATTAGGTCAGAGCATTAATTATTTTTGACTGGGTTTTGGATGATTTTCAGGTCTTGATCCAAGCCCAATAAAGAATGCAGCTTGAATCTTTGCTGAAACCCTAATTTCTTCGTTTAATTTGTATTTTCGGATTTTATTATTATGTATTTTTTAGTATTATGATTTTTTGTATTTTTGGACTCTTTGGACTATTAAGTGCTTTTGATTTGTAAATTAAACTAAATACAATTTTTTTTTGACCTTTTTGGATTGTATATAAGCTTAAATAAATTAAATAAACAAAATAGGAATAAAAATAACAATAGGAAAAAGGAGCCAGCACCAAATACAAAGACGAGACCGACCGGACTTGACAATCAAGCTTAAGACTAGACAAAATAGAAGAAATGGGCGTGTAAAAATATAACTAATCGCGTTCTTAAGTCCGAATTTAAGCCAACTTCGACAAAAATGAATTTTGGTAGACTGCTCACGCATAACTAAACTCGAATACGCATATTAAATCGAAGAACGCGCGAAAAGATCGATCGTTTACGCGTGCCTAATTTAAAACGGTAATTCGAGTTAGTTTGAACGAGTGACTGGAATTGGCTTGGTTGAAATCGGACTCTACACTAAGTAATCTCGTAATCACGCGACCAAACACGCCTTACTAAAAATAAACGACTAAAACAAGAAAAAGAAGACGGATAAAATTGGAGTATAACAGAAGATTAAGATGCTCTCCCATCCGGCCCATTCGCCGGGTTCCAATTCCTTTGTGAAGTGAGGCTGATAAGTAGTTGTTTGTAGCAGTAATTATGATTTCAATTAGAGAAGGAATAGGTCTCCTACGAAAGTTGTGTAAGACTAGAATTTTACTGAATGATTGCTTATCTTTCTATTCCACAATAAGCATGCAAATACCAATTAATTGACTCCTTATTTCACGGAGAATAGGACAACGCCCTCCCTCATTGTTTATCTTTCTTTTCCACAATAATAGTTCAAATCCCAATTAACTGACTCCTTATTTCACGGAGAAGAGGACAACTCTCTCATTTCATTTGTTAACGGCATAATAGAACTGTTAATAAAAAATAAATATTAATTATCTGCATAATAGAAATTGCTAATAATTTTCCTCAAAAAAAGAAAGAAATTGCTAATAATTATTACATCCTCCGTCTAGAGTAGCTCATTCTGTGTTAAATCTATCGGCGGGCGCATTTCAGATTAATTAATCGCTAGCCTTACCCAGATTAGTAGATTTTCATTCATTACGCAGTAGAAATTCCCGAGTTTATGCTAAAAAATTGACTAATTTCTTTTTAGTTATATTGTGTATATATTGTGTATATAAATAAAATCATAACTTGAATTAAAATTAAGAATAAAACAAAATTAAAATTAAATTAAAATCAAAATTAAAACTAATTTATACCGAAAAAACACAGTACGCCGTCGTTTGAGCCACTCAGAGGAAGAAGTCGTTACGGCGACATGGCGAAAAAGCGAGATCAGCACCGACAAGCCACGACTTCCGGTCGCCGGGAAAACCGAGTCAATTCATATTCACGACAACCGGAACAAACTAACTCGAACTCGGCTTCCGGTGGCATAAAAATCGTCGCCTTCTTCATCGTCTCTTCAGTTATTGCCATTGTCGCTTACAAGTTGAGTCAATCTTCTCCTTCGCAGTATAACGAATCGTATGTGTATCAACGAGGCCTCGTCAAAACCGACGCCAATTACCAAGAAATACTCACTGTAAGCACCTCCACAACTACGCTGTCAAGTTTTGATTCTTGTTTCTAATGTTGAAATTTTGCTATAAATTAGGAGAATTCAAAGGTTTCAGAAAATACATCTTTGCGACATTATAATTATCATGTGCTTGGCTACATAACTCCCTGGTATGCTTCTATTTTTTTAATCTATGTTTATTTCAGTATTTTTTGGATGAAACATGAATCTGGTAATTGACATGCAATACTTTCTGCAAAATAAGGAACCAATGTTGTTTGATATAATGCGAACTTCTATTTTTTATTTATTATATTACGGTTTGATAACTTGTAAAAGTCTTAAAACTTTTAATTTAGAGCTTGCAATGCCCAAACTTAGTTTAGGATGGTGAAGTAATATGTATGAAAGAACACTAATTTAAGCACAACAATTTACTTGATAAAAAACTGAGAAAAAAATCATGTTCAAATTTTTTGAAATGTAGGAATGAGTGGGATAAATAAAGTGAGTTAAGACTTTGGGAGAGGAGAATGTTTTTTTTTTTTTTGAGATTAAACGGGGAGAGGAGAATAGTTTTGTTGTGTCTGTAAGTGTAACTTCATCATGATTCTTCTTTTTCTTTTTTTGGTACAAACCACTTCATGTCATATTATACTCTATGATCTATGTCCTTTTCATAGTTATGTTGCTTTATGTTTATAGTGAATATTCCATTTTCTTATCTGCCGTTTTTTTACATGTCATTCCTCCTGTTAACGATAGCTTTATGTTTACAATGTATATACATCTTCGAAAATGTTGATTATGGCAGGAATTCCATTGGTTATGAAATGGCCAAAAAGTTCAACTCTAAATTTACACATTTATCACCTGTCTGGTATGATTTGAAGAGGTATGTATCTCAGTCCTAAGTTATTTATTGAAGAATTAGAGGGATGAGGGCAGAATTGAGATCTGTCCCATTCCTGATGCTCCATGTTCCACTTCCTCAGAGCTTTCAAGTGTATTTTGCAAGCATCCAAAAATTTATAGTAAATTTAGATTGTAGTTTTAAAGTTTTAGTTGTTATTTAGCCTTATATTTTGTGCACATCATGACCTGGGGTGACTATGAATTGATATCACAGCCTCAAGGGTTATCAAAACAAACTTTTTTGGATGCATTATCAAAAAAATCTAGTTTCATGTATGCATATAATTTTTGCACTACACTGGAATCTAGTGTAACTGTATATACTAAATGGTAAATGCTGTGGGTTCTTATTTAGTTATTTTTTATTTTATTGCTTTATGGTTTTGCTTCATCAGTTGTTATTGCCAGCCAACAGACTAGCTTAGTTCTAGAGGGGAGACATAATGCTGACAGAGGATGGATCTCAGAGCTTAAAAAGACCGGAAAAGCTTTGGTACGATGAATAAGTTCTCTGCTTCTAAACTTATTTTCATTTCATCAATGCCAAATCAAATAGCTTTTTTGTCCATTAAGGTTTTACTTTTACATATATGATATAATGTATTCATTTTGAAGGCTGTGCCATGTACTTGATGACATTCTTCAATCTGAATTTGTAAACTAGAAAGTAGAGCTAAATTATGAAATTGTGTATGGGGCTTGCTTATATGAGTAACAACGGGCTAGTGGGTGTTAGAGGTGTAATATAAAGCAATTTCATAATTAGAATTCCACTTCATTGAATGAAATAAAGGAAACAGTATAGCTCTCCAGCTTTGGGAAGTATACTTTTTCTCCAACATAGCAATTTAAATTTGAAGGAACTTATATATCTTTAGCTATTAACTGTTTAAGCATTCCTACTACACTTGAGCTGCAGAGCAGGGATGCGGGTGGGAGTGCTTATAAGTTGTAGCATAAATTATTCTTAAGTTTGTTGCCTATTTTAACCCTCATCCTAAGTGTTAGCATCCAGATCAGTTTGTTTTGGGACATGTTCTAGCTAAAAGTGTTACCTTCCCAGTGACTTTCTTTTATGATATCATCAACTTGTCATACCCGACATTTGTTTCATTGTCCTAGGATTATTATTATGTTTCTCTTTGGATGGATCATTGTTATGCTTTTATTTGGCTTTGACATTGGCGAACAATCCATTTTTTCTTTCATGGCACGTAGATCTTGCCTAGAGTTGTTCTAGAAGCTTCACCGGAAGAGCTGCTGAAAAACAAGAAACAAAGGAACAAAGCCATCAACCTTATAGTGACAGAGTGCAAGTACGCCTTTGACTATTTTAATTGATGCTTCTTTACGGCAACGGTTTTATGGGAACCAAGTTATTTCTAATGCTAGAAAACATCTGGCTTTTCCTTGGATAGTCTTCTCGTAGTCACTGATTTAGTTATTCAGTAGTTGATTACCATCTGCTGCAAGAATGGATGTTTGGATATTCTGGGGAAATTTTTGATGTGAAAATTAGTAAATTAGTCAAAAGATGAAAAGTGGTTAATAATATTAATCTCCTCTTGGTGTCATCTGCAAATGACATCCTACGGTGAATGCTTGGAAAAAAATGTTTCTAGTTTAGCAACTTGTCAACAAACCATTCGATTCAATAGGTCAATGATGCTTACAAGTGGTTAATAATATCAATAATCACTTACTGACTTCATTAACAACCTGAATATATTATTCTTCTCAAACATTTATATTTATGCCTATAATTCTTTTTCTTTTTTTGGAATTTTCTCATTATTTATTTTGCCTAACATGGCTTGTGGTGTATTAATACTTCATTTACCAAGCTAAAGGGCTTGGCCTTGTGGTAGAGAAGCTCTTCCACTTTAAAGAACCCACCACCTAACATTTCATGGATATCATCAGAAGTCATTTATCCATATGTGAAGCACTTCCTTTCTTGATACGTTGTGCTATGGTTTGCTTTTCATGTGAATGTGCTTCTTCTGTAGGGAAATGGGATATGATGGTATTGTTTTAGAATCTTGGTCAAGGTGGGCAGCTTATGGTATCTTGCATGATCCTAGCATGCGGACTTTGGTGAGTATTTTTTTTTCTGTTCCTTTTAATAAGATGATTTTTATACAGCAAAGATATAATACAGAACTCTGTCAGTAATTCATGAATTCCTCGAATCTATTGATTTTTTTTTGAGTTTTCTAGGTTTGGGCAGTCATTAAATAGATACTCCCTCTGTAACAAAACATAAGCAAATTTGGGCCCTCTAAGTTGTAACAAAAGTATACATGGCTGTGGGGAAAAAGAGAACTGTAAATTCATTCATTGTGGTTGATATGATATGATTCTTTCTTCATTTGCAAGTGCAGGCATTGCAATTTGTAAAACAGCTTGGAGATTCACTGCATTCTGTAAGCTCTGAGAAAATTGGTGGACTGCAGTTTCAGTTGGTCTATGTTATAGGTCCCCCATCTTCTGAGAAGCTTCAAGCGCATGACTTTGGTCCAAAAGATCTTGAGACTTTGAGTGAAGCTGTGGATGGATTTTCGTTAATGACATATGACTTCTCTAATCCTCACAACCCTGGTCCAAATGCACCTCTGAAATGGATTCAAATTATTTTGCAGCTACTTCTTGGTGCCTCTGCCAATAGAGCCCAAAACTTGGCCCCCAAGATATTTCTCGGGGTCAACTTCTATGGAAACGATTTCTCCCTTTCAAGGGGTAATTTAATTCATTTCTTTCTTATCTCCTTTTGATTTCACAAACATATAAGTTAGGCCTACATGTGGTGACTATAGTGGCCCGAAGGGGAAGGGAATGGGGATGTGATGTCCCATTTTATGAGCCATTTTGATATTTTGAGATCAGTTTAGAAGACTTCTATTTTGATAGTATTATGTGACAACATTTTTATTTTGTATATTGGTAAAATTTGAGAGTGCAGATTCAGGTGGCGGAGCTATTATTGGGAGAGATTACCTGGCACTTTTGGAGAAATACAGACCTGTTCTACAGTGGGACGAGAAAAGTGGGGAACATGTTTTCTTTTACAGTGATGACAAGGATATCAAGCATGCCGTATTCTATCCATCTTTAAAGTCAATTTCGCTGCGATTAGAAGAAGCCCGTACATGGGGATGTGGCATCTCGATTTGGGAAATCGGTCAAGGTTTGGATTATTTTTTTGACCTTATGTGAAAGACCGGATGTGTACCGGTGTTTTAAAAATCGACTGGATGGTTCAACAAGTTGAACCTTGAACCAACCTAGCTCACATTTCGGTTATTTGAGTGGTTGAACAATGACTGGAAGATCTCATCGGTGTGATATCTAATTCGATTTTAAAAAACATTGATGTGTACTAGTAGTTTGTGTTCCATGTTAATTGGTACATGTACTCATCCTATGTTCAGGATGATTGAAATGGACTGCTCAAAATGGGAATTTTGTGTCATTTCTAGCTTAAGATTCTGTTAAAAAAATTCACGGGAATTAACAGGCACCCTCCAATCTGTTTGTTCACACGACCGCACAACCATTGACCTTAAGAGTTGTGCTTAGCAGCAGGAGAGGTAAGGTAATAAGGCTTCTAAAAGGAAACCCAACAACACATTCGCTCTTTTTTTTTAATTATTTTTTTTGAAGCAATTTTTTTATTTATTATTATTATTATTATTATTAAATTTTTTAAATTTTTTATATTATCAATTTTATTTAGGGTATGGTTCCTAAAATGATACGCTGTCATTATAATCCATGAATGTATCGAAATTGTAAACATGTTCTAAAATGTCTCATTTGTTAGTAATTTTTTGGATTAAATTAACCAATAAAAAGATATATTTTATGACCAAAATGACTAATTAAAGAGAGGCGTGAGAAAGTGTTTGCAATTTCAATATATCTTAGGATTAAAATAACAACTATCATAAAAATTCAAATACCAAAATGACAGTCTACTAATTTTGTTTATTTCACTTATCATCTACACTCCACGTTTTTTTTGCTCACAACCTTAAACAACTTTGTAAATTTAGTTTGTTCCTTTTTTACTCTAATCAGTTGATCAATTAAACTCGTATTTTTAGTGACTTCAAATGTACAAATTTTCAAAAAAATATGTCAAATTTCAAAAGTAAACAATCAAATTATTTGCAACGACCACTTTGAGTTTAACTTGATCGATTATTGTAAATATTTTCAATTTCCAAATGGATCCATTTTGATCCACTTTGAGTGTGGCCACTTTAGACTAATCTATTTGGTCATTATGAATGCTCACCAATTACAAAGAACTCAAGACAATGATGTTACCAATTGCACATGGTTTTATATTTTTTATTTAATATTATTTTGTTATCTATCAATTTCTTTATTGCTGTCAAAAATCTCATGATAAACTCACTAAAAAAGTAATATAATTCAAAATTAATTTGAAATAAGTAATATTGACTGAAAATATTAAATTTACTAAAAAAAATCAATTAATTTTAAAATGTACTTTAAACTAGGGGTGAGCATGGGATGGGTTAGATCGGGTCATTTTATTGACCCTAACCCGTCCTAAAACCCAGACAAAGCCGATAAGTTATGGGTTAATTTAGGACCGGGTTTAATCAAGACGGGACTGAGTTGTCCCAAAATACAAATAAAGGGTAACTAAATCCCGAACTATATTCTCTATTTTCAAGTCTTTAAACCCAAACACCTCTATTTTCAAGTCTTTAATCCCGAACTATATCCTCCCCCTTCCGATGCCAATTTATCTACCTTGTTCAAATCCCAAACTATATTCTCTATTTTCAAGTCTTTAAACCCAAACACCTCACGGTTCCACACTTTCAATTTCTCCTTCAGTAACTTCAACTTCTCTTTTAACACAAATGAAGCTTTGCCATTCATCTGAAAAGAAGCCCAGCAACCTCTCACAAATTCCATGAACTCATCATGCTCGACCCAGCAATTGTTGAACCTAAAGGGCTTGGGTCCCCAATTAATGGCCGAGCACACTAACCAAACCGGACAGTGGTCAGATATTTCTCTATCTCCTATCCATTGTGCACTAACACTCCATCTAGAGATCAACCCTTCATTCAACAAGATCCTGTCTAGTCTGCTCGCCCTGCCTTCGGCCCCAAAGCATGTAAACTTCTTCCCCAACACCGGTACGTCAACTAACTCCATGTCTTCTATAAATGATACAAATTCCCTGGCTTCCATATTGTTAAAACTAGTTGAACAACAACTTCTCTCATCTCTAGATGTAACTGCAATGAAATCCCCTGCAACGCACCAATCACCTGCCTCAAAGCCTACCTTTAGATTTCTCAGGTTGTCCCACAGTCTCCTCTTTCCAGCCATATTACAAGCCGAGTAAACATTTACCAAATAACATAGACTACCTTGAATTTTTGCGCAGACACCAATAAAGTGTTCCCCAGAAAAAGAAAACATTACCTCCAAAGTGTCTGATCTCCATATGCTTAGTAACCCGCCTGACATTCCGTTGGCATTTTTGCTTATCCAATCAAATTCAGAGTCACCCCAAATACTGCCCACCATCCTCTTTGATAAGTCGCTACTCTTAGTTTATTGAATCATACAAAGGTCAAACTTTTCACTAGCAATCAACTTCTTCAGGCGCTTTCTTTTTGTAGCACCCCCACCCTCTCATATTAAAGGTTGGAATCTTCATTTAGAACCACTTCTTTTCCCCTTCTTTCCTTTGGCACATTTGGATTACCACTCTGTTAAGCATCTTTTTATGTTGGTACATATTGGAGTTAATTCTTGTAGATATCTTAGATTTGGGTAATTGACATTGATTTGGGGACATTATTTATTTAACAAAATTTAGCAGTAATGAGGAATCAAACATACAGCTTTGTTAGTTACTCCATGAGTTTCAACTTTCAACTTACACGTATATGCTTTCCATTCATCAACCAATTTTGCATCACATATTCAGATTAGATACCGTATTAAATTAATCTGGTAGTTATTGTACTAGATGATAAATTGTCTCAGTGGTTATTGATACTCTATTAAATTCAGATTAGATACTAGATGATAAATTGGCTCAGTGGTAATTTCCGTCTTATCTGTTTCTTCTTGGTACTTCATGTTGTTAAAGTTGCGCCACTATTTCGTCAAACGATCCGAACACAATGAACACCGGCAACGGGCCCAAAGTATAGATTCCGATCCATATTACTTGATAATAAGGATACAAAATAAACTAATTAAGGGTTTTTTTTTTGGACCCCCACCCAATCCCCATAAACCCCCACCCACACTGAAAACTCCAAAATGCCATTCTGAAAACGTATTTTTTTAAAAAATTTACCAATCGTATATACACCACAGGGGGTGTATATCACGACTTACTTTTGGGCATCGTATATACACCCCCAAGCGTATATACGATTGGCACACTTCATATAATCGTATATACGCCTTGGGGGTGTATATACGATGGGCAAAAATATGGTTGTATATATACCCCCTCAGGTATATATACGATCCCCATTGTATTTTTTAAATTTTTTTTAAGTCAAATAAAAATTATATAAGTCCTGAAAATAGGTTTTGTGTGTAGTTCGTTAAAACGTGACGATGTTATACGTCGAACGAATAATTTAGGCTAAAAAATCGGTTTCGGGCAACATACTCCGATCGTAATGAAACCACTACTATTAAATCCGAAAAAATCAAGAATCAAGACTCCTAGAAGGACTTCTTTTAGACTACGGCCTCAAAATCCCAAATTTCATTGTTTACTATTTTTTACGATCTTTTTTAAATTTTTCATAGTCTTCAAAAAATCTAAAAAAATTTGTATAGCCTTATTTTGGTTTTGTTAGATTTTTAGTGGTGTTTTTATAATTTTTTGGAGTAGTTTTCACTATTTAACGAATTTTTAGTAGCCTTTTAGTAATAAAAATTAAAACAAATTATTAAAAAAAAAACTCATCGTATATACCATTTTGAGTACGTATATACGATTGGACATAAAATAGCCATCGTATATACATACTCAAGGGGTATATACGATTTCTTTATTTTTTTAAAAAAAATTAATTTTCAAAGGGCATTTTAGGGATTTAAAATTGGGTGGGGGTTTATGGGGATGGGGTGGGGGTCCAAAAAAAAACCCACTAATTAATAGAGGGACATTAGATCAAGTGTAGATAGATATAAAAATAAATACGTGGCTGTGTAAGAAAGCTTTTATAGAGAGACTGTGGTGAACTTAAAGCCTCAAGCCGGCAAAGCTTCTCTTCTTGCTCCTTGCTTGCTTCTTGAACCATTAACTTACAAGAATTTACTAACTTAAATAAACTTGATAATGAGAGTTTACTAAAAAGTATATTTGTATTTGATTTTTAACTGGTGGTATTTAGTAAATAAGTTAAGCTCACAAGTTAAACTACTTTGTCTATGCTTTGTTAGGAGACGCCAATCTCTAACTAATTAACATAATTTCTATACAAGCTTTGATAAAAGGTACTAGTTGTGATCATGTATCCTGTAAATGCTATGACATTCTACCATTATCAAAGAATTCTGAAATAAATTGTATAATATATTATGGATTACAAAAGCTAGTCTGAAATGTAGAATTCTATTTTGAAACACACATTATAAGTAAGATTAGTGATGGACTAGTTGTGCTTATCTGGGAGAGAGATGGTATATGGGGTTCCAGTGACGGATCCAGAAATTTTTATCCGTGGGGGCAAAAAATAATTTATAAAAAAATATTGTAAATTTTTACAAAATACATAATTTCATTACAAAAAAAATTCTAAAATATCTAAATTTCTACAAATTACATAGCTAACAGTTTAGAACTGAACTATTCAAACAATTTGCCCGAACCGAGCTGACATAGCATTCGGCCGAACCGAACTGCCTTAATAGTTTGGTTCGACAGTTTGAGTTCAAACCAGACTGTTTAAATTTTGAACTTTTTTTCAAACTGTTAAGCCCGAACTGCCCGAACCGTTATCCAAACTACCCAAAAAAAACTGTTATTTTGATTTGAATATTCTGAATATCCGAACTATTAAGACAGCCATTCTGCACAATCTATAAACGATTCATTAGCCAGCTTTGTTTGAAACGATTCGATTCGGTGCTAACCATAAAGAGCCCTACCTCCGTATCTAATCTTTGGTATTTTAGGCTTATTACACATAAATTAAGTACTTTTAATAAGTACTAAAATACTCTTTTATAGATGTCTTGGAATAATTGAAATTAAAATAAAAGAGTCTTGGGACAATTAATCTTTAATTTGACACTCTAAAACACTCGGTACATATAAAGGACACATTCGGAAAATATAATAAATTATATGTTGGAACAAAAATAAAAAACCAAAATTACCAAAAATTGGTAACGAAGGGAGTATAATCTAAAAGACGTCAAAAATAGTAAAAAACCTAAATTTTGCAACTAATTGTTTTATCATTCTATGATTATTTGTAGTTAAGAATTGAATGGGATACAAAAGGGAATTGGTCGGAGGTGAAAATTTGTGTGGACGCGAGAGATGAGCAGACATGAGGTGAAGGAATTTCGTAGGTGATGGTTCCAAGTAAAACCAGATGGTTCCAGCCTCCAGGGCAGGTATATATATTTCATCCTCGATGTTTTTAAGGAATGATGTGAAAATGTGGTGGATTTATAAAAATGACTTCAAATATGGGGAAGATGGTTGATACATCCTATCAAAATTGAACGGTCCAGATTTGTGGACTGCACAGTTGCACCGCATATGTGACTGCACATAATCCAATTTCATATCTTCTACGCACATTTATTAATCCCTTGAAACTAGATACGAAAAACAGTTTCAAATTAAATTAAATTAAATAAATACATTAAAAATAAATATAGTTTCACCGAGTTTGCCTTAATCCATGATCATTTCCTTGTTTGAAAATAATGGACAATCCCATCAAATATGTGAATATGTACACTATGGAAGTGTAGTTACAAGTATGACTAACAAAAATCCATCACAAACTTAAATGCACTTTGAAAAACAGTAATCCTGGTCCTATACAATCAGGATTGATTAATTCGAGTCTGAATGAGTCATAATATAAATATTGTAACTGCTTGATGAGTATAGAGTTATGTATATGCCCTTAACTCTTATTTTCACAGTAATTTTGCATGAATAAAATAGTTTCATGTTTTATGTGTAATACTTCTAGTAGAATTAACATAAACAAGTAATCAAGTACGGGTGTTTCTAATGCAAAGACCAAGCCAACACACACATTACGTATTTCGAACGCAACAAAAATGAACAAGCCAATCACGCTCTGTGACATGCAAGAAATAGTGGGATGTATTGCAACCAACCATAAAAAGGCATCTTGTGAGGAAAACAAGCAAATGTTATGGACAAAATTGTATTCAGCTACATTGTGAACACATAGGTCAGAGAGTTTTTTGTTATATTCATTTTGTTACAAGGAACTAAACCCAAATTCCGTATCCAATTGAATCATGTCAATGATTTCACTACTCAAGGGAATTTCACAAGAGGGGAATGTGAAACATGAACTGTTTGATGATTGGATGATGCTAATTGCGATTAAGCAAATAAGTTAAATAACCGTGTTCGTGTATACTTGACACACATACTGGTATGCATATTCATTTACGATCAGCTGTCACAAAATTATTCAATTTAGTGTGCTGCAAAAATAAAGATGCAAAAGAAGTAATGAACGCATATACGGCCCGGGATTATCAAGCATATATAACAATGTGAAATCAAGACAGTGTCAGTGGGACAAAATAACACCAGTTTCAAACCCAAATAGATGTCTGATATCATAAATTTCCAAGTTTCTTTAACGATTGGTCACAAAACAAGAAGTTGACGATACCTACTTAATGTACTGAAGCATGTTACCTTCGTTAAGAATCTACCAGAGTTGAATTTTAGCCTGATTTCACGAAATGGTTAGCCAGCAATCTGGCAATTTCAGTGAACACTACTTTATCTTTCCCATCAAAAATGGTCTTCAGCTTTGCATCACAAAAGATCTCCTTCTTGTTATTGGGATTCTGCAAAACAATAGTTCTGTTATGCCATTTTGCAGACAGCTATATCCAACACTGAAAAAAGACAAAAATAGCAAACAAGGGAAAAAGCTCTATAATCCAAGACACATTATCCTGCTGCTACTATTAACTAATGCCATGAAAACCTCCATCATTTGTTGACAGAAGAAAAAAATCACAAGTTATGAAGAGACTTGGAAAAAGACGGAAAACACATCAGATGCATCATGGAAATGCCAGAAAGAACGGGAGGAAATACAACAATGATTAATATTGTTATAATCAGTTCACAAATGAACTAAAAAAATAAACCTGACAAACCCATAGATCATTCAGACTTCAGAGATACCCCAGAAACTGACATAAAAATAAAAAATCATAAACCATTAGGTTTCTAAAATCAAATTATCATTCATTACATTCAAGGAGAAGGACAACCTGATTCTACAAAACTCTGGGCACGGCAAGGGCTAAGAAACCTCAAAGGATTGGACTCTTTATGAATCCATTGCAAGAAACTTATTAGTTATAAGTTGTAACTCGGACTCGGTACATCCAAGTCACTCAATAGTAATTCCAACTGTTGCAACATGACTCCCTTACCAAACAAACTATCATTATGAAATACAGTTGGGAAGTACATAAAGACAAAATGCTAAATGCAAAAAGTCTATGAAACAGAGATAACCGATACGAGCTAAACAAAAGGTAATTTGCATTTGCTATTTAAAAAATTACACGAAATTGTTTCATCACAGCTAGGTAAGTATGAAATCAAATGATCAACCTCATTGATCCAACAATACTAGTATCCTCATCTAACCAAGAACAAATATAAACATCTATTCAAGAGATATAAACCTAACCTACAATGGAACCACATACTTTTAAGCTATAATCAACAACGCACGCCATTGAGATTACAACAAGTGATGACCTAATCAAGTAACCAACGCATAATGAATCCGCATATTCCAAACACGGTTTTGTGCTTGCAGTGAGAAAACTAATTTACACAGAGAAATGACAATATTAAAAGAAGATCGCAAAGAGAAATAGCGGCATTGAACAGAAATGTAAGAGTAAAAAGACCTGGAGATTTTGAAGCTTGATGTATTCCCACACTCGTTTAACGGCGTCGGTTCTGGAAACTTCAGGTGAGCCGAGGAACTTACCGAGCTCGGAAGAGACCGGAACCACCTTCTGTATGCCGACGTTGGCTCTGCTCGAGGCTGTCTTTTTCACGGTGGTTGTGGAGGCGGCTCCACTGGATGCAGCAGCCTTCTTCGCTGCGCTCTTCGCCGCCGCTGCCATGAATGCTCGGCCAGCATATGCTCCGAAAACCCTAGATGGTGCCATGATCGCTCTGTGAGAAACTTTTTCGTTTTCAAATTTCTGAAACCCTAGAGAGTGAGTGAGTGTTTTTTTTTTTTTTACAACGAGTGAGAGAGTTGCAGCGAACTAAAATGAGAAATGCTTCAGGCTCTTGGGTTCCCTCCCGTTGAACCTCGATGTTCGCTCAGGAACTTTTCGATGCTTGTTAGTTCTTGCAGTTACAACCACGTGTCGGTCTTCTATTGGGCCCATATAGTTGGGTGATTGCAGAGGTTGACGTGTAGAGTTTGTATGGAACCCATTAATCCATTGAGGCAACGCCTACGGTTCTACCATCAAGACCCACCTAATTTAATCATCTTTATTTTTTGGTTTAAAAATAAGATTTTTTAATTTAAAATCCAACATGGCAGTCCCACATGCCATGCAACATATGATTAATGTGTAACAAGTCAGCAATATGTGACGGATTTTAGAAATTAAGAAAATAGAGTCTAAATTCGTGGGAAAAAAAAGATTGAGGAGTAAAATCATGAATAAGTTTTATAGGGGAACGAAAAGTGTAATTAAGCTTTTATTACATAGATGAAAGTTGTATTGAATTGAAGGGAATAAAAGGATACTCCAACTCAAACAATTTCAACGTTTAAACCTCTTGAAATCAAAACCCAGAAGAAAAAAAGACTCAAGAAAGAAAAGAGAAGACTGACAACCAATGAATGATAAAACCATATTTCCTTTTGATTTCGCACTTGTTCCTCGTCCATTTGCAATACAACCAATATCATTTTGACTTAATTGCACTTTTTGGCTCTCTTTATTTTATAAAATCTGCAATTTTAGTCCTCGCTATTCTTAAGGGTCTTGTATTTGTTGTTGAACAAATACTCATCAACCAATAGTGCAAAATCATCCATATATTTTTGGGTATGTGGTTTTGTGAGTGTAAATGAAAAAAGAAATGAAAATGTTGTTGGTATGTGTAATTGTAACAGGGCATGACATGCATATATAGTGAAAGTTGTGTCATCAGAATTTAATGGTGGTGTATAATTATTTGCGTGGCATTGACTGAAATGACTGAATTTGGGCTTCATTGGAAGAATTTCCTTCAAATATTGAGATGTATCAAGCATTGACCATATGAGAAAGATGAATTCAAGGGAAAAACTGTGGTTGTTACTTGGCTGAATATCAAAAAAAATGGGCAAGAAAAATGGTGCTATTAATTGAGGGCCAACTCAAAAGGAAGGCATGACTATTGTGTGTGTTAGCATCTATATATATATATATATATATATATATATATATATATATATATATATATATATATATATATATATATATATATATATTATACTGGTATCCTATATTTGTGTACATTGTGTAGTACACAAGTTTATTGGAGAAGCTAATTGATCCTTTAGTATATAGTACAATACAATATTTTCAAGACACAATGTTTGCAGTACAATTTTGGGGATGGATTATTTGTGAGAGACGTTTCATACTAATGTGATTTAAGGTATAAATGCTTAGGAGCTGCCATGTGTCAGAAAATTAAATGGAAATATTTGTAATTGTTAATAGTATAGATAGAATTATTCAAAATCAATTTGAACCTATACAAGAAATTTTTTGCTTCCACCAATAGTATAATTGTAAGAAAAATATGACATCAAACTTGATAGTCAAGCAACATATTCTCTTTGTATATTGTATCAATAAATTTTTGAAAATACAAAGTGATATCTATGATACTCGCACCAACATGTAGCTTCCAAAATCGAAGCCTCGATTTGCATTAATTAAACAAAAGTATTCCTAAGTACTTTTGAATTTTGTTAGATATTAGTAATACAATTAATTTAAAATTCAAATTTATTTTAAAACAAATAAATATAAAAAATAACATATCATTAAATAATTGTTCGTCAAACAAATAATATGTCATTAAATAACCAGATGTTCAGTTGAGTACCCAACGAAACATAACAAATTTAGTTTCCAAAACAAATTACAGTTATTTGTAACAAATATATCCCAAAAAAAAAATAACAAAGTTGACACCAAATAAAATCTCATAATCCCAATTTTTTTGGCAAAAAGATCGGATTTCGCACGCATCGCTATGTAAGATTACACTGGCATGCTCAGACACGTAGGTCACGCGTAAAATTATAACCCGCTTCTTAACGCTCATCAAATAAAACACATAGCTTCCCTCTATATATGTAAAATTCCTACCTATTTTCCTTTGTCGCGCTCTTTTTCTACCATTTCAATTTTTCAGTTCTTCATCGCAAACATTTTACTTCTCAATTTGTGAGTTCTTCCTATTCTTTTTTCTTATTTCATTGGAAATAATTTTCTACCTTCTTTTTATTTTTTTGTAGATTTCTTTCCTTCCTCTTCTAGAAACAAATTTGACTTGATATACTTTTTTATATATTTATAGATTATAAATATTAAAATTAATTTTCTGTTAAAATTTGTTCTTTTTTTGAAAAGAACGTGAGAATTCTTGTTCCCTTCATGTTTATATACCTTAGTTCAATAATAATTCTGAAATGCTTACGTTAAATTAGATCATAGATGTTATGATGACATTTTCCTGAAACAAAACCATGGAAACAAAGGTTTTGATTTTGTATGCAAGTTGGATATGGTTTTTACTTTTGATATATGAAGCATCGACATGGATATTAGACACGGACAAATACGCAAACTTCTGTTTAAAATTGAATATTACAAGTAATTGAAGTGTTGACGTCGTCAGTGTTCGACATGATACATGTCGAACACAAGACACGTCTTCAACCAAAACTGTCAGCGTTGTGGAGCTTTTGATAGGAGAATGTCCATTTTGCGTTTCTTTGGGCTTTTGTCTTTTTATGTAGCCAAGCATGTCAATATATTAAATTAACCAGATTCTAATTTGAATGACAAGGTATTTCGTCTGAAAAATGGGAGGTGGTCATAATGACAGAGGAATTCTCTCCAGTCTGACTCAAGGGTTAAGTGGTGGTCATGGGAACTCACCTGCAGGTGGACTTATCTCCAAACTGACTCAAGGGTTAGGTGGAGGGAGTCATGGGAACCGCCCACCTGGGGGTCAAGGGTATCCACAACAAGGTGGCTACCCTCCACAACAAGGTGCATACCCTCCACAACAAGGTGCATACCCTCCACCTAACCAAGGCTACCCTCCACAACAAGGTGGCTACCTTCCACAACAAGGTGCATACCCTCCACCTGACCAAGGCTACCCTCCAAATGCTGGTCATGGTTATCCTCCCTCTAGTTACCCTCCTGCTGGTTATCCTCAATCTGGTTATCCACCATCTGGTTATCCTCCTGCTGGCTATCCACAAGCTGGTTATCCTGGTTCTTCTTCTCCACATGCACATGCAAATCCACCTGCACCTGGTATGGTTCCCTTCTTATTTTTCACTATTAGATCTCTCAATTACTCGTTATTAAAAAAGACTTGACATATAACATTCCATTATTATGATAAAATTTGTGAAGCTACTTTAGGCGTGATTGATTTGTGAGATACTAGTTTTTTTCAAACCAATTAATACATATTAGTCAATATAACATAACACTCATGTTGTTTAGCTAAAAAAACCAACTGCAATTTGCAAATATTAGCGAATGCTCTAAGGGTACTAGTTAAGGAACATAATGAATATTTATTTGCAATGTATAGCAATTAATATTACTAATGCTGTACTTTTATAATACAATATATGAATTTTCTATTTTTTATTACCTCAGTACACTTGTTAGGAGGACCTAAAAACAAATCGTAAGTCATACTTTGTTTGATTGTTGGAACTGGTAGTTTGATTTGTGATTTGATAAACAACACGTTTTTTGTCCTTAATCATTAACATTTTTCTCAATATATAGTTATTATATGTTTCATTTTGTTCTCTAGTATATTTGAAACTTGCTATGTTTGTTATGTTCAATTTCAATTGGTCTATTTCCTATTTGAATCAACAAAAATGTTATTTGGACATTGAATTTTTGACAAAAATAGACAAAAACCAAGTTACAACACTAATTAATCAAGTTTTTTAGACAATTAGCCAACCTGCTTTATCACAGTTTTCGAGGCGTTGATTAAAAATTTGGTTAATTGATCATTTGGCTAATAGTCTAAAAAACGTGGTTAATTGGTGTTGTAAGTTGGTTTTTATCTATTTTTGTCTAAAATCTGATGTCCATATAACATTGTTGTTGAATCAACTCATCAGTATTTAAACTAGTATATATATATATATATATATATATATATATAGTAATGTTATATAGACAAATTTTTCTAGACAAAAATAGCCAAAAACCACATTACAATACCAATTCACCAAGTTTTTAAGAAATAACCAACCTACTTTTTCACGCTTTTTTTCTGGCCATTAACTAAAAATTATGAAAAAATAGGTTGGTTATTTGCTTAAAAACTTGGTGAATTGGTATTGTAATATATGTTTTTAGCTATTTTTGTCTAGAAAAATTTGTATATATATATATATATGAATGCAACTAACTTTTCTGCTTTTCAATAGGGGCTCATGGACATGCTGGAAGTGGTATGGTCAAGCGGCGTATGGGTTGGTGGCGGTGTGGATTGATCATTGGGTGGTCTTTGCAATTCTTTGTGTTGCTGCATATGGTGCTCACAAAGTGTCCCATGGTGCTCTTGGATCCCATCGTGGATTTGGTCACGGTAAGTTCAAACATTGAAAGCATGGGAAATTTAAGCATGGCAAGGGTGGCATGTTTAGAAGGAAGTGGAAATAGTGATCCTATGTATATGTGTGTGTGTATATATATATATATATATAAATACAGATGTGATGTATGATTCTGTTGTTGCTGCTGCTGATTGCTTTTGTAAATAAATAAATAAACAATACTCAGTATATTGCCAATATATATTTGGTCGAGTTCTCTCTTGTATATTTTGTTAGTTCTTGCAGTTACAACCACGTGTCGGTCTTCTATTGGGCCCATATAGTTGGGTGATTGCAGAGGTTGACGTGTAGAGTTTGTATGGAACCCATTAATCCATTGAGGCAACGCCTATGGTTCTACCATCAAGACCCACCTAATTTAATCATCTTTATTTTTTGGTTTAAAAATAAGATTTTTTAATTTAAAATCCAACATGGCAGTCCCACACACCATGCAACATATGATTAATGCGTAACAAGTGAGCAATATGTGAGGGACAAGGATTTTAGAAATTAAGAGAATAGAGTCTAAATTCGTGGGAAAAAAAAGATTGAGGAGTAAAATGATTAATAAGTTTTATAGGGGAACAAAAAGTGTAATTAAGCTTTTATTACGTAGGTGAAAGTTGTATTGAATTGAAGGGAATAAAAGGATACTCCAACTCAAACAATTTCAACGAGTCTCGTTTAAACCTCTTAGAGTCAAAACCCAAAGGAAAAAGACTAAGAAAGAAAAAGAGTACTGAACCAATGATAAAAACCAGATATTCCTTTTTGATTTCGCACTTGTTCCTCATCCATTTGCAATACAACCAATATCATTTTGGCTTAATTGCACTTTTGGTCTCCTTATTTTATAAAATCTGCAATTTTAGTCCTGCTATTTTATTGTGGTCCCCAAATTTTACAAATTTGAGTCCTCTTTATTTTTTTTTCGCAATTTTAATTCCCTAATTTTATTAAATCCTCAATTTTAATCCCCGTTAAATTTCCATCCTTTTTGGATGAAAGTGTTGGCGTGGCAATAAGGTAGTGATGCGGTAGATGCATGTCGTGCTAGCGTAATTATTGGGTGTTCAGATTTTTATATTTTCATTTATTATTTTTATCAATTATATTATATTTTCATTCATATATTTTGCATATTAAGTGTAATTTTTTGTATATTATTAGGTGTCTGAAAGAGATGTACATATGATGTCAACACCTAATGTTCACGTTAGCAAAACATGAGTCTGCCACGATGGTTTTTCGTAAAAGTTTGGAAGAAAATTTATAGCAGAATTACCCTAGCACTTTGACTATCAAAGTATTTCTCCAAGATTTTGCCCAATCACTCAGCTCTTCCTCTGTTACCTTAATAACGGGAATGGTAGGATTAGGGGCTAGGGTTGTTGATATTGGAAAGACATCTCCAGGTTCTTATACCATCTATTCTCTGGGAAGTCCTCCTATATTAGCTCTGCTCAGCATTTGTTGGCTAGGTTGACCTCAGTGGTACTGCTTTCATTAGCACATCCTTGAAAGAACTTGGAGTCGCATTTTGTTTTGTTTGATTGTCTGCCATTATCACCTCTAGTGTGTCGGTGTTAGGGCTTTCTTGTTGTGTCTTGCTTTTCTTTTTGTTCTTTGCAGGGTGTCGATCTCCTCTACAGTGGCAACCATCACTTTGGGCGGAATGTGTGACTTCATGCCCTAGCAGAGCTTTTTTTGCTTTTCGTTACGAATATTATATGTTGTTCCATAAATAAATGTCCCCTAATTCATTTAGTTGTTTGATGATGTATAATAAGAAAAATTAACGAAGTGCAGAAAATGATACCTGGTTGTTTCAAAAAAAAAATGATACCTGGTTGCTTTAATGTTCTATTTGAAGGAAGTGCAGAAAAATCACAGAAGCAAAGAATGACGATAGAGAAGCTAATTCAAAAAGCTGAAAAGAGAAAAAAAAATGAAAACGTGTAGGAGTTAGATAGTGAAGTGGATGAGAGTAATGTGGTTTTGATTTTCTTTTATGTTTTGTAAATGGAAGAAAAAAACAAAAAAAAAGGAAATGAGAAAGCAATTCTAGAAGTAGAGAAGTGAACAGAAAAGTGGGAGCTTGGAGGGTAATGGGAGAAGAGGGAAATGCGAAAATGACATTGTTAACTAAGCAATACTAGTACAGGAACAAATCTTTTGACTTTAGGGCGCCAACTGCATAGTGCAGTTCACTTCCTTGTGTCTATCTCTCTCCTTTAATATATCCTTTCACATCTTATTTCCCTCCATTTTTATTTTTTTCAAAAGAGAGAAAAACACTAAAGTTAGGAAAATGCAGAGGGGATTAAGTCAGAGGATCCATTCCCATACTAGTACTATATATTGACTTATAATACTGGTAGGCCTAAAGCAAAGATTTTCGTTGTGTGTTATTATGCTTGAGCTGGTCTAGCAAAAAAGTTCTGCGGCAAAAGTTTTAATGATGTGGTATTCCAAAGGCTATATAGTCTTTATTAGTCAATATATTAGTCTTGGACCGAGAGGATCATGTATTAATCTTGGAATGAGACTCTTTGTGATCTCTTCTCTCATGATTTTTACTATTTCAGGAGGTATCTAAGTATGTAAATCAGATAGTACATTCTGTGCTTTGGATATGTTGAACAAACAAGTAAAATGCATCAAAACTTCAGAGAGAATTAGAAGCTTAATATGAAAAGCAGAAAAACACAATAACTTCAAATATCAATCAACTCAGTGAATAAAGTTCCAGGAAAGCAAAGAAAGGAATAGTAATGTACTATGGGACAACCAAATCGGAAGCTTCTATTCTACTAGGAACTCAAACGCCAGATTTTATGTTGAATTCTTAAGGACAAAAGAAACGCCGATTTTCATATATACTAGTGTGAAGTGAACTTCTCTGTCCAAATCTCTCAACTATCAACCAGGTGAGCATTTAGAATTTCACTTATCTCTTTTTAAATTCATCTATCTTTTATCTGATGCACACTTCTTTGGCTTAAAGACAATTTTTCTGCTATATAACAGGAGGATGTTTCTCCAAACTCCTGCACTCTTAAACTAATGACTTTAAGAATCTTTCAAAAATTAGTCTGAAGGAGGGCTAATTGCCTAATTAATAAAAAAACAGTCAAAAATCAAAGAATTGTGTACATACGTTGAAAACGAAATACAAGGGAAAGGAGAGGGGGAAAGCAAAAAAAGTAACTAATTAATAATTTTGACTACGCAAAAAGGATGGAATTCAAAACCAGGGGTATCAAATGTTCCTCGAAGTCTATGATGTTCATCACAGTCTCATTTTCAGCCACTTTGTGGACAGAGGAGAGGATCCAAAGAAAAATGAACAAATTGAATGTAACATTGCAGTTAGCCCATATACACTCATATAGGCATGTCCTATTCTCATTTCATTATAAGTTACAACAGTTTGGCAAAACAGCTTCTCTACAGATGCTAATAGATCACAATTAAGATTAGTTCAAAGCTCTGTCTGCTTTCTACAAAACCTCAATTTTACTGATCAAAAACGGATTTTACAGGATTTGCTAGCTCCCTGGTCAGGTAAAGCTAAAAAACATTGGGATGAAAATCCAACAAACCGCCTACGAGAACAAACTAAATAAAGCTAGAAAAGGGTAGGAAAATCCAGAACAAAAATACTCAACATAAACCCCCTATAACTCGCAGCTTGATCTCACATTAATTGTGATGGATGACCATGAAAAGAGCTTTCTTGGCAGGGATATCTCAATAAATGAAATACAGAGAAAAGCTAGAGGTCTCAGAACTGGGAAATGTTCAACTTGAATGCACCAAGTCCTAACTCCCCATGCCAACTTTCCATCTACTTTTTTCCTCAAAAGAAGACAAAAACCGGCACCCAATTCATGAAATAGAAAAGAAGTGACTCTTGACTAATAGCTATGGCTAGATAAACCTGAAATTCCTCCTCAGAATGTTAAAATCAATTCTTGCCATAATATTCTAAGCATGATTCAACAAATATTGAAGCAATGAACATCTCTTTATTGAACCAAATCTATGATTGCGCCACAAGGGGAGCACTTAGAGGAAGAAATAATGTTACTTTTAAGAACAACAACGCAAAAGCCAAACTAGTTTCATTCGGGTCTTAAACTTGAACTTTGTCCTCGGAATTCTCTGACAACATTATCATGCGCTATATAAAACACAATTTCAAATATCTAACTTGAGTCCTATAACAGAAGATGAAAAACAACCACCTGCAAGGTCCTACTTCTTGGAAGATTTCCCTTTCTTCTGCGAACCTTTCCCCTTTGAGTTGTCTGTGGAAGAATCCATGTTAGTATCCTTAACATTAATCGCACCCGAGCTGAATTCCGGAGACAGGATCTTAGCAATCTCGGGAAAACCAATGCTGTTTCTGTTACGTAACAGTGTCTGCAAATTTTGCTCCCAAAGCTTGTCTTTCTTAACACCAGGACTCTGCATAGCACATACCATTGTCAAATGACACTATTGCCAAACTACTCTGGGCTGTTTGGATTCAGTTATTTAAACTTATCTACTAGCATAACACTCATGAGACGATTTGGGAAAGCATATGAAACATGTAATGTTTTTAACTTATTTTCATAAACTATTCAAAATAGCTTATGCAATCAGCTAATAGCTTATATGAAAATAGTTTGACTTTATTTTATCTTTTATCGTAGAAATAACTTATACATAAGTATTACTTATATGATAAGCACTTACAAATTAAGCTATTTCTGCAAACATGGTCTCTCTCATAAACAAGTAAAAAGCATACAAAAAAAGATATTGAATAAATTGAGTTGTTTTGTGAGTGAGAACATTGATCGAACAGTTGGCGTGTGATAACAAAACAAGAAAGAATGAAGGGTGAAGAATTGGAACCCGGAAGTTGTAGAGTTTGATGAACTTGGCAAGGATGGATGCAATTTCGGAACGAGAGTGATTTGGGACACCGAGGAAGGTGCAGAGCTCACTGGTGGCTTTGCGCGTTTTGGATTTGGGGATACCAACGATTTCGGCGACGGCTTTTGACACCGTCGACATGCTTCTTCGCCCTGCACCAAATTGATTCATTGTTTCTGAATTCTTCTCTTCTCTTCTACGATTTGGTTGATTTGCGATGTGCTCCCGCAGCCCCCAGCACCAACAAAGGTAAACACTGGTTTAACGGTATTATGTATGAGTCGGCAGGTGCGTGTTTTTTTTTTTCTTTTCTTACTACACCATTTCATTTTTCTTAGTGGTCCAAATACATAATGTCAAAATAAACCTAAGATCCTTAAGTGTTGGTTGTCTAATGTCTAGGCAATTTCACTTATATGAGAACGTCGACTCCCGAGTTCAAATCCTAGTGTGAGTGGTAGTTTGTGTTTGTAGTGTTTATTTATCATTTCATTTAAGTAGACAAAAAATATATAAACTTAAAGACTAGTCGAATATAAGATCATCTCCGCTAGAGAATGAGCTTTTTTAGTTGCATTCCTCCTAATTAACTTAGCATGAGAGGTTTTATTAAAACATAAAAAATTCCCTACATTTTTTTAACAATACAACAAAGTTTTAAATTAGGAATATTATTATAAGCCTTAAAAGCATCTACTACTACTTTGACATCTAATTCAATGATAACATCGGAGAATCTCATACTTTGAACAGATTGGCGACCCCAAAAGTTCTTCAGTTGACACTTCCACAAGAGGTGAGAAACACACAGTTTGACCACAAAGAAACACACGTGGAGAGTCTCGGTCACAAATGCCAATACCCACCTTATTGTCAAGCATGGAGAAAGGTGTGTCGATGTTACTTAACAACACCTACAAGTGGTTTGGACCATGAGACCAAGCTAGATGCGCTGCTTTGGTGGAGTTGTGGGTTGTGGCAGCCTCTGACCGACCCTTCTTCCGCTACTAATGAAGAGTAGTTCCTCTAGATATAATAGCATTGGTGTCGCCATAGCATAGCATTTCAGGCACCCAAAAGGCTCCAAATGGTCATAAAAAATGTCACAATGTTCTGTTTGCTTAAGCTAGTTAATACACCGGAAAAAACTCCAAAATTCGTGCAATTCATGGCTAAAGCTTCCACACTTGGCCAAAGGCACAACTTCACCCAATGGCCAATACCTCCCTGCTGCCTCAGACAACACGAAAATGTGATGTTGAGTTTCATTTCCAAATCTGCATTTCTGACAAGAGTTCTCAATCTACAAGCCCTTCCTTAAGCTCCTACACATACGCCAATTAAAATGTTTCACATTGGGAGGGATGTGAAGTTGCCAAAATATATTCCAATTGCTTTCTAATGGCAAAATCTAGCTTGGTCCATCATTAAAAGGACAATTAATTACGTGACAAAATTATATCTTTGTAGAAAATGGAAGCTTGATTCCATTGATGATTTGCAATCAAAATCTCAAAGGTGATTTGAGAGAAAGGAAGAAGAAGGTAAAAACAAAATATACCTCATATTACTTAACTTCTCAGAGAAAGATTACAAATCCTATATATACAAGTAAGAAGTTAATGAGAATCACTTGGAGATCCAAAACTAACTCCAACTGTTTCAAGAAAAAACTAACTATCCTAAGAATGGTTCTAACCTAGAGAGATAGATAGAGAGTTATTTCCGAAAAAGGATTACAGAGAGTAAAGTACTACATACAAAATAAAGTACAAAAGGAAACAAAAACAATTTGAGTCACGTGTTTGTCACAGTAAGTCGAGGTGTCAAGGTCAACTTGACTTTGACCGTGTTCTTCTTTGACTTCAACAGGCCCCCTCAAGCTGGAATGTATGTTGATCATTCCAAGCTTGCATTGAAGATAAGAGAAAGGCCCTGGATGTAATGACTTGGTAAGCAAGTCAAGAACTTGTTCTCTTGAACCGATTGGCAATAGATGAAGAATTCCCGCTTGTATTTTGTCTCTCACCACGCGGCGTACCAACTCTATGTGTTTTGTGCGCCATGGAAAACTGGTTTCTTTGCAATATGAAGGCGACTTTGTTGTCACAAAGATAACACAACAAGCCCGGGATGCTTTGAATATGCGAGATCACTAAGCGTAAATAGGAGCCATTGTGCTTCACAGCAGCGATTGAGCGCGGGCTCAGATTCTCGCCTCACTAGAAGATCTCAAGCAATTGTTTGCTTTTGCTTTTCCATGAGATCAAGGAGGATCCTGAAGAAGCGAGTAAACTGGGTTGATCTTCTCGTGTCGTGACATGATCCCCGGTCGAATCCGAGAACCCTTCGGTGTCAATGTGGAAGAGGCAATCAAGAACGACTCTGCCCGTGATCGAGTTTGATGAACTTCGTGATGCGCGATAGTCGCTTGGAGGTGTATATCCGTTGGAGCCTCAAGAAATTGACTTAGCTTGCTGACCGCAAAGCTAATCTCTGGTCTAGAATGTGTTAGATAAAGAAGCCTTCCAATAAGTCTTCTGTAGGTGGAAGGATCCTCAATGGCAGTTCCTGAATGCTTGCTTAATTGCAATCGGGGCTCCATGGGAGTGGAGCAAGGCTTGGCCGCTAGCATTCCCTGCTTTCTTGAAGGAGATCCAATGCATATTTTCTTTGGCATAGAGCAATCCCATCTTTACTTCTTGCAACTTCAAAACCTAAAAATACTTCAAACAACTGGTCTTTGATATCGAATTTTTGGTCCAATAGAGTTTTGACTCTATTGATCTCAGAAATATCAGTACCAGCTAAAACCAAATCATCAACATAAACCAAAATAGCAGTAAAACCACCAGCATAATTTTTTGTAAATAAAGAGTAGTCAGACTTGGATTGAGAATAATTTATAGACAGCAAAGTATCAGTTAATTTAGCATTCCATCGCTCATTTGCTTGTTTTAGTCCATGTAGGACCTTTGTAACTTGCAAACAAGATGTGGATTAGATAACTTAAGGCCTTGAGGAGGTTTCATATACACTTCCTCAAGCAAATCTCCATGAAGGAAAGCTGTGTTGACGTCCAACTGACAAAGATGCCACCCTTGAGTGGCAGCAATGGCCAAGAGAAGTCTTACAGTGGTCATTTTTACTACAGACTAAAAGTTTCAGGCAATCGATTCTCTGCAGCCAGTGAACCCCTTTGCCACAAGTCTAGCTTTATACCTCTCTATAGACCCATCAAGATGAAGTTTGACTTTAAATACCCACTTACACCCCACGCGCTTTCTTACCTTTTGGTAATGGAACTAATTCCTGTGCATCGCTTTTGGTTAGAGAGACGATACTTCATGTTCTATAGCATCTTTCCGCTTTTCATCTCTTATTGCTTCCTCATAGGTCCTAGGCTCAATGGTTGTGGAAATGTTGAGAATGAAATGTCTGTAAGAGGGGAAAGTTTATGATACGAGATGTAGTTGGAAATGGGATATTCTTTTATGCTACCCGTGGTGTAGGATCGACCGCTGCCAGAGGAAACAATGATAGTCTTCTAAGTATCCTGGGGTTTTTCTAGTCCTAGTGGGTCTTGCATTGTTACTCTCACTGGTTGTTTGGGTGTTAGTCTCATTGGTGGTTTCTCTTGAGTCTACTTCAAGGTCGGGTCAGATGTATTGCCACTAGGTATCTCATCACTTGTGCTTACGGGTTCTGTGGAGGTTTGTGTCTCACTATTTGTGCTTATAGGTTCAGTAGGAGCAGAAGTTTCACCAGTCTCAGGAGGTTGACCTGTTGCTTCAGCTGTACTAGGCCTATGATTTTCATTTTTCTCAAACAGCTTGATCATATTCAATGGAGGAACCTCACGCCAGTGGTTGTCAGGATTGTTATCGTGTGTAGTTCCTTCATGAGATAAAGATTTATATGGGAAAATATGTTCAAAGAATTTAACATCTCTAGAAATAAAAACCTCCCTAGTATTTAAATCAAATAGAACATGACCCTTCACCCCAGTTTTAAAACCTAGGTACATGCATTTTCTAGAGCGAGCATCTAATTTCTTCCTATTAGCTTTCAAGGTGGAAGCAAAACAGAGTGAACCAAAAACTTTTAAAGGATGCATGTCGGGCAGATAGTTATGCAAACATTCATAGGGAGATTTTTGAGCAAGAAGTCTTGAAGGCAATCTATTTATTATGTGAACAACATGATTAGCAGCATGTCCCCAAAAGCGTTTAGGTAAATTAGCTTGAAACAAAAGAGCTCTAGTGACATTCAAAATATGTTGATGCTTCCTCTCAACAATACCATTTTGTTGAGGAGTAGCAACACATGAAGTTTGGTGCAGAATTCCTTTCTCATTGAAAAAATACTTTAGAAGGAATTCTGGCCCATTATCGAATGGTTTTGATTTTTGTTTCAAATTGAGTATGGACAAGATTTACAAAAGATTTCACTAACTGTGATGCTTCTGACTTCAGCTTCATGAGAAAAATCCATGTATACCTACTCTTATCATCCATCACGCTTAGGAAATATTTGTGTCCAAACATGGAGGAATGCAGAGAGGCCCCCAATATCCATATGTACCAAATCAAAGCATTTTTCAAATTTATGTTGGTACTATGAGGAAGGAGCCTTTTCTGCTTTTGCATATTGACATACATCACAAGGCATATTGGATTCAATGCATTTAACAAAAGGAAGATTTTATTTATTTCAATTAGTTTTTCATGAGAGGGTGACCAAACTCGGATGCCACAGATTACAATTATTCTCAACATGTAAAGACCTAACATGATTAATACTAGTAAAAGATAGCTTTCTGTTTATTCTAATGAATGATTGATCACCCTAAAAGACCATTTCTTAATTCAAATTTTCCCAATCATCTTCCTCGCGGGGTCGTCCCAGATCAAACATCCCCTTCATAAAGTGTACATCACACCAATATCAATAACAAGTTTAGGAATGGAAATGAGATTAAAAGAAAAGTTAGGTATATATAGAACATCATGTATGCACAATCCATTGTCAAAACATATTGTTCCAGCATATTCAGTTGTCACTAAAGTCCCATTAGGCAATCTTAAAGTAATAGGCTTAATTCTTTTCATGCATTGGAAATATTCTATGATAAAGCAAACATGATCGCGTGGCCCTCGTGATCTATTATCCGTAATCTTGATCTATTTGAGTTAGGTAGTACAAGAAGGATAATACCGATTTGTTGGTGGTGAAATGATTGATGCTCCCGCATATCCTCGATTCTCGCAAAGAATGCCAACAAGGCCTTGTGTTGCTCGTGAGTGAAACTCGGCATTCCGTAATCGTTTCTTTCCTCCATCTTGCTCCTCTTCACAGTCATTAGTGGCACCGTCATCTTCCTCTTGCTCACTTGCGCAATTGTTGACAGCACCATTGTTTGGAGGGTACCCATGTTTCTTGTAGCAGCTATCAACCATGTGGCCAGATTTGCCACAATGAGAACAAATCACTTTACCTCTTCCCCTGCCAGCTGCAGTCCTTCCACCACGATCATTCTTGCCTTTTGTACCATAACCTCTTCCTCCATAACCAGTAGCAGCAAGGATTTTTGGTTCTTCTAAGGCATTTTGCCTTTCTTGTTGAATTAACAGAGAGTATACCTTCCCAATATTGGGAAGGGGATCCATCAACATAATTTGGGATCTAACCGAGGTATACTGTTCATTCAATCCCTTTAAGAATCTCAGTACATTTCTGTTTCTCTGTATTGTTTGAACTTAGCAACAACATTACATTTACAATTATTTGTATCACAATTACAATTTGGGGCAGGCAAGAAATTTTCAAGTTCTTGCCACGCTTTTTAACTTGGTATAGTATGTAGAAATTGAACCATCACCTTGCCTCGGTAGTGTAGATTTCTTCTTGAAGGTCCGAGATTCAAAATATCTCCTCGATAGAATCGATCCTTCAAGTCTTTCCAAACTTCAAAGAAGAAGTGTCCATCCACAGTATACTTTGAGTAATTTCTGGAATGATGGAGTTGTTTATCCATGACATTACCATGGTGTTGCACCTATCCCATGCCATAGAGTTCCTGTCGTCATCAGCAGGTCTCGACAATGATCCATCAACGAAATGCAGCTTGTTCTTCGACCTCAGAGCCATGGTCATGGATCTAGACCATGTATGGTAATTGTTCCCGCTCGGATGGGGGGAGGACGATGGCAACTCCGGGATTGTCGCTTGGATGCATAAAATAAGGGCTTAGCATATCGGTTTGATATGCCTTGTCCTTGTTGCCTTTTCATTGTTGCCATTGTTGTTCTCAATCGAAGGATTTTCCTCATCGGAGATAGCATCAGCCATATTTGACGGAATCGAAAAATTAGGTCAAGAGAGAAAAAAAAGAGGGAATAGAAGATACAGGAAAAAAAATGATGCAGGCAAATTGTTGAACCGTGAGTTTCAACAATTGAGAGATGAACGAAGAAGAACGGAGGAAAAAAAAAACAAGAACTGGTTTTCAGACCTGAAAGATTTGAGAAAGGGGGAAGACGATCTTGAGACAAAATCAAAGACCGGAGAAAGAAAGGAAGGACAGCGCGAAGAGAATGCAGCGATTTGTGGTAGAGTTCCTACAGAGGCGCTCTGATACCATGTAGAAAATGGAAGCTTGATTCCATTGATGATTTGCAATCAAAATCTCAAAGGTGATTTGAGAGAAAGGATGAAGAAGGTAAAAACAAAATATACCTCATATTACTTAACTTCTCAGAGAAAGATTACAAATCCTATATATACAAGTAAGAAGCTAACAGAATCGCTTGGAGATCCAAAACTAACTCCAACGGTTCTTGAAGAAAAACTAACTATCCTAAGAGTGGTTCTAACTTGCAGAGATAGATAGAGAGTTATTTCCGAAAAAGGATTACAGAGAGTAAAGTACTACATACAAAATAAAGTACAAAAGGAAACAAAAAACAATTTGAGTCACGTGCTGTTGCAAGCTGAGGTGTCAAGGTCAACTTGACTTTGACCGTGTTCTTCTTTGACTTCAACAATCTTTGTTTACCATGTGTTATTGGTACGCATCTACCGATTTTTTTAGTGACTAATCTACGTCAGTGAATCTGGTTGACCACATGTGTCATTTTTGTCAGTCAGTATAAATCTCCCATCTCTATAGAGTTTTTGCCACAACCAATATTCAAACTTGAGACCTTGAGGTGGGATCCGAATCCGCCACTGCTCAGCTAACCTTTGTAAGTAAATTATATGTGTTACTTTACCATAATTGAGGTGGGTGTAATTTCTCTTAAAATAAATAACTTTTTTTTTGTTTGTTTAGAGTTTAATTGCTACGCACTATCGGCGTAAACTTTTAAACAACTAGAACAAATAACAATTCACGTAAAATTGACATATAAGGTGATTACTAATTGACTAACTTCTTTTAAGTGATATGGCACATTGTAATTTGTAATTGGTGTAAAACACTTATACACCTATTGTGCATATAAATTAAATTATTTTTTTATAATAATAACTTTTTAGTTAAAACATATGGATTTAATTTATATACACAGTTATCGTACAAGATTTTTTACAATGTTGACCAACAACAAAACGACATATAATCAAAAAGTTTGACTTTATCTTAACTACGTTTTTTAATAAGATTATCTTAACTACCTTAAAAGTCACACTATTCCATGTATTTTTATTGGTTGATATACACTAATCAAACTCAAAAGGCCAAAACATGTCGACAAACTTCAACCGAATATAACTCAAGGGGCTGGTCTAGTAGAGTATGACGTGATTTGTATTTCGGAGGTCTCGAGTTCAAATTACCATTAGAGTCTTCTTGGTGAGGTGAAATGTAAATTTACATTCATAAAGAGCCTTAAAAGGCTCAAAAGCCTTCCACGCTTTTGGATTGACGTCATCCCCACACTAAAATTTTTTGTAACAAGAAAAAACCTTTTTTTTGTCAAAAAAAATAAAAAAGGAAAAAAACTTAAACCGAATATCCGAGTGACATTGAGAATCAAACAAGCCCGTATGCCCCAAACAAGCGGGTCGGGTCGGGTCAATTCGAAAATCATCCAATCGTCAATTCTGGTTTGCATCTAATCAACATCAGCATCTACCCTCTTTTGCCGTTTCGTGCGATTCCACAACCGCTTCAAATTCCGGCCGTCGGAGTCTTTCTCTTCGTCTTCCAGCAACATCTCTGTTCTCCTGTTTCCGTTCGATCTCATTTCTGCAATTTCACGCATCTCTTTCTCTCCCTTCATAGGGTTTCAACGACACGATGGCTTTCTCAGACGACGAGGACGAAAATCTAGCTCAATTTCTGGAATCAGAACTCCTCTCCGAAGCCTCTGACAAGGTATTTCGCTTATTTTCCATTTCGTTTTTTCAATTTTTTGCGTAATTCATAATATGACGCCGTTAGAGGATAGATTTGTGTTTTGATTTAATGTCCAGAAAGAAATTGTTTATAATTTGCGTAACTATTACTGCAGGATGAGGAAAACATGGAGGAACCCAAAGCAAAGAGAAAACGCATGGAGGAGGCTGAAAGAAATAAGAAGGGTGCCTTACAGAGTTCTGGTTCATCATCTGAACCTAAGAACTATGTTGCCAATAATGCCGTCGTGTCGAGAAGGATTGAAACTGGTGTTTTCAGCAAAATTCCACCAGAGCTTTTCCATCATATTCTTAAATTTTTGTCGTCCGAGGTTACCTCTTTGCACTGCTTTTGTGAAAATTTTGTTCTTTTTTTGAAAAAAGTAAATAGAAATCCCTTTACTTGTGTCACTCTATGTTTAAGAATTTTGCTGTCTTGTAATTACCTTGGTATTTGAGTTGACTGACTATAATTTTGTTTATGGGTGCAGGACCTTATTTCTTGTTCCTCAGTATGTAAGTTTCTAAATTGTGCCGCATCTGATGAAACATTGTGGCGTCGCCTGTAAGTATATTCTTATATTCTGTTAAATTATAAGTTTAAACCTTTTGAAGTTTTGTTGATAGTTGTTAGAAATTTAGCATTGCCTGCATTACATAGCTTGTTTGGAGTTTATGTTCTTTTGATCTGGGAATTGGGATATTCGTCAATTAGCTACTTTTGAAGTTCTAGTGGATGCAGGAGTGCATGTCCCATGTCAGATGGATATGAGACACGGAACTCTCCCATTTAAAGTGGAGGCTGTTGTCTCTTATCAGCTTGGTTCTAAGTAGTGGGTTCTCCTCTACTTAAATATATCATGTTATATATTTTCTTGTTTTATGAGATTTGTGCTGTTTAGAATTCTTCTAACCATGCTTTCGCCTATTGCCATGGTGAAATTTTCAGGTATTGTATGCGATGGGGTATTCTTCCTCGCACTAGGAAGATACGGGAGTGCCCATGGAAAGAGCTATACATTCAGGTACTGACACTTTTTTGCATTGTTATGTTCTTTTGGGTCCTTAATTGCTTTTCTTGTGTTTAAGCATTCATTGATAAATGATTTGTGGTTGCGCAATGTGGTAGCATTATTTGAAATTTGAAATACATACTTAATTCAGGTCCAGGATGTTAAACTTATTTCATCATTATTCTCTTGGAAATATTCTTATTCAGATACAGACCCTGTTTTGTTAATTTGTGTGGATATTGTCATTTGCCTTATGATAATGCAGCGTGATGGAGAGGACATGGTTGAACTTGTCAGAAACTGCCAAAATGAGTATAAGGAGTACTATATTCAAATGCAAGCAGCTAAGAGAAGTCAAGCACCTCTTCCTTCACAGGTAATGAGCGACGCTGCTTTAGTCTTGGAACAATATACATTGGAATATTGATATCTTTCAGCAATCTGAAAAATATGAAAAAATTGACCAGGATAAATAGTTCTAGTCCTTGTACAACTATTCATGCTTCTTGGTTGTTCCAGCTTTCTCTTCCCAGGGGCAGGGGCGGGGGTGGGGTGTATAGAATAGATAGTGCTGAGTTTTTATAATAATGCTTTTGCTCCTTGTGTAATGAGGATTTGGGATGCTGCACTGCAGAGTAACTTTGTGTCTTCAAAATTATGATATCTTTTCATCTAAATATTTAATAGGACTCTAAAATAAACGCCCCTTAACCGTTTGCCATTTTCTACCTATTTTCTGCATGTAAAGTTAAAGGATGATATGATAGTTCTTGACAAAACATTAGCTGATCAAGTCTCATCGTGGAAAAGCAGCAAGAGCCTTAGTGATGCAGTAGTAACTAATCATACTTGTTCTGGGGAGACCTGCTCATACTACCAAATTGGGGATGTATTTATTTGTGAGAAGACTGGACAAGTTCATGGTGAGGAACATTATCTATTTCAAATTTGCAATGCTTTTCTGCTTGACAATTTTCAACATTATTTTTTTGGTCTGGCTAAAGCTTATAACAATTTTTTTTTTCCTTTTCTAGTTTGTGATGATACATGCAGAGAAGTAGTTATAAACAACGAGCTTTTGGTCTGTACAATATCGGGACACTGTTTTGATAGATTACTATCGCCATCTGAAATAGAGCCTGATGCTGTAAGTCGAAGACTTTGAACGTCTTTTAATGTTTTAAATTGTTTTGCCGTAATACATTTCCATGCACTATGATCTTGTTTACACGGTTGGTACCTATTATAATCTCAACAAAGTCAAACTTATTTATCAAAACCAAGTTAACAACTCCTATGTAACTTCTCTTCCTAATGTTTTTTTACTCTTTTGAAAAATTAGGAACAGCAGCAAGGTGGTGTAACAGATGAGGCAGAACCATTTATGGGTTCTGGCCGTTTTGGTAAGCTCACCTCTTAGCTCTCGATAGTTTTATTTTATTTTTGTTAAATATGTTCTTGCACAATCTCACTGATGATTGTCTTCAATTTTAACAGCAAGAGCTTACTCACTGGGATACAATTGTGCTGATGAAAAAGAGCTTGAAGCTACTATGAGGTTTTGTTGATCCCCATTTAGCTCTTCTCGAGTTGATGATCTCATGTCTCCTCAATTACATATTTAACTTCAAATATATCGATTTTCCTTTTCAGTTTCTCTTGGAATAAGTATATCTGCATAGTCTTGGATATAAAACTGCACCTTTTTTCTACTTGTATTGTATGTTAATAGTCATATGATTTAAATTATAGTTGAATCGATCAGAAGATTTTTTTTTAATCACTGTTGCTATTGTTTGTCCTTTAGGTTTATAAAATTTCTTGGTAAATACCGATCCCCTTGACTATAAATGCCACATTGCTTGGGAATTTAGGTCTTTTTCTTTTGTTATGAGTAGTGTATAAACAAGCACATCCTTAACTCACCAAACTTTTAAAGACGAAATCGTGAAGGTCTACATGTAAGTTGAAGCGGACAATATTACCAAGATGTGTGTTGTTAACAATAGAATTGGAACTTTTTAGTAGGCTATTTTTTTCAGCAAAAAAAAATGAAAACAAGCATTTAAAACTTCAAAAAAGATTATTCAATTATGACAAGTTCAACCCAGATTAAACCTTTTAATGAGTACCTTCACTGTTTCATTGATCGATCCCATTTTAAAAACATTGGTTAAGTTTGAAGGGCTACCATGTAGCTCTCTCTATAGAAAAGGGACTCAAATCTAAATGCTGAGCAAAACTAACTATCCAATCACCAAATTGGTTTCTTAAAACAACCCCACAAGCCCTCTATAGAAATATTTCAATGTCAAAAAGTTAGTCCAACGCCATATAAAAATGATCGAATTGCTCGTCTTAAATTCCTGGCATAGGAAATTCAACAAGTTGCTAAAGAATGCATTCCATTGAACCGTAGCAATATTACAACTGATCCTCACATTACATGTCTGTTTGTTTTGTGATTGTGCTGAAGCTATAAAGTGTAAGCTTCTACGACAAACCTCGAGCTAGAGTCGCTACAGATGGTGCTTCCTAAACTGCCTCAAAGTTGGGCAATTTTATGTGTAGAAAGTGTTCGGAAAATAGCTTAAATAAATTGGGTAGTCTTAGAATGTGGTTTAGGCCTAACTCAACCCACAAAACCGGCTCGTAAGGTGAGAGATGCCTCACGCTTATAAACTCTTTTGAGACTATATCTCTAGTCATTGTGGAACTTGGATTTTTCCCAATAGGGTTTGTTTTCTAAGCAAAATATTTATTTTTGTTATAATTATAATATATATATATATATATATTATTTGTCTATTTTTATTTTTACATAATTATAATAAAAACTACATAATATAAATCTCATCCATAAGCAATCATGGAATGAATATTTGGTATATAATTACTATGGAATGTACCTTTCACTACCAAAGTTGCATATATCACACACAAATTCTTTGCTTTTGTCAAAAAGATCAAGCCCACATTTGCAGCTCTTAAACCACCAATTAACATTATCAGTTATAAAATCAATTTGAGCAAAGACAATGCAGGTATCGATCTGTTGAAAAAAGAATTGCTTTAAACTTCATAATATTCAACAAAGGATTAGGAAGATGTATATAGTGACAAACAATAATTTATAGAATAAAACTATCATGAATAAAAAACAAATTAGTTGAAAAAAATAATTGAATACAAAATCAATAGAAAACGTGGGAATTTGTGAATACTTTAGAGCTTTTTTTGCGTCTCAGCAAGGGTCTTGTATTTGTTGTTGAACAAATACTCATCAACCAATAGTGCAAAATTATCCATATATTTTTGGGTATGTGGTTTTGTGAGTGTAAATGAAAAACGAAATGAAAATGTTGTTGGTATGTGTAATTGTAACAGGGCATGGCATGTATATATAGTGAAAGTTGTGTCATCAGAATTTAATGGTGGTGTATAGTTATTTGCATGGCATTGACTGAAATGGCTGAATTTGGGCTTTATTGGAGGAATTTCCTTCAAATATTGAAGTGTATCAAGCATTGACCGTATGAGAAAGATGAATTCAAGGGAAAAATTGTTGTTGTTACTTGGCTGAATATCAAAAAAAAAATGGGCAAGAAAAATGGTGCTATTAATTTAGGGCCAGCTCAAAAGGAAGGCATGACTCTTGTGTGTGTTAGCATCTGTATATATATTATACGGGTATCCTATATTTGTGTACATTGTGTAGTACACAAGTGTATTGGAGAAGCTAATTGATCATTTAGTATATAGTACAATACAATGTTTTCAGTACACAATGTTTGCAGTATAATTTCGGGGGATGGATTATTTGTGAGAGACGTTTCATAATAATGTGATTTAAGGTATAAATGCTTAGGAGCTGCAATGTGTCAGAAAATTAAATGAAAATATTTGTAATTATTAATAGTATAGATAGAATTATTCAAAATCAATTTGAACCTATACAAGAAAATTTTTGCTTCCACCAAGAGTATAATTTTAAGAAAAATATGACATCAAACTTGATAGTCAAGCAACCTATTCTCTTTGTATATTGTATCAATAAATTTTTGAAAATACAAAGTAATATCTATGATACTCGCACCAACATGTGTAGCTTCCAAAATCGAAGCCTCGATTTGCATTAATTAAACAAAAGTATTCCTAAGTACTTTTGAATTTTGTTATATATTAGTAATACAATTAATTTAAAATTAACAAATAAATATAAAAAATAACATATCATTAAATAATTGTTCGTCAAACAAATAATATGTCATTAAATAACTAGATGTTCAGTTGAGTACCCAACGAAACCTAACAAACTTAGTTTCCAAAACAAACAACAGTTATTTGTAACAAATATATCCCAAAAAAAAAATAACAAAGTTGACACCAAATAAAATCTCATAATCCCAAATTTTTTGGCAAAAAGATCGGATTTCACACGTATCGCTATGTAAGATTACACTGGCATGCTCAGACACGTCGCTCACGCGTAAAATTATAACCCGCTTCTTAACGCTCATCAAATAAAACACATAGCCTCCCTCTATATATGTAAAATTCCTACCTATTTTCCTCTGTCGCGCTCTTTTTCTACCATTTCAATTTTTCAATTCTTCATCGCAAACATTTTACTTCTCAATTTGTGAGTTCTTCCTATTCTTTTTTCTTATTTCATTGGAAATAATTTTCTGCCTTCTTTTTATTTTTGTCTAGATTTCTTCCTTCCTCTTCAAGAAACAAATTGACTTGATATACTTTTCTATATATTTATAGATTATAAATATTAATATTAATTTTCTGTTAAATTTTGTTCTTTTTTTGAAAAGAACGTGAGAATTCTTGTTCCCTTCATGTTTATATACCTTAGTTCAATAATATTTCTGAAATGCTTACGTTAAATTAGATCATAGATGTTATGATGACATTTTCCTGAAACAAAACCATGGAAACAAAGGTTTTGCTTTTGTATGCAAGTTGGATATGGTTTTTACTTTTGATATATGAAGCATCAACATGGATATTAGACACAGACAAATACGCAAACTTCTGTTTAAAATTGAAAATTACAAGTAATTGAAGTGTTGATGTTGTCAGTGTTCGACATGATACATGTCGAACACAAGACACGTCTTCAACCAAAAGTGTCAGCGCTATGACGCTTTTGATAGGAGAATGTCCATTTTGCGTTTCTTTGGGCTTTTGTCTTTTTATGTAGCCAAGCATGTCAATATATTAACTTAACCAGATTCTAATTTGAATGACAAGGTATTTCGTCTGAAAAATGGGAGGTGGTCATAATGACAGAGGAATTCTCTCCAGTCTGACTCAAGGGTTAAGTGGTGGTCATGGGAACTCACCTGTAGGCGGACTTATCTCCAAACTGACTCAAGGGTTAGGTGGAGGGAGTCATGGGAACCGCCCACCTGGGGGTCAAGGGAACCACCCACCCGGGGGTCATGGGTATCCACCTGGGGCCTACCCTCCACAACAAGGTGGCTACCCTCCACAACAAGGTGCATACCCTCCACTTGACCAAGGCTACCCTCCACAACAAGGTGGCTACCCTCAACAACCAGGTGCATACCCTCCACCTGACCAAGGCTACCCTCCACAACAAGGTGGCTACCCTCCACAACCAGGTGCATACCCTCCACCTGACCAAGGCTACCCTCCAAATGCTGGTCATGGTTATCCTCCCGCTGGTTATCCTCCCTCTGGTTACCCTCCTGCTGGTTATCCTCCTACTGGTTATCCTCAATCTGGTTATCCACCATCTGGTTATCCTCCTGCTGGCTATCCACCTGCTGGTTATCCTGGTTCTTCTTCTCCACATGCACATGCAAATCCACCTGCACCTGGTATGGTTCCCTTCTTATTTTTCACTATTAGATCTCTCAATTACTCGTTATTAAAAAAGACTTGACATATAACATTCCATTATATATTATGATAAAATTTGTGAAGCTACTTTAGGCGTACGTGATTGATTTGTGAGATACTAGTTTTTTTCAAACCAACTAGACCGTGCACCCCGTGACCCGTGCAATGCACGGGTGACAAAGATTTACCATATAAAAGTGTTTCATATATTGTTCCATTATGTTAAAATGAAACCGACAATAGTAAAATAAGACACTAATAATAATGTTAATTCTAAACACTCTAAGTCAGTTTAATGTTTAGGGGCTACTGTTGAACACTTCAAACACGGCAAGTAACAATTTACCCTTCAAATCAAACCATCACGTCCACTTTGCTTCACATAACGCACCAAGTAACACACATCTTGTTACAATTCAAATTAAACCAAAATTTATCTGCGTGTACGTAAACCATGAAATGTACCTTTTACTACCAAAGTTGCATATATCACACACAAATTCTTTGCTTTTGTCAGAAAGATCAACCCCACATTTGCAGCTCTTAAACCACCAATTAACATTATCAGTTATAAAATCAATTTAAGCAAAGACAATGCAGTGCTCGATCGTTGAAAAAGAATGGCTTTAAACTTCATAATATTCAACAAAGGATTAGGAAGATGTATATAGTGACAAACAATAATTTATAGAATAAAACTGTCATGAATAAGAAACAAATTAGTTGGAAAAAATAATTGAATACAGAATCAATAGAAAACGTGGGAATTTGTGAATACTTGAGCTTTTTATGCGTCTCGGCAAAGGGTCTTGTATTTGTTGTTGAACAAATACTCATCAACCAATAGTGCAAAATTATCCATATATTTTTGGGTATGTGGTTTTGTGAGTGTAAATGAAAAAAGAAATGAAAATGTTGTTGGTATGTGTAATTGTAACAGGGCATGACATGCATATATAGTGAAAGTTGTGTCATCAGAATTTAATGGTGGTGTATAATTATTTGCAGGGCATTGACTGAAATGGCTGAATTTGGGCTTCATTGGAGGAATTTCCTTCAAATATTGAAGTGTATCAAGCATTGACCATATAAGAAAGATGAATTCAAGGGAAAAATTGTTGTTGTTACTTGGATGAATATCAAAAAAAAATGGGCAAGAAAAATGGTGCTATTAATTGAGGGTCAGCTCAAAAGGAAGGCATGACTCTTGTGTGTGTTAGCATCTGTATATATATTATACAATAATGCTATTAAGCCCAATACTTTAACAAAAAACCATACAATATACCATATTTGTATGGGCCCCACAACTTCCATAGAAAAGAAAATAAAAATCCTACTAGTATAATATGTATTAGTATCTGTATTCGTATATTTATATGTTTTTTTGTCAAAATATTGGGCTAAATAGCATTATTGTATATTATACGGGTATCCTATATTTGTGTACATTGTGTAGTACACAAGTGTATTGGAGAAGCTAATTGATCCTTTAGTGTAGTACAATACAATGTTTGCAGTACAATTTCGGGGGATGGATTATTTGTGAGAGACGTCTAATATCTATTTATCTATCTATTTATACAAACAAACCTCTTATGAAATTACCAATTTGGATCTCTTATTAACATGACACATATATAATTTAAGGGTAAAAGTGTAATTACTCACTCTTTCTCTCTTTTTCTTTTTACACTCTCTTTCTTACTTTTTTTACTTTTTTCTTACACTCTCCTTCTTCCTTTTCTCTTACACTCTCTTTCTTCCTTTTTTCTCTTTCTTCTTACACTCTCTTTCCTCCTTTTCACTTTTCTCCTACACTCTTTTTCTTCCTTTTTTCATTTTACTTTTTCCATAAACAATTATTTTCTTTCTCTTATCACTTCACAATAACAAAAATTATCACCTTAAAATTTTAATTTTTCTCTCTAAAATCGGTTTACACTCTTATTGAAAATCTACTATCACCTCTTATTGGTAATCTACTATCTATCTGTTAGAATCTATTAATCAACTAAAATAATCAATTGAAACTACGAGATATCTGCAATAATATATATAAAAAACATGGGATAACTGCACTAATATATAAAAAAATACGAGATTAATATTTGTAATTGAATATTAAATTTTTTGAAGACTACGACTACAAACCTACTATCTAAAAAATAAGAAGACTTAATGAGTATTTAAACTACAATTAATATTTAAAATAAAATTTTCTTATTAATAATCTACTATCTAACTTTTACTATCTACTATAATCTACTAATCAACTAAATAATCAAATGAAACTACGAGATAACTGCATTGATATATATATATATATATATATATATATATATATATATATATATATATATATATATATATATATAACACTTTGATAAATCATGAGTGATATATAAAAAACACGAGATAAATATTTTTTATTGATAATCTACTATCTAAAAAACAAGAAGATTTAATGACTATTCAAACTACTGGTTCGTAGTTAAAACAAATATTTCTTATTGATATTCTACTATCATACTTTTATTATCTACTATAATCTACTAATCAACTAAAATAACAATTGAAACTACGGGATAACTACACTGATATATAAAAAATACAAGATTAATATTTGTCATTGATAATTAAAAATGACAAATAATTGTCACTAATACCTAAGAAATGATTGCACTAATAATTTAAACACGGGATAACTAGACTGATAATTTAAAACACACGTGACAAATATTAATCAACTAAAATAATCAATTGAAACTACTAGATAGCTGCAATAATATATATAAAAAACATGGGATAACTGCACTAATATATAAAAAAATACGAGATTAGTATTTGTAATTGATTATTACATTTTTTGAAGACTACGACTACAAACCTACTATCTAAAAAATAAGAAGACTTAATGAGTATTTAAACTACTAATTAATATTTAAAATAAGTTTTTCTTATTAATAATCTACTATCTAACTTTTACTATCTACTATAATCTACTAATCAACTAAATAATCAAATGAAACTACGAGATAACTGCATTGATATATACATACATATATATATATATATATATATATATATATATATATATATATATATATATATATATATATATATATATATAACACGGATAATCTATGATGATATATAAAAACACGAGATAAATATTTTTTATTGATAATCTACTATCTAAAAAACAAGAAGATTTAATGACTATTCAAACTACTGGTTCGTAGTTAAAACAAATATTTCTTATTGATATTCTACTATCATACTTTTATTATCTACTATAATCTACTAATCAACTAAAATAACAATTGAAACTACGAGATAATCAGATCGATATATAAAAAATACAAGATTAATATTTGTCATTGATAATTAAAAATGACAAATAATTGTCACTAATACCTAAGAAATGATTGCACTAATAATTTAAACACGGGATAACTAGACTGATAATTTAAAACACACGTGACAAATATTTGTCACTAATACCTAAAAAATGACAATAATGGTCACTGATATATAAAAAAACACGGGATAAATATTTTTTATTGATAATCTAATATCTATCTTTTACTATCTACTAATAAACTCAAATAATCAATTGAGACTATGAGATAATTGCACTAATACATAAAAAACACGAGATAACTTTACTAATATATAAAAAAATACGGGAATAATCATAACTATATATATATATATATATATATATATATATATATATATATATATATAAAACAGGATGGTTGTACTGATATATAAAAAAACATGGGATAACAACACTGATATATAAAAAGACACTGCATTGATATATAAAAAAAACACTGGATAAATGCATAGATTGTTTTTAAATTATACTTTTACATTTTTAGATTTTAATATTTATCTATTTTTTATTTGAAACTCCTTTTTTATCTATTTTAATTTTTTCTTTATTTTCACGGGGTAATGTTCAGACTATTTAAATACTGTCTAAGTTCATTCATAAAAAGAACACGACAGTCCCCCGTGCGTATGCACGGGTATCCTACTAGTTTCATAATAATGTGATTTAAGGTATAGATGCTTAGGAGCATGTGTCAGAAAATTAAATGAAAATATTTGTAATTGTTAATAGTATAGATAGAATTATTCAAAATCAATTTGAACCTATACAAGAAATTTTTTGCTTCCACCAAGAGTATAATTTTAAGAAAAATATGACATCAAACTTGATAGTCAAGCAACATATTCTCTTTGTATATTGTATCAATAAATTTTTGAAAATACAAAGTAATATCTATGATACTCGCACCAACATGTAACTTCCAAAATCGAAGCCTCGATTTGCATTAATTAAACAAAAGTATTCCTAAATACTTTTGAATTTTGTTAGATATTAGTAATACAATTAATTTAAAATTCAAATTTATTTTAAAACAAATAAATATAAAAAATAACATATCATTAAATAATTGTTCGTCAAACAAATAATATGTCATTAAATAACTAGATGTTCAGTGTTGACCAAAAAAAAAACTAGATGTTCAGTTGAGTACCCAACGAAGCCTAACAAACTTAGTTTCCAAAACAAACAACAGTTATTTGTAACAAATATATCCCAAAAAAATAACAAAGTTGACACCAAATAAAATCTCATAATCCCAAATTTTTGGCAAAAAGATCGGATTTCACACGTATTGCTATGTAAGATTACACTGGCATTCTCAGACACGTCGCTCACGCGTAAAATTATAACCCGCTTCTTAACGCTCATCAAATAAAACACATAGCCTCCCACTATATATGTAAAATTCCTACCTATTTTCCTCTGTCGCGCTCTTTTTATACCATTTCAATTTTTCAGTTCTTCATCGCAAACATTTTACTTCTCAATTTGTGAGTTCTTCCTATTCTTTTTTCTTATTTCATTGGAAATAATTTTCTGCCTTCTTTTTATTTTTGTGTAGATTTCTTTCCTTCCTCTTCAAGAAACAAATTTGACTTGATATACTTTTTTATATATTTATAGATTATAAATATTAAAATTAATTTTCTGTTAAATTTTGTTCTTTTTTTGAAAAGAACGTGAGAATTCTTGTTCCCTTCATGCTTATATACCTTAGTTCAATAATAATTCTGAAATGCTTACGCTAAATTAGATCATAGATGTTATGATGACATTTTCCTGAAACAAAACCATGGAAACAAAGGTTTTGCTTTTGTATGCAAGTTGGATATGGTTTTTACTTTTGATATATGAAGCATCAACATGGATATTAGACACGGACAAATACGCAAACTTCTGTTTAAAATTGAAAATTACAAGTAATTGAAGTGTTGACGTCGTCAGTGTTCGACATGATACATGTCGAACACAAGACACGTCTTCAACCAAAAGTGTCAGCGCTATGGAGCTTTTGATAGGAGAATGTCCATTTTGCGTTTCTTTGGGCTTTTGTCTTTTTATGTAGCCAAGCATGTTAATATATTAAATTAACCGTATTCTAATTTGAATGACAAGGTATTTCGTCTCAAAATGGGAGGTGGTCATAATGACAGAGGAATTCTCTCGACCGACTCGAGGTTAAGTGGTGGTCATGGGAACTCACCTGCAGGTGGACTTATCTCCAAACTGACTCAAGGGTTAGGTGGAGGGAGTCATGGGAACCGCCCACCTGGGGGTCAAGGGTATCCACAACAAGGTGGATACCCTCCACAACAAGGTGGCTACCCTCCACAACAAGGTGCATACCCTCCACCTGACCAAGGCTACCCTCCACAACAAGGTGGCTACCCTCCACAACAAGGTGCATACCCTCCACCTAACCAAGGCTACCCTCCACAACAAGGTGGCTACCCTCCACAACAAGGTGCATACCCTCCACCTGACCAAGGCTACCCTCCAAATGCTGGTCATGGTTATCCTCCCTCTAGTTACCCTCCTGCTGGTTATCCTCAATCTGGTTATCCACCATCTGGTTATCCTCCTGCTGGCTATCCACAAGCTGGTTATCCTGGTTCTTCTTCTCCACATGCACATGCAAATCCACCTGCACCTGGTATGGTTCCCTTCTTATTTTTCACTATTAGATCTCTCAATTAATCGTTATTAAAAAAGACTTGACATATAACATTCCATTATTATGATAAAATTTGTGAAGCTACTTTAGGCGTGATTGATTTGTGAGATACTAGTTTTTTTCAAACCAATTAATACATATTAGTCAATATAACATAACACTCATGTTGTTTAGCTAAAAAAACCAACTGCAATTTGCAAATATTAGCGAATGCTCTAAGGGTACTAGTTAAGGAACATAATGAATATTTATTTGCAATGTATAGCAGTTAATATTACTAATGCTGTACTTTTATATATAATACAATATATGAATTTTCTATTTTTTTTACCTCAGTACACTTGTTAGGAGGGCCTAAAAACAAATCGTAAGTCATACTTTCTTTGATTGTTGGAACTGGTAGTTTGATTTGTGATTGTTGATAAACAACACGTTTTTTGTCCTTAATCATTAACATTTTTCTCAATATATAGTTATTATATGTTTCATTTTGTTCTCTAGTATATTTGAAACTTGCTATGTTTGTTATGTTTCAATCTCATTGGTCTATTTCCTATTTGAATCAACTGTATGTATTTAAACTAGTATATATATATATATATATATATATATATATATATATATATATATATATATATATATATATATATATATATATATATATATAGACAAATTTTTCTAGACAAAAATAGCCAAAAATCACATTATAATACCAATTCACCAACCTACTTTTTCACAGTTTTCTAGGCCATTAACTAAAAATTATGAAAAAATAGGTTGGTTATTTGCTTAAAAAACTTGGTGAATTGGTATTGTAATGTGGTTTTTGGCTATTTTTGTCTAGAAAAATTTGTCTATATATATATATATTTGAATGCAACTAACTTTTCTGCTTTTCAATAGGGGCTCACGGACATGCTGGAAGTGGTATGGTCGGCGGCGTGGGTATGGTGGTGGTGGTGTGTTTGGATTGATCGGTGGTGGTCTCGCGCAATTCTTTGTTCTTTGCATATGGTGCTCACAAAGTGTCCCATGGTGCTCTCGGATCCCATCGTGGAATTGGTCACAGTAAGTTCAAACATGGAAAGCATGGGAAATTTAAGCATGGCAAGGGTGGCATGTTTAGAAGGAAGTGGAAATAGTGATCCTATGTATATGTATATATATACAGATACAGATGTGATGTGATTCTTTTGTTGCTGCTGCTGTTTCTGCTGATTGCTTTTATAAATAAATAAATAAACAATACTCAGTATATTGCCAATATATATTTGGTCGTGTTCTCTATTGTATATTTTGTCTATGCCTAAGCCTATCATGGAGGTAAATGATTTCGTTTGTACTCTATGAATTGAATGGAAACTTCCAAATTTGAATTGGATCTTCTGTACAAGATTGATGTTGTTACTGGGAAACTGCAATTTCGTGCAAGAAAGAGAAGAATGCTTATGTGGCCTGTTGTTGACTAGTCAAATACTCCTATTTTTATGCATTCTTCTCTTTCTTACAAAATCTCTCGTAACAAATAGCAATGCTCCCAAAATAAATATCTTTAATAATAGGCCAAGGTTCAAAACCAAAATTATATTTCTCTCTAAGAATATTTATCCAAAGAACATTAGATTTAGTAGTGAATTTCCATGTAAGCTTGAGCATTAGAGCCTTATCCAACAATTCCTCCTTGTTGGATGTTAATTTATTGACACAAATCCAAAACAAAACAAATTGGATGCTTCAATATTTATAAGCATTAAGGCAAAGTATATCCCCTTCTATTGTTGATTTACCAAATCAAATGATTATTCATGGACTTAGAATATTTGGATGGGACATGACTCAGTCAACAAGATTTATACGATCGTTTCTAGAGCGTTTGCGGTGCGGTTTTGTTTGGTTTTGAGCTTAAAACCATCTCAACCACAAGGTAAAAATACATACGATTTAGTTACATTGACTTCCTAAAAACCCGATCAAACCAAACCAAATAAATGTTGTTTGAATTGGTTCGATTTTTAGCGAGACATGACATAATTTAAAAATCTACCAATTCTCGAACAATTAACTAGGCTGCCAAAATCTGCCAACAATTAAAAATCTGCAAATTCTTGAACAATGAGTGTGTTTCCACTGCCATTAACAACTAAACTCACGGCCGAGACAACTCTACAAGGTGAAGAGTGAAGATAAACTCACGTCTGACTGTGTGTGAACGCGAAAACAAACACAGACTAAATAGAATATATCAGTTCAAATATTATGCAACTAAACCATGTCTGCACAATCAAAAAATTCACCAGTGATCAATTACAGCTTCATATAATAGGCTAGGCTTTGATGAGTTCAGTAATGAATATATAATAAAACATCCTAGACAAAGATAATTTAGATAAGTAATAAGTTGCATTTAATTAACGTAGCGACCACAGTTTTTTACGGTGATGTATAAAGCAACATGATACACAGTAGAAACACAACCAAGTGACGTATAAAACCATCATTTTTTGCGGTTCAGTTCAGTTTGGTTTAGGTGATGGATGCGCGGTTGCCTGTTAGAAAAAACCAAACATCCGATAAATATCGTTTTTTTGCAGTTTTCGGTTTAGATTTGTTTGGTTTGTAATTTTTTATTGACTTGGGTTGGTTTTGAACACCCCTAATAGTTTGATTGCCACTTATTTCCCTTCATTGCTTGCACTCATCCTTTCAAAGAAACTACACAATAACTAAACTATGTCCATTTTATGAAACTAACAATGGCTTAATGACATATTTAAGAGGGATTGGAATATTATAGGTGGCATGTATGATAATAGTTGACATTCAACTAATCAATGTCCTAACGATTAGTTTAGATGTCTAACATATTTAGCTTGTAAAAAAATTGATATTTAATACGATGTCCTTTGGTTTTATGTGTATTTTAAAAATGTGTGCAAGTTATAAGTTATAGAAGATAAAAAATAAGAAAGAGATAGCAATAAACATACAAGATGTTTGTATAAATAACTTATTTAAGTACTTATGCGAAAATAGCTTATTATAATGAAATAAGCTATTTGCATTTAAATATAGATCAAAAAGTGTATATACAAAAAAATGGAATGGTTTTGATGTATCATTACGTAAGTATTTATTATAGATGTGTTATGAATTCGAAAGATTTTTTTTTCTGAAAAAAATATAACATATAGTAAAAATTATATAATATGTTACAAAATTGTATTGAAATTTCATCAACAAAATAGCACACAAATATTAATTTTTTTTTAAAATAGAATCAAAGCACAATTAAAATTAGGATTTATAGTTTTTGCTTCAAGAAGTAAGTTTTGCTCTCAATTTTTTTTCCAACTCACTTCATGTGAATTTATCCAAACAAAAATCACTTTACATTTAAGTCACTTTCATTCTAAATCAATTATATAAAGTTGTTTCATTCAAATTAAATTTCCTTGTTAAATTTCCTCAACCAAGGAACCAAACACACACTAGAAATTTATGTTTAAAGGTGGGTGTTTCAACATTATTTGTCTGTGTTGTAAAATAATAAAAGTGAGAGACATGTTTCAAAACAGATCCCTAATCACGTAAAAAATGACTAATTTTTCATAACAACAATAAATAATGTCTCCCGTTGGAAATAATTATTTGTGTGTGTGTGTGTGAGACAGAAAAGTAGACTAATTATTGATAAAATTAGTCTGTAATTAGTGACAAATACTTGTCACATACTTTTTTAATTTTTATTAGTAGTTTTTTTTTGACAAAATATTTATCAGTAGTTTCAATAGTCATCAAGTTTTATTGTTTTTTCCTAAGACAATAAAAAAAGTTTTATTGTTTTTTCCTAAGACAATAAAAAGTTATTTTGAAATTTTTCTAATGGTTAAATAGATTAGTTTTTGTAGATTAGTAAATAATAGTAGATAGTAGATTTATAGTTGTCTTTAAAAGTTATAATTATCATTGACAAATGTTTGTCCTGTGTTTATTTATATATTAATGACAATTACTTGTTCTTTTTTTAAATATCAATGACAAATATTTGTCATGTGTTTCTTTAAATATTTATCAGTAGTTTGAATAGTCATTAAATCTTATTGTTTTTTCTAAAACACTAGAAAGTTATTTTGGAAATTTTCCGAGTGGTTAAGTGTCTTAGTTTTAGTAAATTAGTAGAAGATTGATAGTATATTTAAAGTAATCTTTAAAAGCTATAACACCAATGACAAGGTTCAAAACCAAAATTATATTTCTCTCTAAGAATATTTATCCAAAGAACATTAGATTTAGTAGTGAATTTCCATGTAAGCTTGAGCATTAGAGCCTTATCCAACAATTCCTCCTTGTTGGATGTTAATTTATTGACACAAATCCAAAACAAAACAAATTGGATGCTTCAATATTTATAAGCATTAAGGCAAAGTATATCCCCTTCTATTGTTGATTTACCAAATCAAATGATTATTCATGGACTTAGAATATTTGGATGGGACATGACTCAGTCAACAAGATTTATACGATCGTTTCTAGAGGCGTTTGCGGTGCGGTTTTGTTTGGTTTTAAGCTTAAAAACCATCTGAACCACAAGGTAAAAATACATACAGTTTGGTTCTGTTGACTTCCTCAAAAACCCGATCAAACCAAACCAAATAAATGTTGTTTGAATTGGTTCGATTTTTAGCGAGACATGACATAATTTAAAAATCTACCAATTCTCGAACAATTAACTAGGCTGCCAAAATCTGCCAACAATTAAAAATCTGCAAATTCTTGAACAATGAGTGTGTTTCCACTGCCATTAACAACTAAACTCACGGCCGAGACAACTCTACAAGGTGAAGAGTGAAGATAAACTCACGTCTGACTGTGTGTGAACGCGAAAACAAACACAGACTAACTAGAATATATCAGTTCAAATATTATGCAACTAAACCATATCGCACAATCAAAAAATTCACCAGTGATCAATTACGACTTCATATAATAGGCTAGGCTTTGATGAGTTCATTAATGAATATATAATAAAACATCCTAGACAAAGATAATTTAGATAAGTAATAAGTTGCATTTAATTAACGTGGCGACCACGATTTTTTACGGTGATGTATAAAGCAACATGATACACAAAGAGAAACACAACCAAGTGACGTATAAAACCATCATTTTTGCGGTTCGATTCAGTTTGGTTTAGGTGATGGATGCGCGGTTGCTGTTAGAAAAAACCAAACATCCGATAAATATCGTTTTTTTGCAGTTTTCGGTTTAGATTTGTTTGGTTTGTAATTTTTTATTGACTTGGGTTGGTTTTGAACACCCCTAATAGTTTGATTGCCACTTCTTTCCCTTCATTGCTTGCACTCATCCTTTCAAAGAAACTACACAATAACTAAACTATGTCCATTTTATGAAACTAACAATGGCTTAATGACATATTTAAGAGGGATTGGAATATTTAGGTGGCATGTATGATAATAGTTGACATTCAACTAATCAATGTCCTAACGATTAGTTTAGATGTCTAACATATTTAGCTTATAAAAAATTGATATTTAATACGATGTCCTTTGGTTTTATGTGAATTTTAAAAATGTGTGCAAGTTATAAGTTATAGAAGATAAAAAATAAGAAAGAGATAGCAATAAACATACAAGACGTTTGTATAAATAACTTATTTAAGTACTTATGCGATAATAGCTTATTATAATGAAATAAGCTATTTGCATTTAAATATAGATCAAAAAGTGTATATACAAAAAAATGGAATGGTTTTGATGTATCATTACGTAAGTATTTATTATAGATGTGTTATGAATTCGAACGAATTTTTTTCTGAAAAAAATATAACATATAGTAAAAATTATATAATATGTTACAAAATTGTTACTAAAAATATTGAAATTTCATCAAAGCACAATTAAAATTAGGATTTATAGTTTTTGCTTCAAGAAGTAAGTTTTGCTCTCAATTTTTGTTTCAACTCACTTATGTGAATTTATCCAAACAAAAATCACTTTACATTTAACTCACTTTCATTCAAAATCTATTATATAAAGTTGTTTCATTCAAATTAAATTTCCTCAACCAAGGAACCAAACACACACTAGAAATTTATGTTTAAAGGTGGGTGTTTAAACATTATTTGTCTGTGTTGTAAAATAATAAAAGTGAGAGACATGTTTCAATAACAGATCCCTAATCACGTAAAAAATGACTAATTTTTATAACAACAATAAATAATGTCTCCCGTTGGATCTCAAAGACAATATATATATATATATATATATATATATATATATATATATATATATATATATATATATATATATATATATATATGTGTGTGTGTGTGTGTGTGTGTGTGTGTGAAAATATTTTCTAGGTAGGACAGAAAAGTAGACTAATTATTGATAAAATTAGTTCGTAATTAGTGACAAATATTTGTCACATACTTTTTAATTTTTATTAGTAGTTTTTTTTTTGACAAAATATTTATCAGTAGTTTCAATAGTCATCAAGTTTTATTGTTTTTTCCTAAGACAATAAAAAGTTATTTTGAAATTTTTCTAATGGTTAAATAGATTAGTTTTTGTAGATTAGTAAATAATAGTAGATAGTAGATTTATAGTTGTCTTTAAAAGTTATAATTATCATTGACAAATATTTGTCCTGTGTTTATTTATATATTAATGACAATTACTTGTTCTTTTTTAAATATCAATGACAAATATTTGTCATGTGTTTCTTTAAATATTTATCAAGTAGTTTGAATAGTCATTAAGTCTTATTGTTTTTTCTAAAACACTAGAAAGTTATTTTGGAAATTTTCCGAGTGGTTAAGTGTCTTAGTTTTAGTAAATTAGTAGAAGATTGATAGTATATTTAAAGTAATCTTTAAAAGCTATAACACCAATGACAAATATTTATCTCATATTTTTTTATATATCAGTGACAATTATTTGTCTATTTTGGGTATTAGTGGCAAATAATTATCACGTCTATTTATAATATTTATCCGTAATTTGAATAGTCATTAATTTTCATTTCTAAAAGACTAAAAAGGTAGTTTGAAATGTATTGTTTGCCGTTAAAAGATAGATAATAAATTTATACTAGTCTCATTTCCCGCTCTCTCTCTCTCAGCACGCCGAATTTCTTTTTTTTCCTCTTGTATGTGTCAGTTTTTTAAGACACACACTCACTTTTTTTTTCATTGATGCGTTTCCTTTCTTTCTCCCTCCACATCATTTGTACTTTTTTCATTTATTTTTGACAGCACTTTTCGTTTTACAAAAAGTTAACTTGTTTTTTCCTAGTAAGTTACAAAGTTACCCTCAATTTAATGTTGTGATTTTGTGTGAGTGATGGGTGTTTTAGTAAATATATATGTTGGTGGTTTGTTTGCTTATAGTAGATAGATAGATGTTCAAACAAGCTTTGGGAAATAAACGTTGGAGCTAACAAGAGTTCACAGATAATGAAAAATTCGAAGATGAAAGCGAAGTAAGTAGGAGTAAATATGGGAAAATGAATGAATACATATACTCTCTCCCTTCCACGATAAATGTCATTTTAAAGTAATTTACATATACCAAGAAGATCAATAAATTTTGTTGTTTTTGATGAAAATTTTTACCTTTTTCCTAGAATACTCTTAACTATTTATTACGCACTCTACATATTTCTCTCTCTGCAATAAATACTTAAGGGTATTATTGACAAAACAATAGTTAATGCTGCATTGACATTTGAAAACGAAAAGTAAAATGAAACAAAATAATTATTTAAAAACAACATGTATTGTGATTTGTGAAACAGAGAGTATTAACTTGTAATTATCTTGTAATCACCGTGGATCCGACATTTTTTATTAGTGGGGGCAAAATATTGTAAATTTGTACAAAATACATAATTTCACTATAACAAAAATCTTTAAGTACCTGAATTTCTATAAATTACATAGCTAAAAAGGTAAAATTACTACAAACTTATTTTCTTTCTTTTTATTTATCTCTTGTAAATTTCTACATTTAGTTTAATGAACAATCTTATGGGATAACCCATATTTTTATGGGAGCAAAACAAAATTATTATATATTCGGTTGAGTACCCAACGAAACCTAACAAACTTAGTTTCCAAAACAAACAACGATTATTTGTAACAAATATATCCCAAAAAAAAAAATAACAAAGTTGACACCAAATAAAATCTCATAATCCCAATTTTTTGGCAAGAAGATAGGATTTCGCTCATATCGCTATGTAAGATTACACTGGCATGCTCAGACACATCGCTGATCACGCGTAAAATTATAACCTGCTTCTTAACGCTCATCAAATTAAACACATAGCTTCCTCTATATATGTAAAATTCCTACCTATTTTCCTCTGTCGCTCTTTTTTCTACCATTTCAATTTTTCAGTTCTACATCGCAAACATTTTACTTCTCAATTTGTGAGTTCTTCCTATTCTTTTTTCTTATTTCATTGGAAATAATTTTCTGCCTTCTTTTTTTTTGTGTAGATTTCTTTCCTTCCTCTTCAAGAAACAAATTTGACTTGGTATACTTTTTATATATTTATAGATTATAAATATTAAAATTAATTTTCTGTTAAAATTTGTTCTTTTTTGAAAAGAACGTGAGAATTCTTGTTCCTTTCGTGTCTATATACCTTAGTTCAATAATAATTACAAATGCTTACGTTAAATTAGATCAAAGATGTTATGATGACATTTTCCTGAAACAAAACCATGGAAACAAAGGTTTTGCTTTTGTATGCAAGTTGGATATGGTTTTTACTTTTGATATATGAAGCATCGACATGGATATTAGACACGGACAAATCGCAAACTTACATTTAAAATTGAAAATTACAAGTAATTGAAGTGTTGGCGTCGTCGATGTTCGACATGATACATGTCGAACACAAGACACGCGTCTTCAACCAAAAGTGTCGGTAGCTATGAAGCTTTTGAAAGGAGAATGTCCATTTTGCGTTTCTTTGGGCTTTTGTCTTTTTATGTAGCCAAGCATGTTAATATATTAAATTAACTAGATTGTAATTTGAATGACAAGGTATTTCGTCTCGAAAAAAAATGGGAGGTGGTCATAATGACAGAGGAATTCTCTCGATCCCGACTCGAGGTTAAGTGGTGGTCATGGGAACTCACTGCAGTGGACTTATCTCCAAAGCCGACTCGAGGGTTAGGTGGAGGGAGTCATGGGAACCGCCCACCTGGGGGTCAAGGGAACCACCCACCTGGGGCCTACCCTCCACAACAAGGTGGCTACCCTCCACAACCAGGTGGCTACCCTCCACCTGACCAAGGCTACCCTCCACAACAAGGTGGCTTCCCTCCACAACAAGGTGCATACCCTCCACCTGACCAAGGCTACCCTCCAAATGCTGGTCATGGTTATCCTCCCTCTGGTTACCCTCCTGCTGGTTATCCTCAATCTGGTTATCCACCATCTGGTTATCCTCCTGCTGGCTATCCACAAGCTGGTTATCCTGGTTCTTCTTCTCCACATGCACATGCAAATCCACACCACACTGTATGGTTCCCTTCTTATTTTTCACTATTAGATCTCTCAATTACTCGTTATTAAGAAAGACTTGACATATAACATTCCATTATTATGATAAAATTTGTGAAGCTACTTTAGGCGTGATTGATTTGTGAGATACTAGTTTTTCCAAACCAATTAATACATATTAGTCAATATAACATAACACTCATGTTGTTTAGCTAAAAAAACCAACTGCAATTAGCAAATATTAGCGAATGCTCTAAGGGTACTAGTTAAGGAACAAAATGAATATTTATTTGCAATGTATAGCAGTTAATATTACTAATGTTGTACTTTTATAATACACTATATGAATTTTCTATTTTTTATTACCTCAGAACACTTGTTAGGAGGACCTAAAAACAAATCGTAAGTCATACTTTCTTTGATTGTTGGAACTGGTAGTTTGATTTGTGATTGTTGATAAACAACACGTTTTTTGTTCTTAATCATTAACATTTTTCTCAATATATATAGTTATTATATGTTTCATTTTGTTCTCTAGTATATTTGAAACTTGCTATGTTTGTTATGTTTCAATCTCAATTGGTCTATTTCCAATTTGAATCAATTGTCTGTATTTAAACTAGTATATATACGAAGTTCAAAAAAAAACTAGTATATATATATAGACAAATTTTTCTAGATAAAAATAGTCAAAAACCACATTACAATACCAATTCACCAACCTACTTTTTCACAGTTTTCTAGGCCATTAACTAAAAATTATGAAAAAATAGGTTGGTTATTTGCTTAAAAAACTTGATGAATTGGTATTGTAATGTGGTTTTTGGCTATTTTTGTCTAGATAAATTTGTATATATATATATATATATATATATATATATATATATATATATATTTGAATGCAACTAACTTTTCTGCTTTTCAATAGGGGCTCACGGACATGCTAGAAGTGGTATGGCTGGCGGCGGTATGGCTGGTGGCGGTGTGGCTGGATTGATCGCTGGTGGTGCTGCGGCTGCTGTTGCTGCATATGGTGCTCACAAAGTGTCCCATGGTGCTCTCGGATCCCATCGTGGAATTGGTCACGGTAAGTTCAAACATGGAAAGCATGGGAAATTTAAGCATGGCAAGGGTGGCATGTTTAGAAGGAAGTGGAAATAGTGATCCTATGTATATGTGTATTATATATATATATATATATATATATATATATATATATATATATATATATACAGATCTTGATGTGATGTGATTACTTTATTCTTTGCTTTCTTTGATTGCTTTTATAAATAAATAAATAAATAAACAATACTCAGTATATTGCCAATATATATTTGGTCGAGTTCTCTCTTGTATATTTTGTCTATGCCTAAGCCTATCATGGAGGTAAATGATTTCGTTTGTACTCTATGAATTGAATGGAAACTTCCAAAGTTGAATTGGATCTTCTGTACAAGGTTGGTGTTGTTACAGGGAAACTGCAATTTCGTGCAAGAAAGAGAAGAATGCTTATGTGGCCTGTTGTTGACTAGTCAAATACTCCTATTTTTATGCATTATTCTCTTTCTTACAAAATCTCTCGTAACAAATAGTAATGCTCCCAACATAATTATCTTTAATAATAGGCCAAGGTTCAAAACCAAAATTATATTTCTCTCTAAGAATATTTATCCAAAGAACATTAGATGTAGTAGTGAATTTCCATGTAAGCTTGAGCATTAGAGCCTTATCCAACAATTCCTCCTTGTTGGATGTTAATCTATTGACACAAATCCAAAACAAAACAAATTGGATGTTTCAATATTTATAAGCATTAAGGCAAAGTATATCCCCTTCTATTGTTGATTTACCAAATCAAATGATTATTCATGGACTTAGAATATTTGGATGGGACATGACTCAGTCAACAAGATTTATACGATCGTTTCTAGAGGCGTTTGCGGTGCGGTTTTGTTTGGTTTTGAGCTTAAAAACCATCTGAACCACAAGGTAAAAATACATACAGTTTGGTTCTGTTGACTTCCTAAAAAACCCGATCAAACCAAACCAAATAAATGTTGTTTGAATTGGTTCGATTTTTAGCGAGACATGACATAATTTAAAAATCTACCAATTCTCGAACAATTAACTAGGCTGCCAAAATCTGCCAACAATTAAAAATCTGCAAATTCTTGAACAATGAGTGTGTTTCCACTGCCATTAACAACTAAACTCACGGCCGAGACAACTCTACAAGGTGAAGAGTGAAGATAAACTCACGTCATTTGTGTGTGAACGCGAAAACAAACACAGACTAACTAGAATATATCAGTTCAAATATTATGCAACTAAACCATGTCTGCACAATCAAAAAATTCACCAGTGATCAATTACAGCTTCATATAATAGGCTAGGCTTTGATGAGTTCAAGAATGAATATATAATAAAACATCCTAGACAAAGATAATTTAGATAAGTAATAAGTTGCATTTAATTAACGTAGCGACCACGATTTTTACGGTGATGTATAAAGCAACATGATACACGTGAGAAACACAACCAAGTGACGTATAAAACCATCATTTTTGCGGTTCGATTCGGTTTGGTTTAGGTGATGGATGCTTGTGATTTGCTGTTAGAAAAAACCAAACATCCGATAAATATCGTTTTTTTGCAGTTTTCGGTTTAGATTTGTTTGGTTTGTAATTTTTTATTGACTTGGGTTGGTTTTGAACACCCCTAATAGTTTGATTGCCACTTCTTTCCCTTCATTGCTTGCACTCATCCTTTCAAAGAAACTACACAATAACTAAACTATGTCCATTTTATGAAACTAACAATGGCTTAATGACATATTTAAGAGGGATTGGAATATTTAGGTGGCATGTATGATAATAGTTGACATTCAACTAATCAATGTCCTAACTATTAGTTTAGATGTCTAACATATTTAGCTTATAAAAAATTGATATTTAATACGATGTCCTTTGGTTTTATGTGAATTTTAAAAATGTGTGCAAGTTATAAGTTATAGAAGATAAAAAATAAGAAAGAGATAGCAATAAACATACAAGACAAGATGTTTGTATAAATAACTTATTTAAGTACTTATGCGAAAATAGCTTATTATAATGAAATAAGCTATTTGCATTTAAATATAGATCAAAAAGTGTATATACAAAAAAATGGAATGGTTTTGATGTATCATTACGTAAGTATTTATTATAGATGTGTTATGAATTCGAAAGATTTTTTTTTCTGAAAAAAATATAACATATAGTAAAAATTATATAATATGTTACAAAATTGTATTGAAATTTCATCAACAAAATAGCACACAAATATTAATTTTTTTTTTTAAAATAGAATCAAAGCACAATTAAAATTAGGATTTATAGTTTTTGCTTCAAGAAGTAAGTTTTGCTCTCAATTTTTTTTCCAACTCACTTCATGTGAATTTATCCAAACAAAAATCACTTTACATTTAAGTCACTTTCATTCTAAATCAATTATATAAAGTTGTTTCATTCAAATTAAATTTCCTTGTTAAATTTCCTCAACCAAGGAACCAAACACACACTAGAAATTTATGTTTAAAGGTGGGTGTTTCAACATTATTTGTCTGTGTTGTAAAATAATAAAAGTGAGAGACATGTTTCAAAACAGATCCCTAATCACGTAAAAAATGACTAATTTTTCATAACAACAATAAATAATGTCTCCCGTTGGAAATAATTATTTGTGTGTGTGTGTGTGAGACAGAAAAGTAGACTAATTATTGATAAAATTAGTCTGTAATTAGTGACAAATACTTGTCACATACTTTTTTAATTTTTATTAGTAGTTTTTTTTTGACAAAATATTTATCAGTAGTTTCAATAGTCATCAAGTTTTATTGTTTTTTCCTAAGACAATAAAAAAGTTTTATTGTTTTTCCTAAGACAATAAAAAGTTATTTTGAAATTTTTCTAATGGTTAAATAGATTAGTTTTTGTAGATTAGTAAATAATAGTAGATAGTAGATTTATAGTTGTCTTTAAAAGTTATAATTATCATTGACAAATGTTTGTCCTGTGTTTATTTATATATTAATGACAATTACTTGTTCTTTTTTTAAATATCAATGACAAATATTTGTCATGTGTTTCTTTAAATATTTATCAGTAGTTTGAATAGTCATTAAATCTTATTGTTTTTTCTAAAACACTAGAAAGTTATTTTGGAAATTTTCCGAGTGGTTAAGTGTCTTAGTTTTAGTAAATTAGTAGAAGATTGATAGTATATTTAAAGTAATCTTTAAAAGCTATAACACCAATGACAAATATTTATCTCATATTTTTTTATACATCAGTGACAATTATTTGTCTATTTATAATATTTATCTGTAATTTGAATAGTCATTAATTTTCATTTCTAAAAGACTAAAAAGGTAGTTTGAAATGTATTGTTTGCCGTTAAAAGATAGATAATAAATTTATAGTAGTCTCATTTCCCACTCTCTCTCTCTCAGCACGCCAGATTTCTTTTTTTTTTTCCTCTTGTATGTGTCAATTTTTTAAGACACACACACTTTTTTTTGTCGTTGATGCGTTTCCTTTCTTTCTCTCTCCACATCACTTGTACTTTTTTCTTTTATTTTTGACAGCACTTTTCGTTTTACAAAAAGTTAACTTGTTTTTTCCTAGTAAGTTACAAAGTTACCCTCAATTTAATGTTGTGATTTTGTGTGAGTGATGGGTGTTTTAGTAAATATGTTGGTGGTTTGTTTGCTTATAGTAGATAGATGTTCAAACAAGCTTTGGGAAATAAACGTTGGAGCTAACAAGAGTTCATAGATAATGAAAAATTCGAAGATGAAAGCGAAGTAGGAGTAAATATGGGAAAATGAATGAATACATATACTCTCTCCGTTCCACGATACATGTTATTTTAAAGTAATTTACATATATCAAGAATATCAATAAATTTTGTTGTTTTTGATGACAAAATTTACCTTTTTCCTAGAATACTCTTAACTATTTATTACTCACTCTACATATTTCTCTCTCTACAATAAATACTTAAGGGTATTATTGACTAAACAATAGTTAATGCTGTATTGACATTTGAAAACGAAAAGTAAAATGAAACAAAATAATTCTTTAAAAACGACATGTATTGTGATTTGTGAAACAAAGAGAGTATTAACTTGCAATTATCTTGTAATCACTGACGAATCCAACATTTTTTATTAGTGGGGGCAAAATATTGCAAATTTGTACAAAATACATAATTTCACTACAACAAAAATCTTTAAGTACCTGAATTTCTATAAATTACATAGCTAAAAAGGTAAAATTACTACAAATTTATTTTCTTTTTTTTATTTATCTTTTGTAAATTTCTACATTTAGTTTAATGAATAATCTTATGGGATAACCCATATTTTTTTATGGAGCAAACCAAAATTATTATTATTATTATTATTATTATTATATATATATATATATATATATATATATATATATATATATTTCTATCAAAAATAATTTAAGTGGGGGTGCAAAATATCTTCTTTTTTTTTGTTAACTAACATAACAGTTGCTAATAAAAATACACCACCAATTAGTTTCTACCAGTTACCTAATTTATTATATGAGGAACAACACCATCGGTGCCTATAGTACTATATCTTTTTTTATGAACAAATCTACAACTAATCTAAGTTTTTATTTTTATTTTTTTTACACGCAATGTTAGTAGGGGTGGGGGAATGTTAGTGTAACACCCCCTTTTCCTAACCTTAAAAGGTGGTGCTACACTTAATTACTAATCCCATTTCTGATTTTTTTTATTTCAAAACACATTGCTTTATTTTCGATATGGATTTTCTAAATTTTAAGAAAATAGAGACATACCAACATAACATATATGCATCATATATATATAAGTCATCATCCATCACTGATGACCATGCCCATAGGCTTACAACCGTCAACAAACAAGTGTACGTAAATATCTTGCAATAGCTCCTAGGACTATTACGTACTACTAAGATTGAATATATCTTAAATCGGATGAAATGATCCTAAGCTAGAGTCGACTAAATCCTAGACGACTTCACATTCCTCTTCTAGAAATCAATCTTGTTGTATCCAGAGTGGCTCAAAGAGATCCTCCGACGTGATCTCGTGATGTAAGGGTGAAATACTCGTACACAAGTTTGCAACACGTCACGATGGTTACACAAGTTACACATAATATTATACAATCACAAGTAATAATAATATATAGACATAACAAGTGACACACAAACTCAATCAAGACTAAGAAAATTGACCACTCTTAATCCCAAATCTGCAAAAACATAACCAACATCCTAGTGAAATCAATAATTGATTGTTAGCCAAATGAACTAAGTGTCACACTTATTCTATAATCCATTCAATGAAGTTAATCCACTATCTAAAATATTATACTCAACCTACTCCATGGAGATTTCTATCATCATGAGCGTAAGGCCGTTTCAACTGCCATAATATGATTGTTTTGCAATGAGCGGATATACAATCCATACTCCAATCTTTACGGCCCGAGCGCACACCTTATTATAGATGGTCTTGCACGTCGGGCTCATCGTGTCTTGGGTATCGATTTCCTCCATCGAGAGACAAACAAGCGACCATTGGTAGGAGTTCAAACACAAGTGCCCCCTGTAAGTCTCAGAGTCAACCCAACTGAACCTATCCTCAGTCTTATATACTTGATAGTACTATAAGAAACATCCTGTAAAGCTCTTAGTAAAAACACCAGGCCTACCAATCTAATCCATAATCAACTTGACAAATCAGTCTTTAGGATTCATAACAACAAATAGTGAGATACACCTCAACTTATCAATCCGTATAAATCATATCCCTAAGTAACATGGACAACTCCTATTTTCAACCAAATCCAAAATGTACTTAATTTGACTCAATTACATAGAACTCAAACAAATCACAATCACACAAATCACCTAAGAATAGCTAAATAATATATATACAAGCAACACATAATTTGTGCCCATCAACTTATTATTAGTATTTCCCCTTACCTTGGAATTTCTCGAAACTTGCTTGGTGATCAACAATTTCTTCCAACTCAACAACACCTATTACTCATTAAAACAACTATGTCTTAATACACTATAACTAAAATATTTTGTTAGAGTCCTATTTTAGTTCTGTCTTTTCAAAAATGCTAGGTAATAGTTCTTAAAAAGAATGACATCAACGAAATAAAATCAACGGAAGTTTTTCTTAGATTATGCATCCAAACTAAGGTTCCTTTTACATAAAATAGAAAATGTCAAAACTAGCTCTTTCTGTAGTTGATCTATTAACTAATTTTCTTTGTATTTGAAACACAGGTGCCCTTAACAAAACCTCTAAGTTACATTGTCATTTGATAAATTCAACGAAAAACGTTCATTAATTGATTGGTGATCACACCTTAACTAATATTGAAGTAGATTAAAATAAAATAGAAAAAAATAGACTAGAAAGTTGCTCACCTAAAATAAATTGGTTTGTTTTAACATAGAAGTTTATATATACATTTGGAAAGAACAAGATCTTCCTACTAATAAGAGTTTCTAGTTTTTTTTTTTCTAGAAAGAAGTATCTGTGGATAAAAGGAAGAAAGCAATTTAGAAGAACAAATAAAATCAAAGGAAAAGAGAGAGATCAGAGTGCAATATTCTAACCTTTTTGAAAGCTTTCGAAAGTTTTGTGTGAAAGTAAAGTGAGAGGTGAGTTGCTATTTATAGTGATAATAGTCTGTGATTTAAACCTTCAGGGAGTAAACACGTTTTCAGTAATAGAACCTTCCCTCTGTACGTTTGTGTTGGTGAAAAATGGACCACACATGGTTATTCCTTATTTTACTATACACGTATGTGATTTTCTCGGTAAAAATTAAGAGACATATTTTCAGTAAAATAAAATTCTGTAGATGTACTTTCGATCTTTATATTTTATAGAACTTAATGAACTAATTTTCAAGATTTTCTGATAAGTTTGGACTTCCTAGTGCGAAAGACAAACTTATACTTGTGAATCCTTTTAGCTATAATTTGATGAAGTTGTAAGCTCAAACTTTTTCCATAAGTTTCTATAATATCTCTCTTTAGTCCTACGATTTTATTTTTCTTAAAAAATTATCTAAATACCAAACTATTTATTATTCTATATAAGAAATATATAATTATAATATAAACAAAGAAACCAAAATTTTAGGGTGTTACAGATTAGTTTAGAGATTTAAACCCGTGACTTCTTTACTGACTCATTTGATTCAAGGATGTCCATGATTTCATGCAACCGAGTTATCTTATTGAGATTAAGTTTTTATTTTTATATTTTTGTCAGGAAAAAAAATAAGTTTTTTTTCTTTATTTTCTTTATGATAACATACCTTGACAAAAAGGCCAACCTAGTAATAAGTAGGATTGATTCACAATCCAATACAGAACCCGACCCGCAAACCCGATTCTAGTTGCTCGGTGAAGCAAGTAACCCTAACTTTGCTATATCCCTTTTTCTGAACCCACTGCGTGAACGTTCCAAGCACACGCCTCTCTCTCTTACATCTCTCCGATCCGTTCGCTCGCACCCTTTTGATTTCCGTCATCGGAAAAGAATCTCAGTGATTCAATTATCTTCGAATTGAACAAAAAAGGGTTTTGAAGCAACATGTCTGATCGATTGACGCGTATTGCCATCGTTAGCAACGACAGATGCAAGCCGAAAAAGTGCCGTCAGGAGTGTAAGAAGAGTTGCCCTGTCGTCAGAACCGGTAAGATTCGATTTTTTGGGGAATTTCATTTTGATGTGAATTATGTGTGTTGATTTTGATTAGTGAGTGATTATGTGTGTGATTATAGGTAGATTGTGTATTGAGGTTACATCTGCATCGAAGATTGCTTACATCTCTGAGGAATTGTGCATTGGATGCGGTATTTGTGTTAAGGTATTGATGATGCTGTTTTGGTGTTGTTAAACTTTGCATGTTGTGATGAAGGGTTTATGTGATGAAGTTTTTATCAATTGGTGTAGAAATGTCCCTTTGAAGCTATCCAGATTATCAATTTGCCTAAGGACTTGGATAAGGATACCACTCATAGATATGGTCCTAATACTTTTAAGCTGCATAGGTGAGTCTTTTAGCTGAAATTTTCTGAAAATTTGGTGGCAATCTGTTTTTTATTAAGTGTGTGATGAGCAAAATTGTAATTTTAATTGTAATTGTAATTGCAGGTTGCCTGTGCCGAGGCCAGGACAAGTTCTTGGTTTGGTGGGGACAAATGGAATTGGGAAGTCCACTGCCCTTAAAGTTTTGGCTGGAAAATTGAAACCGAACTTGGGCCGTTTCACTGTAAGAGCCAAAATTAGTCCTTTCTGCAGATGTGTATGGGGGTTTTATTGCATTAGTTTGATCTTCCTTTTCCTTTGCAGAACCCTCCTGACTGGCAGGAAATTTTGACCTATTTTCGAGGATCTGAATTGCAAAATTACTTTACTCGTATTCTTGAGGACGATTTGAAGGTGATGTCCGTCTCTTTATTCCATCTGTATATATTTGTGATGTCTTATTGATTTAGACTTTGTGAGTTTGTGGCGGTCTAAAAGACTTAAACTGAGAAAATGATTGTTTCTTTTAACCTGTGTTTTTTTCCCAATTGGTTTTTCTGTTTTTCTTGTATCATTCTTACAATCTTATTGGGCTATTTATCAAATTCTGTCATGTTAGATTGCATGAACCTAGTCAGGTAGATTCACCTCAATTGAGAAGGGATACACTAATTCATAGCATATCACATTGACGTGAACTTACATATCTGGGATGTTTTATGATTTGTAAGTCCATTTGGCAATGCTATGTAGAAGAAAAAAACTACTAGTAAGTGGTGATCAGTTACAATAGGTAATGTTTACAGAGCTGGGAAAGTCCAAGTTCAGCTTTCATACTGTAGTTTGTTGCATCCTATATATGTTTTAATTAGTGCCCCAGTTAGTATATGGTAAACTTTAATAATAATTCACAAGTTTTTCCTATAGGAGACTGTATCATATACTAGTATACATTCAAATGGCAATTATACATTTATCATGATAGTGTATCATTAAGCATTGTAATACATGATATGATGTCAGAAAGCATTGTAACCCGTAGTTAGTTTCATATCATTTCAAATTTCAAACTGCTCCCATACTTAGATGTAAATGTATCATTGTAACAATAACTACAGAATTCTTATTCTTTTTTTTTTTAAATCATTTTTATCTTTAGTTAATAGCCTAGTTTTTACTGTGCTTAAATTTTTCTAAGTGTTCATTCGTTGTTTTGAAATAATATATTGATAAGATAGTGTACCACTTTAAAAAAGTATTTTCTTTCACCTTATTGCGTGCGTACTTCAATATATGTTATAATACAGGCTATCATCAAGCCTCAGTATGTTGACCACATTCCAAAAGCTGTGCAAGGAAATGTGGGGCAGGTGCTAGACCAAAAAAATGAGAGAGACATGAAGGAGGAGCTTTGTGCTGATCTTGAGCTTAACCAGGTTTCGGATCGTAATGTTGGTGATCTTTCAGGGGGTGAACTCCAAAGGTTTGCCATTGCGGTTGTTGCGATCCAGAATGCTGAGATATACATGTTTGACGAACCTTCTAGTTATCTTGATGTGAAACAGAGGCTGAAAGCTGCCCAAGTTATTCGGTCATTGCTCAGGCCCAATAGGTTTATTTCCTTTTCTCAGTAGTTTCTGCTTTAAACCTTGTATAGAATATATCACTATGTTCATTCTTTGATTTTTAGGTCATGAAAAATCTTTATTTTGTTTGCATTTCTCTTTTTTCAGCTATGTAATTGTTGTCGAGCATGATCTTAGTGTCTTGGACTACTTATCAGACTTCATTTGCTGTTTGTATGGCAAACCTGGTGCATATGGAGTGGTGACACTTCCTTTCTCAGTCAGAGAAGGAATTAACATCTTCTTGTCTGGCTTTGTTCCAACAGAAAATCTTAGGTTTCGGGATGAATCTCTTACCTTCAAGGTATACAATCTATCTCCTACCTCAGTATTGTGGAATATGATGCCGATTTGGGTGATGAAAATGAAGAGTTTAGCATTGATATTGATTTTGTGGTGTTTTTTTTTAACTTTCCAAAAGTAGAATTGAGTGAAGAAGTGCTGAAAATATTCGGTCATTGAATATATTCGACAACAATTTCCTTGTTCAAATCATCACTCAGCAATTATTTCCTTGTGTAGCAATATTTATATTAGATTAAATTATATTGTAAATCCTTGTATTTTGTTGAATTTTTAATTAGGTTCTTATAGTTTAGAAGTTTCCTTATTTTAAAATTTTTAAACAAGTCCCAAATCACTAATCATTATTAACTTTTATTGAATTATATACACTTAGCTAAAAGCTTAGACAAGCACATGTACCAATTGAGCAATATATATATATATATATATATATATATATAAATCATCTTCAGTAGATAATTATAGGGACTTTTTTAAACTTTTAATGAAACTTGAAGAACATAAAGTGTATTTTAACCTTTATATTATATGTGCGTATTTTCAGCACCTTAAAATTAAAATCTTCTCAGTCAAAAGTCATATATCAATGCTTAATTTTTCATTGCTGTAAATTTCAGTTTTCAATTTTAAATTTTACAAAAGTTGGTTTTATCAAGTTAACAACTTCGCTGTCATGTTCTGTTTAGGTTGCTGAGACTCCACAGGAAACTGCTGAGGAAGCTCAAACATATGCTCGATACAAATACCCAACCATGAGCAAAACTCAGGGAAATTTCAGTCTTCGTGTAGTTGAAGGAGAATTTACAGATTCTCAGATTATTGTGATGCTGGGTGAAAATGGGACGGGAAAGACAACATTCATTCGAATGCTGGTATTCTTATAGTCATATTTGTTTCTTTATCAAACTGCATAATTTTTCACGTATTTATTCACCTTCTCATTTTATTCAGGCTGGTTTATTGAAACCTGATACTGTAGAGGGTGGGTCTGATGTGGATATGCCCGAGTTTAATGTTTCATACAAACCTCAGAAAATTAGCCCAAAGTTCCAATCGACTGTTAGACACTTGCTACATCAAAAAATTCGCGACGCATATACTCATCCCCAGTTTATTTCAGACGTGATGAAGCCACTTCTTATCGAACAGTTGATGGACCAAGAAGTTGTAAATCTTTCTGGTGGAGAGTTGCAAAGAGTTGCCTTGTGCCTTTGTCTCGGAAAGGTATTATTAGTTTCATCCTTTGCCTTTTCACCTTTTTTTTTACCCTTTTAATTGTAATCTCAATTATTGATTTCGTCATCAATGGTTGAGATCCTTGCTTTTCCCACTTTAGAGAAGTCAAATCCATGTCAGTGATGTCAGGTGGATGTCCATATAATGAAAATGAGTTTAATGCTAACAATGTGTCAAGATTTCTGGAGAATTGGATGTTTTGTGAATGTTCTACGTCCCTGACAAGGTTTTTGAAACTACGTCGCCGGGTTTTGCTGTGTGCTTTACTTAGTCGCATGATATGTATGCTATAATTCATTTCAAACTAAATCAGCATTTATAGTTTTCTAATCTATTGCTATTCTACCTGCCACAATAGCCTGCAGATATCTATTTGATAGATGAGCCAAGTGCATATCTTGATTCCGAACAGCGTATTCATGCTGCCAAAGTCATTAAGAGGTTTATTCTTCATGCAAAGAAAACAGCCTTTGTGGTCGAGCATGATTTCATCATGGCATCTTATCTTGCAGACAGAGTGATTGTTTATGAGGGTAAACCTTCAATTGATTGTACTGCAAATTGTCCACAATCATTGTTGACGGGGATGAACCTGTTCTTATCAGTAAGTCTAATTAATTTTCAGTTTCAATTACTTTTTTCTTACGATTTTTTTTTTGAAGCAATTTTTCTTTCAATTTTGAAGCATCATGCATGTTAAAAATGAAAGTTATGTTTTGCTCTGTGCAATACTTTTACGATATGTTTAATGTAATCACTGTTGCAGCATCTTGATATCACCTTTAGAAGAGACCCAACTAATTTTCGCCCAAGAATCAACAAACTTGATTCAACCAAGGACAGAGAACAAAAGAATGCTGGTTCTTATTATTACCTTGATGACTGAGTTTATACTTAGAGGTTGGTTTGTTCTTTTGCTGTCACTTTTCCTCTTAGAAATTAGAATGCTTTCAATTTCGTGGCAACCAGAGACTCACTCCATTTTCAATTGTTGCAGTTTGCTCTTTCGCGAGTGCAACTTGGCATCAGTTTGAGCTTTCCTCGAATCTCAGCTTTAATTCATTCGATGCCTTGACATATAAGATTGTCCTTTTTCCGGTTCGAGGCATCTTTCTCAATGGATAGAAGAGACTGAATGCAGGCCATATTTTGGTTGGTGCATTTGTATATTTTTCCATAATATCTAGTGCAGTTGCTCATGACCAGTTTTGGTATGATTCTGGTGGATGGATCTGAATATTGCCTGAATTTATGTTGGTCATGGTTTTGCTTTTGATGTCCTGAATTATGAGGAACATTCATGATGTCAGATTAAGTTTATTGCCGTATCGGCTCATAATTTATCAGTTGAATATGTAACGAAGTATATACCTTCACTCTCTTGTTACTTGATTTTGATAGATGGCTTCTTTTTTAAATATTTATCGCTACTGAGAAGGTTGATATTTTTATGGTTATCATGGCATTTTTAGATGAAAATTTTCGGTTGCTGTTTAATGTGACACTATTTGAGCATTATTATATTCATTCTCCATGTTATCAAGTTATTTTACAATATAGGTGTTTACTGGCAACGCATAACATGCACCAGAAAAGATGTGGTTTATCAGTACACCTCACTCCTTAGATCAACCCCTTTGATAGCTCTTTCTTTTGGAAACTAATGGCAAGATAAAATCACCAATCAAAAGGCAAAGTTATCCAAAGGAGAGAGCCCCTCCCTCTCACCAAACCCCCACCCATCGTTGTTCTGTGTTTTGCATCGCCCTCTCATCAATTGCAACCTCAACAAACCTCCATGGATTTTTAGCTCACAATGCACCTGCTTCTACTCCACTCACGGGGACAAATACTATCTCTCGCCTGAACTACTGTCATCTCCTCCATTGTATTCTGCATACTACTATTCCGCAACCCTCAGCTGATTCCTGCCCATACCATTCACGCTTTTGCAACAGCTGCATTGAAGCCGTATTCATTGAGATCACCCATCCCTTAAGGCTGTTATACTGCTCTCGCAACCATATTTTCCGTTTGTGACCTCATAATACCTGCTTGTGTTGTATAAGCACCACTCACGACCTTGGATCCTCTCCTTCCCTTTCTCCCCACATCCTCTCTATCTCTCTCTTAATTCACTCTCATGATTAAAATAATTGAAAGATAATGAAGAGAGAGATAGAGAGGATGGAGGGAGATGTAGGAAGAGAGGAAAGGAGAGGATCCAAATCCCACCAGTGACTTGGGAGAGAGGGATGGAGGGAGTACCTTACAGATTCACATTAAGATTGTTTCAAAGTTTCTTTCTCTTTTTGATAGTAATGATGCTATCTTTGTTGAAGTTTCTTTTTGAAGGGCTCCAACCTCGTGATGCTATGAGGTAAAAGAATTACATAACTGAATGATTCTTCTTATTTTTTGATCTACTTATTCTAGTTTGATAGTTTTTGTAGATAACAAAATAGATTGATAATTATCCTCCTTGTCCAAAAATTACCTAAGAATTATTGGATTATGTTTGTGTTGTTGATCATTCGAGGAAAAGATCAAGCCAATATAACTTGTACTCCCTCCGTTCCACAATACATGTCGTTTTAATGTAATTTACACATACTAAGAAGACTAATAATTTTGTTTCTTTTGAGAAAAATATTTATCTTTTTTCTAGAATACCCTTATTATTCCCCTCTACATATTTCTCTCTCTACAATAAATAGTTAAGGGTATTATTGACAAAACAATAGTTAATGCTGCATTGGACTTTGAAAACGACAAGTAAAATGAAATAAAATATTTTTTAAAAAACGTGTATTGTGAAACAGAGAGAGTATAAGTCATTGAGATCTTCTTAATTAACCTCAATGGCAGCTGGTTGATGCAAGAGAAATTGGAGAAAAAATAGAGTTCTAGCCAAATTGCCCAATCAGAACGAGATCGTTAGAAAACTTTTTTCTTTAAAAACACATATTCTATAAAATACTCTGGAATTTTATTCTGATGGCTTTTGTCGAATATCTTACCAGTAACCTCCTTTTATAGATATATGACGATGAGCCAAAACTATTACAATAATTCATATTTTCGTAATCATGACAATATGTCATGATTATCTAACACTTAATGTTGGGCCACCTTTATTAATGACCACACAATATTTATGACTGACCACGCTACATTTATGACTTGACAATTTAAAAACTAGCATTTTGACTAACTTGTCATATTTTATCCTTTAAATAAAAAAAAAAATAAGTAGTTCTTAACTTTTTAATATACTCATCTCCTTTAGTCCCCACCATTATATATTTTTCAAAATGTTGGAGTCTCAATTGGTGGTTTATTTATCAGTAATTTGATTAGACGTTTTTTAGAAAAAAAGTATGGTATTGTAAAAAAAAAAAAGAGTTGTACCAATAATAAAATCATGGTAAAAACTAAAAAAATATACTAATCTCGAAATAAACAACCTTCTTATCCCAAACCAACATCAATAAGACTATAACCTGCATGTTTCCTGAATCCTTGGTCATATATAGATTGTCTTAACTCAGTAGCATCTTTCCAACTTCCTGCAGCAACATACATATTTGACAATGATATGTAATATCCAACATTTTGAGGTTCCATTTCAAAGAGACGTTCAGCAACCTTTTTCCCCAACTTAACTTCTCCATGATAGTTACATACACTTAAAAGTGTTCCCCATACACCTGAACTATCATTGGATTGTAACCCTTTTGTGAACTCATAAGCCTCTTCAAGTCTACCTGATCTTCCTAACATGTCAACCACGTAAACTTGATGCTCGGTCTCGGGTTTCACACCGTATTTCTCCAACATACAATCATAGTACCAAAGACCTTGGTTCACAAGTCCTGAATGGCTGCATGCTGATAAAAGGCTAACAAAAGTGCTTTTAGTCAATCTTGTTCCTGATTCACACATCTCATTGAAGAGTTTGATTGCTTTCTCGCCTTTTCCGTGATAACCGTATGCAGCAATCATTGAATTCCAAGCTGATTCTGACTTCTTATCTGAATGTTTGAATACTTGGACAGCAGTGTCTAATCTTCCACAGCTGCTATACAAATCTACAAGAGCTGCTGATATGAAAGAATTGTTTTGATATCCAAACCGGAACGCGTGAGCATGAACTTGTTTCCCATGTCTTAGAACACCAATTTGAGTGCAAGCTGAGAGAACACTAACAAGTGTGAACTCATTTGGTTTGAACTGAAGACTATGAAATAGTTCCAATGCTTCTCTACTTTCTCTATTGTGAGATAAAGCTGAGATCATGCAATTCCATGTGCATAGATTGGAAGTTGAGCAGAATTTAAACACTTCTCTAGCACTGTTGATGTCCTTGCATCTGTCATACATGGTAATTAACGAGTTCTGAACACGAGTATCCGATCCGAAAGGAGATTTAAGGAAAGGCTGTGAAGAGACTTTCCTTGGTTGACTAGTTCCAGGTTTGCACATGCTGATAAGACACTTACAAGTGTTATGGAGTCATAGTTGAGAGTAGGTTCTTGTCTCATTAACATGAAAGTTTCTAAAGCCTCTAGAAAATGGTCCCCTTTTACACACCCCACAATTATAGTGTTCCATGATGCAATATCTGCTAAAGCAGAATTTTCTTTCAAAATTGAGAAACTAGCTGTCAGGTCTCCACATTTGATATACATGTGCATGAGATAATTTATTAAAAGAATATGATTCAGAAATCCTGTTTTTAATTGCCAGCAGTGAATTGATTTTCCAAAGTGGAGACTGTTAGGGGAGTTGCAGGAAGAGAGAATGGCAAAAACAGTTGATGAGGTGTAATTCGGACCGCAACGTAGCAGCTCAATGAACAAATTTTGAGCTTCTTCAGAATACTTGTTCAGTGAATAGCCAGATATCATTGCATTCCATGATACCAAGTCTCTCTTTGTGGTAGAATTGAACAACAGCTGGGCTTTCTCCACAAGGTTGCACTTAGAATACATGTCGATCAGGCCGTTCAGCAAAGGGAGATGATCCGATACCATCTGTCTTCGAATTGCGAATCCATGGATAGCTTTTCCTTCTCTGGAGAGCATTAGTTCTGCACAAAGTGGAAGTATGGTAGTTAATGTTACTACATCAGGTTGGAAAGACCCTATTTTTTGCATTTCAACCAGAAGATCAAATACTTCATTAATCTTTTCATTTGAAGCAAATCCTTCCATCATTGCATTCCAAGAAACAATATCTTTGCCTTCAATTTCTCTGAATACAATCTCAGCCGCCTCGATGGCTTCACATTGTGTATATAATGAAATGAGAGAGTTCGCAACTGAAGCATGCAAGCTGTCTTTGTAACCTAGCTTGATTCCCTTCCCATGAATGCATTGACCAAAAGCAAGTTCTCCCAAACTTGAACATACTGAAATAGCACAAGATAGACTCACATGATCAGCAGTTTCGTCTGAAAAACTCATCTTTCTGAAGTACTGCAACGCTTTTTCCGGATCGCCATTGTAAATACTTCCTGTCATTATTGAATTCCATGAAACAACATCTTTATATTCCATTTCTTCAAATACAAACTCAGAAGAGCTTAGATCACCCCACTTAGCATACATGTCAGTAAGAGCATTACCTAAACTGATATCCAAAAGCATTCCAGATTTTATACTCAAACAATGAATTGACCTTCCTTGATCAAATTTTTTCATGTGTAAAGAAGTTGATACCATAAGCAATAGAGTGGTGGAATCAAACTCACTTTGAGCCTTGATCATGTTCTCAAAGAAGTTCATTGCTGTCTTATAACAGTTGTTATCAAGAGATGCTGAAATAATAGCATTCCAAGCAATCACATCTCTGTTGTTAATTTCTTCAAACAAATCCATAGAAGAGGTAAAGTCTCCAACCTTAGAATAAATAGTGAGTAGTGATGTTGATGTTGGGAGGTGAGCTAAAGCGCCTATCTTTAAGGCAGCACAATGAACAATAGTGGCAGTCACAATGTTAGGTTTTTTTACAGTCAATTTAATATAATCAACAAGAAGCTTAAAATGGATCTCTCTAACATGTAGATCTCTTTGTGGCATTTTCTCAAACAGCTGAGTGGCGATGCAAAAACAACGACGACGCTGTGGAAACAAAGCATGAGCACATGGAAGAAAAGGAACCCAATGTCTCTGAACAATGCTGAAGTGCCCATTTTGGTAGTTTTGTGAAGAAAGTGAATGGTATGAAGATGATTTTCTTGGTTGAAGCCAAGCTAAATTTTGAAATCCCCATCTTGTTATGTGCTTTAGTGGCAATTTGAAAACTACCCATGTTCTCATTTTCACTTCATTTTTTGTAGTAGCCATGAAAAATCATGTCTTGCACAAAAGTACGTGAATCTGAAAACTTTGCCATTGCAATGGCGGCCATGCAATTCAATAGCACCAGAAGATTTCAACTTTGATCAATGTTTCATTGTTGCAAAACGTGCATGAAAAATTGAAGTGGTGTCTCTTGAACTCTAAAGTTTAAAGTAGCCATATTTATAAGTAGCATCGCCCTATGCTAATAGAGTTTTGTTATTAGTCAAATATTTTTTAGAGTTTAATTTCCAACAGCTTACTCCCTCCACTCCCTATTATAAAAAAATTTAACAGTTTTAGATTCCTTGAATAACTGATATATTTGATCTATAATATAGACCAGATACATCAATTATTCAATGAACTTAAAACTGTTAAATTGTCTTATAATAGAGACTAGAGGGAGTATAAGATAACTAAAAGCGTAAAAGCCAACATCACTTCCTTATTTGAACTAAAAAAGTGATACATTTGGAAGCCTCCTTTATTTTAATTACAAGAAAATTCAATAATATCATCAACTAAGATATTGTTGGCTTCCATCTTTGAGACAACATATTCTTACCCTTTTTACACAAGAATCATATTGTCTCATCTCTCTAGTAGCTAACATCCTCAACATGGATAAATAAAGACCCTTTACTTCCGCAACTATACAATCTTTCTCTCGATAAAGATGTCGAAACTCGAACGAAACTAGACCACTTTAAACTCTCTTCTGTTTATGACTGTATGCTTCATTCTTTGAAGTGTTTTGATGAACATAATCCTCAAGTTGATCTCACCAAGGTGGATGATCATCTGCAGAAGTTTGAGGAGGGATTGGTTTCCATCCAGGTTTCTCATCCCAGTACATATCATAGTATATGTGACCAGGAATGTGGTCCATCACGCAACACCATATACCTGTATAATGTTTAACGCGTTTTCTGAATCTATCTTCCCTTTCCTGATTGAAAAAAAAAATGCATGCCATCAGGACGTGGCAAAACGAAAATGAATTTCTACAGATACTCGAAACAAACACAAAGCAAAACTTCAAACAGAACAAGCAAAGTGGTCTTACCTTGTCCGTGAAACCGGTAAAAGCATCTTGCATTGAAGAGAACTGGATGACTTTTACATTGCTGAATGACGAGAATACTTTCACGAACTGAAAATTCAAGTAGAAACAACCGCATGTTAAATATGACATCATGGAACTAAAAAGTTTCTCCTACTACATTTTTCTAAGTGAGCATTCCAACAAGCTCCATAATGCAAATTAAAATTTGACTTGTCTAGCCAAAAAAATCTAGCATATAAAGAAAATCATATCTATGTACTTTATAAGGCTGATTCAGAATTAGAAGTTTTGAACCGAAATAACCATTAAATGGATCCAAATTTCAAATACCGTTTCTTCATTGCTATGCTTTGGAAATTTAAGTACACCACCAACAGTGGCATTAGTTGATGCATTACAGACTCGTGTTCCTTCTTTACAAAGCTGAACATCAAGCCATGACTTCTTCACCTGAATTTGAGAACCCAGGCATAATTTCAATCAAGATATAGCACAAAAGGAGAATTCATTATTATTTTTTACTACAGGAGAATTCATTATTTTAAATTTAGATGGAGTTGACATTTATTCACCTCTGAGGGAAGGGAGGGATTGTCAAGTATTGAGTATTCTCTAATATCTATTCTAGGGCCAAACTCTTCCTCTGGTAGTTCTTTCAACATGACGTTCACCTGTAATAGAGTACATTTCTAAGATTAATTTCCATATATTATATTATTATTTATTTATTTTCTAATTTCCCTATCTGTTTAGGATTGAGTCTATGTATCCCTATAAATAGGGATTAGTGTTTAGTCTTTTGTATCAAGCTACTATAAATAAGAAACTTTGACATTTTATATGGCATTGAAGTCTTTTGAAATACATCATCCCCAGTAATATGAAATAGATTGCTCTCAGTTTATAATTTTCAGTTTTTCACAGTTAACGCAAGCAATACCATCACCTATGTAATAAACCTTTCTAACTTGGTTCATGTGAATGTGTAAATCTTGTATTTTCAGAGCTTTGCAAAGGAGCAAGTACTATACCCAAAATTCACAATATTGTTATATTGTTATTAAGCAATCCACATGATATGAAATATAAGCAAAAAATAAAACAATAAGGAACCACTTAACCAAACTTGAAATACCTCAAATACATGATCCAAAGGACAGAGAAAAGGTTGTCTAGTCATAGACCCCTCTATAACACCAGGATGGGGAAACCATAGCCTATCAATCCTGCACCATAGTGGAGGCATGACCTACATGTATGCATAAAACTCATTTAAGATCAAAAGATGTAATTTATGAATTCAAAATGCACTAGAAAAGAGAAACCTTAAATTTTAAGATTTGGTTTGGGCCTAACTCAGTCCTATAAAAATGGCTTAAGTGGTGCCTGCCTCCCACTTAAAACACTTTTCCAAGCCATATTACATCCAACGTGAGACACTCAACACACTCCCTCACACCTAAGACTAGACAAATGGAGTGTGACCCATGTGGCCTGATGGCAATTGGTCCAACAGATCTAGGGAAAACTCTGATACCATCGTGGACGATATAGTGTTCCATGATGCAATATCTGCTAAAGCAGTGAAGTTACACCGTGTAATATAATCCGGTGATTTCAATAAGTGAGACTACTGAAATTCAGTTGAGGAACAACAAACTATCAATACACAATAGTAGAGTTCAAGAAAGTATTATGCTAGTCCGGAACTCTAATATTAAAAAATTTACCAGATTCTTAAAGGCCTACCAAGCAATTAGCTGTCCTTTGTACTAATCATGAGTCATGACTCTTAAGAGTGCTGATGATGAGATGGGACATTAGCTACCCAACATGTAATATGATAAACAATTATGATCCCAGAAAGTAATTCTCACCAGTGTTCTGTTCAGAAGGGAAGCAATTGCAAGTGCTGTCCTTATCTGTTTCATCTGGACAAATTCATGTTCATCACAAATCACAAGATGTAATATACTATGAGATGTAATGACATAGTTCCCATTCCAAATGCAGAAGTGAGAAGGATCAAGTCAATACATGCATACTTGGTAATTGATAAGGTTAAAATGAGATCCAATGGTATGCTTTCCGTTTAGCAACAAGCTTTTTGGAATAGATGGCTTAAATGACAAGAAACCCCCTGGAAAATTTCCTCTAAAAGTTAGATGGTAGTATTTTCATGGAAAGGAGTCGACGCATCAGCCATAAGCAGACGCTAAAACTAATGCATAGATAATAATGTGAACTTTTAGTTCTCAGCATTACAGTATGATGCTAACCTGAATGGTGGATGAAGTCAAAACATGATAATATAAGTAACAACTAACAAGTACCACTAAAGACTCGAGCCCATTTAACGGTGTATTCACAAATATGCATATTGGATGGAGAAAAAATTAATTACCAGGAGGATTATAGTATTCAGGTGGATCGTGGAAAAGCATGGCTTCTCGTAGTCTATGCCGCTTTCCTGCTGTGCCTGCATATTGAAATGTTGTGTGCACTGCATATGGCTCCAACCTGAGTTGCTGATGCATAGCCTACAATCATAATAGGCAAGTGTATTCTTAGGAAAAACTGGCCTTCAATATATAAAATTAGAAAAAGAAGGAATTCAAAATTGTGAACTAGGTCCAACCTGCACAAAATATGTATGTCCACTACAGAAGATACTTGAAGGCAAAATTCCCAGCTTTAGATTTCCGTCGTAAGCATAAACAAGTCCACTGTCCTCATCAACAGATGGTCCTAGCTCTCTGTGGATTATTGCATTAAATCCATTCTGATCCCATATCGTATCATCGGCCAGTAGCAGTTCTTTCCATTCCTTTGCCAAAGTTTTTGCAGACTCTGTAGGTCTCCAATGGAAAATTCCTATGTTGAAGGCTGCACCAACTATTCAAGACGATAGGTGCAATCATCATTATAGTATACTGTCTGTTAAATCTTAAACAAGTGCATTAAAAAGAGAGACAAGACAAGCAATAAGTGTTGGTATAATCTGCTCATTATATAACATTCACCTTCTTGCCAAACTTCTAGACTATCATCAACAACTGTTGGTATAACTTGATCACTTGATGTTAAAACATCGGCTCCAGGATAACGATCAAGATATGGAAGTGGGTTCTGCTCCACAACACAACCACATAATTTTAACATTCAGGGATAAAAGATATCTCAGAAGAACAATAAAATAATATTCTTAAATGAGTATAAAAGATGACTATGCACATTGAATATAGTATAATAGAAATACAGTAATAGGCTCAAATGCAACATTACAAGTAAATATATATCAAGAAATTGAGAAAAGCACCTTCAACCAAACCATGTCAGTATCACACATCAACAATTCGTAACCATATGGCAGTATGGAGTTTATCAAGATAACTTTCTCTCTCCCCATTTTATGAAATGTTGGAGTTCCCCAGCCAACATCTACTGTGCTCATATGGCTGCCCATGTCAAAAACCGGTACCCCTTTCCAATAAAGTGCCTTCAATAATTTGGTGTCCATTGCACCTAAAAGGTAGAATTCAAAGTCATATTATAAAGTAAAATGAACTGTAAAAAAATACTCTATATGCATTTCTAGCAAGAGCCATTACAAAACTAAACAAAATACATGCTAGAAGGCTAAAAACAGCGATGCTCACCAACAAGATAATTGGAAAGTCCCAGATCATTCAAGTGTTTAACCCAAGTTACAATGAAGTCCATGAATGCATAGTTACCAAAGGTCACTATTATAATGTTATCTTTCACCCTTTTCTGAACCAGTTCTTTGGTTAATCTGAAAGCCTTCAAAGGTGGCATCTTTTTATTGCGTGGAGAAACATCCAAGACATGTGTTTTCAATGCATGTTGTGGTGCAGGGAGAGGAGTGGGAACAGCATCCACAGTTGCTGACTGAGAATCGTTATGTGTTTGATTTGAAAGTTGATAATCCTTGTCTGAAAGTCACACTCAATCAAAGTTTGAAATCACATTAACAAATGACACGAAAGAGAGTAAGAAAAAACAAAAACAATGTTTGATGAATTGAAAAGTATCATACTCATAGGTCGCCTATGAAGCACCGACACATATGCCAGACACCACCGATAATAATTTGAGAAAATAAAAGTGATTGGATGTAACTACATATGTCGGTGTCGGTCAAACACTATACACATCTTCAGTCTGAAGTGTCGGTGTCTGTCGGTGCTACATAGGGGTCACCAAGAACAAGTAAAGAGTAGTTGAAAAGATTCCACTACACCACTAAAGCAGATGCAGGCTATTACCATAATAGTTCAGCTTCAAGTTAACTTGAGTTAGTTAGTTAGTTACCTCAATAGTTAGTGAGTTGTGATCCCTATGCAAGGTTGAAATTTTTCATACTCAATTATGAATTAAATTTCTCAAAATTTTCTCTCAACTCTCAAAATCAAGAGAGAAACACAAGGAAATAGGAGTGGAATCGAACCAATGCAAATGATTTCAAGATCATCACATCACATTACCAACTAAGTAAAACTAACATTAACAATAACAATACATATGAAATTCAAAAGGGGTATTTCAAATTGAAGGTATAAAACGAACAAGTAAGAATGAAAGACATGATTTTTATTGAATGCATGTATAAAAAAAGGGGTAGAGGGGTTTAAGGAAAGTACTTGAAAGAGGAGGGGAAGAGAACCAAGCAGCAGAAGAGGTGGTGGAGGAGTAGTGTATGGCGGAGAAAACGTATAAAGAGGAAACTACGATGCCAACGATGACAATAGTGTAGATCGTGAGGAAGAGAGGTCTTGAATAAGCCACTTCCTCAAACGCCATTTGATTTTTTGGGATTTTCTGATTCAAACAGAAACGACGACCACCTCCATCTTCGTCTTTCTTTCTGTGAGTTTGCACAATGAAGAAGAAGAAGAAGGCGCTGTCTTGTCCCTGTACTGTTATGGAAGGTCAATCAGACAATCACTATATATATATATATGCTCCTTAATTGGTCAATGTTTGTTTAACATAATGAATGAATATGAATATGAAAATGAAGGTGAGCCAATATATATATATATATATATATATATATATATATATATATATATATATATATATATATATTCTTAATAATAAATCTATCAATATAAGGAATGAATGAAGGAAGGATATCTTTGGATTCGCCAGATGAAAGTAAATATGTAGTGATGAGATGAGATGAGATGAGGAATAAAATTTTTGAAGCAAAAAAACGAACAAGGAAGCCCCATTAGATCCTATTGATATTGATGTAAATCAACACTAAGAGAAAGATGACAAAAAGAGCACAGGGGTCTAGTCTAGACCAACACATGACAAAAAGAAAATAAAGTGATCGCAATAAGAATACTCCCTCCCTTTGTAATTTGGCTATTGCTTTTCCCACACCCTCCTACTCTAAACACACTCTACAAGGTGTGTAGAAAAAGCACAAAAGCGCCACCAAAACCTCTTTTTTTTCACGAAATTTCACTGCTCGAACACGGGCCTTCGAGCAGCGTTCGAATGACATCGTTCGTGTGTGTTAAATATTGACTTCACACCTCTTTGAGTGTTTTTCACTGTTGAACGAGGTCGTTCGAACGTGTTCGCATGACCACTGTTCGAACCCGCTCGAACGACATCGCTCGAGTGTGTTAAATATTGACTTCACACCTCTTGCGCGTAATTTCACCTGCTCAACGAGGTAATTCAACGTGTTCAACAAGGTCGTTCGAGCGCCTTTAAACACGTGAACTCAGCGCTTCCACGCGAGGTTATTTTTGGAATAAAATTTGTTAAGGGGTGTGAAAGAGTAGGAGGGGGTGTGGGAAAAGCAATAGCCTGTAATTTTTACTCATATTTTTCCTTTTACGCATGTTAAGAAAAGTTGGTACTATAATTAATATGTTCAATTTGTGTATGATTATTATTAAATTACTCTTTGTATATAGAAGCATTTAATGTTAGCTTTTCACTTACCAAGACAAATTAAAAGTATTAACTAGGGTCATATTTGGAAAAAGAGTAATAAATGTATCTTGATATTTGAAAAGGGACTTATATTTTGGGAAAAAATGTGTAAAGGGGCATTATATTTTGAGACGGAGGGAGTAGCATCCAGGAGTACTCCCTTTTCTGTTTCTTAAGTGGGACCTACGTGTACACATCAGTACATCACTCATTTATGCTTTTCTTAATGTTCGTTCCTTATAAGGATTCAACCTCTCCAACCCAACGTCCCAGAAGGGTAGCTCACTTGGTTGAGTGAAAATGACATTGTTGATGGAAAAACGTTGGCATACGGGGTTCGAACCCTGCGCCCGCTCCCCTCTAACAACTAATTATTAACCACTTTGTCTATCTAAAAAAACCTCTCCAACCCAACACCCCAAAAAGTTTACTAAATGGGTTCCACTATAATCCTATGTCATTTCACTTCAATAATAATTAATTTATTAAGTTATACTTATCTTATTTATGAAATATTAAAATTAAATTATAAAAATTGTAATATTGATCTGCATAATTTTTTTTTCAATTTTTTTAGTAACTTGAAAATTAATAAAAATATTTTACAATTTTCATGAACTACATTTACCTTTCTTTTTGGAAATTTGGATTAGTAAAGAATGGATAATTGGAATGAAATTATAGTAGGGATTGTTTTGGTTTGGATCCATTGTAAAATAAATAAAAGGATATGAGATCAAATTTTGAGATAATATAAAGATAAGAGATTTTTTTATTAGAGAGAAGTTTTGAAATCAAACTTGGAATATATGATTTTATACAAAGTTTTGAAATAAATCACACACATATATACATTTCAGTGGCACTCCAACGTGATAAAAAAAAAAAATTAATGTTGAAACAATTCAACTATGAACAGTTCAACGGCTAGAGAAAAAAATAGATACCCAAACATTTGACAAGTCCAATGGCTAATTTGTGAAGCGAGAGAAATAAAATAAAATGTTGTGTAATGTGGGGCCTCAGAGAAAAAGAGAAAAAATAATAGGTAAAATTGGTTTTTAATAATGGGGCTTGCAGAGAGAGAAAGTTCTAATAGAATGACTTCACCTTAATAAGAAATGTTTTTATTTTGTCCACAATGGTATTATTTATAGCAAACTCTCCTTAATAAGGAAAAAAGACTATAAAGAACACCATTGTGGATGCTCTAATAGTAAATATTGAACATTTGTTTGTTCTTAAATGGGTTCACAAGGCCCCATCACTTTTTTTTTTGAACAACAGAATCGGATTTATAAAAGACGGGCGAAGCCCAACCGAAACCAGAAGCAAGCAACGAACCAACAAGAAACCGGGTCACAGCCCAACCCGGCCCAAACACAACGAAAATGTACAAAACTAAAAACAAAGAGAGAGAGATAACACATCTCGAAATCTCTCACAAACACTACACAAACCCTATTTCACGATAATACACCAACAAACCCCTCTACCCACTTCTCCCCAGATTAACTCTAGCCGATCCTCCGGCAGCATCCATGGAAATGATCCTACGAATCGATTGAGGAAGATGGAAGATCCAATCTGAAGGAAGGCAATCAGTAGCTCCAAGACTTGCAATCAAATCTGCAGCGGAATTAGCATCACGATTTACCCAATTGAAACTCAACGAGGTAAAATTTTGACTTAAACTATGAATATCAGCCACAATATGTTCAATTTCCTTTCTAATTCTTGATCTATTGCAAGCTTGAATCGCTATCAAACAGTCGGATTCAATGATGACGTTAGTGATGAGGAGACTTGAAGCAATTGTCACAGCCTCACGAAGAGCAAGGGTTTCAGCCATAAGAGGAGAGGCAGCAAAGAATCTGGAGTACGCACCAGAAACAAAGGTACCATACTCATCCCTTCCAATTATTCCTGAACACGCTTTACCTGTACTCACCACAAAACTAGCATCTACATTAAACTTCACAACCTCTTTCAAGGGGGGGGGGGTCCACCTAGCTATAGAATATGAGGAATGGGGGATGTTATCGGGAGCCCACTAGAATTTGCCACAGAAACCTCACTATAAAGTTTGTTAATAGAGAATAAGACATTAATAGGTTTCGGGTTAATATCCTCAAAGACTTTACTATTTCTAGCTTTCCATATATTCCACAGAGAGATAAGAACCTTTGCAAAATTCTCCTTAGCATCAAGCTCATTGATGGCAATTTTATCGATAAAACTATCCAACCAGATGCAAATAGAAGAGACATTAAATGTAGTAGGAACCTGGCAAATCTGCAGCCCAAACCAAACAGGGGAAGTCCACGGGCATAATAGGAAGAGATGCTCCAGAGATTCCTCCTCCATCTTACAAATAGGACAAGATGAATCATTAGAAAGTTTCCTTATAGTAAGATTAAGTTTAGTAAACAAAGCATTTTGTTTTACCCTCCACACAAACTCTTTAACCCTTTCAGGCACCTTTGCACTCCATATAGATTTCCAAGAAAGCTCAGAATGAGAATAAGAAGAGGAGGGGCACCCTACCCCTTTTCTCCCCACCTCATTGATGCATAAGTACCCGACTTCACACTATAACACCCATCCTCGCTTAGAGGCCGAATAGACAATCCTCGTAAGTAGACCACCCAATTGGAGTTTTAACGCCTGATAGCGCATGCAGAGGCTCCAAACACAATTTCAACTTATCAATGTCCCACTTGTGAGAGTTTTGATCAATCAACTCACTCACATTAGAAGCTTGACAACCTTGCACTACAACAGCTTTAACTCCCGAAGCAATCCAACTATCATTTGAAATGTTGACCTTCTCCCCACTACCAATATTCCATCTTCCATTCTTCAGAAGAAGATCCCTCCCATGAAGCATACGCCCAAACACAACGAAAATGTACAAAACTAAAAACAAAGAGAGAGAGATAACACATCTCGAAATCTCTCACAAACACTACACAAACCCTATTTCACGATAATACACCAACAAACCCCTCTACCCACTTCTCCCCAGATTAACTCTAGCCGATCCTCCGGCAGCATCCATGGAAATGATCCTACGAATCGATTGAGGAAGATGGAAGATCCAATCTGAAGGAAGGCAATCAGTAGCTCCAAGACTTGCAATCAAATCTGCAGCGGAATTAGCATCACGATTTACCCAATTGAAACTCAACGAGGTAAAATTTTGACTTAAACTATGAATATCAGCCACAATATGTTCAATTTCCTTTCTAATTCTTGATCTATTGCAAGCTTGAATCGCTATCAAACAGTCGGATTCAATGATGACGTTAGTGATGAGGAGACTTGAAGCAATTGTCACAGCCTCACGAAGAGCAAGGGTTTCAGCCATAAGAGGAGAGGCAGCAAAGAATCTGGAGTACGCACCAGAAACAAAGGTACCATACTCATCCCTTCCAATTATTCCTGAACACGCTTTACCTGTACTCACCACAAAACTAGCATCTACATTAAACTTCACAACCTCCTTCAAGGGGGGGGGTCCACCTAGCTATAGAATATGAGGGAATGGGGGGGATGTTACTGGGAAGCCCACTAGAATTTGCCACAGAAACCTCACTATAAAGTTTGTTAATAGAGAATAAGACATTAATAGGTTTCGGGTTAATATCCTCAAAGACTTTACTATTTCTAGCTTTCCATATATTCCACAGAGAGATAAGAACCTTTGCAAAATTCTCCTTAGCATCAAGCTCATTGATGGCAATTTTATCGATAAAACTATCCAACCAGATGCAAATAGAAGAGACATTAAATGTAGTAGGAACCTGGCAAATCTGCAGCCCAAACCAAACAGGGGAAGTCCACGGGCATAATAGGAAGAGATGCTCCAGAGATTCCTCCTCCATCTTACAAATAGGACAAGATGAATCATTAGAAAGTTTCCTTATAGTAAGATTAAGTTTAGTAAACAAAGCATTTTGTTTTACCCTCCACACAAACTCTTTAACCCTTTCAGGCACCTTTGCACTCCATATAGATTTCCAAGAAAGCTCAGAATGAGAATAAGAAGAGGAGGGGCACCCTACCCCTTTTCTCCCCACCTCATTGATGCATAAGTACCCTGACTTCACACTATAACACCCATCCTCAGTTAGAGGCCAGAATAGACAATCCTCAGAAGTAGACCACCCAATTGGAGTTTTAACTGCTTCAATAGCAGACAGAGGCTCCAAACACAATTTCAACTTATCAATGTCCCACTTGTGAGAGTTTTGATCAATCAACTCACTCACATTAGAAGCTTGACAACCTTGCACTACAACAGCTTTAACTCCCGAAGCAATCCAACTATCATTTGAAATGTTGACCTTCTCCCCACTACCAATATTCCATCTTCCATTCTTCAGAAGAAGATCCCTCCCATGAAGCATACTCCTCCAAATCCAAGAAATCACAGCCTTAGGTTTCACTTGCCAAAACTCGCCTCTCTCACAATAAATACCTCTAAGAATCGAAGGCCCAATGAAGCATTAGGATTTTGAGAATATCTCCAGGCTTGCTTAGAGAGGAGAGCTGAGTTTTGATTAGCAAAGTCTTTGAAACCTAACCCACCTTTATTCTTGGGACTACACATAGTATCCCAACTCTTCCAATGCATACCTCTTTTTCTCACTTTAGAGCTCCACCAGAAATTAGCAACTGCAGAACATAACGATTGACAAAAGTTTTTTGGCAGTCTCACCATAGTCATGACATAGGAAGGGATAGCTTGCACCACAACCTTAATCAACACCTCTTTACTAGATTGAGACAGAAAGTGCTCCTTCCAACCCTCCAACTTATTAAGCACCCTCTCTTTAATCCATTGAAGAGCCATATTCTTTGATCTACCCCACTCTGCAGGGATTCCCAGATATTTATCTGGACTATCCCAAATAGGAATATGGAGAACATTAGAGAGAGATTGTTTAACCAGAGGAGAAACACCACCCCCACACAAAGAAACTTTACATTTCTCGCAGTTTTATCACTTGACTGCAGAGGCGATGTAAATACGTTAAGAATTTTCACCACTTGATAAACTTCTTTAAGAACTGCATTACCAAAAATGATGGCATCATCTGCAAAAAACAAATGGGTTAGTAAAGGAGCTCTAGGAGCTAGTTTCAAACCCTCAATCAGACCACTAGATGAGTAGTGAGATATCAATCTTGAGAGCACATCAAACACCAGAATGAAAAGATAAGGAGAAAGAGGATCTCCTTGCCTAAGACCTTTTGAAGGATTGACAGAGACACTTCTAGACCCATTAACCTGAAACTGGTACCTAACAGAAGAAACAAGAGACAACACAAGACTCACCCACCCCTCACAGAAACCAAAAGCAAGAAGAACTGCTTTAAGGAACGACCAATCAACCCTGTCATAAGCTTTATTCATATCTAACTTAATAGCAAAACCTTGACTCTTAGCTCTAGATTTGTTTTTGAGAAAATGAAATGCCTCTTGGGCAACAACAAGATTGTCCTGGATAAGTCTCCCCCCCACAAAAGCACTCTGCTGGGGAGAGATGAGAGAGTTAAGGAATGGTTTCAGCCTTTTAACCATAATCTTAGAAATAATTTTGTAAATGAAGTTACAACAACTGATAGGCCTAAGCTGGGAAATAGATTCAGGGTGTTGCACTTTAGGCACAAGAGCAACAAGGGTGTCATTGATAGTAAAACCTATAGCACCAGTTTGGAAAAATTCCAAAACTGCAGCAAACACATCAAGTTTAATCGTGCTCCAATTTTTCTGGTAGAAGTGACCATTAAGCCCATCAGGGCCTGGAGCTTTCTGAGCTCCCAAAGAGAAGACTGCTCTTTCAACTTCTAATAAGGACACAGAGCCATGAGGACAAGTTAGCCTCGTGAGACAGAGACCTTAGGGACAACAAATAAGCACTCAGGATCAATAGCTGGGGTAGAAGCACAATAAATATCCTTAAAGTACTCAACCACAGCTTTCAACACACCTGAATGGCCTTCCACCCACACACCATTAGCATCCTTCAATCTATAGAGAGTGTTTCATCTCTTCTTTTTGCACAAGAGAAGCATGAAAGAATTTAGAATTTTTATCTCCATTATGCAACCACTTTGAACTCTAGACCTTTGACCCCAGTACATTTCTTCTTGTTTCCAAAGAACCTCAATTGCTTTCCTAATTTCCTGAACCTCAGACCAATTACTAGATGAGTTAACACCATTAAGAAGCCTTTGAAGTTGCACTTTTAACTTAGTAATCTCAAGAGAAGCATTCTTAAACGTGTTCTTATGCCAAGTGGATAGAGATCTCTTACAATTCTTTGCTTTAGCAATAAAAACCTCCCACCCAGAATCAGTGATATTAGAAGAATTCCACCCATCAGCAACAACTTGACCACAATCAGCATGATCTTCCCAGAATTTCTCATATCTAAAGTAAACTGGTCTCCTCTCAGGAGGACAAGGGTGCAGAACCAGTGGAGAGTGGTCTGAAGAAATAATAGGAAGAGCAATCCCTAGAGCATGAGGGAACATCTCTCTCCACCCCCAGTTCATTATAATTCTGTCTATTCTTTGGAATGTAACTATTTCATCCCTAGGGTTGCTAGACCAAGTAAATTTATTACCCTTTAGATCCATATCCATAAGACCATTGGAATTTAAGAATTCTCTAAACAGAGCCATTCTAATAGGAGCAACAGGAAGGGAACCATCCTTCTCATTAGCAGAAATCATTTCATTAAAATCCCCCACACAACACCAAGGACCCCCACTTATTGGTTTTAGGTTAGAAAGCTTACCCCATAAGTGTCTTCTCTGTCTAAACAAAGGATTCCCATACACAAATGACATCTCATACACATGACCTGTTGTTATACCCCAATTTTGTCCGAGTTCTTTTAAATAGTTTTTAATTTGGACTTTTTCAACCATTTTATTTTGGACCTTTTTTGAAAATTACAAAAAATAGTAGTTTTTTGCGTATTTTCGGGTGTTAGTTTTTAGCTACTATTCGAAGGAAATTTCTCTCTCCTTGGACCTCGTTTTTATGATCTGAACGGTGAAAGTGAAGACATATTTCCCATGAACCCGCTGTAAAAAAATGAAGACGATCCGACGGTCAACGAATCCGGAATCGCACTTTTACGATGAGAGGTTTGAGAAAAATGGACCAAAAACTGCAGCTATTGCGAAGGCAATTTCTCTCTCCTCAGACCTCGTTTCGACAATCCGAACGGTGAAAGCGTAGATATATGTCTCACGAACCTACTGTCAAAAAAGGAAGACGATCCAACGGTTAACGAATCCGGAATCGCAATTTTACGGTGACAGGTTTGAGAAAAACGAAAATTGTGTTTTAAAGGGGAATTGTTTTCTCTACCTTGTTTTAGTCCCACATTGCTCACAAGAAACAAGAGTTCCCTAGCAATTGGATATAAAAGGGGTTGAGAGGTGCAGATTAGGGGAGAGATCATTGGCGGGTTAAGTGATCTTTTTGGTCAAAGCGATAGCGCCCATTTCACTAAAAAGCCTGCTTTTGATCATTTGGACGTTTTGAGTCGACTTTCCGATTCTCAAAGCGGTTCTTGCGGTCTTGAGTCAAAATGGACCAGATAGAGTCCGGTTTGCTTAGTCCTGTTCGGCACTCGTCGAGTCCAAAGTTAGTTTTGTATTTATTTTGTTTACTTTTATGTACATATTTATTTATCATTTATTTATAATATAGCCTATTTATTTATTTATTTATTTGTTTATGTATATATCTATTCATATTTATTTATGTATATAGTTATTTATTTGTTTATTTATTATATTTTTTTAGCCTAGTCTTTATTAATTATCGCTTTTGTCTTTTTTTGTGTACAAATTAGTTTATTTCTTTAAAAATCAAATAAAAGACTAAGTCGGTTGTACAACCGGGTTAGTCATCATCCTAGGACCAATGAGCTGTACAGTTCAGTAATCCTAAAAATTTATAAAAATATAAATAAATCATTTCTCCCAAAAATAAAATACTAAGTCGGTTGTACAATCGGGTTAGTCATCATCCTAGGACCAATGAGTCATCTGATTCAAGAATCCTAAAAACTTATAAGTAAATAAATAAATCACTTTTCCTAAAAATAGGGGACTAAGTCAGTTGTACAACCGGGTTAGTCAGCGTTCTAGAACTAATGAGCTGTACAGGTCAAGAGTTCTAGAATACCTATTCTAAAACCAACCCACCTCACATCAATCCAATTTTTCTCAAAAACTCAAATAATCATTTTCAAAAAGTAGGGGACTATGTCGGTTGTACAATCCAAGTTAGTCGTCTTAGGATCGATGGTCATGCAGTTCAAAGAGTCCTAGGACCCCTACACTAAAAAAACACCAACCAACAAACCTTTTCAGGAAGAACTACGTAGCTTTGATTCCTCCATTGCATCTGGAGGTACGTAGGAGCAAGAGTCCACTCTTGTCAAGCACTAAAAACTAAAAATTTAAATAAGTATTTTCCTCTATAAATAAAAGGGTAATTATTAATAAATCCTAATTAATTAGACCAAGGATGTCGTGGGGTGCTAATACCTTCCCCACACATAACGACTCCCGAACCCTAAACTCAGCCTTATCTTAAAACTAAAAGGGATTTTCCGAATTTGCCCTTAAACTAAAATTTGGTGGCGGCTTCCTATGAACCTTTCGAAGAATCCTTTCCCGGATTTTTCGGTCGCTACAGCTGGCGACTTCACTGGGGACTTAACTTTTTAGAGAGTCAAAACCTAGTCTATTTATTTAGGATTAATTTAATTTTTACCCTTCCTTTATTTATTTATTTATTTTTTGTGATTTGTGAACCCTAGGATAGAGGACGATATTTGTATATATGTTTGTTTGTCTGTTTGCAGCTTTTGGGTTGTTTTTAAATTGCTCCTACACACACTTCACAATTACACTTCTGCACACACATGTGAGAAAGGTCCTCTACCCGGACTTGAGTGTACCCTAAGTTAGAACGAGATTGTGTAATGATGGCCTGCGGGACATACGTCTCGTTGGGTGGTCATGAAAATCTCACCTAGAGTTTGATTCCTTTTAAGGATGCTACCCCTTCTAATAGCTTGCCTATTGTTGGGGTCAGTATTCTTGACTGGGGTCATTGGCTCTAGGAACCTTGTGTAGGATTCTTTAGAACTACCATTGTGAGGCACTATAAAAGAAACCTTAGACTCACTCCGTAAGATACCTTTTTAGGGTCACAAAGGAGCTTCATACTCTTGCATTCAAACAAATATTTATGCATACCGTCTTTTATCAAAAAAAAAATTAAAAAACCAAAAACCATTATTTACTACATTTTTAGAAAATATACCACATGCATTTTTCTTTTTCTTTGCACTACAAAAAATAAATAAAATAAACATCTTATGTTGCATGCATTTTTATGACCGGCTGGGAGTTAAAAACTTTATTTTGGAGAGAAGCCATGCATGCTAAAGTCAAAATCAAACTTTGTACTTTACTCTCCAAATAAAAAGCTTATAATTCCCTGACGCGATAGATAAACCACACTTTCATATTCATTCACTCTCATTCTCATATCATGCGCATTTCATTCATTCGCATTCTCATTTCATGTACATTCATTCATTCACATACTTACATCATGCATCAAAAAGTGAGCATAATTCTTATTCCAAAAAAACTTTGATGAGAGATGAGGCGTTTGTGAGAAATAAATCATTCTTCTTTGGGAAATTTAGCCATACTTAGTTGTGAGCTCAATGTGTTTCAAGGCACTCAATTTTTTCAAATTAGCACTGCTCACACATTTTTTTCAACAAAGCGTTGCATTTCATCCACCCCATGATGAATGAACGAAATGGTCCACCAAAAATTTCTTTCATGTTAAAACTGATGTTAACTCTCTATGAAGCATTCGTGTAGTGATTTGTGTGTCACATGTGTCTTTATTCTTGTTTGAGTCGCTTAATGTCCCTACATTGTCATCATCCCCGTCCCAAGTCTTATCCCACCACGACCACCATAAAGTACATACTCCCTAACTAGTCGACTTTTTGGTTTGTTCTCACTATTGAAATAACACTTGAGACCCTCACACTGGGGCAAATTTGTGATCTCCAAAATACCTTGTCAACATTGTATTCCCTTGGTGCAAGTCCTTTACAAAAAAATCAAAAGGCCCGTTAGGTTGAAAACTCGTAAGAGCGGCCTAAGCAAAAATTAGGGCACACAAAAAGGAGAAATAAAGAAAAAGAGCAAGTATATAAAATAAGTAAATTATTGTCTTTAAATTATTTTTGAGAAAACAAGCAATCATGATTTGAAATGAAGTTGAACCATCTTTCCATATCCTCAAAAATCCCTTACCACCCACCTTAAGCCAAAAATCCTAAAAATCTCTCAATCACCCTAGACAAAGATCGATTCCAATCAAAAATGGTGCATCACTTTTATCACCTCACTCACCAAAAAAGAAACAAAAAGCACAAAAGAGTGAAAACAAAAAGTGGATTAAAAATCCCAAAAAAAAACAAATTAGAAAAAACAAAGACAAAAGTAGTACAAGTCGTGAGTCACATACTTCACACTATTAAAGCATAAAGAGATCATTGTCTAAAATAAACCTCAAACACTTCTTTTGGCCTCAATATCCTACCCTCCATAAACCCTTAGCCACATTACAATCCTAAACAAGTCCATCCTACCATGAGACACATCAATTCTCGTCTCAATAAAACCTCAAACACTCCTTTGAGCCTAACAACCATTTCCTTCATAAATCATCACCCATTAGCCAAGTTACATCACCAAATCATTTGTCCCATCAATCATCAAACACTTCATTGAGCCTAATAACCCATTCTTTCACAAACCATTAACCATTAGCCAAATCATACATTTCAATAAAAATCATCCGTCCCATCAATCCCCAAACACTACTTTGAGCCCAATTATCATTTCCTCATAAATCACTAAACCATCGGCCACGTTACAACCCTCTAGAGGTCATTCCGATCAATGACCGATTGCTTTTGTTTTCTCAAAGTTTTAATCTTGGGACAAATAAGTTTATTTATTTACAATATGTTTGCTAAAAAAAATGTATCTAAAAAAAAAAACTCAAAATAAAGAAATCAAAAAGGGCTTGCACTCCAAAGGTTCATTCATGTTCCATTGATATAAAGGCAAGGGTTAGCGATCACCAAGTGCAGTTTTCATCATAGCAAACTCAAGACTATCATAGTCTGAGAGTCATTCTAAAGATAACCAAAAGGTTTATGCTAGGATCGTCACCTAGATCCCAAAGTGGGGAAATCCTTTCACCATTTGTTCCACTTAAGCTTGGGAAATGTGTCCAATGTCCATCTCACACCACACCCAGTCTAAACATACATACCAAACCAACTCAAAAATCCCATTACCCTAACTTCGTCACTTTCCACAACCTCACCAAAACAACCGTCCTCAATTCCTCATATCAAGTGGGGCAACCCCACACCCTTCACTCCACCTACAAATGGGGACATTCACCATACACCCATCTCATCCCCTTGTTATATCCACATCAACAAAATCATACCGGGCAATTTCTCAACTCATTACCCTATATGTTGCTACTCTAGTCTGGGGCAATCCTCGTCCTTACCATAAATGGGGCAACACCAAACTCTATGGGTTGAGACAATATCTATTGCTTTCCACCTTTCATTACAAAGCCAATGCATTCCCATTCATCATTTTCTACACCTCTAGCTTGTTAGCACTAGACGAAGGCAAGTTATTCACTCACAATCATCAAATCTAAATTGGGGCAATCTCGTATTTCTTGGCTTGGAAAAACCTACCTTTCATGACATTGACGAAGACCAGTCATTCATCCTTTCATGCGTCGCATTCGTCCATACCCTTGAATCAATTTAACTGACTCATTCATCTATGTTTGCACTACTATACATGTTTTCTTAACAATGCTTGTAGAGATAGAACACAAGTTGATAATGTGATACTGAAAATCCACTTAACTTTGTGGACCTAAATTTCGGTCATCATGGGGCATCATAATGGAAGAGAAAAAGAAGCGAGCTTGCAAGTACTTGTTCACATCAATGTCTGTAAATAACAACCTTGAGATTGCCGGTTTGAATCAAATCTAATCTTTCCAAAGAATTATCAATATTCATCTCCGCTCTCGCATCCAAAGTCTCACATCTCATCATCACAAAAAGTGTTTCTACACTCAATCACCATTTCATGTCATCACACCATGCACCATAACATTTGCATTCAAATATTTCATTTGCATCATATTAACATTCATACTTCATGCATCCATCGATAAATAAATAAATAAAAAAAAAAAAAAAAAAAAAAAAGCAAAAAGCAAAAAGCAAAAAACAAAAAGAAAAGGAATCACCTATTTCATCCATCACCCCACCAAAAATCACCTGTTGCATTTGCATGTATTATTAGCGTTGTATATCCATTACATGATGTATTGCTTCTAAATCGACTTCAAGTGTCGATACCTATATTTTGTTCCTCTAAGATCAAAGCTCTGGCGTTGATCTCGTGATCGTATCACGAGATCACCAAGCTAATCCCGGACCAGAGTGGTCCTTCGAGAGCACTACGCTCCTTCGATGCCCTAAGTGGCCCAGTCGCAAACGTCGTAGTCGAGCCCGACGGACCTTCCGCACCGCGTGGTCCTTCGGACTAGCCGTGTCGGCTAAGACATAGTGGGCGCCCTCTGTTGGTCAACATATCGATTCGGATCCGATCTTGACCCCGCCGCCGAATATAAAGGCCCTCGCACCGCTTTACTAGTACCGTAGCTAGTAGCGCTCCTTGAGACCACGATGGTCCTCTATTAAGGCCTAGGCGCCTTTCTAGACCCGAATGGTCCTTCAGAGCCTTAGTGCTCCTTCAAGGCCCCAAGTGGCCCTTCGAGCCTTAGTGCTCCTTCCGGATCTCGAGTGATCCTTCATTTTGTTCTCGGTTAATGCGCCAAGTATTAATCGTTCCTCCTCCATTCTCAAACCCTTTACTTCCTCTTAAACGGACAAAATTGACGCTTATTCTATCTTTATTTTCTATTTTCACTACGAAAATTTGAATACACCTCTCATTTTCTAGTAAAATATAAATAAAGAGGGGCAAATTATTATACCCCAATTTTGTCCGAGTTCTTTTAAATAGTTTTTAATTTGGACTTTTTCAACCATTTTATTTTGGACTTTTTTTGAAAATTACAAAAATAGTAGTTTTTTGCGTATTTTCGGGTGTTAGTTTTTAGCTACTATTCGAAGGAAATTTCTCTCTCCTTGGACCTCGTTTTTATGATCTGAACGGTGAAAGTGAAGACATATTTCCCATGAACCCGCTGTAAAAAAATGAAGACGATCCGACGGTCAACGAATCCGAATCGCACTTTTACGATGAGAGGTTTGAGAAAAACGGACCAAAAACTGCAGCTATTGCGAAGGCAATTTCTCTCTCTCAGACCTCGTTTCGACAATCCGAACGGTGAAAGCGTAGATATATGTCTCACGAACCTACTGTCAAAAAGGAAGACGATCCAACGGTTAACGAATCCGAATCGCAATTTTACGGTGACAGGTTTGAGAAAAACGAAAATTGTGTTTTAAAGGGGAATTGTTTTCTCTACCTTGTTTTAGTCCCATTGCTGCTCACAAGAAACAAGAGTTCCCTAGCAATTGGATATAAAAGGGGTTGAGAGGTGCAGATTAGGGGAGGAGATCATTGGCGGGTTAAGTGATCTTTTGGGTCAAAGCGATAGCGACCCATTTCACTAAAAGCTTTGTCTTTGATCATTTGGACGCTTTTTGAGTCGACTTTCCGATTCTCAAAGCGGTTCTTGCGGTCTTGGAGTCAAAATGGACCAGGATAGGAGTCCGGTTTGCTTAGTCCGGTTCGGCACTCGTCGAGTCCAAGTTAGTTTTGTATTTATTTTGTTTACTTTTATGTACATATTTATTTATCATTTATTTATAATATAGCCTATTTATTTATTTATTTATTTGTTTATGTATATATCTATTCATATTTATTTATGTATATAGTTATTTATTTGTTTATTTATTATATTTTTTTAGCCTAGTCTTTATTAATTATCGCTTTTGTCTTTTTATGTACAAATTAGTTTATTTCTTTAAAAATCAAATAAAGACTAAGTCGGTTGTACAACCAAGGTTAGTCATCATCCTAGACCAATGAGTCAGCATACTGATTCAAGAATCCTAAAAATTTATAAAAATATAAATAAATCATTTCTCCCAAAAATAAAATACTAAGTCGGTTGTACAATCGGGTTAGTCATCATCCTAGGACCAATGAGTACATGCTGATTCAAGAATCCTAAAAACTTATAAGTAAATAAATAAATCACTTTTCCTAAAAATAGGGGACTAAGTCGGTTGTACAACCGGGTTAGTCATGTTCTAGAACTAATGAGTCAGATGCAGTCAAGAGTTCTAGAATACCTATTCTAAAACCAACCCACCTCACATCAATCCAATTTTTCTCAAAAACTCAAATAATCATTTTCAAAAAGTAGGGGACTATGTCGGTTGTACAATCCCGGGTTAGTCAAATGTCTTAGATCGATGAGTATGCATGAGTTCAAAGAGTCCTAGGACCCCTACACTAAAAAAACACCAACCAACAAACCTTTTCAGGAAGAACTACGTAGCTTTGATTCCTCCATTGCATCTGGAGGTACGTAGGAGCAAGAGTCCACTCTTGTCAAGCACTAAAAACTAAAAATTTAAATAAGTATTTTCCTCTATAAATAAAAGGGTAATTATTAATAAATCCTAATTAATTAGACCAAGGATGTCGTGGGGTGCTAATACCTTCCCCACACATAACGACTCCCGAACCCTAAACTCAGCCTTATCTTAAAACTAAAAGGGATTTTCCGAATTTGCCCTTAAACTAAAATTTGGTGGCGGCTTCCTATGAACCTTTCGAAGAATCCTTTCCCGGATTTTTCGGTCGCTACACCTGTCTTGTTTTCCCTCACACCAGCATGAATATAGTTCCTACATGACTCCAAGATTTGGATATGATAGGAATTATTCCAAAATAAAGCAAGACCACCAGCAATACCATTAGCAGGAACACAAAACATATTTTTGAATTTAAGCTTCCTACTCACTCTTTCCACACGCTCCTTTTGTGCTCTAGTTTCCATAAGGAACAGAATAGCAGGCTTTTGACCCTTCATGAGGTCCTGAAGCTCTCTACTTGTCGTGGTAGCCGCCAAACCACGACAATTCCAGCTAATTATAGTCATAATGACTTAGGGGGCTTGCTTTGGCACGCCTCCTCTGCCTTGTTAACATAATATCCTACACAGAAACTTCCAAAAGGATTGCCAGGAATCTCCACCAGATCCTCTCCTATCTCTTCAGAACTGAATTTATGCTTCTTATACTCCTTTTCCCCTTTCCCCTTGTCATTGCATAACATACTAACATTGTTTCTCTTTTTCAGGCTCATTCCAACTCCCATACAATTAGCCAGAGCATTCTCCTCATCAACACCAATCTGAGCAGACTCCTTAGCAGATTCCTCCTCTTCATCATCAGAAGGTAAATGTACTGTATACTCTACCCTTTTGCTTTCTTTTTGAGGATCTCTCCACTCACTATTCATCAAGCTTGGTTGGTTTTGAGACACATGTATTAGGGTGGGATTAGGACTTTCTTCCTGACTAGAAAGGTTGTTAGAGGGGATAGTGATGGGTAAGTTAATTTCTATTTGGTTAGAAGTAGGGCTATGCTGTATGATTGGAATTGTGTTTGGGCTATTTCTGTTTATGGTTCTGTAGACTTCTACATGGGGTAGTTTACTATTAGTCTCATGGCTATTGTTAATGTCCACCATACACCCAGCCACATAAGTTCTAACTAAGCTAATTTCACCTCCAGAAGGTTGATTAGTAGTTTCACAATGAATAATAGGGGTGGGAATGGGTTTAGGGTAAGGTCTCTCTTCCACAAAGTGCTTTCCCAATCTCACATTCATATCATGATAATGCTTTCTCATATTTTCCTCCTCACTTCCACTATTAATGCATGAGAGAATTATCATTACCACAGAGGTTACTAGAAGAAGTTGCAATATTATCAGGCTTCTTGATAATGTCTCTTCCTAAGAAAAGCATAGATCTAGGTGCAGATACACTCAACCAGGGGCCATACTTTGGTTTCCCCAGCCTACCAGGAATCGTAGCCATAGGATAACTACACGCCTTTACCTCATGACCGATTATACCACACTTATAACAGAGAGCTTGTAACCTTTCATACTTGTAATTAACCCAGAGTCTAGGTAATACACCTCTAGGTATCCAACAACCAGTAGGCAACTGTTTATCAAGAGGTAAAGTCACTCTACCTCTAATAAAATTTCTGAGAATCCTACCTTCTACATAAGGACTCTCAATCTCCATAACATTACCAACTTTACTTAAGATAGTAGTAGCATTTGATACATTCATATTCTCTAGAGGCAGATTATGGATTTGGATCCAAAAAGGGGATTTATTAAACTCAATAGCTTCACAGGAAACTTTAGAATTCCATTGTTGCAGACACAATAGGTTATTCAATACAAACCAAGGAGCTTTTCTCATAACTTCTTCTGCATCCTCCACTCTAGTAAAGTTAAACAGAAATTTATTTTGACCTAACTCAGAGATATGTAAGCCAAGAAACATATTCCAAGCTTTAGCCAAAATTTCCTTCACAGCTTTAACGTTCATATGTTTATTACTATAGATATACCCAACAAGGGCTCTATTTAACACAGTGTCTTCATTTTGTGTTTCAGGAAGGAGAGTTTCATCTAAAACCTCAGGGTTCTCCTCCACTGGGAAGTTACAGTGAGATGAAGAGGCCATAACTCAGCACAAGGCAACCAACAACAACAACAACAGGAAACTATCAGACAAGACCAACACAGATCACAAAATCAGGAAACTAAGAAGGAAGACACAAGACAACAGAAAAAAAAATCCTAAACTAAATGCTCTTTAGCTCTTTTACTACACTAAACATGCTCTTTAGCTCTTTTGACATTTTGAAACTTGCTCTTTAGCTCTTTTATATGCTCTTTTGCTCTTTTGTAACTACTATTAAAACAACGAAGACTGACAAACAGAAACTATTAGCAGGATTTTATGCTCTTAACTTCAGTACTTTGTTTGATATGTCGTTATGCTTGTAATATCTGAAGAAGAAGATAGTAATATCTTCATAAGATCAATGAACCAAACAGGTAAAAGAACAATGCAGGAATTCATAGACCAACAGACTGATGAAATATTTAACAGTTACACCCAAATATCTCCTTTTGAGTTAGCTAGTAAGTTGACAACACATGATATCCAAAGGATACACTCTCCATAGTAAATTAACCCACTGGTTAATAACTAACAAATACCCAAAGGTAACCAAACCCTAGCGGATACACCCTAGGAACATTTTTTCCAATTTCTCTCTCTAAGATAGAGTGTTGTGTTTTTGGATCATCCCTACTTTCTGTACATTCCTAACACACTCGATGCCCCATCACTTTTAAGCATTAACTTATTTTGTTGCTCCTATGGTAAACTCTCTCAAGAACTCTAATTGTGACCCATAATTTATCTCAATTATATCCCATAGTTTCGTATTTGTTGAAACACCTCTTTTTACCAAATAAAAAATTATATTTTTTTGTCTACTTTGAGCAATAAAGGGGCTAAAGAGCCTAAAGAAAATTACAGAAGAATAAAACGAGGAGTACAAAGTCCAGATACATCATGGTCCAATAGGCTTTGAATGGAAGGAGTTGGGTCAACATACTGAACCAAATCACCATTTTCTCAAATCCGAGACTAGCTATAAGAACTGCTGCTTCTATAAGAACTCATTCTTAAATGTATTGTCCATGTGGCAAACTCCATTGATGAACCCCAAAAATTACGGTTCTTACACCTATGAACCTTATAAAAACTCACCATCGGAGATGCTCTAACAAAGCCCCGTAAAATACTCCATCCTAGAGACAATTATAAATGACTAACTTGCAATAATCATATCAAAAAGAGACAGAGACAGAATTTGTCCTTGAACGAGAATTATAACCTACGATTTTCTGAACCAATTTCTAGAGTAATGAGATCCTCCAGAGATACTCAACTTGATGCCTCCTCGAAGCCACCTAACCGCTTTGGCAGGGCGGACCTCGAAAGGCGAAGGAAGATCTCCGCTTGTGGTACATAACGACCTCTTACTTGACTTGGGCTAAGGGGCCCTCTCTCGAGTGGGAGTCACATTTTTGGTAGGAGGGGGAACAAAGCTCGTACCTCTAGAAACGCCCCCTTTTAGAAGCTGCAGAACCGCTCGCAGTAGATTTCCCCTTCTTTGCAGATTCTAGTCGGACTCTGATAGTGGCTAGATCCATGTTTCCGACCGATTTATCTGCAAGAGAACAAAGTAAAGATCAGTATTTGCGTAACTAAAATAAAACACAAGCACAGTCAACAAAAAAATGGGGGAAAGCCTAATAAAAGTCTAGTTCTCAGGAGAAAGCATGCCCAACTGGATCTCTTTGATGGGACGAGGAAATTGAGTCCAGTAAAAGGGACAGTGTTTTTCACCCTCTTGAGTCCATAAGAGTTTGGTCTTAGTAGCCGCTTGAACCCGGAAGAATTTGGGTTTTCAATGTTTGACAGAAGAATCAAACAACTTGAAGAAGCCTCGACTGAACATTTGGTTGAGCGAGCACATCTTCACCAGTAACTCATTTGGCTTAGGGCCCGAGCGTCAATTTCGTAATATAAGAAAACAAGATCGAAGGCTCGAATGAACACCCAATTATTGGGACGAAGCTACGAGGGAGCGAAATTAAGTCACTGAGCACCTCACGCTCGATATGGGGAAGGGAGGCTGGATTCCGATCTGGTCTAGCATTGCGGCATACAAATACACGTGGTTGGGAAGATCTTTGAAAGTCGAAAGTGAAACACTGAATAGAAATAACTTTGCTCTCAAGCATTAGAGGTGAGAGATGGCAGTTGAAAGAACAATTGACGGAAATGCGAAGATAACTACAAGAAAATCGCTGATTTGCCACAGACATTTCCGTCGCAAATGTACAAATTTCCGTGGCAAAACAACATTTGCCACGGACCAAAAATGGTGGCAAAAACGCTCGTCGCAAATCATTTGCCACAGACTTTTCCGTGGCAAATTGTTCCGTCGCAAACCCGTGGCAAATCCATTGCAAATTTCCGTGGCAAAGTCGTCGCAAATTTCATCGCAAATCCGTCGCAAAAATTAAAAAAAAATTAAATCATAATTTTAATTCTTCAACCCATTCTGCCCACAATATTACATTCAATTTTTATTGCAAAAGCAAAAGTTTAGTAATATAAAGTTAGAATCAATGTTAATGTTATCATCACAATTATTTAGAATCAAACTCATTATACATATATGAGTAGCTACTCACTACAAAAAAAATTATTAGTCAATGTTATTTAGAATCAAACTCCCTGCACTTGAAATTAGCTAGGAGATATTACCCAAATCACCCGGGCTTGGCGGAACATCTATAGCTGGCGAGCTATTGAAAAATCCATGTGGCTGCATCATAAATTGTGAATGTATGCAAAGTTAGTATCGATCGATTCTGTTTCCAATTAAACAACTTTGTTCAAAAGGTATTGCTGAATACTTCTACCCAAAATTAGTGATTAATTTTCTAATGTAATAGGATTTAACAAATCTGAAGACAAGATTCAGAAAATAAGTCAAGCAATGTAAGTAAAAATATCCATGATAGAATTTGCAATTTCTTTTAGAGAGAGCCAATTAGGAAAACAACATAAGGAAAAATACGAGGAAGTGTTTACCAAACAACAGTTCTATATAAGACGGAGAAGCAGTCATGCTTATCATCTTTCACTGGCAAAAAGAACACCATGCTATAAAAATGGTGTCAATTGCCAATACAATATCTTATAAATGCCAGACCGCTTAGTTCTGTAGAAATCATTGTCAAACGTTGGTAAACCCTTAGGAATGCTGGGTGGACCAACATATGCTAACAGATTTTTCCCCTTTAAACTTTCCAAACCAAGGAGGCTGAATTCAGAAGGTAAAGTGTACTTTACCCTATTTGTATTCTAATCACATTTGGTTTCCTCCACCTAGAGGAAGCATAGTGAGATTGTAAACAAAGCCATTGTAGATTAATCCTGTTTTTTCCCTCTTGCAAAGCTTAATTAAAAGGAAGACTCGCATACGGGAATATGAAAGTTCATGTGTGTCTTGACCTCGATTTCCACATAAATCCCAGGATCCATGTGTGGCCATGTGTGTAGAGAGAAAGGGAGTTGGGGGATGATGGTAGTTATTCAAGTACCTCGCGTGAGATGAATATCTCCATATATCCGAAATCCAAGAAAGCTTCATATGAATAGTAGCTGAAGCAAACAACAAGGTGTTAGAATTCATACAAGGGAAAGGGGGAAAACTGTAAAGAGAGAGACACCAAATATTCCAACTAGTGAATGTGTTACCTAAGAATTAAAGAACTCAGAAAACATGGAGTGAGAGGGAACCATAGGTGAAAACACTAAATAACCAAGGATCTACAGAGTATGAACATAAAAAGCAAAGGACCAACTACCAAGTATGTTGAATGTGGATCTTATGGAGCCAACCTGGATCCATGTAAAAGCAAAGCTTTTAACTATTCAGTGTACATGCAAATTGTTTTATATATTGCTATACTATAGAAATCATAATTGACTACTAATTGTTACAAAATATGCTTCTTTGCAAAAAGCAAGCTCTGAGAAAGATAATAGAAATCATTTTACTTATAATGGTCTTGACATTTAGTAGGGAACTTTCCATCATTTGTTACATATAACTTCCCAATACTAAATTATTATATATTGGGAAATTTATATGTTTACAAAAACTGTTGTCCAATCTCCTGAAAACAAGAAATTATATATAAAGGTGACAGTGACAACAACATTCCAAACTTCTATAAGCTTCCAAAACTTGATTAGCAGGAAAACTTTAAGTTGCACAACAATTTTTATAGAGCAAAAATTATGAATACCGGCTAAATGAAACAATGCATAAACGAATTCTAAACTATTTTATCCTACATCAAGTAAGTTCAATGAACATAAAATTGGAACCCAATATCTGATAAATTCTTTCATATTGTAAATTTAGGGTTTTTGATTCTACCAAAAATTGGGGGTTTTCTATCTAATAGAAGTAACATAGAAGCAACAAACTTACCTTTAAGAAGAAGAATTGAGGAGGCGCTGAGAGAAGAAGAAGAGAAGAGAGAAAGAAACCCAACTTCGTTTTGATGAGACGCCGAGAGTCTCTAATAATAAATCAATTAATGACTCGATAAAGGCATAATATTTGTGACCTGCCATTATTACTGGCAGCAACATTTGAGAAGATAATATACTAGCCCACGAAAAATAATGAACAGAATCCACTCGTATATTAGTGCTTTGAATTCTTAAATCGATTTACGGATCTTTGGACACAATTGAATGGGAATTGACATACTCTTTTTTTATGAATAATAATACAAAGATGAAAGCTAAACCAAAGCAACATGTAAGTTCATAAAACCACTACAAAAAAGCGTTGTTTATAGGTCCGCACTGCATACAGCACCTCTATGGAATCGAATAGTACCAAATTGCAAGGTCAATGTTGCCTTTTTCCCCGCATAAAAGGAGAGGTTTATTAAGAAATGAATGTGATTTGCAAACTAAGCACAAAAATAGTGAAACAAGTTACGCCATAGTCACGGCAGCTTAGCGATAATTATTTACCTTCCATGCATTTGCCATATTCCCGTAACACTCGCAAAATGTGGCTCAATCCTAAGTGCTTCTTCATTTTTGCCACACACATATCAAAATCATGCAACCGCATTGCATTCCGCACGTTCCAAATTTGATACATGAAAAGCAATAAATCAAATATTATGCATTATTATACATAGTCAAATAGTCTAACAAATGACGACAAAACAGATACAATAAAAGAACAAAAAAAGGAACACAGTAATAAATTGCACCGAGGAGTAGTAGGTTGTCGATCTGAAGGAATTTCTCTCATAGACGACATTGCTATGCTCAAGCGCTTTCTTATAATTGCGATTTGTACATTTGATGTGCAAGAGACAAATGCAAATCTTCATCAATCGCATTACGTGAGAGAGAATTTTGTTACTTCTTTTATTCTTTTATTTTTGGAAAGAAGTAAACTCAATTAAATTGAAAATGTCATCAAACGCTTTCGAATACATATATAAAATCGGACAATGCATACAATTCGATTGTTAAATAGAAAATTCTTAATTCGCTTATAATCTAATAAGGTAATGTGAGCTATCTATCCAAAAATTACCGTGGTTTGATCTCTTTTACTAGCTCGATATTGTTGAATCACTTTACTGACAATCTGAATCCCCAGTATATCCGGCAACGGTGCTTCTATTTGTAACTCCACTTGGCCATTCGTTAGTGATATTGAATCAAGGAAACCAACAAACATATTACATCCTAGAATGCAAGCAAGTGGCATTAAAGCCAGGATAAAGTATGGCTGAGAATGGTAAAGACTTAATCCACAACAATTCAAGGATATGTCAAGAACAAATCAACAATTTCAGGCTCCTCTGCTATTGCCCGCAAAGCATCAACATCATCTTGACTATAAGTTCCAAACAGTTGAACATTTGATGATTTCCTACCAGACAAATAGGTAAAGATATCCCTGCATATAAGTGCAACAGATAAGAAACCGAATCCAATTCCCAATAAGAAATTCACCATTGAAAAACAGGCTACTAGACAAACCATTATCAATCTCTTACATAAAAGTGATGTCCTAAACTACTCTCCTAATCATATACTAATTGCAAATAACTTCTACCTAACCCATTACGGATCACAGAAGCTTACTCAACAACTAAAAGCAAAACACATTTGCCATAACACTCACTCACTCAATTGAAGCATATGCTCCACATAGGCACAAAAGATTAACTAAATGTAATCCTAAAACCTTGTCAAATGCTAATTAGCAATTATATTTTCTTCGAAGCAATTTGGACATTAAGTCATCAACATTGAAATTAAATGAAAAACCTCCCGAAACAACAGCCTCCAGCTGAATTAACGATATAAAAAACAACCATAAAATGATGAAATGAACGGAAAAGCTAAGCCAAACACAGTGAATTAAGATTAAAACAAAACCTTCACTGGAATCATGGGCGCGTAAAGGTAATAGCGTGAGCGACGCGGGTTCTTGCTTGACGGAGAAGGGTTCGACGCGATCCCCAGTGAACAGCTGCCGAGAAGTGTCGGCAGAGCCGAGGAGCTGCGGTTGGTGGTGGTAGTGGTTTCGATGGTGGTCTCCCTGCACGAAGATCATGGTTGATCCAACGTAAACGAAAACAAAACCTGAAGGTGGTTTACTTCGAGGTGTGGTACAAGGTTCGGGTTCAGGTTCGGAACGAAGTGAATGACGACGAAGACTCATGTGTTTCCATTTTGTCACGAGCTGTTTCAGACGAACGATTTGACGAATCTTGTTGACTTTCTTCATCGTAGTGGTTTCGATGGTGGTCTCCCTGCACGGAGATCATGGTGCCGGTAGAGAAAGATCGGAACGAGAACTGATCAATTTGGAAGCTAGGGTTTCGATTTGGAGGTTAAGAGTGAGAGTGGTGGTGCAGTGGAGGTTGAGGGAGGCGTGGTGGTGGCGGTGCAGTGGAGGATGAGGGAGGCAGGAGGTGAGGTGAGGTGAGGAGAGTGAGAGTCTTAGGGTTTGCGTGTGAGTGAAATTGAGAGTGAGAGTGAGGGTGAAAGAAAGGATCAAGGAGATCCTTTTACTTAAATCTTGATTGAAACGTTTGCCACGGCGTTGCGACGGACTGTCCGTGGCAAATTATCAACGCCCGTGGAAAATTATCAACCTCCGTGGCAAATCCTTACCAAACTTACTAAGGCTTTTCTCACGACAGATTCCGTGGCAAATCCGTCGCAAGTCCGTCGGAAATTGGTGACGAAATCAGTTTGTGGCAAATCCAACTTATTTTTGTAGTATTCACTGAGGTAGTTGAGGGAACTAGACTCCTTTGAGGACTTTCCAGCCATTTTAAGAGGAGCTCAAGCGGTTGAAATACCCCACAAGTTCCTAGAACCCGTAATTGGAGTGTACAATGGCACTAGTGATCCAAAAATCCATGTTGACGCATTTCAGACTCATGTTCATTGCGGTGGCAATGATGCTTTCAAAATTGCAAGATGTTCGCAGGAACCTCGACAGAAGTCGCGCTCAAATGGTTCAAGGGTTTACCATCCCGCTCGGTTTCTAGCTTTGAGATTTAGCTAGCCGATTTGTTCAGAATTTTTTGGCTAACAAAAATAAGCAGGCAGAGCCAACAAATTTATTTGATCTGCACCAACGACCCCAAGAACCCTTTAAGGGTTTCTTAGATCAGTTTAATAAGGCAACCTTACTGGTGGAGGAGCCAGACGATAAATTTTTCGTAGCAACATTCATGAAAGGGCCGGAGAAAGGAGGATTTAGTGAAGCATTGTCTATCTGGAAACCACGAACTATGGACGAAGTCAGAGTACAAGCAGAGAAGCATATTGAGGCCGAGGAAATTGCAACAGGAAAAAGGGAGAGAGACACAAAAGAAACAAATAGCACTGAATACTTAACAGATCAGTTTGATCCCCAAGACCAACCACATCTTTTTCAAAGGTGTGGCTGTGGAAAACCGAGCAAGAAATCATCCCTCCCGACCGAGCCCAAATGTCATTTACACACCTCTCAATGTCAAACCTCAAATCATCCTTACCAAAGCAATGAATAATGAAACGCTGAAGCTGACATCCCCTTTCGTGGGAATGATGGGATGAAACACCGATGCTTATTGTAGGCGCCACCAGACGAAAGGGAACACAATCGACGACTGTTTAAATGATTAAAAAAATATTTAGCTAGTAAAATAAATATTTTGCTAACTTAATTAAATAAATAAAATAATTAATTAATTAATTAAAAAATATATGATAAATATTTATCTAATTAAATTAATGAACAAGTTATATATTAATTTTTAGTTCAGTGGTGTTTTTGTCCTTTAAAAAATAACATTCTTTCTCTTTTGTCTCTTTCTCTCCAACCAAATTAAGAGACACATATTTTTCTCCTTTATTTCTCTTCTCTTTTCCTTAAATTATAACAACACCTCAATCTATTATATTTATCACTTCTTTCTCTCTTCCCTTACTCTCTCACTTATTTCTATCTTCCCAACTTCTCTTCTAAACCAAACACACCATTGGTATTTCATATATTTTGTGACTTTAGGCTTTTCTAGGAGAGTGAAATATGTAAGAGAAAAATACAATAAAATAAAATATATAAAATGTGATAGAAAGTAATTAATAAGAGAAATGGACACAAAGACACAATATATTTCCTACCTTAAATATACTCAATCTCTCCCCTAAAAGCTCACAACTGGGAGCTATTAAAGACCCGTTTGTTATTGATTAAAAAATAAGTGATTTTGATGTTGAATAATTTAGAGATTAATTATTATAGAGTTTAAAAAAAATAGAAGTTGTTTCGTGTTTGTGTAACATAATAAAAGTTATTTTTTTAAAAAAATTATTTTACAAAAAATGATTTTTATGAGAAACTTCTCAAAATAGCTTCCCATTTTAATCTATTTTTAGATTTTTTTTACATAATAAATAGGTGTAAAACTTTTAAAATAGATTTTTTTATTTAAAATAAGTGATTATTCTTAAAAAAACTGTAATAAACAGACTCTAAGTTGTGCTCCCAAATAAAGAAGGCTAATTGTAGGGCCCTCAACCAATCTGCTTCTTTCGAGCAAAAAGGGATTTCATGTTATTTTATTGCTTTGGTATAATTGCTTTCTTTTAGGATTTTAATGGATTCTCTTGTTAGATGGATTTTGAGTGACTTTTAAGTGGTATCTATGCATACCATATCCATCAAACAATCCCACCCAAGTGACTTTTCAAGTGCTTCTGTTGTTTCTGCAGATTTTTCAGGTGAGTAGTGGTTCATCTCTCTTTCTCTATTGCCTTCTATTATAGCTATATGGTACTGTTGCTGTCTTTACAAAGAATGGTAGTGGCTCTCGCAGTTCATTACGCATAAAGCACTTACGCAGATTTGTAAGAAATATTTGAATCAAGCACCGCCTAAGCAATCTGGATGAGCTCCCACATAATCTCCTTAAGCATTAAGATATGAAGTTAGAAAGTAGCCTTTATCTTCTGACAGCCGAAATCAATCGAAACTATGGCTATGGCCATTCTTGTACCTGTTGTATCAAAATTTTAAGAATAGAAATGTGATATCGGTGCATAAAGGATTATCATTGCAACTTTATAATTCTTATTAGAATAAAATTAATTTCTCCCTTATTTAAAATCGACACAAAACCATAACCTTACCCTATTTTTTTTTACTATACATAGATGCTACAAAATGGTTGCATAATGCATTTCTAAAATATATACTCTTTTGATAATATAATGGACTATTTTGGTGCGGTTTATTAATTTATTTCTAGTTATATTTTTTTATATAGGCACAATGTCACATTCTATGAACGGTAGCGACATAGATGAAGAAGAAATAGATGACGAAGAAAAAGGTGATGAAGAATTTTATGAAGCCATGTACGCATATGTGATGGCAATTCATGCATTAATGTGTGTGCTGAATCAGTTTCTAGTTATGATACGCAATGAACATATTGAGCATCCTTTAAATCGACGATGAATTACTAACATGGGAAATGACTATATACACCAAACATTAAACGATGATCCTGCAATCTTCCGACAACTTTATAGGATGTATTTAGAAAATTATGTGCAATTCTTAGAGAAAAAACACTTCTAGAGGATACACGATATATTTGTGTTGAAGAAATGCTTGCATCATTCCTACAAATTGTTGGTCAGAATACTCGATACTGTGTAATTCGTAATACATTTGGCTGATCACAATTTGGTGCAAGTGAAAATTTTCACAATATTTTGAAGGCATTGAATACGATAACACCTACTTTGATGGCTAAACCAGGATCAACTGTACCTGCTAAGGGAAAGCACAAGGTTCTTCCCTTTCTTCAAGGTATGTGTATTATCTAATAATAAAAATTGTAATTAAAATCAGCATTAATTAGCGGCTTGTAATTTTGATTTGGAGTTCATGGACGTTCTTAGCAGGTGGGAGGGTTCAGCTCATGATTCTAAGCTACTAAATGATGCTATAACAAGGAGGAATAGACTTAAAGTGGCCCAATGTAAGTGCTAATTTTAAATGATAATTTATAACTTGACAAAAAAATGATAATTTATATATATATATATATATATATATATATATATATATATATATATATATATATATATATATTTACTTTTTTAATACTTTTTGGTCTAGGGTCTCTTTGACCCACTCCGTGTCCAGGGAAAGTGGCCTCTGAATAATCCTAGTTCACTTGGGAAGTAAGTAAAGCTCGACTCCAATTTGTTCCATCCGGGATCGAACTCTGTTATTACAAATTAATCCGCCCTTTAGATTTAGATGGAGTGCATTAACCACTTGCACCTGCTTGAAGTTATTTACTTTTTTAATACTAATATTACATATATTGCATATGTAATTAGGTAAATATTTCTTGGTGGATTGTGGATTTCCTAATCGACGCCAATTTTTAGCTCCATTTCGAGGTGTAAGGTATCATCTACAAGATTTTGCAGGTCAAGGTAATGACCCTCAAAATGAGAAAGAATTTCAATCTCTGTCATGCGTCTTTAAAGAATGTGATCGAGAAAATATTTGGTATTTTTAAATCGAGGTTCACAATTTTTAAGTCAGCGCCTCCATTTTTATTTAAGACACAAGCAGAACTCGTGTTAGCGTGTGCAGTACTACATAACTTTCTTCGCAAAGAATGTCGTTCTGATGAATTTCCAATTGAACCCGTGGACGAATCTTCATCGCCTACATTACCAGTTAATAAAAACCATCATTTTGAGCTTATTATTCAAACCCAAGAGCAGGAACGAGAAGATGCTAATGCTTGGAGAGCTAGTATAGCTACGGATATGTGGAGGAATGCTACTTAGGAGGACATGATATTATGGTGAATTAACTCATAATTGTATTGGTTTTACTTTTCTTTATCTTGACATTATTGGTTTTTGTTATTTTTGTCTTCGACTCTTTTTTAACCTTGAGTGTACGCAAAAAAAACCTTGAACTCTTATCAAATCTCATAAGTCCACTAAATCTTGTAAAGTCCACAAAGACCTGCAGAGTCTTATGATACAAATCCATTAAAATCCTGTAGAGGCCAAAAAGTCATAAAATTCCTGCAAAATCCTTTAAAATCTGAGGGACTTTTTTCAGCTAAAAAAATCCTTTAAAATCTTGAACCAATACACCCCAGCTAAAAAAATCTTTTAAAATCCTTTATAAACCAACACATCCATGAACCAGGATTACAGACATGTTAATGTTATGTCATTAATATTATTTGACCATTGCAACCTTTTGTTAGATCTTTAGAATCATTGAAATGAAAGAATTGATTATTGAAATTATTTCACTCTGCTTTTCTGATGAAGATCTGAGCCTTTTATATAGGCTAGTCAAGATATGGTTGTTAGATCGGTTATAACCGATCTAACTCCTCTAACAGACTAGTAACAGACTATGACTGTTAACTAGCAACTAACAAATAGCTAATACACTTTAATAAACAATATAGAGAAGACAATGAAGACTATTTCCCTAATACTCCCCCTCAAGATCAAGGGGAGAGCAACGAAGTGCTTGAGACATTGAGCTTGGATCGTAGGCTGCAGAATGCAATCTTTGACAGAGGTTTTGTTAGAACATCAGCAAGTTGAGCTTCGGCAGGAACATGACAGACTAACAGTTGCTTACTAAGAACCTTCTCCCTAAAAAAATATAAATCCAGTTCCATGTGTTTAGTTCGGGAATGAAGCACTGGATTGTGACTAAGTGCAACAACACTTTGATTGTCACAATATATGACAGGGATAGTATGAGCAACATGTAACTCGTTTAAAAGTGACTGCACCCAAACCAATTCTGATGTAGTGAGAGCCATACTCCTATATTCAGCCTCAGCACTAGATCTGGCTACAATATGTTGCTTTTTGGACCACCAAGATATTAAGTTAGGGCCAAGGAAGATGCATGCTCCAGAAGTGGACCTCCTATCATCAATATCACTTGCCCAATCAGCATCACAATAGGCTTGGAGAGGTAAAGGAGACTTAGAAGAGGCTGGCTGAAGTAAGAGACCAAAGTCTAGTGTCCCTTTGAGGTATCTAAGTATCCGTTTGACAGCTGACCAATGACTATCAAGAGGTTGAGCTAGAAATTGACAACATTTGTTGACTGCATATCCAATTTCAGGTCTAGTAATGGTTGCATATTGAAGAGCACCAACTATTGACCTATATAGAGTTGGATCAGAGAAGTAGTCAGACCCAAATTTGGATAATTTCAACTTAGCAAGCAATGGTGTAGAGATGCCTTTAGCTTGCTCCATGCCAGCCCGTTGAAGAACTTCACGAAGATACTTGGATTGAGTGAGCAACAGAGAGCCAGTCTTAGTTTTGTTGACCTCGATCCCCAAGAAATAATCAAGAGCAGTTGTTGCGCCCGAAAAAGTCCCCGAGGGGTTTTTCTTCGTTTACAACCTTTTAGAACAATGAAGTCGCCACCAATATTTTTTATAAGGAAAAGATTGAAAAAAACCTTTTTGGAAGGCGAATGACCTTTTGGAAAACCGGGAGATTTGGGTTCGGGGGTCGGTTAGGCATGGGGAAGGTATTAGCGCCCCACACCTCCTTTCTACTGAAAGGGAACCTTTAATTAATCGTGTGATTTTAAGTGTTGATTTGGAAAATACTTAAGTTTGCCTCTCGATTGAAAAGAACTTAATGAAAATATTTACTTTCGGCGCTTAACGAGAGTTAGCCGCTTTAGTTTTTTGAAAGGAAAATGTTTTGGTTACGTTGTTTGACGAGGGGGATCCGCTCCTACGTATCTCCCGGTGCGATGGAGAATTCAAAGCTACGTAGTTCTAGGTTTTTATTTTTTTATCTTGTTTAGTTGTGAAAACTGAGCTTTCATGATGATCAATTGAGCGAAGGCTCCAAGTGACCATCATTAGCACTCCATTGTTAATACTCATGCAAGCAAAGGCTTCGCAGGACCACTAACAAAGTTTTTTGATTTCTTAAAAGTTTTGAGAAAAATTAGGCGTTCATGATGATCAATTGAGCAAAGGCTCCAAGTGATCACCACTAGTTCCTCATTGTTAATGATTATGCAAGCAAAGGCTTCGCAAGACCACTAACAAAGTTTTTTTTGATTTATTGAAAGTCTTTAGAAAAATTAGGCATTCATGATGATCAATTGAGCAAAGGCTCCAAGTGATCACCACTAGTTCCTCATTGTTAATGATTATGCAAGCAGAGGCTTCGCAAAACCATTAACAAAGTTTTTTTGATTTATTGAGAAATTATTTGAGTTGAAAAAGAATTAAAACGAGAAAGAGGTGAAAATTGGGAAATGGGGTGCTATTAGTCGCAGGGGGTTGTGTAGCTGAATAGGGGGTGTAAAAATTGAGGGCCTGTTCGTTTTTTTGGGGTTTGGGGCGCAGTCCAAAAAAAACTGGGTGGGCTTGAAAGGGAAGGTGGGATCATGAAATCAGGGGGTGGGGGTTTGCAATTTTTCAAACTTAAAATTAAATGAATAAAACAATTCAGATGTCAGGGGTTATTTACTCATTTTAGGGTTTGAGTGGTCTCATTTATTCCATCCCACTTTTAGCGCCGCAGAGAGAGGAGGGAGAAGAGAGAGAGAGGTGAGAGAAAGTGAAGGGAGGGAACGGCGATCGGGTCTGAGAGGGAGATGGTGAGAGAGAAGCTGTAAACGGAGAGGGAGAGGCGGTCGGTTTCTAAGATGAGAGGGAGGGAACGACGCCGGCGATGGGAGGCTCGGTTTTGGGGACGATTGCGACGACGGAGGGTGGTGGGGTTAACGGTGACTGTGGCTCGGTTTCGGGGTTGGTTTCGGTTTGGGAGGGAAGGTTTTGCGGTGGCTCGAAAATGGGGGTCTCGCCGGAGCTTCGCCGGAGAAGACGAAGTCTCCGGCGGCGTTTTAAAGGTCAGCCTTTTTTTTTTTGTTTCGGTTCACTGTTGTTCTCTTCCTCTCTCCTTGTTTCTGTTCTCTTTCAAATTTTTTCTTCACTGTTATTCTGGTTTATGTTTTTCTCATTACACATATATATTTAAAACAAACATCACCTAAATCAGCATCTGTGTTTAATTATTTTGAGAACCTGAACTTTTAGATCTGTTCTTATTGGAAAACCCTAAACTGAACTTGATTACCATAAACAGACAGATATATTTTTCTTTTACACCATTCTATTACTGTATTTTAAAATCTACCCCATAATGAAGATTTTCACCAACCTGATGGGATCTACGGTTGTTGTTGAGTGACTGACGCTGTTGTTTGTGATCTTGCTGCCGTTTGTGATCTTGCTCCTGTTGTGTGTTTGCTGCTGTTTGGCTGTTGCTTACGGCTCTTCTTTGATCTTCCTTTCCCTGATCTCAGAAAATTGTTTTCTAGGTGATTAGGGTTTCAGTGCAGAACCCTAATCTTTTTTTCGGTGATTTTTTTTCCTCGAAATTCGTGTCCTTTTCCTGCTGCTGTTGACTGCTTTTTATATTAAAATTCTAGGTTTAGTCACTAATTACTTTGAATGGGCTTTGACTGTTTTTTAGGTTTGGAGTGGAGCGGACCAGGCCCAGCTACTTGGAGAGCAGCTGCTGGAACCCCAGATTTGCTGCTGCTGCTGCCTTCTGTTGTTTATTATTTTTTTATGTAATTTTCGGATTTAATTATTTTTGTACATTTTGTGTTATTATTTTTTGTATTTTTCCGACATTTGGACTCTCCTAAGTTGTAATAAAAATTAAATAGTATTTTTTTGACATTTTTGGACTATTAAACACTTTTAAATTGTAAATAAAACTAAATAGAATTTTTTTGACATTTTTGGACTATATATATGCTCAAAATAAATTAACTACACAAAATGAGATTAATAATAAGAAAAAGAGTCGGGCCAAACACAAAGACGAGAACGGGCCAGACTAGACAAATACGCTAAAACGAGAACCAAATAGAAGAAATGGGCTCATTAACTAAAAACACTAAAATTAACTCAAAATTGCATTCTTAAGCTTGAATTGAAAAGACGAGCCAAATTTCTAGAAAAAATGACTTTTGGTAGACCTACTTATGTACGACTAAACCCAAATACGAAGATTAAATTGAAGAACACACGAAAAGATCGATCATTCGCGTGCCTTCCTAATTTAAACAACGGTATTTCGATTTAGTTGTGCTGGATAACTGAAATTGGCTTAAGTTAAAAAGGACGGACAAAATTGGGATATTACAGCAGTAAATTGCTTGAGAGCAAAGCTGGCAGAGAGAGTGGTAATGAGTTGTTGAAGAGCAGGGGAAGAGGAGCCCGTAAGGATAATGTCATCAACGTAAATGAGAGCATACAAACAGCAAGATCCCTTGTGATAAACAAGTAAAGAGGGATCACACTTACTCTTAACAAAGCCAAGGTGCAACAAAGTAGAGGTTAAGCGCTCATACCACGCACGATGAGCTTGTTTTAGACCATAAATTGCTTTATTAAGTCTGCAAACCAGGTCTCTGCCACCATGTTCAAAATCAGCAGGTTGGGTCATGTAAACTTCTTCTTCAAGAATGCCATGTAGGAAGGCATTGTTGATATCAATTTGCTTGAGATCCCAACCATAGGTGAGAGCTAAAGTAAGAATTAATCTAACAGTTATAGGCTTGATAACAGGAGCAAATGTCTCTGAATAATCACAACCAAGTCTTTGATTGAAACCTTTTGCAACTAACCTGGCTTTGTACCTATTGATTGTACCATCTGGATTTTCCTTAACACGAAATACCCACTTGCTACCGATAGCTTTCTTGCCACTAGGAAGAGAAGTTAATGTCCAAGTATTATTTGCTAGAAGAGCATCATATTCAGACTGCATTGCTGCCTTCCAATGAGGAGAGTGAAGAGCTTGAGTGACTGTGTTTGGTTCAGCAGTTGTCATAAGAAGAGTAGGTTGAAGCCTAGGTTGAACAATACCATCTTTAGCACGAGTAACCATAGGGTGAGTGTTATTTGGATGAATGAAAGGTGCTGGACCAGGTGAGGGCTGTGCAGGCACTAGGTTTTGGTGAGTGGATGCAGAACTAGTTGCAGAGTTTGGATCAATAGTGCTGGATGCAGTGGATGGCAAGGGTGTGGGAGGTTGAGAATTGAGTGGTGAGAGAGGAGAAGGTGTCAGAGATGGAGTAGAAAGAGGGGAAGGAGCATTTTGATATGGAGATGGTGGAGTGGCAGTAGGGTGAGGGACAACATTTGAGATATGTAGGGGTTGAAGAGAACAAGTAGATGGAGGGTTGGCAGGTTGCTTAGCTACAAACAGTGACTAATAAGGAAAAGCATTTTCATTAAAAATAACATCTTTTGAAATGAACAACCTACCATTAGGGTCAAGGCACTTGTAACCCTTGTGATGAGGAGAGTAGCCCAGGAATAAGCATTCTGCAGATCTAAATTCAAACTTATGAGAGGTATATGGTCTAAGTAAAGGAAAACATGAGCATCCAAATGTCCTAAGAAAATTAAAATCAGGTTGCTTGTTGTATAAAGCAGTGTATGGAATAGAATGTTGATGATATGGAGATGGTAACCTATTAATTAAGTAAACTGCAGTATGAAATGCATGATCCCAATAGTGAAGAGGCATAGAAGCTTGAGACAATAAAGATAGTCCCATATCCACAATATGTCTATGTTTGCGCTCAATCACACCATTTTGGCGGTGTGTATGAGGGCAAATTAGACGATGGACTATTCCAAAAGACTCAAGATACTGATTAAAGGATCTGAACTCTCCTCCCCAGTCAGTTTGAAAAGATTTGATTGTACAATTAAATTGATTTTCAACTAAACTTTTGAAAGTTTTGAAGGTTGGAATAGCATCAGACTTTTGCTTTAAAAAGTATATCCATGTGTACCTACTATAAGCATCCACAAAGGAGATGTAGTATTTATATCCCATAGAGGAGGACATAGGGGTAGGACCCCATAAATCACAAAAAATCAATTCTAAGGGAGCTTTGTAGACAGTATCAGAAACAGTAAAAGGTAATCTGTGAAGTTTTCCCATACAACATGCAACACAAAAATCTCTTTTATTAATGCCAATAGTAGGTTTATTACAGAGCTTCAATACACTATTCAAGACACTTAGATTGGGATGTCCTAATCTATTGTGCCACAAGGCACCAGTGGAAAAAGTGTGTGAATTTACATCAGAATGTGAAGTAGCTACAGTGGCATGAACCTTAGGATTGCTAACATGACTAAAGCTAGAGTTTGAATTGAGAGCTGCAGAATATTTTCCTGGGAGATGATAAAGACCATCTTTGGTGCCTTGTCCCTTAAGGAGAGTTGAACCATCAGCCTGAGATTTTGCAAAACAAACATTAGGGTGAAATTGAAAGTATGCATCATTGTCAGTCACAAACTTTTTAATGCTAAGCAGGTTTTTATTTAGTTGAGGCACATAAAGTATGTTCTTATAGTGAAGTAAATGTCCAGGATTAATAGGAGAAGGTATAGATTCATTACTAATGGAGTGAATAGGCAAACTGTCCCATTTCCTAGGAATACATGATCCTGCCCGAAAAAAACGATTGCATTGGCGGGATTTGGAGGAATACCGCTCATGTGATGAGAAGCGCGAGAATCACCCAATTGATTCTTGGTTGCAAAAGATGGTCCAGCCACAACATAGGCTTGAGGAGGAATGGAGAAACGAGGGTACAACATAAGGAGCAGGCGGTGTGGGCCAAGCGGTAGCATTTGCGAGAGGGGTTTGGCCAAATGGAGCATTCATTGGAATAGGAGCGCGCATGTATGTTGCATTGGCGATGGCTGGAGTTGTGGAGGAGTATATCCTCGGGCGAAGATACGATATGAATTGTTGAATGCGAGGAACAGTGTAGAGTTGGCATCACGAGGCGGCAGTATCTATGATAACAAACCGAGGCATCATGCCCAAATTTTGAGCAAACCCGACGACCTTTGCCACGGCTCCTCGACCACCTTTACCATTTCTTCCTCCACGATTGAACCTTCCTCCATTTCGACCACTACGACCATTACCCTTATTTGCAGTGAAGTTGGCTTGATGGTTGTTTGGTGAAGTTTCTTGATGCACACTAGGACTAGAAGTTGCACGAGACTCATTGTTAGTATGTGTAAAATTCAAAGTGGCAATGGCTTGGGAAGCTTGATGATTATGAGATAGACGATTTTCATGGGCAAGCAAAGCTTCAAGTTCATCATACTCAAACCACGCAGACCTTTGTAGCTAGCAAGGTTGTAATAGACTCAAACTCGGTGGAAGGCCACGAAGGACAACATCATCATCGTTTCTTGATTGGTAATCGCTTCTCCAATTGAGAGTAATGCATCGATTATTGACTTGATCTTTGCAAAGAATTCCGTGATGGATTTCGAGCATTTCTTGATGTTCGGAAGGTCGAGACGCAATCTGTCCGTGCTCGAGCCTTAGTTTTACCTAAGGAATGACTATGAATCTTGTCCCATAATTCAAAGGAATACCTACACCCGATAACCTTTGCAAGAACAGAGGTGAAAGTGAAGATTGAAGCCGGGCAAGAAGCAAGCGATCCTGCAGTTCCCATTCTTGATAAGCGAGATTTTCTATATCGGCAAGTCTATGTTGTTCATCAACATATCTAGGAGGTACACGAGGTGACACACAAAATCTGTGAAGTTTATGTGCGTAGTACCGGCTCAATTTGTTGGAGCCAAAGAGGAGATTATCTCCAGTCAATTTTTCAGTTACTTGATACTGAAATGATTTGAAAGGTTTCAGTGATGGTAATGTACTCTGGTTTGGTTCTGCCATGATGAAAAGAAAACTGAAGAAAGAAAACAGAGAAGACACGAAGGTATGGAAAATAGAGGAATCACGATTGACACAAGAACTAGCGAAAAACAAAGAATTAGGAGGAAAAGGAGGTGAGAAAGGAACTAAAATAGAAAAGCGAGAGACGAGAAAGCAGAAAGAGTGAGAGAGAAAAGGAAGAAACAGAAACGAAGAAGAAACCGCGAAGACGCAGAAAAAGGCGCAAAAATGAAATTGACGAAGAAAGAAAGAAGGAAGGAAAAAAAATAGTGATTGAAGATGATTGAGAACGAGAAAGCGAGAGAGGGGAATGAAAGAACAGAGAAGAAACGAGAAATTTTTTTTTGGAGAAGACAGAACCAGGGAAATTGCAGAGGCACGGTGGTAGCGCGGCGAGAGTACGACGGAAGCGGCAGTAGCGCAGGATCACAATCCACGTTTGTGGTGCGGCGGAGCTACTGATACCATGTTAGATCTTTAGAATCATTGAAACTAGGACACACGCCCGTGCTATGCACGGGGAGGTGATTAACAGCCTACACATGTAGTTTGAAAAAACATCAACATTTTATAAGGGGGGCATAAAAATACATAACATATATATATATATATATATATATATATATATATATATATATATATATATATATATATATATATATATATATATATATATATATATATATATAAGACGAAAGAGGCAACAATAGCCCTTAGTGGGATGAAGTCTAGGCGTGTCCAAAAGCTCGTTATACAGAGGACTCATTCTACACTTGTGCGGTGCACAAGACGTGGTTATAAGTTGTGAAAAAAAATTTTAAAAATTATGTATTACAAACTTAGTGGTTGATACGAATTGATAATTTATAACTAAACATAGAATAGAATTTTTATGTTAACAGTGTTGTCTTTATATATGATATATATAATATATTTGCGAAGATACGAACCAATGCATGATGGTGATTTAGAATGTGAGAAATGTAATAAAAACACTCTTTAACAATAATGAGGGCAAGATAGTTCAAAAAAAATGGATGTCAACTATTGGTTAAAAAAATGGCATTGAAATTTCGTTGTAGATATTAACTAACCAACGGTTATGTTATATATAATTTAGAGCTTGTCGTATTTACCTTCCAGGAGATAGATACAAATTCCAGCAAATTTCGCATCGTATTTATCTAGACACGATTCCCTCCCAGTAGCTTCAAAAATAGTAGGTCGTATAAAGAGACTTATAAAAGTTGTAAGTTGGTGTTTCCAGGACAAGTAACACGCATAAAGAGACTTATAAAAAAAATAAAAATTAAAGTAGCCAGTGTAAAGTGTACAATACACATGACTAAGTAACACACATAAAGGGACTTATAAAAAAAGTTTGCATTATTTACAACTAATGTTATCAAAAAAATGCCTCCCCAAATTGATTAATAAAGTAGCCAGTGTAAAGTGTACCATACTATAATACATACATGACTAAGTAACACACATAAATGGACTTAAAAAAAAGGGAAAAACAAATTTGCCGCTCAAAACGTGAAAAATCACGTTAGTGTATTAATATATAGGGATGAAAGAATTGATTATTGAAATTATTTCACACTGTTTTACAGTGAAGATACAGAGCCTTTTATATAGGCTAGCTGAAGCATATGGTTGTTAGATCAGTTATAACTGATCTAACTCCTCTAACAGACTAGTAACAGACTATGACTGTTAACTAGCAACTAACAAATAGCTAATACACTTTAATAAAACAATATAGAGAAGACAATGAAGACTATTTCCCTAAAACCTTTCAAATATATTTTGGAAATTTCTCCAACAACGTCGTGAACACCCCATTAAAAGTCACGTAAAATGGGGTCAGCCGTGTTTCTTGTGTTGAAGAATCAATGAAATTTTCTCATTGCTCTGTTTCGTAACAATTTCTCAAAGTCTTCCTTAGTCAATTGTCCAAGTCAAGTAAACTACCGTAATACACACACACACACATATATATATATACACACACGGCAATGAGTTAGACTATATTATTCTTATGTTCAAAATGGCTGCACACTTTGTGTTGAGTTTCCTCTTCTTACTATTATGTTATTTTCAGCTTTTTCATCTCTTAGCTGCTGCAGCTGAAGAAGGGATTTGCGAAAAAGCAAAGTGTGGATATCTTGGGGAAATCTCATTCCCCTTCTACACAACCCAAAATAACATAAAATGTGGCTTTTATTACATAAGTGGCTGCGAAAATAACACTGCAGTAAAAGAAATTCACCTTATAAACCAAACCTTTAAAATTGATAGCATCCATTATCATAACCAAAATTCAATTTTCATCTATAGCCCTCAAATTTTACCTTCTTCCTTTGAGAATTCGCAGTCTTCCAAGCTTCAGTTTAACACTATTTCTTTTTATGGATGTATTCATAGTTTCACACCACCACCTAACAGCATGTCTATATATAAAAGCTGTTCTGATTATAATTATAATATCTACTTTACTTCTGAAAAAGATCGTGATTATCCCATTATACCATGTTTACCCTTTCATGTTTACCCTAAGAAATGTGGGATTTTGATTTCTTTATTAGAAATTAGAATAGAGTTGGACTCCTCTTGTGAAAAATGTTATTATGCAGCAGCAGCAGGAGGAGGCTCATGTGTAACAAAGATTGACGATTTCACTTGTGTCCCTGGTAATTAATTAAAAGCATGAATTTTACATATCATAGAGATTAGATGCTCTGTTTTTTAATTATTATTATTTTTTGATACTTTATGATTTAATCTGTTTCAGATAATGGACACACACACCCCTTCCTCGCTCCTCCTTATACAGAGGGAAACGTACGGCATTTGAAGGCTGCCATAATAGGTATTGTTAGTACTTTCTTCCTCTTTTCCTATACTAATGACAAAATAGCTCCAGGAGTTCCTTAATTTATTTTTAGGTAACGAATAGACTTTTTATGTTTTTTTTAACAAATAGAACCTTCATGTTTTAAAATCATTGCACTGCTGCTCTATTTTATGTTTCAAATAGGTCCCTTATATATATTTTTTAGCAAATAGGTTTCTTATATTTTAAAAGTATTGCTTTAATAAGAAAAGAGGGGTTAACTAAATGAATTAGAGCTTAAGTATTTTGTAAGAGGACCAAAAAAACAAATATGTATTTGCTCTCTAAAAAATTAAAAGTATTAATTTGATTTGATCAGAAAAATATTAAATAGTAGTCAAATTAGTCTTTTTAGAGGACTAAAATGTCTGTAAAATTATTTTAATTAAAAAGACTAATTTAATCAATATTTAAAGAAACAAATTGATACTTTTCATTTTTTTAAAACTAAGTAAGTCTCTACTTTTTGTATTGAATTGGATATCTACTCTTTTTTATTGTGATAATGTATATTTTGTAAATATTCATAATGTTTTTTCTTTTTTTTTTGTCAATAATTGTGTTGATTTCCATAAATGGGCTTAGCCCCAACCAACCAATTACAATGGAACAAAGAGACAAGTCCAATATGAGCACCATACAAGACATGAGCTTCAAAAGGAACTAGTCTTAATAAGGAGAAAAAAAAAGAGTTTTTAGTAAGACATAATTTCTAGATGCACCACGTTCTCTTACTAGTTGCAATACTGAAGTAAAGTTCATTTTTATGTTGAAATTAGGTATATATTTTTTTATATTAAGGTGCTTATAAATTTAATCACAATAAGCAAAATATTTTATGTACAAGTTGATCGTTGTTACGGAGTGAATAGATTGATATGTTTTCTTCCCTTATGTAGGTTTATCTATTGGATTAGCAACAGTGACTACGATTGCCTTGTTTGTTATTCTATGCAATAGAAGAATCAAACCTTTAGTAGGTGCTCAAAATCAATCAAGAACCACTTATCAGGGTCTCTCAAGAAATATGATAAACCCAGAAAGTGGAGCTGTCTACTTTGGTATCCCTGTCTTCTCATATGAGGAACTTCGAGATGCAACAAACAATTTTGATCAAGCTAGAAAGCTTGGAGAAGGAGGCTTTGGCACTGTTTATTACGGTGAGGGACAATCATTAACCAAATACTCTTACTGGACTCGTATATAAGCAACAAATAACTTTTTAGGTTCATTGAAAAAGTAGTTCAGATACATTAATTTTTCAATGAATCTAAAAATTTGCTTATTGCTTATATACGAGTCCGGAGGGAGTATTACACTAGCACATGTGTGAGCTACAATAGTTGTAATGTCTGTTTGAATAACCAACAATTTGTAATACCAGGAAAGCTTAGAGATGGACGTGAAGTTGCAGTTAAGCGTCTATTCGAGCGAAACTACAGGCCAGTGGAATCATTCACCAACGAAATTCAGATCCTAACACGCATGCGCCATGGGAATCTTGTTTCCCTCTTTGGTTGTACTTCACGACACGGTCGTGAGTTGTTGCTAGTATACGAATACGTCCCAAATGGCACAGTTAGTTACCATCTCCACCGCGACGACAATGAGGCTACGAAACATGACTCATTGCCATGGCATGTGAGAATGAAAATAGCCATAGAGACTGCTAGTGCACTAACTTATCTCCATGCTTCTGATGTCATCCACCGTGACGTGAAATCCAACAACATTCTCCTTGACAACAATTTTTGTGTTAAGGTTGCTGATTTTGGGCTATCAAGATTGTTCCCTACTGATGTTACACATGTATCCACAGCACCAAAAGGAACACCAGGTTATGTTGACCCAGATTATCGCATATGTTACCAACTTACAACCAAAAGTGATGTCTATAGCTTTGGTGTTGTTCTTGTTGAGCTAATATCGTCTTTGCCAGCAGTTGATTTAACAAGGGACAGGGGTGAGATTAACTTGGCAAAATTTGCAATAAGAAAGATTCAAAGAAAGGCATTTAATGAGTTGATTGATCCTTCCCTTGGTTTTCAGTCGGATGAGAGTTTGAAGAGGATGATAATTTCAGTAACTGAATTGGCTTTTCAGTGTTTGCAAGGGGATAAGGAATTAAGACCCTCTATGGGTGAAGTGTTGGAGGAGCTGAAGAGAATTGAAAGTAGGAAGGATGATGACAAAGAGATTGTTGTGATGAGCATTGAAGGGTGATATATATATATATATATATATATATATATATATATCAAGTATCTGTGTGGCTCCAACGTTGATAAATCTTTATCCCAGTTCTACCTTATTTAGAGAGAGTGAAGATAATTTGTAATTCAATTCCATGAAATTCTACTTTTTATTACACTACAACATTTTGACCCTACGGCAACGGTCAAAAACTGTCTCCTAAAGCCAAAAATCTGTTGCCAAAGCCTACGACAACGGTTTTGAAACCGTTGTACCTGCGGGCGTTGCCTAAACTAAAAGCAACGGTTTTTGAACCCTAAGGCAACGTATAGGAAAAACCGTTGCCATTGACAGATGGAAGGCAACGGTTTTTGTTTCCCTGCTATGGCAACTGTTGCAAACCGTTGTCTCTTTTGGCAACATTTAAAAACCGTTGCCACATTTGGCAACACGTAGAAATCGTTGTTAGATATGACAATAGTGGATAACTGTTTTATATATTGAAACAAAAATCGTTGCCACTAATGGCAACACCCTAAAACCGTTGCTACAACACGAAAAACCGCTGCTATTACGGACAACCGCAAATAACTACCCTATTCGCATATCATTCTTAATCGAAACAATTTGTTACTAAAATGAGACAAAATAAAAGGCATAATGATCCTTATATTGCTACTTCAATGCCACAACAAAAGTAACAGCTCATGTATCTTAAACGAAAATTTGTTACTACAAAAAAACACAGCAAAAGTAACAAGCCATCGTCCAAAAACACACGACAAAAGTACAAAAAATTAAAACACTCCAAAATAAAACTTCAGTCTTCAACACATGTCTTCAAACTCTTCATCATCCAAGCCATCAAGACCTTGATCTCCTTCATCATTTTCCTACAAAAGTAACAAAATTCGATTAATACAATATACAATACTCTATTACTCTATTAGTATTTGGATTAATGTTGTTAGCCATCAATTTGTTCTTTTGAAAAAGGATGTCCAGCCTTTTAATACATGTTTTTCAGTAGAAGACTCTAAGACCATTATATTATTTCTTGTCGAGACTCAAAAGCAAAATAGTAACAAATTTTTTGACTCATTTTTGTCTCGTTTATTTTTTTGAGTCAATTATAACTATCAGTGACAAATATTTGTCTTGTGCTTATTTTTTGTATCCATGACAATTATTCGTCTTGTGTTTTTTTTATGAATTCATGAGTGATAAGTATTTATCCCATTTTTAATCCATCACCGACAATATTTGTCGGATCCATGACTATTATTAATAAATTTGGCCCATTTATAATTTGTACAAAAAATTATAATTATTAACGACAAATATTTGACACCTGTTTTTTATGTATCAGTAACACGTTCGCATGATGTTGTTGAGAATCATATAAACACGTCGTCACCAGCGCTTCACACGCGACATTATTTTTGGAATAAAATTTGTTAGGGTGTGAAAGAGTAGGAGGGGTGTGGGAAAAAGCAATATCCCCATTTTTGGTAATAAAATAGGGTGTTCGAACACCCTCATGCGAACCTGTTTGCATGACCCCATGTGAACAAGTGAAATTACACACAAGAGGGTGTGAAGTCAAGATTTAACACACACGAACGATGTCATTCGAACCTGTTCGAAGGCCCGTGTTCGAACAGGTAAAATTTCGTGAAAAAAGAGGTTTTGGCTGGCCTTTTGGTCTTTTCACACCCTTATGGGGGGTGTTTTGAGTAGGAGGGGGTGTGGGAAAAGCAAACGCCTCAAATTTGTAGACTTGGCCCAATATCTGTTGGTCTGCTTAACTAGATCATGGTGACAAGGGTAATCTTTTTTTGACCCCCACAACCACCACCTATACCCCCACTTTACAATTTTCTTCAAAACGGATTACCTACTAAATAGATAAATTCGTTGTATTAATTTTAGCCAACGTATTTATTTATTTGTTAGATAAATTCGTAGGGAAAATATCCACAGATAAAAGTTGTCACTAAAAGTCAAATATTTGTATATATAATGTAGATTTAACGTTTAACCGCAATTACTCATTTTGTGCATTATGCACACCATAAAACCACACAATTTATCCACAATTTTTGATTGTCACTATATTTTTTATCCACCGTACTTTTATCCACGATTTTTGACTATCACTAAAAATGTCTGTTGGGATACATGATTTTTGTTGTAATTGAAGAGGTACTTACTATAGCCAAATGAGCGATATGATACAATATACCACATTCACGAAACACTATCATTATGTGACTAATTTTCATATGACTGGAACACGTGTGGGGCCTATTAGATGATCGTGTTAAAAGCGATATATAAGTAAATTATCATCTTGTCTCAGTCCAATATTTGTTGAGCTAACATTGCTCCAACCAATTACAATTACTCAGTTTGAAAGGGTTCAAATTTTACATTTTTTTTCTTTCTCAAAACCAAATCAAACCAAACTGACATTGGACGAGTTGGTTCGGGTTTGTTCACGAATCATGCACCAAAATGTTAATATTTTAAATATAAAGGCTACATTTTTTGTAACATTCCAACACTTCTAAATAGTTAGAAAATTAAAATTACCAAATCAAACTCCAATTCATTAATAGTCTCCCAATTTATAGTATGCACGAACCAAACTACTATGGGTTGACTCAGGTTTGACCGAACAAGAAAAATATCTAAACCAAACATATCGATCTGTATTCGATTCTGGCTTGGTTTGGCTTTGCTCAAACAATTAAGTAGCAGAGTATGATACCTTAATCTTGTCACCTTATCCTATCTTAGTGCTCTAGTTAAAATCTTATCCCGAATATGAGTTTGGGATAGAAACTTGCTTGATAAAAAAATAAGTTCTTCAATTATCCTTATAAAATATAATTTAAAATATAAAAACTGAAATCTATTAAAATATGAATATATATATATATATATATATATATATATATATATATATATATATATATATATATATATATATATATGAAAATTTGATATTAAATTTAAAACTAAAATTAAAAATTTGAATATTTAATATAAAACAATGTATGATTTTATGATAAAGGCCCTTTTTTATTTTGTATAAATTAAATAATATTTTAAAAAATAAAATTACATTAGTTTTATAACATACAAAATAAAATAATTACTAAAAAAATATAAAAATAGAGAACCTATGTAAATAATTTAACAAATAAAAATAGTCATCGCAAGGGTAATTTCATCATTTACATATAATAAAATATATAATTTATTATTTTATCTAAAATATATAATTGAAGGCTAAATTATAGTTTTATGAGTCCCTCTATTTTCAAAAATTCAGCATTTAATCTTCATATTTTAAAAGACTCGGATATTTAGTCCAAAGAGGGTCTATTATTATTATTACTAGCCTTCAGCCCGTGCGTTGCACGGGTTTGTTTAAAATAATATGTTTATAAGTTATTATAATATTGTCTATTTTTATATAAATAGAAACAGAAATATAGATAAAAAATGAGGAGCTCGTGCAGCGATTTGTCAGCTGCATGATTCACTTATTGATCATAATTTTTTTGCCCTTATGACTATATTAGTATTGCGTAGAAAACAAATCTAGAATCATTTGCTCTGCTTTTTCTTTTTTCTTTTATATCCTTGTAGACTCCATTTTCTCTTCTTTGACTGTGCACTCCCATATTTCTCTCTGCACACTTTGCCTCTTCTCGCGTAATCACTCATTTCTAATGCTCACATGCACATCCTATTTTATAAATAGTTTTATCTTATAAAATTTCCAATAAACTCATGAGTTAGTACAATATGGGTTGAAGATGTAGAGTTTTAATTATTCATAATATATTTAATTCAATTTTTGTAATTATTTGCATATTTTGCTATTTAAATTAATTAATTATTTATATTTAGCATTCAATAACTTAAAAATAATACATACTTGATAGAAATCCACTTTTCTGGTAAGGTCTATTATACTCTATCAACCTTGAACACACGTTTATGCATATTCAAAGAACATATTAAAAAAACTTTTAGATATAGCATATCATCCAATTTCATTGAAGCTACTAAAATTAAACATTTTTTAAAGAACATTATTAAAATTAAACATAATTCATACATATCTATAGCTTGACAAAAAATAATTGTTCCTCAATTGCATGACTGACTAACTAATCCAAAATTTTCTCTTTGCCTTTTGGACTACATTAGAGTTGACTAGAACATGAATGAAGCTCAAATCCTTTGTTTTTCCTTTTCAAATTCTTCTCTATCCATGTAAACTTCATTTTTTCCATGTATATTGTAAAATAACCGAAGGAATACAGAAAGGTTTTGGGTGAGTAAGAGTTTCATTTAGCATTATTTAGTAGAATACACATGTAATATGAAAAGTCTTTCCAAAGTTAAAGTAAATGACAATTTATTTATTTATTTTGGTGGAAGTAATGATTATTTATTTTCCATATATCAATTTACTTTTAAAGTTGATAAATGACACTTGAAGTTTTCCCAAAAAAAGAGTGCAAGTCTCCTTTGCTATATTATATAGATTATTATTATTATTATTGATTTAGAGGTTATTAAAAAAAAGTGATGTATAAAACTAGCATTGGGGCATGTAATAAAATGTAATATTGCTGGTGCTTGGTTTGAGCATGAGCAGCATTGTGGTATTGATATGTGTACGGGATTATATTGAATCATTACTATCTGCAAAAACTATTTGGATTGATGGCTTTTTTATCACCTCCTGAGATTGAAGCTTTTGGGTTATTGCAGTCAAAAGGTGGTCTCAAGTTAGCTACAAAATTTAGGGTACTCATCTTTACATGTCGAGACATCCTTCTTAATTTAGATAACTGTACTCTCAGTTTTATTTGGAGACAAGCCAATTGTGCTGCTCATAGTTTAACAAGGGCGGCTCAATGTTTTGTTAGTCAACAAGTTCATTTTTCGATTCCTCATTGTATCACAACACTTCTAACTAATGAAGTGGCTTTAGTTGGTTTGCTTAAAAAAATGTGACGTGACTCTCATTTAATGATGTGGCAGCTGACATAGGCAGCACACGTTGCTGACACGTATTCTTTATTTAATAAAAAATTAAAAATAAAATTTATTTGCAAAATTAAAATACTTAAAATTAAAAGAAACTAAAAAATTGAAAAATTAATTTATGTTAATTGAATAATATTTCTATCAAAAAAAATTTGAATAATATGTTACCTTTGTACCCAAACACAAATATGTTATCTAATTCTTATGAGGCGTATATCAAACACATGAAAATATAAGTGTTTATCATGTCTGTTTTTTTTTATAGGCAACAGTGGGGGAGGCAGTGACAGATCCAAAAATTTTATGTCGTGGGGGCGAAAAATAGTCTAGTAATTTTTAGAAAAAATATTATAAACATTTATAAAATATATAATCTCACGATAAAAAAAATAAGCAAAGACTCAACCCTGAATTATTACTTGGCGAAAAATAATAGTTTATTAGTCTTTTGAGAAATGAAAAATATTAATTTAGTCATCTAATATCAGTCAAGTTAGTCATTTTAAAATAATTTTAGAGACATTTTAGATATTCTAAATATTAGTTTGACTAATACTTTAGTTTTTAATTAATGACAAAATTAGTAATTTTCATTTCTATGAAAACAAATATGTCTCTATTTGTCCTATTAAAGTAGTTTAGTTGACGAGCTAAAATAATAATTTAGTATTCTTTAATCTTCATTTAAAAAACAATTAACTCATAGAGAGGGAACTACATAATGAATGTGAGCTTCAAGAAAAGAGATTAGGTATGAGTCAACCCACCACAATTTTTTTGGTTCATAGGTTAAGTAAACTAGGTATAACAATAACTAATCTGAACACACGTGAGCAACCTACTCAGCAATGAGTCATATTGGGCTGGATTAACTTACTGTTCTGACTTATTATATTGTTAATAGCGTCAAAAAAAATTGTTAATTAGTTTTAATAAAACACATAGAAAAGGTTTTTGATTTGGACATGTGACGTTAAATGAGAACAAATTAAGTCAATTAATTAGCAGTAAAATAATATTATTAAATGCAGTTCCTCCCTTTAATTTCTTTCCCTAGTGGGGAGAGAAGATGCAGTGGATCCATTTCTGTTTTCTTTGATTTAAAAAGTGGTTTACACCCCAGAAAGTTGCAAACTAGTGGCATTATATCATGTAGGGTCAAAGAAATAAACAACTTCAATTTGTATTTTTTGTCTTCACTCCCATTTGGGTGCTACATTTGTTATTGTCTAATTCACTCCTAGTATATAATATGTTATACAATGAAACATATAATATAAAAAAAATATTATATTATGACGAGGGAGGCAACATTGACTATATTCTATTAAATGCAAAAAAGTAGTATCATATATATTTTACAATAGAATCTATTCAGTTAGTAGAGGAAAAAATGATGACCTAATTAAAATGCCAAGTTGAGTACTATTTAATATTTATTATATATAGGGTTGAACTTATCCGATTCAAAACATAAAAATTGCAATAAAATGGTATTGACCCCTAGTTTTATGAGTGGTTTTCTTTTCTATCAAACATAGTCAAGAGTTTCTATTCTACTTTCCTTTGGCCCATAGGAAAGGATCACATAGGAGTATAGTATTTGGTATTCGTTACAGCTAGCTCAGTTAGTTTTATTTGAGTGATATATATAACGACATATATTAGACAATTCGACAATAACATTAATGGGAGATCGATAATGACCAAAGCCTACGATTCTCATTTACCTTTTTTTTAATAGTAGTATATAGATATATACGAAACTATTTACACATTTTCAAATATTGATCAATTAAATATAAAATTTAGGCAACGTTCGTAGTCAAAAAAAGTAAGAGGTAAACGCTAATGAATGAAGATGTCGTTCAAATTGGTTGATTTGGGATTGCATCTAGTCAATGATTAATTGTTCTGCATGGGCTGGTAAGTATCTGCTGATGTAGAATCCGTACTTTTTTATGGAATCCGTACCATCATGTTTATGGTTACTTACTAGAACCCCTCTTTATGGGATGAAAAGATCAAGATGCCCTTAATGAAATTTGTAATTTTTATTTTTTTTAAACTATGTACGGTTCGGCGCACGCTTGGCCGAGTGTGTTATTTTCAAAGACAACCCCCTTAAAACTATTTTTTGTTAGGTTCGGAGCACGGCCAGCTGAACCTAAATGTGTTCTCACTAAAATCATTAAAATCAGATAATTGAAGCAAAACAAAGCAAATCGAACCTAACTGTGTTCATTTGTGTAATTCACGAAATCGTAAGTTGAATTCCAATTCATCAGAAAAATCTGAGGCAACGTTGAGTTCCAATCAATGATAGTAAGCTTAAGTGGCGATCGATTAATCAATTATAAATAAAATTTTCAAGTTTATTTTTAACAGGTTTTATGGTACAATCTGTTAATAATATTATTCATCATTGTATCTCATCATTATTGAAAATAAATGTTGGCTTGACACTTGCGAATTATATATTTTCCTTATTCATAAAAAAACCAATAGATTAGTTTTGGAGATGATGATGAAGAGGAAGAAATAGGTACCTTGAAAAGGAGGGGGTTTTGTGAGGTTCAGTGCTCAAAGAACCGAATTGGTTACAGCACGCCTGTGCGTCTGTGAACCGAAGAAAATATAGTGTTAGGGGGTTTTCGATTTGAGGGTATTTTGGGAATATTTAAGGGTTAGGGGTGTCCAGTGAGTAACTAGGGGGTTGGAGGGAGCATGGGCCCATTCTTATATCTAGGGCCCATTTGGATCGGCTTATTTGGGCTTATCTATTGATATAAGTACTTGTGAAACTGTTTGGTTGAGCTTATAGAAACAACTTATGACATGTTCATAAGTTGTTTGCAGCTAATTTCCATAAGCTTCAAATGATAGTTTATTAGAACAACTTATGGTTTATAGAAAAATAGTTTTAACATTATTTCATCTTTTATTATATAAACAACTTATGCATAAACACTTATATGATAAACGCTAATGCTATAAGCACTTATTTAAGCTGTTTATCCAAACAGACCCTAGCAGAATGGATTTTGCATCCACCATATATCACTGCTCCAAATGGGATCGAGTTCTCCGTGTAGGTACTCGTTTCTGCCACTAATTTATAGAAAAATAAAAAAAAAACTATATTTATGATAATTAATAGAATAAAATTATAATTATTATACAATAGTAAAATAATTTTTTTTAACAATAATAATATAAATTTAAAAGTATTATAATAGAGTTTCCTATTGAAAATAGATAAAAATTAAAAATAAATAAAATTTATGAAACAAAATGAATGAGTATATATACATAAAATAAATAATTAATGTTTTGTCGAGCGGGTTCTGGACGGGGGCGGGTATCAACATCCTCGAACCCGTCCCACCGGTCAAAGCAGGTTTTCCCCTCCAAACTCGGGTCAGGGTCAAATGGGTACCCGTGAGTTTTAGTTTCTTTGCCATGCCTTCCTGGTTCTGTTTCGTGTTATGTGTTTTTAGGACTAATTCCTACTCATCGATGTTGTGTTAGAAAAAGTGGAGCTTTGCTACATAGTGAGATGATTATGATTCGAGACAAGGATAACCGTTCTAGTGTAGGGTGTGATCCAAATTGATCGGGAATTTGGGATGGTTCTTGGTGGAATGTTTCCTTTTACTGCTTTTTTTGGTGTTCAAGTTTTTTCGTATGGTGTTGGAGTGATTAACTTTTGTTTTTTATTAATTGGTGCTAGCTTTGGTGTATTGTTTTTGTAGAGTTATCTTGGTGTAAGTTTAGGCGCTTCTATGTTTCTTGCCATAAGTGTTTTTTTTATCATGTTTTGAGTGTTTTGTTGTGGGTGTTGATTGATTATGTTGTTGTATTTTGGCCTTAGTATCAGGTGTTTTATAGCAATCATGGGTGTTATTTGGTTGTGTTGGTGTATCTTGGCTTCGACCATCTCCTCCTAGCCTTGTGTGTTACATGTGTTAGGTACTATTAATAATAATCTCTTTAGTTATAAAAAAGGCTAACTTGATGGTCTGGATTAGGATAAAGGATATGATAAATTCATCATATTGTGTGTCAGTCTAACGTTTATTGAGCTAGCGAATATGATAAACTAATCTTGTCACTTATTTTATCATGACTCTCTAGTTAAAAATCTTATTTGAAATTTGAGTTAGGTTAAACACCAGCAGGATAGAACAAGAAAATAATTTCTCCATTTAACCTTATAAAATATATATTTGAAATACAAAAAACTAAATATTTATTAAAAATAAAAAATAAAATTTGATGTTAAATTAAAAATATCAATACTTAATTAAAAATAATGTATGATTATATGAGAAGGGTAACTTTGTCATTTTGAATAATCTAAAAATTAAAAATAAATTGATATTTAAAAAAGTTAAAATAAATGATAAAAAATATAAAAATGAAAATAAATTTAACATTTTTTTAACAAATGAAATATATGTATCACAAGGGTTGTTTTTTCATTAACATATGATATATATTATATTGTTATTTATTATTTTATCTAAAATATACAATAGAATAACATACGTTATCTTTGTACCCAACAAAAGAATAATATATTTTTCCGTTAAAAAAATAAATAATATATGTTATCATATTTATTATTTCTTATCAGGCGCACATCAAACACATGATATGATAGTGATTATCGTATATCTCTATCCCATCTTATCTCAATCATACTCTGTATAATATTATAGCAATATCCCATCCTAGCCATCAACATACTCATAGTAAAAGTGAAATCTAAAATATTAGTACTGACTACACCATATGCACTTTTAATTTACGCATGCAAACCTAAAAATTAAACAAATAAATCATGACTTAGAAAACACCAACAAACAAATACTTTCAACCAAAAAACTAAAACTTTCCATTTTTTATTAGAATAATGTTTGTTTTTCATTTTTTTTGGAATTAGCATATTACTAATTTACTATTAACATTACTTATAGCTTCCGCTTGGTCCATGGGTTTTAGGGTACTTCTTTTTGTATTTTTATCAATTTAAAAAATTTAATTTATATTTACGTACACTTCCTCTTTTCTTTCTTTTTTTTATTTTTATTTTTTGCATAATGGGTATTAGAGGCTTATTTAAATTTGTGTCTCTATTCGACTTAAATTCAGTCATACCAACACATATGTGAAGTGAAAATTGTGGTTTTTCATTCATATTTTATTTAAAAAAGTAATTAACACTGACCCATGCATCACACCAGGATTTGAACTTGTGTGTGTGAATATATATACTAAAACTAATATAAAAAAATTTATACGAGACTCGTTTTGAAGTGTTAAGTGATCACAAGAGTCTCAAGTATTTATTTTACCAGAAAGAACTATTATGAGACAAATGAGATGATAGAGTTTTTGATAGACTATGATTTTGAGTTGAAACACCATTATGTGGTGGCTGATGCACTGAGTAGAAAATATCTTCATATGTCCACTCTAATGAATCCTTTAGGGATCTCAACTTTAAGGTGAAGACGAGGAGTAATCTGTTGGTGTTGAGTAACATTCAGATTTCTATAGTTCTTTAGGGAATCTTATCTGACAAACTCAAGAAGTCGACCCAAATTTGAAAGATGTTCCGGCTAGGACCAAAAGTCCCTAAGAAGCTGGGCCTTGCCCAATCAACCTACGAAGCACGACCTAAGCGAACGCCTTGCAACAAATTCCCGCCTCCAACGGCCAGGATCTTCCGCCCGTATCCGACACTCATGGTACACCTCCTTTCTCTATAAATAGAGGAACAACCTCTCTACCACGGTACACACCCATCGCTCTAAACTTCTCTCCTTACTCTTCTCTCATGTATTCTCTCGTTTCCTTATCTCGGTCACGCATTGACTTGAGCGTTGGAGTGTCTTGCAGGTACCCCCCACCCGACGTGGATCTTCAAGTTACCTCGGACTGACCGAGTATGAGCTCCAACCTTCAAGCTCTGCCTTCTCTATCTGAAGACTCCTACCTCTCTGTCCTGGACCTCTTAAAGAAAGTACCACGGGCCTCAGACCGAGTCCGAAGTCCAGATACCCAACAAAAGACTAAAGAGGTCAACCCGAATTCTCAGAGGATAGTGATGGCATTATTTGTTTGAATGGTCGGATTTGTGTTCCGAATAATGAATAAGTTAAAAATCAAGTTTTGGAAAATTGGAAGAGGCCCATAAGAGTCACTCGAGTCCTTTCAACCCAGGTAGGGTTGATGTTTTTCAAAATCAGCAGGACGAACTAGGATGTAACCCGGGTTGGGTTGGGATAACCCCGTCGGGTTAGGTCAACAGAGTACATTTTTTTGCTGTTTTAAGGTGTTTTTTCATCCCTTAGGAAATCAAACATTCTCCAACCTTAATGGGACTCATAATTACCTAAATTTCATAGCATTTCAGCACATTCAAATCATAAATCTCACCAATTCCTCAAGGTTATGTTATCACAGAGTATATTGACTTATCTTATAGGTTTAGATACTTATCACTTCATTGTTATTATGATTATGTCCCTATCCTTTTAGTATCAGGACTTTTGTGTCTTATATTCCTATAAATAGGAGCTAGTGATAAATCAAGTGATAATCAATTTATTACTGACAACAAATTATATTTTATAGTCTTTACTTTTTCTTTTCTTATACTCTATCTAAAAACTTGTAATGTCAAAATGGTACCAGAGTACGATGGGCACGCCTACCCTTATATAGATAAGGGGTCTTATTAAAACATTCATGGCCAAAATGGGAAAACCCCAAAAAGAATGAGGCAAATTAAAAGTCAGCTACACCGAGTTCAGACATACAAGAGGATTTATCTACCAACTAGTTAATTGATAGTGAATAAACTAAAGGACTAAGTTATAAATATAAGATGATAGAAAGTCACTATGCATGATGTGCATTGGAATACGGTTTTTGAGCAATCGATTGCAGATCCAAACACTTGCTAAAACATGTATTGTAAAAAATGTTATGTCTATAAAAAATATTCTGAAAAATATAACGTACTCGTGCAAGGAGTAGTGTGTGGGAAATGAATTTGCTTTAAAATATGAAAAGAGAATAAAATCAATGCGAAAAAGAATCGTAAGGAGTGAAGGAAATGTTAATTTGCGAGGTTTAAATATTGATTGCACTCATTGGATATCCCTTATCTCACTAATTGAGGTACCCACTTGAGTGCTATGTGTTTTCTTTGTTTGATAAATAGTAATGTATTTGAATTTGAATTGTCTCAAACAGACTGTGGTAGCAAAAACAAATTTGATAAATTAATGGGAAGATATCAAATTGATAACGAAACTATATGTGTGCTTAATTAATATTATTAATATTAATATTAAGTAATTTTGGTAGATCTATTCTACACCCGACACTCTTCGTTAAAAAAGGAGAAGAGAATCTTGCAATATAGCGAAAGCACCTTTTCGGCTACAAATATAAAATATTAGCATTATGGATCACTATCATTTTCACCAAATAACCCAAATCCAACTAAACATCTAGTAGATTAGGGTTAATACGTCATCTTCCTCATCATCATATAAAATATCCTTGAGAGAGAGAGAGTGGTGACTATGAATGTCCATTTTATTTTCATCAAGTGTCACAATTAAGTGGAGTAGCTAGCTAGTGGAAGTGGCATGTCTTAATCGAAATTTCTTTTCTGTTTTACTTTACACACTAAAGATAAAAATGATAGCTGGAGCCAAGTTAGTACTCCAGAAAAGGAAAGGATGGCCAAACAATAGAAAAATTATATTTTCTGTCACCCAAAAATATTAATTTGTTAATAACCCAAACTCATGTTATATTGTTTTTTATTCACAAAAGAAAATCAAAATTATTCTACGTATCTAAGGTTGATTTTGAGTGTTGTTGATCTTTTCTAAAACCGCACTTATATTTTATTAATTAGTTATATAAGTGCACGATCAATCTTACATCACGTTTAATAATGGATATTTTTTTGGTGTTAAAGTTTAATAATGGATTAATTGTTGGAATTGTGGATCATTGGAAAATAAATTAATATCAGTTCATCAGCTAGCTAGCCATGACGCCAGCTGTTAATTTCTTTGTCATTTATATTGTGATATTTGATTTGGTAGAGGTCACACTAACTGAAATCTTTGTTTATGCGTCAGGCTGAGAAAAAAGAAAGATTGAAAAAAAAAAGTACGGGGAGATTAATTATAAGCTTTTCTTAATAATCTTGTTATCTTTTTTAACAGCAAAACTAATAATACTGATATTTGCTTAGCTAATCAGTGATTACTTTTTTGGCGTCTTGAATTCTTTGATGCATTAATAACAGATAATATGAGAGAATGTGAGTGCGCTCAATTGCATTTACTAGCCTGAGGTTGCCCCAATTGTTGGGCATAAGTGTGAGTAATAAATCTCACATTTGATGGAAATAGAGAGTGATGGTGTCAGATCGACTTATATGTATCCAATGTGGAAATCTCTGAATGACCCAACACTGGTATCAATGCGATGGTTAAAGTGACCAGCTCCTTGTATCGAAACTCTACCTAGCAAGGTGAACGCTAGATGGCGTATCCCGTTGATGAAAGTGAGCCAACCGCGGCGCAATGTAGATGGCAAAACTTCTAGTTAAGGAGAGTAACGAATGGACTCGCACTTGATTAGGGGGAATTATTGGAGTATCAAATGTTTTTAGGATTTGGGTTAGGCGTAACTCAACCCTATAAAATCGGCTTGTAAGGTGAGGGATGTCTCTCACTTATAAACTCTTTTGAGACCATATCTCTAGTCAATGTGGCACTTGGGTTTTTCCCACTACACCCTCTCACACCCAACACTGTTCGGACGCCCAACACTGTTGGGCTTGATGCGTGAATAACAATGGTGGGTGGCCCGAAGGGTCTAGGATAGACTCTGATACCATCTTAGGATTTGGGTTGTGCCTAACTCAACCTTACAAAATCAGCTTGTAAGGTGAGGGATGCCTCCCAGGCTCCCACTTATAAACTCTTTTGAGACCAAATCTCTAGTCAATATGGGACTTGAGTTTTTTCCAATAAATGTGAGTAATAAGTCTCACATTAGATAGAAATAGAGATGTTGAACAACATATAAGTGAAGAGACTCACACATCTAATGCCTTAAGGTTTTGGATAAGAGAAACGTTGTCGAATCAATTTATATGTTTGCTCTTGGCCTAATGTGGAGATTCATATATATGACCCAACACCAAAAGATTGTGTTCTCATTGAGATTATATGTACTGGCACTACAAGAATTTCGAGATATAGCGGCGAAAGTTTTCCGGCGGACTTAAACCGCTAGTGTATTACCGGTGGATTTTGGAAAATACCGGCGGATTCGTGAGCCGGTAATAAACCGGCGGTTATGAGGTCTATTACCGGCGGATTCCTACTCAGCCGGAAAACTACCGGCGGATTTTCTAATGGTTTCCAGTGGACCTGTTACTGAATTTATTTAAAAATTAATATAAACGAAATCCGCCGGTAACTGCATTTACCGGCGGTTTTTTTTTGGAATTTTTTTAAAAAAAATTAAGAATAAATTCCGCCGGTAATAGCACAAAAGCCGCCGGAATACACTAAAAAGCCGCCGGAAATTAAGTATCCACCGAAAAGTACTAAAAAACCGCCGGAAAGCACGGATAGCCGCCGGTACGCACTGAAATCCGTCGGTACGCACAAATCCGCCGGTAGGCTTAATAAAGCCGCCGGTAACGAATCCGCCGGTAATCAATTTTTCCGCCGGTTTTCGATTTAGTCCGCCGGTTTTCCATTAATCCGCCGGTTTTCCATATGTTCCGCCGGTAAGCGCAACAATTCCACCAGTAAGTGCAATATACGCATTTCAAAAAAAGAGTCGTTGGGTTTCTTCTTCATAAATTCGGATCTCTTCTCTCAACCTCTCTCACATTTTTCATTTCTTTCACTTTCTTTAAAATGTCTCTACAAAATTTTTGTTCTCTTTGAGAATTCTCTTGGTTCTCTCTACCAATTTCTTCTCTTAAGGTATGTTTCTTTGATAGTTTTAGTTAAAATTTTAATTGTTTTAAAATATTAGTTAGTTACTAATTCTGAGATTATTTGTTTTGTAATTAGTTGAGTTTTGGTGAAAAGTTTGTTTGAGTTTGGGTGGAAGTTTGTTCGAGGCTATCTGGAATTAGCGGCAAGTCAGAGACTTTCTCGGCAGTACGGTTAATGATTATTGTTATTTGATCTTGTAGTAGAAAAAATATTATTTGATGTGATTAATTTGAAATTACTATTAGTTTAATTTTTATTTATAATTCGTGTATGGAAATTAGAATTAAAATTTCTATTACTATTATTTAGTGTCAAAAACATTATTTGAAAACTGTTATTTGAAATTTATCTTTAAAAATTTTCATAAAGGAATTATTTTAATGCTATTATAATATTATGATTAGATATTTGTTATTTTATTGTTATTATAATAGTAATAGTAATATTTTAGTTATTTAGAATAATATTTAAATTCGATATTTGTTATTTTTTATAATATTTAAATTAATATTACTATTATTTAGTCATAAAATTTATTTAAAAACTGTTATTTGAAATTTAAATTTAAAATTTGAAATAAAAAATTAAATTAGATATTTGTTAAAAACAAAAATACTTTAGTTATTTTGTATAATATTTAGATTAAGAGTAGATATTTGTTATTTTGTATAATATTTAGATAGGTATGTCTTATTTAATTAAAAAAATTGATTTATTTTGTATACTATTTAGATAAGATATTTGTTAATCATTTTTGTTTATTATTTGTTATTTAAAAATTATATTTGGAGTTAATTATTTAGTAACACATTGATATATAGTTATTTTTTTCAACAACATTAATAGAGTTATTAAATATAATGTGATACTATATATATATATATATATATATATATATATATATATATATATATATATATATATAGTAAGAAATATTATTTGATGTTGTTAGATTGTAATTAGTATTATTTTAAATTTTAATTTAATTCGTATATAAAATTTAGAATTAAAATTAATATTTCTATAATTTAGTCAAAAAGTTAATTTGAAAATTGTTATTTGAAATTTAAATTTAAAACTTGGCATAAAAATATAAATTAGATATTTTTTAAAAACAAAAATATTTTCAAATTTGATCAACATTGTTTTGAGTTGCTTCTTGTGTGCTAGAGCTAGAAACATTAGCCAACTTCTGAATGAATGGAGTACAAAGATGTCTCCGTCTGCTAGGGGCTTTCGCGGTGTGGGTTGGTTCAGTTTTGAATAAAAAAGTAAACCGAACCGCAAGGTAAAAATTGATGCAGCTTGATCCAATTGGCTTCCAAAAAATAAACCGAACCAAATCAAATCAAACCAATGTGATTTGGATTGGTTCGATTTTTGACGAGACAATAATTGATGTTGTGTTGTTGCATGCGTGGTCTCGTTTGAGGTGCTCACCTAAAGATGAATGCGAATGTCCCACTGTATTTTAATCAATAATCAATAGTTGATATCTCATTACCAATGAAAAGGAATTATGTTGATTGTTTATATACCAATAAAAGACCCACTTTAATCAATTTATATACTTGTAGTGAATGTTATTAAAACCGACCGGTGATTGACTTCGGTTAGGTTATTGGGTCCACTGGGTCAATAGGCGACCGATGAAGGCCACTAGTTAGCCCGCATGACCCGTGACAACGCTAAAAACTGTTAAAATAGGCATACATGTGTACAAAATCACCCATTACAAAGATATGAAATTTTTCATACCTTAATAGAAATGCCCAATAAATTATTTTTAACCTTATTTTTGATTTTATAGTCTAAGATAGACATCTAGACATAAATTTTAAAAATATATTTTAATTTAACATATTAAGAATTACAAATATATTTTTTAAGTTTTTATTAAATATTTTTATATCAAGTATCAACATTTATTTTGTTTAAAAATATTTTTAGTGCTAAATATATGTCAACACTCATGTTACAATTGCATTAACATGAAATAAAGGGGATACTGCAGTCAGCGTTGCATTTCTGCAATAACAACTTTAATTGGTAATATAGGATAAATATTGCATTAAGTAAAATATATTTAGCTCATATAACAAAGTAGTGTTATAGCTCATTTGGTTGAAGGCGCTTTCATATTCAGTAGGGTTGGGGGTTCGAAACCCATCTCTGTCACTTTTTGTGTTTGCTTTAGATTACTCCAACTTAAGAATGAGATGTTGTTTATGCTTTTTGGCGGAATATCATGAAGTCATTTATTAAAATTGGAGATTGCATTATCAAGTTTTTTGGTGGGCTTACTTATCCTTGTATGGAACAAGCTATTTATTGACACACGTAGCAGGCCATTACTAACATAGAACGTTTTGAAATTAGTTTATGATGATGGTATGGTAAAGTATAACTACGCATAACTAGAACAAAAAAAATTGTACCGTATATAGGATTTTGCGGTTTGATTTCTGTAATTAAAACTGCGAACCGAACCGCGCGATTCACTATTAAAAAAAGCGAACAAAACAAATAGGTTTTTGCGGTTTTTGGTTTGGGTCGATTTGGTTTTGGTTTTAAACTCCCCCAACGCCTGCATAACCGTGGGCGATATTTGCATACAGTCATCAAAGCAAGAGTCTCGAACATTTGACTCTTTGTTAGAGTGCATATTCTCTTCTTTAATTCCATTAGGTGCATATTCTCCTTGCTGACTATACAAATTTAAATGATCCTGCACCGTTATAGGTAGAGCTTGTTGGGCATTAGATGGCTCAACGAGTCTCAAACTATCACTAGGATCATCGTTGGAAAGACCACAATGAATGACAAAATTTTGTCTATAGAGATTTAACACTACCGCATATCTAAGACGGAATTGAAATCCAAAACCTTGATTAAACATACAATCACGGATCACCTAACAAATACTGTTATATATCTTTCTTTATTGTTTTAATGATTGATTCCAACCAAGTAGCAGCTGAGCTGCAGCACTATGAGAGAATAGGTTGTGATTTGGATATGTACTGGGGTGTACTATCCATTCTAACAGTATTTATCTATGTTCATGCACTTGGCAGCTTGAGGGCCAACTATGTTTCATTTGAAGTGAGAGAAAATGAAATGATGATGATGAGCAGGTACAGGTAGGTAGATATGGGCCGCACAGGTGTCTCAATGTTGCTGCCTTTGCTGACTCATCATGACTCACTCTCCCTTCTTGCCTTTTTTATTTTTAATTATAATTAATAAATTAATTAATTATTTCAATTTTGTAAACTTTTTGTCATTGAAACAGAGTGTGGGAGCCCAGGTTATGGGCCCACTTGCTCTTGCTCGTATGATTTGGGTGGTGGGGGATCTTGTCTTGTCAAACATATGTACGTACGTTCATTCATTTTTTAAGCAAGTTGGTGTAACTTGTTTAGAAATCATTGATCATTGAATTAGTATGGTTATTTTGTTTTTTGTTTATCAAAGGAGCTATACATATATAAGTGGGGTTAATTTTAGGTGAGGAAACTAACAAGATACTCGTGCATTCACATGATGTTGATTTAATATAAATAAATAAGTTTTTTACGACAAAATGCAAAAAATAATTATATTGTAATTTGACAACATATATTATTTTCTCGCTAGGACAGTTGAAAGACAATTAAATTAGATTAACAACATGTAATATTTCTATGTCGAGACTTAATGACAATGATGTGTTATGACCGTGGACTTAATATTTTTATATCCAACGACTATTATGTGTTATGAGTATTTTTGGGAGGGGATTTTGGAGGGAGGGGGGAAGAGGAGGAGAGAAGATGCCATATTTTTTAATTCTAAATCGATGAAATAATGAATTGTCTCTAAACATAAATGAAGTGTGATTAAAAATATTTTATTGCTATCTTTCGTGTTATATTCTGTATTTGAAGTAGAGTTATATAACCATGGTGGCTGTAGAAAATGTGTTTGCAACACAAAATTTGAATAGATTGGTAGGAGATGGATGTGTATTTAAACTTTATTTTGGATGATTTAAGCCGCAATTGGCAGCTCTAGATTTGGTTGTTTTCATTATTTTTTTCATAGGTATATTGATACATGTCCTCTCGTCACTATTTACCTTTCAATAAATTTAGGGTCCGTTTGGTAGTCAGGATAGGATAGAGACAGGGTATGATATGAAGTAGAATACAGATAAGATATGATAGTCATATGATAACACTATCATATCATGTGTTTGATATGTAACACCTGATAAGATATATGATAATATATATTATAATCTTTTATGTAAAAAGATAACATATATGTTATTCTGTTATATATTTTAGATAAACTAATAAATTATGATTTGATAAATATCATGTTAATGACAAAATTACCATTGTAACAACTATATTTCATTTGTTGAAAAATTAAATTAGTTTTCTATTTTTATATTTAGATTTTTAATTTTGGATTATTCAAAAAGACAAAATTACCCTTACCATCAAATTGTACATTATTCAATTTAACATCATTTTTATTTATTTATGTTTTCTAACATATGAGTATATATTTATATTTTAATAGATTTCAGGTTTATATATTTTAAAATATATTTTAGAAGCGTAAATGAAAAAACTATTTTCTTATCATATCCTGCAGGTTTCCAATTCAGCTCAAACTCATGATAAAATTTTAACTATAGAGACATGATATGATAAGTCATGCGATTAGTTATCATATTTTGTTAGCTCAATATACATTTAACTGACACATGATATGATAGACTTATGATATCGTGTCTTCTTCGTTATAATGCAAACGGGTAGTAAATTATTTTGGTACCAACCTACTCTATAGTATATAATACACTATATCATATATATCTATAGATACAAGGAAGTGCATGAAAAGCTTAAGAATTTGAACAGGAAGCCATCACGTAACCGCGACTAGGTACGTAGCTTTAAGACTTCACTATATATGTGAAAATTCTATGAACCTTTTTCTTGGTTCTTTAAATCGTCACATCTACTCACATTAGCTATAAATCCTACAACTTGTTTACTTGGACCACAGATATCCAATATATAAAGGGACAATAATAGACTTTTCGCTAAAAAAAATATTATTTTTATGCACTGTCCACATATATACAGGCTGTATTCATAATCATAATTTAATTTTATAAAATGGTTAATAAAATATACAAGCTTTTTTCTATCATGTAGAAGTAATTAATTATAAAGTATATAACCTTGTGCGCATGCGATGTGCCCACCAAAACCCAACAAAGGAAACGAGGCCAAATGCCTTAGCATGTTTAGTTTGATGAACTTAAAATAAATAAGCAAACATTTTAATTCATCTTAACAATGTATGCCGCTTGTCATAGAATTGCAATTGAAGCGGCAATAATTTTTTGTTCTCTTCCCAATTTTTGTTCCCTTCCTACGTGTCTTCTTCTTTACATGATATTGTGTCCAACAATATATTTTTAGCTTCATGCTTTATCTTGCTAACGTCATAATCTTTGAAAAAATCAACAGCCAATGAATAATATAACATCTCTATTCATTCACACAGTATTGGAATTTTTTCTTCTTTTTTATTCACTTCTTACATTTACTTTTTTTTATAAAGTGTGATCTTGAGACGTTGTGTTAGGGGTATTTTAGGATCCCAGAAAAACTTACATGCCCAATTTCATGTTTCTCATTTATTTTGATAATTTCACACCAACGAATATTGAAGAATACTTAAATTGGTATTTAGTTTAAAATCAAACTCAACACGATACCTACATACGTGTTTTCACTTTCTAATTGTGTTTTTCTTCTTTTCTCTTTAATTATGGGTTAAGTTTTTCTTCAAATTAGACTTTTTTTCTTATTATCTCATGGATGTTCAATTCCAAGTCTTTGTTAAAGAAACACTTTTAACTTTTACACTTCTAATTTAAACTTATCTTCTTGCCTTTTTGGTTTCAGTTTTTATTTTGTACTTTTTGTTGTTTATTCATTTTTCTCCTTCTTTTATTTTTTTTATTTTTTTTTTAGATATGCAATTGTTAGTGGGGGTGGGGGAAATGTTAGTTTCCGAGACTTGAACCCGGGACCTCCTTCTTGCACTCATATGGTGCACTCCTTCATGTCCCTTAGCTCGCCAACTGAGCTACCTTACCGAGACTTCTAATTAATTTATTAAGTCATTATGTTATACCAATAAAATTGAAATTATGGTCAATTTTCTGTTCAATGGCCTTCCTATTTTTTGTTTCCACTTTTGATTTTTTTCCTTGCCTTCCTTATTTGCAACATGTTTTGGCTTTTTCACTGGGAAAATACATAAATTCAGCACCAATCAATAGTTAAAGTTTTCAACTTGATACATCTACACATAGAATTTTTTCCAAATAAGTATATTTATTACGGGTATGGGTACATGTGGGCACAGTTACCTCAATATCTGGCTCCGCCACTAGTGCAGAAAAGGGATTTAAAGTCAGACAAATTGGACATTTAAAGTCACGCGCCAGCGTGACTTCTATTAAGGCGACTTCGTATGTCAGGAGATTTAAAGTCGCGCGAGTGCCTGACTTCATAAGTTTGTTTCTAAGTCAGACTTTTAACCGCCTGACTTTAATTCCTCGTGTTCTCTCTAGACCAGCCTCTGTGGATAGCTTTTAAAGTCACACGCCAGACTTTAAAGATGTTTTTAAGTCAGGCGTTTTAAATGCTTGACTTTAAAAGTTATGTTTTTAAGACATACATTTTAAATGCTTGACTTCAAAAGTGTTTATTTAAGCTTTAATTCTTTTTAGCTTTTTGGGTGATCCTCGTGCATATACTAATTTGGCCCCACATCAAATTCATTAAATCTAGCAATACATATTCTATATAAAATAAATGTATTATATTTTGCTCAAAAAATATCATTAGCAAACTAAAAATATCACAACATACAAATTCAACATAGCATTTCTAAAAACTGAACATAATATTTTAATCAAATTTGACAATAAGAATCTCCCCCATCTATATTACAGAAGATTTCATCAGTACAAGAATACTTATTTTCATCACAATCTTCTAAACAGTGACCGTCTAGTTTCTCCAAACTAACATACAAAGCAATCCGACTAAAAAATGAAAACAACGTACTGTCATGAACTCTGGACTTTTGATTTTGAGCAACACATTCTGAAATCCACATTAAATTCCGGATTTCCTGCTCCCTTAGCCTCATATATGCGAAAAACATAGCATAGTGAAACTGCAATTTTGAAAAATTGTGATGTCTTAGTAAAGAACAAGAAAGACATCTCCTATATATAAATTAACAACCTCCACCTATTGAAAATGAGAAAAAGAATTTCGATCATAAATTGCTTCAGGTTCCTATATAAATTCCAGATCTGATCGAAATTCTGACTAATACACAGTTTAATTCATACTGTTTATTTAATACAAAATGAGATTATTAGATTAAATTGCACAATACAATTAGTCAATTACACAAACACCTTGTGACAAAATTCAAAATCAGAAGAACAAACGCTAAGTACATTGTCAGATTTATTTACCTAAACTCAATCCATGCAGAACGTAAACATCAAAGCTAAAACAAACAAAGAATGAAAAAGTAAAGATAGGAAAAGTAAAGATAGAAACAAACATCTGGCTCAACTACATGGAGCAAGTATAGGAAATAACTATGATCTATGTTACCAATCTTTTCCTTGTTCCAGTCAGCAAAGAATAAAAATGTGTAAATAAACGTGAAACCAAAAGAACTTCCCCATATTTAGAGAATCGAAAAAGCATTGCTACTGCAAGCCATATATACATACAAGAGATGTGAAGAAAGAAGAAAAATTCAGTTTCAACCCAACCTCTCATAATCGAGACATACAACCAAGTAAAATGCAGACCTCTAATCACAAAGCCTATTCCAAACATGCCTATAACACATTCTTTGTGAATTAGAATGCAACAGGATAAATGTTTTTCTAAAGAATTGTTGAACAGAAAGAAATATTTGAGCAAAGTAAAAGGGGATAATTGCTTGAGTAAAAATAAACGGACTTGATAAATCGAAAACAAACAATGTAATTACATCACGATCACACACAAAGAAGACATAAATATGAACAGTTATTGCAAACCAAACAAATAAACAAAGAATTGAGATCGATTATGGCTAACTGTTTAGCCATTGCACATGCTTTGTCGAGTTGGTTGAGAATTTCATAGTAGAAGACGAGAGAAGTTAAGAGCCAAACCCAATCTTATAGGATGAGTAGATGGAAGATCCGCTTGAGCAATATCCTTCAAGATTCACACACACACACACACACACACACACACACACACACACAAAATTAATATCAACAATTAAATCAAATCATTTTTCTTTCGGACAAAAAAAGAGTAATTGAATTGAAAAAACTGAGCAACCTTGTAAGAGAGCATAGTTTCCTCAAGAAGATTTTCTTTCATCACCAATTTTAAATTCAAATATATACCTATGATAATCACCTTTCATTTTGAAATAAAAACCTTGGATTCACTTGAAGATGCGAAGGAATGAGATTAGAGTCCAACAAGTTGAGTATACTTGACACAAACATGAGAGAGTTCGGTTTCTCAAAGAATTGTTAAGCATCTTGATCTAAAAGATGCAACCTCTCAAACACCGAACTCAAGCAATTTATGAGAAAAAATGATTAAGAAATTATTCAAGAGATGAATTAAACTAAACCTAAATCAATCAAAATCAAGAAAGGGGGAAATCATTCAAAAACTAAAATCAAGCCAGATTAGGGTTCAAACACACAAGAAATTCGATGTAAGCCGATTATTCGATGTAGTCCACCGTGACATTGTTCCACCGTGATCCCGAAACTATGCGATCTTGCGAGTCCGGCGACCATTCCACACGATCCCACCTCGTCGTGCTCATTTTCGTGATTCTCCTTGCCACGAACTCGCCCAAGCCTTGAAAGTTTGTGGACTCAAATGACGATTATAAGCGATTTCCACCTTATTGTTGAAACCCTAAAATTGTTAAAACACTAATTAACATTAGGCTTCTCCTCAACACCCTATTCGAGTTTTCCTACAACTAATGATTGTTGAAACCCTAAATTGGTTGAAACATTGATTAACAATAAAGCAAAGAGGAGATGAGTGGGAGAGGAGAGAGCGATGGGGAGAGTGAGACAGAGAGAGAGCAATGGGGATGGTGAAGAAGAAATGAATAGGAGAGGAGAGGTCGACCCAGAGCGGGAAGAGCGCGCTACGAAATTTGAGGGAGAACGCGTTCTAGAGAGCGTTATTTTTAGGTTTCTATTATTTAAGACTTTTGAAGTCACGCGATATACCAGTCTGTCTTAGATTGTTAAAAGTGTAATACTTTTGAAGTCACGCGATATATCAACCTGTCTTAGATTGTTAAAAGTTTTCACTTTTGAAGTCGGTAGGTTTACGCTTGACTTAAACACACGCGCCTCTCTACGTATCAAGTCGGGCATCTGAGCGTGTGACTTTAAATGTCTAATTCTTTTCCTGATTTTGCACTAGTGCGCCCTATTTATTAACTGGTAGTCTAATTATCCATTTATTCAACTAGCGGGTACCCGTTAAACTACCCGCCCCGTATCTGTCGCGGGTACCCACGGGTGTATTACCTGTTATGCGAATTTCCTTTTTTGACATTCCTATTACATCAACACAAATTAAACAAAATGCCTACTTAATTGTCGTAAAAGATTGGAGCAAATTATCTATTGTTGTATTTCTTTTCTTTGCGCTTTTTTGAGTTTACTTATTTAATCAATCGTTACCAACCCGGCCCATCTGGATGGGTCGTAGAAGCTAGTTAATTTATATAATCATATCTCACGACTAACTTTTAAGATCAAATATTGTGAGTGATCTAGGCAATTATCCTATAATATATGCGGCTTGTCACCTGCCGCGCCAAAATGCTTTTTTTTTTTGTTTTTTTTTTGTCTTTCTTGCCTTTTTTTTTGTTTTCTGTGTTTTTGGTTTTGTTTTTTTTCTTCTTTTTTTGTTTCTTAATTTGTTTCCTTTTTTCTTTATTTATATTTTAAGGTTCTACATTTTTTTCTTTATTATATTTTAAAGAGTATCTCACGGTCCTAAAAAATTTTAGATGTTTAAATATATGAAGTTTATTATTCAATAACGGATCAGATTAACTTTATTTATTTATAATTTTATGAAAAAAAGAATAAAGTGAGATCCTAAACAATTGATATCCATGTGTTTCACTTTCTAATTGTGTTTTGTTTTTTTCTTTCTAATTATGAGTTAATTTTAATATTCACATTTATTAAATATGGAATATGTTATTAAATTTATTTAGACTTTTTTCTATAATCTATGGATGTTTAATTTCACCGTCAATGTTAATATTCTTTCATTTTTTTTATATTCGAGTATCGTGTTGCAGCATTTACTCCCGCAAGAACTTCAGTCACATTTATAAAACATCCTCATCATCTTTTTTCAACTTTGTATAGTTGCTTCTATTTTATTGGTGATTTACATCCAACCCTAGATGATACCCACATGTTTCACTTTTTAATTTTGTTGTATTCTTTTCTTTCTAATTATGTGTTTATTTTGATATTTACATTTGATAAATATGGATTATGTTATTAAAAATTTTAGACATTTTCTTTCTGTTATCTATGGATGTTTAATTTCAACGTCTTTGTTAATATTTTTTAATTTTATAATCTTCTTATTTAATTTATAGTTATAATTTAATTTTATTTGCAGTTATTTGACTATATATTTTACAAACTAACACCGTTGGTTCACTAGCATAAGCGACCATTGGACACGGGGTCGACTTGATGCTCCCAATTTCGATTCTCACATTAGACATCTACAGTTAAAAAAGAAACCCAACATGAACATTGAGGTTTGCTCTGTCACTTTAGCGCCAACTCCCCCCCCCCCCCTTTTTTTATCTTCTTCCTTTTTTTTTTTGATATTTTGTTTTTTGCTACACTTTTTTTCTTTTTTTTTTCTTCTTTTATATAACTTTAATTTTTTATCCTCTTTCTTTTTTGTTTCAGCTTTTTTCTTCTTTTATATTTTCGGAGGTACTTTACAGTTTCAAAAAAAATTAGATGTTTAAATATACAATTTTTGTTGTTGAATAATCGATTCGGTGAAAAAAAATAATTTCATACCAAAATACGTTATGTGAGATGCTTAACAGTGTACTTTGGTGTACTTGATGGTGAAAAAGAATATTTTATAACAAAATGTGTAAAGTGAAATGTTAAGTGGTATGTTTTGAGGTACTTTACGATTTAGGAAAAAATTGAACTCTTCAATAATCGATTTGGTAAAAAAAATTAATTTCATGAAAAACTACGTAAAGTCAGATGCTAAAAAGTGTGGTTTGGTGTAATTGATGGTGAAAACAATTTGTTCGGCTTGGCATATGCGCGCCAAAGCCAATTTTTTTTTTTTGGTTCCATTTTTTTTATTCTACAGTTTTTTTTTTTGGTTTTAGTTTTCTTTTTGTTTTTTTTCTGTTCTTTTTGATTTTTCTTCAGGTTTTTTTTCTTCTCTTATATTTTAAAGAGTGGTTTACAGTCTCGAAAAATTTTAGATGCTTAAATATGTAAATTTTGTTCTTCAATAATCGATTCGGTAAAAAAAATTCATTTCATGAAAAACTACGAAAGTTAGATCCTAAAAAGTGTGGTATGGTGTACTTGATTGTGAAAAAATTATTTTGTAACAAAATGTCTAAAGTGAAATGTTAAGTAGTGCGTTTTGAGGTATTTACGGGATTTGAAAAAATTTAACTCTTCAAATACCGTAAGTTTGGTAAAATATAATAATAAGTTTCTGAAAAAATACGTAAAGTGGGATGCTGACAGTTTATTTTGGGGTACTTTAGGACCCCAAAAATTTGTAGATGTTCAAATACACGAAGTTCGTTCCTTAATAACTCTTTCTTTTTTATTTTATAATCTTCTTATTTAATTTTATAGTTTTAATTTAATTTTATCTACGGGAACTTCAGCCACATTTACAATAGATCATCAATCGTACTCTTTCAACTTTCTATATGTGCTTCTATTTTATTGGTAATTTCCATCAAACCCAGCATGATACCACGTGTTTCACTTTCTATTTTGTTGTCTCCTTTATTTTGGTCATTTTGCACCAACGGGTATTATTTAATTGGTTTTTATATTTTTATCTTTCTTTAATATTCGAGTACATGCGGTGTTCTTTGCATTGATCAGACTCCCGTGGGAATTTCAAACCCTTTACAATAGAACCTTCATCATCTTCTTTCAACGAGACCTTCAGTCACATTTACAATAAAACCTCCATAATATTTTTCAACTTTGTATAACTGCTCCTATTTTATCATTGGTTTTTCTTCAACCATGCATGATATCAGAATTAACGGAGAGTTTTTTTTTTGAGAGAAAAATCAAGGGAGAGTTTTTTGACAAAAGAATCAAGGGAGAGTTAATAGTCTATGTTTGGTTCCGTAACAAAAAAAGTATATTTTTTTTTTGACAAAAAAAAACTATATTTGGTTTCTATACTATTTAGCTTTTATTTAAAGTGTCATTAGTAATCCAAGTGTTGCTGGGTTTGGTGGTTTGATCCGTGATTGCGGTGGAATTTTCATCCGTGGTTTTTATGGTGTTCTTTGTGTGACTGATGTGATTTATGGTGCTCTTGGTGTACTTGATTGTGAAAAAAATTATTTTGTAACAAAATGTCTAAAGTGAAATGTTAAGTAGTACGTTTTGAGGTACTTCTGGGATTTGAAAAAAATTAACTCTTCAAATACCAGAAGTTTGGTAAAATATAATAATAAGTTTGTGAAAAAATACGTAAAGTGGGATGCTGTCAGTGTATTTTGGGGTACTTTAGGACCCCAAAAATTTGTAGATGTTCAAATACACAAAGTTTGTTCCTTAATAACCCTTTCTTTTTTATTTTATAATCTTCTTATTTAATTTATAGTTTTAATTTAATTTTATCTATGGGAACTTCAGCCACATTTACAATAGATCATCAATCGTACTCTTTCAACTTTCTATATGTGCTTCTATTTTATTGGTAATTTCCATCAAACCCAGCACAATACCGCATGCTTCACTTTCTATTTTGTTGTCTTCTTTATTTTGGTCATTTTGCACCAACGGGTATTAAATCTTTTCTTTAATTGGTTTTTATATTTTTATCTTTCTTTAATATTCGAGTACATGCAGTGTTGCTGCATTGACTGTACTCCCCGTGGGAATTTCAGTCACCTTTACAATAGAACCTTCATCATCTTCTTTCAACGAGACATTCAGTCACATTTACAATAAATCCAAATGCTACCTGCAGACATAAATGTTTTTAGAAATACTACATAAAGGATTATAATTACCCCTATGTATGTTTTACCCCTATAGAGGATCATAATTACCCCTATGTATGTTTTACCCCCTACGTACGAAAACTTCTTAGTGTGACCTTCCCAATAAAGGGTACACTTGAGTAGCGCTATTACCAATGTAATTATGTCATCTACATTTCGAAGCACGGTGACTACAAAGTTGATATGACTATTCAACACAACAATACCCCACATGTCCAACATTGATGGTGTGTTTGGATGGTGGAGGGAAATATTGTTAAAGGAAATATTGGTGAAGGAATGAACGTGCTTAGAAAGTGGATTGAAAGTGAGATGATTCTTCTTCTTTTGATTCTTCTTCTTCCAAATCAGTGCCCAAGACGCTGGTGTCTTTGTAGGCTATGATTCTGTCTCCACCTTCCACACACAACTAACACAACTCACCTCCTTCACATGCACAACCATCAAAAAATTAAGTTATACTCAAAATTCAAGAAGTATTCATGAACAATAACCCCAAACATCCATAAGTCTTAAGCAAATCATGGAAGTAAACACCACAAAAAGTCAAGATACAATAAAACTCATCTAAAGCTTAATGTTACTAACATATATGTTAAATCAACACCAATACAAGTAAAGAAGTCTTAATGTTCATACTTAATTTAAGAACAAAATTAGTTTATCTCTTGCAAACTATAGAAGTATTCTCAATCATCATAAAAGTGAAATACAATTAGTCATATAGAGGAACAAATACTGAAAACAAATCTCATAAAGGAATACCTTTGGGTTTGATTCAGTCTTTATAAGCCGAGCTTGAAAAATATCGAAGTAATTTGTGGCTGCCCAATCTTGATTCAATCTTTATAACCAAGACACTATGATTCAAAGAAAATGAATGTAAAATTGTAGGGTGATCTTCTTCTATATCATCACAAGTTCATGCTAATAATACCAAAATCTTGCTTTTCTTAGCCATTCTGATGAACCTACACACTGCTTTACTTTGCTTACTTCCACCGTCTTCCACTCACTTCTCTTTCCAAACTTGCATTGGACTTTCTCAGCTTTGTCTGTTAGCTTCATTTCTTTTCGGTGGTGTTCGCCGGAGCAAGGTGGTTGATCAAGATTTTTTTTTGAGGGGTTTTAATGCGTACAATGAGGGGATTCCAAATATCATGTAGTTTTCTGGTTAGAAGTCTATGGTGGCCAGAAACTTGGAAGAAGGAGTAGATGCAAAAGTTTTCCGATCTACTTTGTTTCAAAAAAGGTTGAGACTTTCTTGTAGAGAGAGAAGGAGACAAACAAAATGGTGATCTTGGTAGGGAGGGGTGGCGAGTTGGCGGAAAGAAAGTGAGACTAAAGCGGTGGTCATTTTTCAAGACGGTTCCTTTTTGAAAAATAATAAGATAGGAAGATAGAGGGGGAGGAGGAGATGAAGAAAATGTAGTTAATATTTGAAAAAGAAGTTGAAATCGGTCGGATGTGAGAGAATAGGTGGAGAGCGGCCATGGGAGAGAAGAATGAGAGAAAGGGACAGAGGAGGGCAAGAGGGAGACGAGAGAGAGAATTCCTTATTTTGGTGATTTGAAAGAGAGAGAGAGAGATTGGAGCATGTACTTTTTGGAATTTAGTGAATAGGAACTACACTTGATATATAATTGCATTATTTACAAAAGTACCACTCACACTTTTTACGTACAATGTTTTTTGCGGGAGTTTTCCCGTTTCTCATAGCTTCTCATGCAGAGAGAGAAGCTGATTTTCAAGCAGCTTGACTTCCTGCTATTATATGTGCGGGATAACTTTTCAAAATTAGCAGTATTAAATATTAATGATTGAAGAGTTATGCATAAAACATTAATTTGAGGCAAATTTGGAATAAAAATATGAATATTATAATTCTAAAATAATGCATTGTCCTTTTTTCTTTCTTATTATAGGTTAATTTTTTGTATTTGTATTTAATGAATGTTGATAATTATTAAAGTTCTTTAGACTTTTTCTTCTTATTTTATCTGCGGAGGATGTTCAATTTAAATGTCTTTATTAAAGTTCCTTTTAAATTTATAATATTTGTTATTTAATTAATATTTATAATTTAATTTTTATTCACGATTATTAGATTTTATATTTTGCAAAGTAACATCATTTGCCTAATGGCATAAGCTACCTTGGGGCACGGGGACAACCTGTGCTCCTTAGCTTGATTGATTATCACGGATGACAAGCTCGATGTTGACCAAAGGTGCAATATTTTCTTTCAAGTCCGATGCGATATTATTCTTTCGAAAAAAATTAATTACTCGATTATACGATGAAATTTAGCCAACCCCGTGCATCGCACGGGTTATGGGGCTAGTATGTTGGGTTTGGTATGGTCGGCATATTTTAAGTTATGAATATAGTATTTAACTACTTCTACAAAATTATTATTTACTTTAATTTCTTTGTTTTATTTTGTTGTTTAGAAATAAGAAATGATGAAGTGTTTTTAGTAGAATTAAATAAAATCACATTATATTATTAATAAGGGAGTAGGAAAGCCTAGACTATATATGTATATCTTTAATTATTAAAATTAAAACATACAATGATATATGTATCTAATTAGCGTGCTTGGGACTCTAAACATGGTTTGGAAGAGTTTTGCTCCTTCTAAGGTTGTTGCATTTTCTTGGCAGCTCCTTTTGGATAGAGTTCCTACTCGGACGAACCTGTTTAGTAGAGGGGTTATCACAGATATTACTTCTACCTTTTGCTGTCTGCATGGGGATTTTCATTTGTTCAGCACTTGTCGCTTTGCTTTTGGGTATCGTCAGCTGGTTGAGTTTTGATTTTGTGATGCAGTAGGACATTTCATCCTTGTTCCATCAGTTTATTCATATTGAAGATCCAGCGAGGTGCAGGCGCGACTTGATGCTCATATGACATAACGTTCTCTGGGTCATCTGGGACTTGAGGAATAGTTGTATTTTCTCTGGTGGCAGTACTCTCGTGTTTAGGAGATCGCTCAATCAAATTTTATCTCTATCTTGGCATTGGTTCCAGGATAGATGTAAGTCTTCCCCTGTATATTTTATGAGTGGTAAGTTGATCCTCTTGATTGTACATCTCAGTGATAGGTTTCTTTTGTGGAGCGTGTGTAGGGTCTCATCATCTTGTATTGAGTTGAGTACTCATTGTGCTTAGCTTATTACTCATATATTTAATATAATAAGATGTTTCCTTTTTAAAAAAATATGTATCTAATTAACCTTTGCATATATATATATATATATATATATATATATATATATATATATATATATATATATATATATATCTTAGATTGATATTTTGTTTGAAGTGATGATATCTTTGATTGAAAATAGTCAAGGATATTTTATAAGTTGCATATATAGTTCTAGAAGTTTTCATTTCCAATGTGATAAGTTATGCAATGTAAAGGTAAGTTGTCTAAATTGGCAAGTTGAATATATATATATATTTATAAATTTGTTTTTAATTTCCAGAGAAACAGGTAGCTAGCTACTAACTACAATTGTACACGGAACTTCATCTTCCTCACCAATGCTCCAGCTAAGCGTAGACAATGGAGTTGCATATGTATCAGTGGAGAATTTTTATATATTTAAGATTGAAAACTAATTGGAGTATTTATTATATATAAACACGTGCAGACTCATTCGAACGTTCCACGTGGAAAAGCCTCTCCTCTGTCTGCTAAATCAATCCATTCTCTACATTGTTGTATCTGTTACGCTTTTCTGTTTCTTTTCATTTTCTCCTGATTTTATCTTCTACCCCAAGGCCGATCTCTGTATATAATACTTGACTTGAATAGTCTCCAATATGGTTTCTCTCTAATTTTTTGGGTTATTTTTAACTTTTTATTTTCATATATCTTTGACAACAAGTACGTACATGTTTTCACTCTCAGTAAAGCAAAACTTATCATGGGATATCATGTGAAGACAAGTTAAAAGATATCCATTTAGTACTGCATGTTTGGTTTGGCGGTGGAAGCATCTAGAAGTGCTTTTGAGATTAACTTTCGCGATTTTAGAAGAAAAAAAGATGTTTGGATTCTGATTGGAAAAATTGATTGTGCTTCCTAGAATTGATTTTCCTCAAGAACTATTTGTAAACCTTCCCGCCAGAAATCAATCTCAAAAATCAATTCTATTCACCGCTAAACCAAACATACACTTACTCGCTTTTTATATACGAATTCTACTTTTGCCTTTAAAAATAAAATTTAAAGACTGTAATTGAGCAAAATTATTTTGGTTTTTATTTATTTATTAGCAATTGTATTAAAGTAGATATGAAAGGGCTTCCGATCCTTCATGTTTGCATGCAGAAACCGTTAAAACACTCCAGTAAAACCCTCGAGAATTAAATTTGAGGAGATTGAAGAGCATTTTAGAGATTGTTTGATTTCCTTGTATTACTTCCTCATGTGAATTAATCTTCCAAATTTATCTCTTATTTATTGACTATGGTGGGCATGGAACAAATATGGTTTCGAAGGCAAAGAATTATTAGTGGGAGATTTGATTTAATGCGCAATTGAAAAAGTCAATGATTACCGTTTAGTCGCTGCAACAAGCAAACACTCCACAACTACTTGTTTAACCAACTCAAATGTACCGCGATTGAATGTTTGGTCCCCTCCTCCTATTGACAATTTTAAATTGAATCTTGATGCTGCTGGACCTGTTGATGGAAAATAGGGTTGTGGAGTTGCTATAAGAGACCACATTGGTTCATTTTAGCGGCATCAACTTGGTCATTGCAAAGACCACCTGATTTGTATATTCTAGAGGCAATTTTCTCTAAACTTTGCACTTGGTGACAATTTTTTTTTGGATACAAACTGAAACAGATTGTTTGCAACTGGTGACTGATGATTCCGCAAAACTTTCACTCTTATGCTGGGAGAATTGTTCTTTGATTGTGGCAATTTATCAAAGAATTTTAGAAGTTTTCATTTGATACATGTTATAAGGGAGGGCAATGTTGAAGTTCATAATTTAGTTAAGTATATATGCCTTTTCAAACTCTCATACCGTTTGGTTTGGGGAAATCCCTGATTGTATTTCATTTGCTTTGGCCTCCAATTTAGGAGAGTGCTAATGAAATCATTTCCACTTAAAAAAACATGGATATTTTGACAATTAAATCTTATATTTACACCAATATACTATACGAGTTTAATATGTGGTTAATTCAATTTGATAATTTAATTCATCACGTGTTTAATTGTTTTTTTTGACACAACGTGTTTAATTGTTGGTGGCCTAACTCTTTTTCACTACAAGAAATTAGGTTATGACCACGAACCCGTAGGTAATGAATGAGTTACCGACAAACCTGGTCGTCGATACTGAGGGAGGAAATTCATATGTATTTTGAAGGCATTACAGACGGATTTGGCCATCGGTACTGGGCGTTGGAAATTCAAATCTGTTCTGAGGGTGTTACAGACAGATTTGGTCGTCAGTATTGAGAAAATGTAATTGTTGTGGTAACGTCGGAAAAATTCAGCGATAATAAAGCGAAGTTATGACACACTTTATTACCAACTGATATGCCCATTGTTAATTTTTAAAAATCCCCAAATCACAAAGAGAAACTCATATTTATGTTTTTCCTCCATTTCTCTCCTCTTCTCTTCTCTTCTCTTCTCTCATCTCCCTCTCCGTCGCGAAGCTCCACCACACCACACCACCACCAAACGTACCGTCGCCACCACACCACCATATGTACTAGAGTTCTCCCTCTTCTTCTCACTGAAACTCTCCTTTACTTGCCACAACTGAGCAACCACCACCAGGGGTCGTCTCTATTTTCCGCTTCCACTGTTGTTGCTTCTGTCTTCTTCTTCTTCTTCAGTAAGTGCTATGTTTTTTTTCATTTTATTTTATTGACATTTTAGTGTAATGTTCAGATTAGGTGGTTAGAAGAAGAAGCGGGTATTTTGAAATGGTGTAGGATTGAAATTGAAGTTGAAATTGATTGCTATTATATTAATGTTTTTTTCCATCGATCCTAAAGTATATTGTAAACAATTTAGATCAAAAGAAGACAGAGGCAAAATTTGCAATTATATTATTGTTAAATTGTGTGTTGTTGGTGGAAAGGGTGAGGTGTGGTCTCTAACCCCCTATTTTGCTCGAAATCATATCCATTGAGATAATTGTGTGACATTAATACTAACAACAGTAGGGTGGGAATTATAAATAATTTCCTTCATTACTTGGATGGAAAATGGTTTTGTGTTGGCCATGACCCCCATGCATACATGGCTCAAAATCATCTCCACCTGAGATCATATCAATGCTACTAACTTGATAGGTTATTGGGAATGTTATCGGAATCTAACACACTTTTTTAAATTTGTGTAGATGAATTTGAATAATTGAATCGTAGTTGGGTGTACGACAGGTTACATCTGGGACAGGCGGGTTTGAAGCAATCTTTTGTAATTGGGGTTGAAGAACTTATGGTAGCAAGCCGACATGAATTGACTAAATTTGAAGGGGGCCAGGTTAGATGTCTGTACGTTGTTTGCGACGGTGTACCTAACAGGACCGAAAATGAAGTTAGGTATCACTTGTATAATTTAGGGTTTAGGCCTAGTTAATGCATAATTGGGTTGATCATGGGGAAGAACTTACAAGTTTTGATGTAGGGACTTCAAGTAGTTCTGGTGTTACACCTAATGAAAAACTTGAGTCAATGGAAAACATGATTTGTGATGCTCTTGGGGTTAAAGGTGCATTTGATAAAACACTTGTAGGTAATGTTTTTCGACGGATTTTCCGCCGGTAATTACCGACGGAAAAACCGCCGGAAAAAATCATTTTTTAAATAAAATCTGTCAGTAATGTCACTAAATCCACAGCAAAATCATATTCTTTTTTTAAAAAATATCTGCGGTTTTTATTTCTATTAATTATAATTATAATTATAATTATAATAATTTAATAAAATGAGAGAAATGAGAGTATGGGTAGAGGGATGAAATAGGAGAAATAGATGAGAGAAATGAAGAGGGAATGAGATGAGACTATTGTAGGAGAGGAAAGAAAAAATGTGATAAAGATGAGAGTATAACAGTAGGAGAGAGAAGAAATGAGAGAAATAGAGTGAATATGTGAGGAAATGAGAGAAATGAACGAATGGCAAGCGAGTGGAAGTGGTGGGAATTTTGACGGAAATTTTTCAAATTCCGAATTCCCGCCCACTTTGGAAAGTCTGTCGGAAACGATTATCGACAGAAATTTTTTGCCGGAAACGATTAACGACGAAAAAAAATATGCTTAAAAGATTACCGACAGAAAAAAAATCTGCCGAAAAGTCCAAATTCTCTGTCGGAAACTTACCGAGGGAATTCGCCGGAAACTCCACTTTATCTGCCGAAAACTTACCGACGGAAAGTCCAAAATTTCAGCCAGAAACTTACCGAAAAAAAATATCTGACGGAAAAAATCCGTTGGAAAATTTTGCCAGTAATACGCGTTATTCTTGTAGTGAAAGAGATTTTGGTTTGACTTTCAACGTAGATTTTTACTGCTAGATCATGTATTTATAAATAACAAGAAAGCCTTCAAGAAGGGGGAAGTGGAAACAGATGGACCACCCGCCTTTATTAACATGAGGTGAAATCTAGAGCAAAGTTTTGGATCCGCCACAAGCCACATACGGAAGTAGGTACACTTCCTCGATCGGAAGGTTATGGGGTTGGCATAACTGGATAAAAAGAAGTATATTTTAGAATTTCCCATATTGGAGAGATATTTACTGGGATACAATCTCTATGTTATGCACATCGAGAAAATTTTCTTTGATAGCAATTTAACAGTGTGATGAATGTGAAAGATAAAACTAAAGACAATAATAAGCCTAGACTGGATTCTGCTCTTTGCTGTAGCAAAAATCGATCCAATTTGAATTTGAAGCCAATGGTTAATGGCAAGATGTCAAAACTCAGCCAATTACTCTCTAACACTCGAAGAAGCAAAATTTATTTGTCGATGGTTGAAAGGATTGATGATATCATATGATTATTTTTCTAATCTAGCAAGATGTCCAGATGTGAAAACCGGAAAGATGTATGGTACGAAATTCATAATTAAATAGACAAAAGTAGTTAACTTTTTGCTTATAATTTGGAAAAAAAATTAAGATTTTTTTCTTATAATTTGTGACAGAGAGAAGGGAGTAGTTTAATGGTATTTTTTGACTACAAACTTTTTTTTTATCAAACGGGCATGAAGCCCTGAATAGATTAAAAAAGAGAGGAAAAAAGATGACAAAAAAGAGCTCAAGAGGACTAGACCAAAACCCTTAGCAGAAAGGACAGAGAAAACAATAATAGGTAGACCCTACCAGAGTCTCCTAAAACACACCAACCTAGGAACTAGGACTAGCAAAGAAAAAACAAATTAAGAAGATATAGAGACAGAATTTTTCTTTGGCCGAGTATTATATCCTACAAATTTCTAGACCAACTTCTTTCTTTGATGAGATTTCTTCTTTTGGGACTCGGGAACCACTATTTCAGACTTGTCATATAGACCATCAATTCCTGGGGTTATAGGATCATCAACTTCAACAAACACATCACCCCAAAGCTTCCTCGAAATTATCATGTCAGATGCTACCACTAGATTAGAAGTAACATCAGACATTGAGGCAAATAGCGAATCTAGCATGGTAGTGGGAGGTTGAGTGGAGGATGAGTCAATAAAATCACTACCATCCAAGAGTGTACTAGGGGTAGAAGCATTAACTTCTGGATCGAGTTTAAAGATTTGTCATGTGGCTGCATATATGAATGTGCCAGTTTCTTACCGTCATCCAAAGCCACAGAGACGTTGTCGCAATGCATGACCTCCTCTCTAATCCCATTAGGTGAAGATTTCACTTATTGCTGCTGTTGTTGGGCAACTTTCTTCTTGTAAATCACTTGAGGATTAGGTTTTGCTGAGTGATCTTTGGATCTTTATTCTTTTCCTCACTAGAGTGCATCATTCTTTTGCAATTACTAGTAGTCTTACAATTCATACAGAAAAAAGACAGATTGTCATACTTAATGCTGACTACAAACTATTCTAAGCATTAGAAGAAAATTCTAGCACTTTTACATTTCAAAAAATGTTTTTGTTTTGACAGATCCAAAAAATGTTTTTAATCATGTATTCATATAGAAAAATGTTTTTCTATCACAAACTATCTTGCAATCCCCTCTTCATTAATACATAGTCATTTTTTTTTGGTGTTTTAGGCGGCAACATGGAAGTTATCATGTTAGGCATACATGGAAGTAGATATAGATACACATTCCCCATGTGGTGGAAGGATGTAATTGGATCAATGTGTACTTTTTCATTATAGGACGCTGTCAAATTTTTATTTGTAGGACATGTTATTATGTATGTATGTTAATGTAAATGCATGTATATGAAAGAAGGTTCAATATTAACATTGTTGTTAATATGGTAGATGGTTATGGTTTCTTATGCATTGGTAAAATCCCTATATATTAATACACTAACGTGATTTTTCACGTTTTGAGCGGCAATTTTTTTTTTCTTTTTTTTAGTCCCTTTATCTACTTTTTTTTTAAGTCCATTTATGTGTGTTATTTAGTCATGTATGTGTTATAATATGGTACACTTTACACTGGCTACTTTATTAATCAATTTGGGGAGGCATTTTTTGATAACATTACCAATATACCCCTCATTTTGTACCCCACTGTTTACCAATATACCCCCACTCTATATTTTTGGACTGACATACCCCACTCTATATTTTGTACCCCACCATTTACCAATATACCCCTCATTTTGTACCCTCTACTGTTTACCAATATACCCCACTATATATTTTTGGACGACATACCCGATAAATTTTTTATTTGTCCAACACTTTTTTTATTATCTCTCTTAATTAATACACAATCGTTGACTTCCCACTTTATTCCCACCATTTGCTAATATACCCCTCATTTTGTACCCCACTTTGCTTATCAATATACCCCACTCTATATTTTTGGACCGACATACCCCCACTCTATATTTTGTACCCCACCATTTACCAATATACCCCTCATTTTTACCTCATTGTTTACCAATATACCCCACTCTATATTTTTTGAACCGACACATACCGACAAATTTTTATTTGTCCAACACTCGCTTTTTTTCGACTTTTGGTGGGAAAATTTTATTCCCACCATTTACCAATATACCCTCCTTTTGTACCCCACTCCAATATACCCCACTCTATATTTTTGGACCGACATACCCCTGACAATTTTTTTTTGTCCAACACTCTTTTTTTTATCCACTTTTGGTGGGAAAATTTTATTCTCACCATTTACCAATATACCCCTCATTAGTACCCCACTGTTTACCAATATACCCTCACTCTATATTTTTGGACCGACATAACCCCACTCTATATTTTGTACCCCACCATTTACCAATATACCCCTCATTTTTTACCTCACTGTTTACCAATATATCCCCACTCTATATTTTTGGACCGACATACCCCTGACAAAATTTTTTTGTCCAACACTTTTTTTATTATCAAAATGTACCCTCATTTTGTACCACACTGTTTACCAATATACCCCACACTATATTTTTGGACCGACATTGTTGCCTCTTGACTACCGATTTTGTACCCCAATGTTTACCAATATACCCCCACTCTTTGTTTTTTTCCAGCACTCATTGTTTTTTATTATCAAAATGTATCCCTCATTGTTAAATACATATTTTTTTTGTTTTTTTTGTACTCCCATTGTTTACTAATATACCCCCACTCTATATTTTTGGACGGACATACTCCTGACAGAAATTGAACCAATCAGATTTATGTTTGTAATAGGTAAATACGATTTATGTTTTTTCAAGTCGTATTTACCTATATATACGATTTCCATGACAAAAAACAAAAAAAATTTAAAAAAATGAATCCTATTTATCTCAGAATAAGGTAAATACGATGCAATTTTTTAAGGAAAATTGGATTTATGTTTGATGAAGGTAAATACGACCTAATATTTTTGAAGCTTCTGGGAGGAAATCGTATCTAGATAAATACGATGCAAATTTTGCTGGAATTCGTATCTAACTCCTAGAAGGTAAATACGGCAAGCTGTAAATTATTTCTGATCAAATCGTATGTAAGTGCAAAATGGTAAATATAACATAATCGTTGGTTAGTTAATATCTACAACAAAATTTCAATGCATTTTTTTAACCAATAGTTGACATTCATTTTTTTTGAACTATCTTGCCCTCATTATTGTTAAAGAGTGTTTTTATTACATTTCTCACATTCTAAATCACCACCATGCATTGGTTCGTATCTTTGCAAATATATCATATATAAAGACAACCCTGTTAACATAAAAATTATATTCTATGTTTAGTTGTAAATTATCAATTCGTATCAATCACTAAGTTTGTAATACATAATTTTTTAATTTTTTTTTCACAACTTATAACCACGTCCTGTGCATATAATGAGCTTTTAGACACGCCTAGACTTCATCCCACCAAGGGCTATTGTTGCCTCTTCGTCTTATATATATGTGTTTCGTATTTTTATGTCCCCTTATAAAATGTTGATGTTTTTTCAAAACTACATCTGTAGGCCTGTTAATCACCTTCCCGTGCATAGCACGGGCATGTGTCCTAGTGATCCATATAGAAAATGTTTTTAATCATGTATGTATTCATGTCTTGATAATGTAATAGCCGCCAAATATGTAGCCTATAGGATCAAATATATATGGATTAGGGTAATCATTTTGGATTGCATCTGAAAGATTTAAAGGACTTTGGACATTATCAGAGAATATTTCTCAAAAGATGTGAAAACAGACTATGACTGATTCATTAAAATTTAATTAATCTGGACTTGTATTTCTCCTGAATCAAACAAACATAATAAAATCTCAACATGCATGCAATTGCAACATATGAGGAAAAAAATGAGGCTGCGTGTATAATCGTTATCCCTGCTCCTATCTCCAGTTACGTACGTTGGTAGCAGAAAGTAGCAGTGCAATATTTGAACATGCATTTAGCTCTGCCAAAGTAGATCGTGTCGGCATTATAGCCTTGCGTGACGCTTTTGTCATGACGACCACCACCGCTTCTCTTTTTCATGTGGGAACAATGTTGAATCCGGACAACATCACATTAATCATTACTTCAAATATTTTTCAAGTATATCTTTATGTTATTTTTCCATCCTATTTTTATCATAAATAAATATAAGAAAGATCGGCGAATGACATATAATTTTGTGATTAATTAATAGTTAAACTAATTTAGTGAATCAGATATGTCAACCTTAATAAGAAAGATTCTTTGATTGATTCAATGGAAACGGATTCAAGCTTTCGCTTGATCCCCCAGATGTAGGTGACACATTGTCACTGAACTGGGTTAACACTTTGTTGCTGATTCTTTAATTTTGCTTAATTTCAGTTGATCGTAATTAGGGTTCATATTTGGGGCTTTCGTTAATTTTATCAATTTCGTGTTGATTCTTGCAAATTGGATCTTCGTTGTTGGCGATTTACTCAACAAAAACAAGTCAATAGTTATTGAGCTTATTGTTTTTACGAAGTTTTGATACTTTTTAACTCAATTACAATAAAAAATGTGCAAATTAGAGCAAAAATACAAGTCTAGGACATTAACATTTCCAAGTCCAAAAAACACTTAAAAAAATAGTATTAAGTTTCTAAATAAAATTACAACAAAAAAAATTACAAAAAGATATTTGTTGTTGTTGTTGACTTGCTTGCTTATCCTAAAATCTTAGCTTAGCTTACTTGGTTATTAAGAAACATCAAGCACATGAGGAAAACAACTGAAAAGGAATACAAATTGAATTTGATTATCGATCATAAAGTGATTGATATTTGTTTCCACATTTGAGAATCCAAAAAAGAACTAAAATTTGATAGTAAATTCACAGAAAATAGGATGAGAATTTGTGAAGAATTTTTCCACCAACAAATATCAATGATAACAAATGTTTTATATTGATGTGATATATATTATATGTTAATGACAACATATATTTCATTTGTTAAAGTTAAATTCAAGGGATGCTAATTCTATTTTAAGTATGCCTTGTAGAGTTGCTGCCACTGAAGATAAGATGGTGTGAGATTTAACTCGTGATGGTGCTTACCCGTAAAATCTGGTTACTATTATGCAATGAAATATATGTTGTACTTCAACATATATTTCATTATTAGTAGTTAATTATTTTTTTCAATCAAACAAATAGATTGTCCGAATTTATTAATAAAAAAGGGAAAAAGAGCGGATAAATGGATGAAAATATAAAATCAGTTATTGCATGCAACCGACATTATGTACCCAAAAGACTATGTTAGATGGCAGTAGTAAAAATAAGAGGAAAAAAATATGTATAATATTGACCAAGAGAGAATACAAATTTATGATTTGGGGACCATGAAGACTTTTTTGTGCTTAAATTCTGAACATATCAGTTAGTTTAAGGTGGGTGGCAAGCCTCATTAATATAAAGGCTCAACTTACACCATCAAACCTACTCAATATATTGTTGAAATGTCCAATATGCAAATCTAATGCCAAGAAAATCCTACCTTTCTCGTCAAAATTTGTCACCAACACTTCAAATTGACCCAATCCTCATATTAATAATAATTATAATAATAATTATAATAATACATAAATAGATCTTGTTGTTTTTGTGTCCTAAAACGAGTTGCTGCTTCTACTTTTTGTTGGTATATTAGGAGAGGTTAGGCAGAAAGTTACTCCAAGTGAAAGTAAAAAAAAAAAGAGATAGATGAAAAGTAATTAAAGGAGTGAGAAGACAACTAAAGTTATTTTAAAATTCTCTCAATCTTAGAAGACTCTCTCTCTCTCTCTCAATTTTGTGTCCTCCTCTCTTCCTTCTTTCTCTTCTATCATATAGTAAGAGTGGTTTTTGGTAATTTTTTTTGGCTGAAATCTCCTTCTTCATCGTTCTCTCTCTCTCTCTCTCTCCCTCCTTTTTACTAAACAAATTTTATATAGATTTAGTATTTCCTTCGTGTTTTATTTTTTTTTTTGGTCTAGGGGTCTTTGACCCCACTCCGGTGTCCAGGAAAAGCGCGCGAATAATCCGGAGTTCAAATTTATGTAAGTAAAGTCTGCATTTAATTTGTTCCATCCGTGGATCGAACTCGGGTACTAGCCGAATCCGCCCCTTTAGATGGAGTGCATTAACCACTTGCACCTAAGCTTGGAGTTACTTTCGTGTTTTATTTGATTTCATTGTTTGAGTGCAGTGTTGTTTTGTTTGTTGTTTTGGTTTGGCGTTGCTTGGTTTTTCATTTTGTTGCGGTGTTTATTTTACTCAGATTGATTGATAGACCAACTTCAAACCATTACAGATTCAGTCATTCACTTGAGCGTCAATGTTACAGATCTAAATGCATAGATACTCCAATCACTTTGATTTTGTCAAATGTGTAAGAGTTTTGCCGTTTTATGCTACAAAGGTAGATGTTGTAAGCTTGTTTGTAGATTGATCCTTTTTCTATTTTAATGATATTAATTTTGTATTATTTTCGATGTATTCTATTAATTTGAATGAATAAATATCTTTTTAGTATAAAAAAAGTAAATTATTTTTAAAAATAACATCAGGGTGTCATATTGTGATTGAAAAATATCATTCATCGCAGTACGTTTTTTCTTCGGATTATTGCTGGCTACTCATAGTGTCCTATCATTTTCAACGAAAGATTAATCTTCGCTCGTGCTTAGGATCAATTTTCACACTGACCAACACTAAATTTGTCCATTGTAAGAATCAAATCTAAAATTATCATATCGACTTTCATGTCTATGGATAGATTAAGCCACTAGGCCAATGATATTTTTCATGATAATACTAACATCTAATAGAAGAGTATGATAAAAGGTTGTTGTCTTGAAATTGAAATGCTCCTTTTGGTTTTTATCAAGGGTCGTTTGATGTATGAATTAATGAAGATTATTTGGGACCCTTTTCCTTTCCTTTCCTTTCCTCGGCAGTCTCTCTCTCTCTCTCCTAACAAAACAAACAAAGACAAAGACAAAGACAAAGACACCACCACTTTCCATGCCATCAAATATTACATATACGGTCAACCGAACCAAACAGTGTGTAACACTTAATTATATAATGTTTGTATTAGTACACACACTTGTGACACGTGCTTCACTGTTTCTCTCTCTTTCTCTGAAATATAGAAATTAATTAGACCCAAAAAATTGAATGAGCTGGAGGGAGATTCCGTGTGTGGAAATCGAGCTGTAATTGAAAACCTCTCTTCTTTTTCCCTCCTTCTTCCCCTCTTCCTTCTTATTCTTTCACTCTCTCAACTTTAACTCCAATAGCCTATAAATACCTCAAATCTCCATCTTATTTTGTCACACCCCTTCTTCTTATTATTCTTATTCTCCTTCACCTTTAACAATCCATAACAAGACACTCTCATAGTTACACTAACAAAAACATGGAAGTAAGTCTCATGTTATTTTTCTTGTTTGGTTCTTTTCTCTTCATTGTTCTGTTCAGGATATTCTTTGTCTCCAAACGACAAAACTTGCCACTTCCACCTGGTTCTATGGGTTATCCTTACATAGGAGAAACCTTTCAACTTTATTCTCAAGACCCAAATGTCTTTTTCTCCTCAAAAATCAAAAGGTTCAATTTTTTGTTTCATCATCAAACCTCTTATTCATAGACAAATTTCACTTACAAAAACAACTAAATACTCATAAAAATGTTCACTTTTGTTTTATATAGGTATGGTTCCATGTTCAAGTCACACATTTTGGGATGTCCTTGTGTGATGATTTCAAGTCCTGAAGCTGCAAAATTTGTGCTAAATAAAGCTCAACTTTTCAAGCCAACATTCCCTGCAAGTAAAGAAAGGATGTTAGGAAAGCAAGCTATTTTCTTTCATCAAGGAGAGTATCATGCTAATTTGAGAAGACTTGTTCTTCGTTCTTTCATGCCAGATGCCATCAAAAATATTGTTCCTGACATTGAATCTATTGCTCAAGATTGTCTTAAATCATGGGAAGGAACTTTGATCACCACTTATCTTGAAATGAAAACCGTGAGTCCCCTACACTTCTAAAAACAGAGCAAAAACAGAGTATCTCTGTTTCTGTACTCTGTTCATTTTCTTTAAAAATTTAAAATTTAAGGGTTGAAACAATTTTTAAGTAATATTTAATTATTGATTTATTAATTATTTGGAAAAATAAATAATGGGTTTTTGTTTGTTTTCAATTTTTGGGTTATTGCAGTTCACATTCAATGTTGCCCTGCTCTCAATTTTTGGGAAAGATGAAATTCTATACAGAGAACGTTTGAAGCAGTGTTACTACACTCTTGAGAAAGGATACAATTCAATGCCAATTAACCTTCCTGGAACACTGTTCCACAAAGCTATGAAGGCAAGGAAGGAACTTGCAGAGATCGTTGCTCAAATAATCTCAAATAGGAGAGAGAAGAAGCAAGAGTACAAAGACTTGTTGGGTTCATTCATGGGTGACACGGCAGGACTAACGGATGAACAGATAGCAGATAATGTAATTGGTGTCATATTTGCAGCGCGTGACACCACGGCTAGTGTGCTCACGTGGATTGTTAAGTACCTTGGTGAAAATCTCAGTGTCTTAGAAGCCGTCACAGTAAGTCTCTAGGTCCTACTTTTTTTCATGCGGTGTTAAGATCATTTGCTTGATGATTAATTTGAATTCTCCGATTTCGCTAATGGTATAAGAAAATATTAGTTTTTTTGGTATCTAATAGTTTGTATAATTTTTGTACATAGGAGGAACAAGAGAGTATATTGAAGAGTAAGGAAGAAAATGGTGAAAAAAAGGGTCTAAATTGGGAAGATGCAAAGAAGATGCCAATAACTTCAAGGGTTATTAAAGAGACTCTAAGAGTTGCATCAATTTTGTCTTTCACTTTCAGAGAAGCAACAGAGGATGTTGAATACCAAGGTCAATATTGCAAATCTTTATATGATAATAAATTGATTGATACCATTTTTTTTTACCTTTATTTTAGATTAGATCTCCTTTCATTTTCTTATATTAAGACTTACAAATTCTTTGTTTGTTTCTTTAGGTTATCTTATACCAAAAGGGTGGAAAGTATTGCCACTATTTAGGAATATACACCATAGTCCAGAAAACTTCAAAGATCCAGAACAATTTGATCCCTCTAGATTTGAGGTAATTAATGTCGACAAACTATACTATGAATTATTTACCTATCATAGTTTTGTTCCTATTATTCATGTGTGGAATACAAATTCAGATATTGAAAGATTCTTTTAATCATTTGACAGGCTTCTCCAAAACCCAATACTTTTATGCCATTTGGAAGTGGGGTCCACATGTGTCCTGGAAATGAATTAGCCAAGTTGGAGATTTTAGTCCTTCTACATCATTTGACCACAAAGTACAGGTTTGTACATAAAACTTGATTACAAAACTACTCCATCTAATTCCATTTATAAGAAAAATTTGTAGTTTTAAGTTTATTAAATAGCTGATATACCAGATACGAATATAGACATGATACATCAGTTATTCAATAAACTTAAAATTGGAAACTCTTCTAATAAATAGGACCAGATGAAGTAACAGTTAGACTCAAATATAATATACTATATTCTAAATTACAAGTTTAGAAGTTTCTAAGTGTTGTTGCCATTTATTTTGTTGTAGGTGGTCTATGGAGGGTACAAAGAATGGAATTCAATATGGTCCTTTTGCTCTTCCACAAAATGGATTACCCATCACATTATATCCTAAGAAGTAGATATATGACTCAAACATAGGACTAATCAAAAAGCCAACCATGGTTTTAATATTTCTAAATTTGGAAATAATGACTTCATTCATAGCTCTCAAAATTGGCTACTTCTATTCTCTCTCAAGAAAATGAGGAAAGAGCAAGACAATGATGCAAACCCTAATAACCAAAACAAGGGAGATCAACTCTTGCTTTCTTTTTGGCATATAGACACCCAAAGGGGTAGTTTTGAGAATAGTATACTAATAATAGGCTTGTCAAGTGTATTTAGCCAGAGTTCATTTCTTCATTAATTTTTCTTATTTTTTTTCCACTTATGAGGAAAAGTCCTCAAAGATTGTATTATTGGCAATGCTTACTTGTTGAAATTTCATCCCACCTTGTAATTGTAATGTAAAATTAATTTCAGGGTGTAACTAACAACTGTCCTAAGGACATTAGTTAGAGCCCCCATATTAAATATTTTCAATTTATTTAGAAAGTAGTAAGTGTTAAATATTTTGTGCTCTTAATATTCCCTCCTTTTATGTTCTTCATCATAATCTTAAAATTATTCATTCACATATAATTAGTGAGAAATATTTGTACCCAAAAAAAAATAGCGAGAAATACGAATATGCACTGTCGCTATAAATTAGTTTTATATCGACATAATGAATATCTAAGGCCTAAGACAATTCATTGTTAGATTGAATATTTTCTGTGGTTACTCGGGTTTGAATCCGAGACCTCCACTTTAAGGGAGTATACCGTGCTACTTACCACTCCGTCAGACAAATATAATGAAACTTCAAATACAATTACAAAAGTGATTGTCGTAGCAAAATAATACGTTTTTATTAGATGTCGTCGTAAAACTATTTACACCAACTATGAAGACCAACAAAGGTTGATTCGAACAGTAACTGAGTTAGAGTCTCATCTTAATTAAGGTCTCGAGTTTGAATTTTGAGTGTGGCAAAAACTCTGTTAAGAAGGAGAACCACACGGATCAAAAGTCAGGTACTCGTGGTCAGTCAACTTCCTCAATGTAAATTAGTCATTGACAAAACCGACAAAACCGACAGATAAAGTTGCGAAGATAGACATTGATGTGATTATTCGTGCTTCCCATCTTACAAACATGCATTCATCAATTATTCAAAACATTTGACTAATTCTCCTTCAATCAAACTCAAGTTCCCTAAGATCTGAACATATGTTATTTCAACTTTCAACCGTACAATTATTGTATACACTTCCCCCACTACGTATCTAGTTTTTCTTCTATCAATTTCTATGCCTCCTTCCTTACCTGCTATTATAATGTATAAATTATTAAACCATATATATTTCATAATATTCAAAATCCTATAGTCCTCCTCCCATACTTCTAATTTTGTTTCTAGTATTCCTGATATTTTGAAGTATAAAAATCGGTGCCACCATCAATCTATATCTAAACATATGATGCATGATGAAACATTATAGTCATGATTGTCTATGTTTGTAACAAGACAAACTGGCTTTTATACTGTATGCTCCCAAACTTGCTTATATGAGCATCTCATACAGTCATAGTAGTGGTTATCCAATTGATGACTTGTATTTATTATAATTTTCATAGATATTTCCACCTAGAAGTTGAGAAAAAGATAATTGGTAGGTTGGGTTGTGTTGTGTCGGTCTTTAATTGCACCGCTTATTAGCTGTTAATTATGAATTCTTTGGCAAATTAATCTCATGTTATATTCTTCTCATAATTAATTAAAGTTGAAATACGTGTGCCTGTGTAAGCTTAACTTCAATAAGAATATTTGTATTAGAATAGGATATTTTCGATCTTTTGGAGACCAAGAACCAAACAATATAAAAATTGAAAATTTTTCAACCAAAATAAAATGTTTAAATATTTTGAAATTAAAGTAAGTCAAACATTATTTTAGAGAATGTTGTATAAATTGAATAATCTGAGTCGTGAAAGCTTTCATTGATTTCTAAATATGGACTAAAATATGGTGTCCATATACACACACACACACACACACACACACACACACACACACATATATATATATATATATATATATATATATATATATATATATATATATATATATATATATATATATATATATATATATATATATATATATATATATATATCTTACTTGGCTAAATAGTATAATTTGTAACTCATATAGTCTATAGAGGTAGATGATAAAGCTTCAAATGAAACACAATATGTCAAATGAAAATATACACTATATGCTTTCACCCCGTGATCGATGAATTAACAGACGCGCCTCCATTTCCGCTTTCGAAAAAGGGCTCTCCTAAGACGTGAGGTCAAAATTCGTCCAACCTGAGTCCCTACTGCTACCCGTTATGGGACTGGAACCCTCTCCTAATACAGTAGATAAGGTTCATTGCTATTTGCTCTCCCGTCACGCTAGCACTTAAGAGACTATCTTAGCCCAGAGTAAGGGATTACAATAAGGATTACCAAAAGTAGGCAGTATTGCAGTAGCGAAGCATATATAAAATGAAAGGGTCAGAGCGGAACATCCATACTTAAAGTCATCATTCACATAAAATGAAATAGAAAGTAGTTGTAATCCAAAGACATTACACTACAACGCTAATCAAAATTAGTAGCTGCTAGTGCATGAACTTGAATGGTTTCTTCAACATCATCAATTTAATCATCCAAATAAATTATAATTGGATTGTCAGCATTTTCATGATCATCATGTGTTTGTGGAAGTTGCACCTGAATAGCTAGAGGTTGATTCTGGATCGCACGACGACGACATCGAGAAATATCTGCCAAAGTCATGTCCTGAATCGACCTTGATTGAGATATGTAAACTCAAAGAGTGTGGGACCATCAAGAAGGAAAATGTACATCATCTCAAAAGTACAATGTAATTCGCGAGATATGTAAATTATCAATCGAAGTTCATATTAAAGACAACATTACTAGTACCATCAGTTACTTGGGAAGAAATTTAATTGCGGGAAAGGTATAATATCTTTGTGACTCGCTCTCTCTATATCTCATCTAATACTTCCTCATCATGATCTCATTTTTCTCTCTCCAAAATAGTCACACAAGTTATTATGAGTAGATAAGCTCAAAAAAGTCAATCTAAATATGCCTTAAATAATCATATAATATATATATTATATATAAATGACAAATTACCATTTTGATAAAATTATATTTCATTGGTTTAATAATTTCAAATTAAATTTCATATATATATTTTAAATGTTAATAATAACTTTATTTTTAGACTTCTAATAATTAACCTCAAAATGTTGTCAAAATAATAATAATAATTAATTTTAAAATATATTTTAATTTTTTTTACTCAAAATGGCAAATTTACCCTTGTGATAAAGTCTTACATTATTTTTAAAAATTACGTGTTAATATTTTTAGTTTTTAGTTTAATGTCAAATTTTATTGTAATTTTTCATTTTTAAGATAAACTTATAATTTATTACATTTTATTTTATTATATTGTATAAGAGTAAATGAAGAAATCATTTTTGTATCCAAGTTTCTAATCCAACCCGTACATGCGATAAAATTTTCAATAGAGAGAAACAATTAGGTAAAAGTTGTAGTATTAACTTATCATATTTTGCCGTCTTAACAAATGCTTGATTGAAAGAATATGATAGATTTTATCAAAACTGTTTAATACAAACATCAATATAAATTTAACTTTAAAAATATAAAAAACTAATATAAAATTGGGATGCTTCTAGGGTGAGGGGGCAAATCAATAAAAATGTTGATTAAAAAATAATAAATATTTTAGTGATGTTTGATACCGCAATTATATCTTCTATTTATAATTTTATTCTAGATTTTTCTATTAGATGCTAATTTAGTACTTTTGTTGATTTTTAATTTTCTAATATAATTATAAGTTAGGACTATTTTGGTAATTTCACACTCAAATTTTTTTGTCCTAATCATTGAAATTTGATTTTTTTTGATAGTATTTTTTTGAAGCGTGTCTAAAAAAATCACGCTATGGTTAACTCAGTTTTAATCAAAACCAATTTTTTTTCAGAATCCACTTCTGGTTATTGTAGAAACAATCAAGTGTCTAGTTTTTTTCACAATAAAGAAATTTTTTATTACTAAAAAAATAATTGAAGGAGTTATAAAGGGTAAGGATGACCAAATATAGTTCACAGAATAATAAATCTCAAAATCAATTATCAGTGAACGTGAAAGCTACTTTGTCTAGCTTCAACTTTGGATTGATTTGGGGTCATAATCAAATTCATGAAAATGTGCGTCTTTTTAGATTTTAATGTAATATTATCTACTTTTCTTGAGAATTTTACCCACTTTTACCCTTAATAATTTTCTCATATCTAGTATTTATAGGGTTTGATGTGTGGATATATAATATTAGTATTTTATCCATGCATCCGCATGTGTGATACCGTATTTATTATAATTTGCTATGAAATTATAAATACGTTGAAAGTTGAAAAATCTAATAAAGGAAAACAAAAAAAACTTGATAAATGACTATATTTTCAAATTTATTAACGACTATATTTTCAAAAACTTGATATTTTAATCTGAGTGATATAACAAATGTAAGGAGGGCACTTTTGTAATTTTGGTGGAGGCTTGCTTGCCTTTTTTGTGAGGTTATTTCTAGTCAATTTAAAACTGGTGTTCTTCATGATATACACAAAACTCACAATGGGACGAATGAGATAATTAAATGAATGAATGTCTAGCATGGAGCTAATGGCTTATCAGTTATCACCATTAATGATAAAAGGCAAAAAGAGAAGCAGCTTCTTCATGAATTGGTCTATTTCTAATTATTATTATTTTTGTCTTTTTCCACAGAAATCAACTTTACAATTAACAATTACTAAAAAGGATCGAGTTTGTGCATTATTATGACTTGCCATAAGTTGTAAAATTGTAGCCAAAAATGCTGACTCAAAGTCTCGTCATGAAAAGGAGTTCTCAATATTTTTATATCTGTGATGGATGGATGGATGGATATAACAAGCATGTATCATTTTGTGATTATCGTATATTGGTGCGTAATATTTATTAATTTTATTGGTGATTAATCTATGTCGGAGAATTTGATTGGCCTCGTGTATATTCGTCCTTGTCGGTCTTGTGTAGTTCTTCCTTCTGAATATAGTTTTTGCTAGGGGTGTTCAAAACCGAACCAAACCAATAAGAAAACCGCAAACCGAACCAAACCAAACCGAAAACCGTAAAAAACCGCTTTTGATCGGTTTTGTTCGGTTCTTTTTTCATTGCACCGCGCGGTTCGGTACGCGGTTTTGATTTCCGAAACCGAAACAATCCAAATCAAACCGCAAGTAACACTAAGGCTTGTTGAATTACAACATTTCTTACTAACTTACTAACCCAAATGCAACTACAACCCAACTCTCACTCACTTACTAACGCAAATCCAATTAATTCTTTGACTCACTTACAAACAATCCATTATATTATGCTATATTTAAAAATTACAACAAAATAATTAATTCAAATTCTTTTAAACATTGTCTTAGTTATTTGAAAAAAAAATAAAAGAGAGTGATTTATATACTAGATATATTTGAGTAGATTTTTTCTTAAAGATTTATGTTAGCCTTTTTTAAGTTAGTTAATTTTAACTCCGTTTTAAATTATTTTTGTCGTGGAAAAAACCGAACCAATCCAAACCGCATTGGTTTGATTTGGTTTGGTTCGGTTTTATTTTAGGAAGCCAACCGAACCAAACCAAACCGCATGTAATTTTACCTTGCGGTTCGGTTTACTTTTTGTCTCAAAACCGCACCGCAAACACCCCTAATTTTTGCCACACGCAAGATTCAAACCTAAAATGTTGAGGTGGAATCCGAGACAAGTTACCATGGGACCAACCCATGTTTTGGTAGAAAAAGCGTGTATCAAACTGTGTGAGATCAGTGTCTTTAATTATAAAATGTTTTTTTATTGCAAGGTAAAGGCGAAAATGAAAAAAATAATAAACTCTTTTCTTCTCTTATTTATATGCAAATAAATAAGAAATAAAAAAAATCTGTTTGTTATAAATATTGCTAAATTATGAAGTTGCTGGAATTTTAAATTATGGAATTGTAAAACAAAGCCAATTTTAGCATTTCCGTGAAGAAAATGGTTTAAGAGTAGTACCTAGACTTTTCATTTTAGGTTAGATTAAAAGATATATGTTTCGTTGCCAATAATGGAAAATCTTATGTTGACGTAAACCAACATATCAATACCAAAAGATGTGGTAGTTGAATCTTGAAAAAACAAAATACCAACAAGATAAAGGGAAGGGAAATAATTAAAAAGAAAAAGAAATGTTTAACTAAATAAACTATAAGTTTGTTTGTTTAAAAAAAAATAAACTATAAGTTTGTGTGATTTATGATGCTGATAAACCACATTTTTGCTATTTTTTTATTTCAAAAAAACTATCTTATTTCAAACTTAAGATATATACAAACATCTCTCGTGAAGGTTAGCTCAACTGGTAAATAGTTGACTCAGTTTTTACAAAGGTGTGGATTCAACTCCCGCTTTCAGCGTGAAGACCTATTTGGTAGATGATCTGTAAGCTCTCAAGAGTCTTGAGATTTGCTCTGACTCTGATGAGCCCCCAGAGTCCAACTCATCTGAACTTTTTTTAAAAAAAAAAATACAAACATCAAGGATGCTAATTAGCCATAACATTATTGGTTTAGAAAAAAAGTCACATTTCTCAAAGTCCATATCCTCCACATGCATGGTGAAAGCTTATTGAGTTAGTACAAGTCATTTTTGTTACAAAGATCACTTATTTAATTTCAGGTTGTGTATCCTTATATGCAAGAGACAGTTGTTTACCAATTTTTGCATTATATGTTTCACTAGATGCCATATGTTAGAACTCTATAAAAATAAATACTTAAATCTTTAATTACACGATAAACTATGGGACATGTGTTAAGTCTCTCAGTGAAGTCAAATTTATTGGAGTTCTTAATAAATTCTCTTCTCCTCATGGGATAAATTTATTTAATTGATTTGAAAAGAAATAAAACATGCACATAGTTTTTTTTAAGAAAGTTGCCTTGTTGCTCACAATTTTTCTTGATCCTACTCTTTTAAATAAATTTCTTGCTTATGAAAAAAAAGACATGTAACATGTTTTATTTTTCATGCATATATATGTTTCGATTTTTTTTAAATCAATTCTAAATTAATATTGAACTATTGTAAAAATACTTTATTTAATTTAAATAAAATATATAATCATAATAAAATAAATTATTATTTTTTTGAAGCAAATAAAATAAATTATTATTTAAAAAATATTAATTGATTATTAACATTCATTAATTAAAATAATTGTATATTGACTAAAAAAAGAAAAGAAGTTTTTCCCCCTAATATGATTTTGTTGTTTTTATCCTTTTCTTTTGAATAGATCTTACTCCTCTAGACGAGATCTTGTTTTGATTTTGTTGGTTTGTCTTTTTGAAAAAGACATTATTACTTCGATCTATAGAAGTTGGACTTGAAGAAATTATGGAAGAAAAAGTTTTCATATATCCTGAAAATATGGCAAAGATAAGGTGGACTACAGAATTATGTGGTAGTGAAATTCGTACCGATCAAGTACCAAAGCAATAATGCAATGGCGTGACTTCGTGTAGCCGCAACCACAACAGTAGTAGTAGTCAACAATGGTGGAAGAAACAAGAGACACGTAGGTCTCCATTTCAGCTACAAACCCCATAAGATCATAACCAACTTGCACGTTTATTTCATTTGCTAATGTAATATTAGCGTCTGCAATTCAAGTGTCTGGTTTTCGGTTAAAAATCATTTTTTAGGATAAAAAATGATTTTTAACCGATATGAGACTAACCAGACACTTAATTGCAGACGCTAATATTACATTAGCAAATGAAATAAACGTGCATTAGAAATAATTTTAATGAAGAATATGTAAGAGAAGTGATGTATATACTTCTTGTCTTGAGGGTTTGGGTCCTAGTCACTAACTTGTTGTTGCTCTCGGTGATTCCCGACTCCTTAGCACTTACTACTATTGTTGGAGCTATTTTTCGCTGTTTTTCAAGTTATATACTGAAAGGCATGGATAAAGAAAAAATTATAATCTTAGGCTCCCGTTAATCACAGTTAACACTTGTTTTGGACTGGGCCACGAGGCCCACTAAGCGAACTGGACCCAGATCAGTCCAATGACTAAGATCCATGTCCATGACCTTGCATTTCTTATAGGGCCACGAGGTCTATGCGCCTAATAAGACATAGGCAAGCCCAATCGCTTGGATCCACATCCAAGGCCTGATCCGTCAAACCTCAACAGGTTAGATTCATTTGAACGATCCAACAACTCAGAGCTAGCAAGGATCTCTATAAATACTGGCTCGCATAGCCACACAAGGTACGCATTCCTATTGCTTGCATACTCTACGATTCTCTATTGACTTGAGCGTCGGAGTGTCTTTGCACCAAGCCCCTCCCCTAACTTTCAAAACACGCAGAGATCTGATCCGATGGGGGCACTACCAATTGCAGTGTCGGATCAACCTGGAAAGACAACAAGGTACAAAACAACCAGGGGCGATTTTAGGGCCCAGCTAGCCCGGGCACGCGCCCGGGCTCAACTTCTACTTTGTTTGTAAAACCCTCAACCCAATAGCTGATTTTCTCTATTAAGGATATATAATATATATCTCGTTTGCAAGATGTTTCACAACAAATGGTTCAAATATGTAATGCAAAGATGTTCATTGTTTCGTATTTGTGTTGTATTGGGGTCGCGAGTTCGAACCTCACTTTCTTAAATTTTGCAATGCTTCATTTTTATTATTTTTCAAGATAAGTAGCAGTAGCGGTGAGGTGGGATGTATGTGTGTTGCAATCAAAATGTTTTTACAATATTTGTTAATTGTTTTGCATTTATTTTGGTGACAATATATATTTTCATAGTATAAAATAAATTCAATCGTATTTATGATTAAAAAATCAAAGTTACCTTTTTGAAAAACACAAATTTTTTAATTTATTAACTAAGGCACTATATTTTGTCAAAAAATTGAGTATTTATTGTCCAATTAAAATATGATTTTCGAAAAACTAATTTTGTTTGTAAATTTAATATTTCTATTATATTATTTGATTACTTTTGGCTCCACCTAATAATTCATTCAAGTTCCGCCACATCGTGTGTGTGGATGGATCACCGGTTTAGTGAATGAAGTAACAATGTCTTTGAATTGCTTCTCATGTCTTGACCCCAAGAACTCTTTCTCAAGGTTTAATATTGATAAACTTGCTCGCCTTGGCGATATTTATCATGCCGACTTTTCCGATGATGATCGTGGAACAATAAGAGAGCAACTTGACAATTATGTACATCACATGAAAATGCATGTTTCCTTTACTTCTTGTGAAGATATTGAAAGTTTCGCTATGAAGATGGTTCAAACTCAGAAACATTTGGTATTTCCATTGGTCTACAAACTCATTGAGTTGGCTCTGCTTTATTCTTGGTGTCGCATAAAGATCCGTTGAAAGAGCTTTTTCAAAGAATGAAGATTATCAAGTCTAAATTACGCAACAAGATCAACGATGAGTGGTTCAATGACTTGATGATATGTTACACCGAGCGGGAAATTTTATGTCATATGTCAATTGGCGGGAAATTTTCTTGCCCAGACTCTAGAAAAATCCTGGCTTCGCCACTGAAAACAACACTTATATTAGGAACAAGGTTGTTAAAATCGAGAGTTCAAGTAAACTCATTTGGCCTAGGTGAACTCAACTCGTGAAATTGCTTTGTAAACTCGTAAGAGTTTACCTAATATTAAAAGTAATATATACATGACCTATATACTTATATAAAACAATCAATGTACCAACAACTCAAAAAAATAGCAAGTCGCCCCCGACTTCTATCAAACTGCATAAGTTACCACAAAATCATAAGAAAAATAAGTGTGTAAATATTGATTATGCTGAGTAGAATCGATTAAACTCGATCGAGTTTACTCGAGTTTATGAGTTGACTCGTGATTTCTACAAAGTGGAATTGCAAAACTTTCGAGTTTACACAGAAATGTGTCTACAAGTGAGTTAACTCGAATTAGAGACCTGAAATCATGTTCCACCAGTTAAAACTAGAGTTTAACAACTTTAATTATGAATGCAAAAATTACAATGTTTTGAAGTAATGTTAATTATGAGAGTTTTGGCAAGGTATGAAGGGGGTATATCTAACCAAGATCACAACAGCTACATCTTATAATTGCCTTTTCCATTTTCATTAGTTAGTTGGCACTGTATGATAAAGAAACATCATTAGCATGTTTCTCTAGTTGTGGCTAATTTCAAATAAAACGAATTAGGAATCCATCATTTCACACTTTGTAGTTGGCAACCACTTGTCAGTGTCCCACATGACATGAGTAGAGGTTTACAAGTACAATACTCAATCAAGAAATGGAGAATGACAAAATCTCATTTGTTAGCTTTTTTGTGTTATAACTTTGATGAGTCTTTGACCTACACATATATAGTGTTGGGACCATGAGAATGATCCTATGCAAAGGTGATCTTTGATAAGATTGCCTTGTCATAGATGCAATGAAATCCAAATGGGTTTATAATTTGTGGTTGAACTAATACTTGGGGTCAAGAATTCCTTTTAAGTTCTAAGCATGCTTTTAAATTAGGGTGCGTGATAAACCACTTAAGTTGATCCGTTTGGTAAGGACTCGAGTTCGTTAAGCAAGTGGTCAGAGGTTTGAACTTGAACACTTGTGAAGTTGTGAATGTAAAAAAACAATTGTCAACCTTGAGGTTCTCGAGCACAGATTAGTCACTATTGAAACATCATAGAGAATATCTGCATTGTGAATGTAAAAAACTTTGGTGGTTTTGGGTGCCCCAACGGCCACATCGTTACTATAATTGTGGTCATGCATATTTCACCACAATACTTCTAAAATTTGGATTGGGTTTAACTTAATACTACAAGATCAACTTGTATAGTGATGAATGTTTGCTACCTCTTTTTTAGACCATACCACTTCCAATGTAGGACTCTTAACACATCCCTCACGCCCAGGACTCGACAGCTGGAGTGGAACCTGAAAGCGGGGTGGCCTAGTGGATCTTAGATTGACTCTGATACCATATTAGATTTTGGGTTCAGTCTAATTCAATCCTACAAAACCATCTTATAGACTGAAAGATGTCTCTCACTTATAAACTCTTTTCCAGACTGTATGACATCTGATATGAAAGTCTTAACAATGTTAGAGATCACGAGTGCGACCAGACCACAATTGCAATATAAAACGTTGCTTCCAATAACCCCATAGGGGTCCACATAGATCTAGAGGAGTAGTGAAAGCTGGTTCACCAAATCAAGCAAATCAGGAGAAGCTAGGAAGAGCATGATAAATTGTTGTCACCCCAGCAGGATTTGATCTCTAATATATCCGGCTGCAGCCTTAGCAGTAAATCTTTTGGAACTTTATGACTAGTGGATATAATCGACTAATATTGAACTACCAAACAATGAAGCAGCAAGCTTATGATCTGCTTTTTCAGAAGAAATTTCAACCATTGTCTTCTAGTATATCTTGTCTACTTTTGAATTGACATCCATTGCAAACTACGTTATCTATAATCATAAGCAGATCTAAGTGGATTCTAGATTTGAAATTAAAAACCTCAGTGTCTTCCTAGCTTGCTGTTCATAAGCACGTTGCTGCAAATCTCTATAGGGGATGCTAATAAATAATAATCCTTCAATTAAATATTGACTTTGAAGGTAGACTAAAAAGAGTTATTCTTCATGCCATTAGAGATCGTATCAGTCAAATTTCAGCATCAACTTGGCTGAAACTTATCGCTACAAAAACAACTATCTTTCTTTTAAATTGGAGAGTTTGATTGGGAAGGAGAGAAGTAGAGACTGGAGAGAATAAAATTTTAGACTTTAAGAAATATTGTTTTTTTTATAAGCAAAATTTTTATAAAAGGAGATGCAAACGGGCACCCCAACCGGTACAAATACAAGGGGTCTTATTAAAACCTCCTAGGGCCAAAACTCAATGGAAAAAAGACCTAAAGAGGAAAGAGTACTCCAGGAAGAATGAGACAAACTAAAAAAATATTGTTTAATTGATATGGTATGTAGGAGTGGAAATAGGCTGAGCAAAGAAGATTTTGCATACATAATCTTTATATAAAAAATTCAAAGTTTAAATCCGACTTCTTTTGAAGGGTACTTCTAGAGTGAGGGAGCAAACTAAATCTCTTATCGGTGTGCCACTTAAATTGATCGTTAGATATAACATAAAATGTTATGATTAGTTAAGATTGTATCAATCAAAATGAAATCTCAACCACTCATAACATTTTATGTTATATCTAGGAGTCAATTTAAGTGGTACACCGGTGAATGATCCTCACTTTAGAAGCACCACTTTTGAAAATCCAATATAGTTTATTAGCCTGCTTTTTTTCTCGATAAATGTCTATCAACAATGTTATACAAACAAAAAAATTTAGACAAAAGTAGACAAACACCAACTTACAACACCAATTAACCAAGTTTTTTAGACCACTTAACCAAGTGATCAATTAACCAAGTTTTTATACGCCTAAAAAGCGTGAAAAGCGCGGTTGGCTAAATGGTCTAAAAACTTGGTTAATTGGTGTTGTAAGTTGGTGTTTGTCTGTTTTTGTCTGAAATTTTTGTCCAAATAACATTTTTGAATGTCTATTAGTCACTTTTTTTCTCGATAAATGTCTACAAGGGGTACCTCGCCCAGCCACCAAATAATCATATGCTGTGTTGACTTTATACTGCAATGATTTATCCCTTAACCACATATATCCCCTTGTCTTCTCTATCCTTCTCCGGATTAATAAGCCGAAGCACTTCCATCATCCACTGAATTTCTGCAGCCTCATCATCGTCTATTAGTCACTCACGCTTGCTTGACAGAATTCTCTCCATCTATAGGCTTCAAATCCTTCCACCAAGTTGAACTTTGTTTTTCACTTGTCTATTAGTCACTTAAACGTCTATTTCATATATTAAGCATGCATTTTAAATAAGTCATGTGGTTAACCTTTAAATAGATTAACAAAGATAAATTGTATATATAATATTAGAGTTAGATTTTAATTACCTCTCGACTGAACTTCGAATTAATCGAGCTCAATTTTTTTTTGACGTCAAAGCAAGGTCAAAGACCTCTAGACAAAAAAATGTATGGAAATTAAAAACATTACCACTCGTGAGGTATGGGAAAAAGGATGGAAGTATGTAAGTCGAACTGAATTTTATAAAGTCTGTGTTTTGATTTGTTTAATTATTTGATATAAATTCTATTTATGGTCTATCTTGACCTTTAAGAAAGACACCACCACACGTGTTAGGGAGTCCAAAGCGAGCTCTGATACTACTTATCGGGAGTCTAGAAGAGCACCAGAGCAACAATACCTTAATGACCAAGACCACTAAGAGATTTGGCCACCACATATCCACCCTATAGGTATTCAAGATATGTGTCACACTCTCTCTATATATCTTTTTCATTTAACCTCTCATACTTAAATTCTCAACCCGCTCCCCATGATAGAAGAGGAAAATAGAAAATGGAGAGAATTTGTAAAATTGACTTTGGTCATTTCATTGAAATTGTATCAAATGAATTTCTCAGATAGATTCTATTACAATTGTATTTTATATACCAATTGAATCATTGACTTTCTGAATTGTTTAAAATGAGTTGACTTTGCTATTTCCAAGTTGATAATTGCACATCCTCTTTTACTATTCTATCACGCCCCCTTCAAGCGCAAAGTTAGGCCAGAGTGAGTAGCTTTAAGCTTGACCCTTAAGTCCAAAAATGAGGTAGCTGGAAGCGGTTTGGTCAAGGCATCAACAATTTGGGCCGAGGCAGGAACGTGATTGATAATGAGTTTACGCCCACTACTTTCTCTCACAAAATGAACATCTATCTCTAGGTGTTTTGTTCGCAAATGTAAAACCGGGTTGTGCATGCAATTTAATTGGGCTATCATCACAAGCACTCAAATTGTCACACAACAACGTTGGTGTCTAGATCGGAACATGCAATTCCATGAGAAGCGATTGAACCTACGAAAGCTTGGCGGTGGCATTAGCGAGACCGCGATACTTTGCTTCAGCGTTGGATCGAGCGACCGTCGTTGGTTTCTTCAAGCTCCACGAAATCAAGTTGGGCCCGAAGTACAGGCACGAGCCGGAGGTATTCGAAGATCACCAGGATCGCTAGCCCAGTCAGAGTCACAATAGACTCGCACAGAGAACAACGCAGTGAGAGATGCAGGTTGAAGAAGAAGACCATGTGTGACGCCCACCCGATCGTGCATCGTGACGCTGCCTTGCTTTGAGAGCTTGCAATTGGACATCATAGAGTCATCATAGGGCTACAAAACAGTCATGTGAGCACGTTCGAGGAAATCAACTACATACTTGGTTTGAGTAGGCAATAAGGAGCCATTGTCAAGGTATTTTACTTCAGTCCCTAAGAAATATTCTATTATGCCAAGTTGTTTCAAAGTAAATGTAGCCTGTAGTTTTTTGATCAATTCATGTATAAGAGAAGTAGATGACCTTGTGAGAATAATGTCATCCACGTATACTAGGGCAAACAATTGAGTGCCTGATGATGTGTAGACAAATAGAGAGTGATCACATTTTATTGGCTTGAAGCCAAACTTCAACAATGATTGATTTTGACGTTCATACCATGCCCTGGGAGCCCGTTTTAGGCCATACAGGGATCTATAAAGCTTTCACACTAGTTGTTTGTTGTCTGAAATGAACCCTGGTAGTTGTTGCATATATATTTCTTCTTTTAGAAAACCATTGATGAATGTATTATTAATGTCTATTTGTTGAACTTCCCATTTGTATGTAAGAGTTAGAGTTAATAAAATTCTGATAGTTGATGGTTTGATAACAGGAGAAAAGGTTTCTCCATTGTCTTGTCCTGGTAGGTTACTGTATCTTTTGGCCACCAAATGGGCCTTGTACTTGTTTATGCTACCATCTGGGTTTTCTTTAACTCTGTAGACCCACTTGCAGCCAATGGCTGTTCTGTTAGGTGGTAATTCTGTAAGATATCAAGTGGCATTGTCCATGAGAGCTTGATATTCAGCTTTCATGGCCTCAACCCACTTAGAATCAGCTAGGGCAGGCTTCACACTAGTTGGTTCAACATGCACAGAGAAGACTCTAGGTTTTAGATTGCCAGTTTTGGCCCTAGTGACCATAGAATGGACATTAGTGCTAGGTGGATTGAGAGGAACATGTGTAGGAATAGGACTAAAATCAGGAGGAGGAGACAAAACACTCCATGGAAGGCATTTGAGAGGTAGATTCAAGAGGAATAGCACTAGGTGACTCTGTGAGAGGTAGGGTTGGAGACTCCAGAGTAGGAGGAGAAGAAGATTGAGGCACTAAAGAGTTAGTAGGAATTATTAGAGAAGAATTCGACTCAGTAACAGAGGGAGTAGAGGAGGAGGGGGTTGGAAAAAGGTTTGAAAAGGGAAAGTTATGCTCATGAAATTGAACGTATTTAGAGATATAGATTCTACCATCATAACTTAGACATTTGTAGCCCTTGTGAACTGGTGAGAGACCAAGATTAATGCACTCTATACTCTTGAACTAAATTTTGTTCTTATTGCATGGGGTTAGCAAGGGAAAGCAAGAGCAACCAAAAGATCTAAGTTGATGATAATCAGGTAGGTAATGAAATAAGGCTTGATGTGGTGAGATAAAATTGGGCAAAGATGTTGTGGGTAGTCTATTGATGGGAAATGATTCTCTCATGTTATTTTCTATCATGTTGAATCTCAACCACTCATTTAATATGTACAAGAGAGAGAAAGTAAGTGTATAAAGTACTAAAAAAAATGAAAACAAGTGAATCTAATGGTGGAGATTAAAAACATGACCCCCTCATGTTTTTTTCCAACAAATGGAATCCACTCCCGTCTATTGATGAGGTGAACAGTAGTGGTAAAATTGTGGTCCCAATAGTGAAGAGGCATGGGCTAAAAGGGGCCTATTTCTGTGATATGTCTGTGTTTGCGTTCAACAATGCCATTTTGGTGAGATGTGGGTGGGTAGGTATGTCTGTGGAGTATGACAAGTGAGGTAAGGTGGTTAGTAAATGGATGAAACTTCCCCCCAAAGTCTGATTGTACAGCTTTTAGGTTTGCCGAGAATTGAGTTTTAATCATGGCATGAAACTGATTAAATGCATGAATAGCTTTAGACTTAGCTTTCAAAAGGTAGATCCATGTATATTTAGTGAAGGCATCCACAAAGACTATGTAGTATAGGTAGCCACCGCTAGACGGGAGGAGAAGGTTCCCATAAATCAGTATAAACAAGTTCAAAAGTTGTGGTGTAACACCCTCATATTTCTATCTAGTAGAAATACTAAAGTGTACCTATTTAGCATACATCAGAGATACATTTCCTGCTTAGATTTACAATCTTTACAAGAATAGCGGAAACGATACATAACTTAGAATAAATTCAAGTTATATACATCGAATACAAAGATAACAAGGGTAAACATAAGTAAAACTAGAAGAACTACATCTTCAATTTCCTTCTCGAGCTCTCCATCCACTCGAGCCATAAAGGATCTTCTTTCCTGCTTTCTCCGAAAAACAACAACATTTGTAGGGTGAGACAACTTGTCTCAGTGAGTCTTACCGTGACCCCTTACCTATCACTCGGTCCATTTATAAAACCATAATTAGTAATTCAAAAAGAATTACAATATACAATCAATCATGTGTAATCCGATAAATGAATTACATACGAGTTCATAGTCCGATTCTGGATGACTATGTACAACTTAAATTACTTATCTATAGTTCATAGCCCAATTCTTGATGGCTATGCACTATCCTCTTTATTAATCACTTGTGACATGTGTTGCGCCCGAAAAAGTCCCCGAGGGGTTTTTCTTCGTTTACAACTTTTTAAAACAATGAAGTCGCCACCAATGTTTTTTATAAGGAAAATATTGAAAAAAACCTTTTTGGAAGGCAGATGGTCTTTTGGAAAACCGGAAGATTTGGGTTCGGGGGTCGGTTAGGTATGGGGAAGGTATTAGCACCCCACACCTCCTTTCTACTGAAAGGGAACCTTTAATTAATCGTGTGATTTTAAGTGTTGATTTGAAAAATACTTAAATTTGCCTCTTAATTGAAAAAGACTTAATGAAAATTTTTATTGGCGGCGCTCGACGAGAGTTAGCCGCTTTGGTTCTTTGAAAGGAAAAATGTTTTTAGTTTATTGTGCTTGACGGAGGGGATCCGCTCCTACGTATCTCCAGGTGCGATGGAGAATTCAAAGCTACGTAGTTCTAGGTTTTTTGGTTTTTTATCTTGTTTAATTGTGGAAAATCGAGCTTTCATGATGATCAATTGAGCGAAGGCTCCAAGTGACCACCATTAGCACTCCATTGTTAATAATCATGCAAGCAAAGGCTTCGCAGGACCAATAACAAAGTTTTTGATTTAATGAAAAGTTTTTTAGGAAAACTAGGCGTTCATGATGATCAATTGAGCAAAGGCTCCAAGTGATCACCACTAGTTCCCCATTGTTAATGATTATGCAAGCAGAGGCTTCGCAAAACCATTAACAAAGTTTTTTGATTTATCGAAAATATTTAGAAAAATTAGGCATTCATGATGATCAATTGAGCAAAGGCTCCAAGTGATCACCACTAGTTCCCCATTGTTAATGATTATGCAAGCAGAGGCTTCGCAAAATCATTAACAAAGTTTTTTTTGATTTATTGAAAATAATTAGAAAAATTAGGCATTCATGATGATCAATTGAGCAAAGACTCCAAGTGATCACCACTAGTTCCTCATTGTTAATGATTATGCAAGCGAGGCTTAAAAACCGTTAACAAAGTTTTTTGATTTATTGAGAAATTATTTGAGTTGAAAAAGAATTAAAACGAGAAAGAGGTGAAAATTGCAAAATGGGGGTGTTACTAGTTACTGAGAGGTTGTGTAACTGAACAGGGGGTGTAAACAGTAAGCCCAGTTTGCATATGGGAGGCCCAGTATGCGGAACTGGGCTTAAGTGAGATGGGAGCGCATGCGTGAATTAGGTGGTGAAAGAAGTGATCGATAATTAAAAACAAATGACTTTGGATACTAAGCCCAAACCCAAAAAACCTAAAATTTCTCATTCCCTTCTTCCCTACCCGTGCAAGGGCAGCAGCTCCCTCCATTCAAGGGAGAGAGATTTGTGGAGGAATTAACGTGGATCGGGTTCGCGGAGAGAGAGAGACGTCGGGTTGAGAGGGACGCCGAAGGAGGAAGGTCTCGCGAATGGAGGAGGGGGCTTCGCCGGAGCTCGGAATCGATGACAGAGGGTTCGCCGGCGCCGATGGGAGCACTTCCAGGTTGGTTTCCGTCCGATCTGCATCTTCTTCTTCCATTTTTTTCGGTTTCCCTCTCCTCTCCATCTTCTCTGGTTTCTGACTGGGTTGGGGTCGTGTTTTGCGAGAGGGTTTGCGACTGGGTGGTTCGGTTTTGGTGGTCGGGGGAGGGAGAAGGTGGTTAGGTGACGGTGGGGGTGATTTTGAGTGGTTTTTGAGAGGGGGTTGATGATGTTTGTGGTGGCTGGTGGTGGAGAGAGACGATTGTGGTGGTTTTGGATCGGTTCAGGAGGTGGTTGATGGTTCTTGTGGTGGCTGGTGGTGGAGAGAGATGGTGGTTCAGTTTGTGGGTGGCTGATTGTTTGGAGGGTGGTTGTTGGTCTGTGGTGGTCTGTGGTGGTTGTGAGGGTGGGAGAAGGGGTTTGCGTGAGGTGGTGACTGTTTGGATAGTGAGTGGTGGTTCGTGGGTGGCCTGTGGTGGTCTGTGGTGATCTGTGGTGGTCTGTGGTGGTTGTGAGGTAGCTCATGGCTGAGAGAGGGAGGGTACGGTTTGTAGTGGTGGTGGTGGCTACATTTTTCTGAATCTGTGTTGTTTGGCTGATTAGGGTCTCACAGTGAGACCCTAATTTCTGTGCAGTCGCTTTCTTTGAAATTTTTCGTGTCTGCCCTGTACTGCTGCTGTTGACTGCTTTTTATATTGAAATTCTAGGTCTAGTAATTAATGATTTTGAACGGGCCTTGACTATTTTTCGTGTTTGAGCGGATCGTGCCCAAACTGCTCGAGAGCAAATTGTTGAACCCCGATTTGTCGCTTTGCTACCCTTTTTTATTATTTTTTTGTATTTTCGGATTTAATTATTTTTGTACATTATGTGTTATTATTTTTGTATTTTTGGACATTTGGACACTTGAACACTTCTAATTTGTTGTAAAATTAAATAGACTCTTTTTTGACATTTTTGGATTATATAACACTTTTAAATTGTAAATAACACTAAATGGAATTTTTGAAATCTTGGACTATATACATATGCTCAAAATAAATTAACTTTGCAAAAAGAATAATAATAAAAAGAGTCCGCCAAACACAAAGACGAGAACGCTGCACTAGACGAATACGCTAAAACGAGACTCCAATAGGAGAAATGAGCTCATTAACTAAAGACACTACTTATGTACGACTAAACCCAAATACGAAGATTAAATTGAAGAACGCATACGAAAGATTGATCATTCGCGTGCTCGCTTAATTTAAACAACGGTATTTCAATTTAGTTGAAATTTGGATAACCGAAATTGACTTAAATTAAAAGGGGCGGACAAAATTGGGGTATTACAAGCTTGCCTCTTTATTTCACATTTCGCCAAAAAATATGAATTGGCCTTTTCATATTTGTTGGTGAAATGGAAATAAAGATATAGAAATAATACTAATTTTGTCCGCCTTGTAAAAGTTCAAATCTTTTGTTATTTTCCTTTTGAGGGTTAACACCGTCGCATTAACGAGAGAGCAATAAATTGGAAAAAAGCAATAAATTGGGAAAAGCGGTAAATTGGGAATTCGGAGGTTGCCTAAAACCTTTTAACGGACTCTTATCGAGTCCAAGCTCCGGGGTGGCCTTTTCGAGCGCCGATCAATATCGGTCCGAATCGATTTGATCAATGGATTTACGCCGTGCCTTAGGTGACACAACTAGTCCGGCGACTTAACGGTCCGATGGATCCATCGCGTGCTCGTAACGATGTTGTGATCTGTGGAAGGAGTTCACTAACTCTGGCGGAGTTCACTAACTCGGGTTGATGGAGTTTACGAACTCGGATTGATGGAGTTTACGAACTCGGGTGGCCTTTTCGAGCGCCCGATCAATATCGTGTCCGAATCGATTTGATCAATGGATTTACGCCGTGCCTTAGGCCGCACAACTAATCAGAAGGCGACTTAACGGTCGATGGATCCATCGCGTGCTCGCATAACGCGATGTTGTGATTCGTGGAAGGAGTTCACTAACTCGGGTTGATGGAGTTTACGAACTCTGTCTTTGATGGAGTTTACGAACTCGTCTTTGATGGAGTTTACGAACTCGTCTTTGATGGAGTTTACTTAACTCTGTCTTTGATGGAGTTTACTGAACTTGGCGGTCTTGATGGTGATTTTCTAAAAACGGGATTTTTGGGACTCTTTGGTCCGAAGTAACTTTTCTCTTGGATGGTGCATGAAATGCATGCACTTGGGTATTTGGGTGCACATGGATGCAATGATTGATTTTGGTGGGATGCTCTTTCTGTCTGATTACTCTTTCGCTCTTCTGAGATGCGAATTTGAGAGTGTAGTGCACTACTGTTTGATGCCATGGAGTGATGAATGGTATGGATGATATGAGAACGATGAATGATATGAAGATGTTGTGTTCTTTTGTGTTTGCTTCTTCTTGGTAGTTTATGAGATGCAAATATCAACATAATGCTTTGATGTTTGAACGCAAGTGTATGCGGTGATTGATGCTTTGATGAATGGAATGCTCCTATTCTAACTTCTGTTTGTTTCTTTTTTGCTTCTTCTATGAAACGCAGACCTTAATATGATGCAATGCTCGTATGTTTGATGCAATGATTTTTTCTTTTTCTTTTATGGAAATGCTAGCATTAATGTGATGCCAATGTAATGAAAAGATTTATGCTTTTTCTTCTTTACTATTTTTTTCTATGAAATGCAAGTATTAGTATGATGCAACTGACGTGGACCGTTTTTTTGCTTTTTGCTATGTGATGAATGCACAAAATGTGAAGATGCAAATGTAATGCTTTGATGCAAATGCCATAATGAATAGATTGAAATGCCTAGATGCATGAGGTGTACATTTTGGTGATGATGAGATGTGAGACTGTGGATGCAATGAATTGAGATGATTATTGACTATTCTGTTGAAAAACTGCATTTGATTCAAACTCTGGTGTTCTCAAGGTTTTTATTTACAAACAATCTCACTTGTTTTCTCTTTCTTTCCATGATGACTGAATTTTAGATATCACGTAAACAACTTGTGTTCTCTTTTCTTGAAGCATCGTCTAGTAAGCATGCATATGAGTGCAAATGTGAATGAATGAGTCAGTTAACTTGGAATTGGTTTAGGTCATGGACATTTATGGCAAGTGAAGGAACGACAGACATGGTTATTGCCGAAGCTCATGAGGGATTAAGAGATACAAGATTGCCCCAATTCAGGTCTTTGATGAGTGAATAGTTTGCCCCTGTCTAGTGGTGACACCAACTAGGGGTGTAGAAGATGATGAATTGGGAATGCTTCGGCTTTTGAAATGAAGGGTGGAGCAAAAGAGATTTTGTCTCAACCCATAAAGTTTGATGTTGCCCCAGTCATAACAAAGACAAAGCTGCCCCAATTAGAATGACAAGACCTTGTTTAGGATAGTGAGTTGAGAGATTGCCCGGTGAGGTTCTATAGGAATGAATGAGGTGAAGGAATTGGAACGCACTTGCCCCACTTCGAATGACATTTCAAACGGTTTCTTTGAGTGAGGTTGTGAAAGGCGACAAAGTAATGGTGATGGTTATGAACTGAGGGTGATATATGAATGAGGTGGGCAATGAACAAACTCCCCAAAGTTGAGCGGGGTGAGAGGTGAAGGGAATGCCCCCTAGTACACACTTTTGGTTCTGTTTAAAGGCAACCCAAATGCAAGGAAAGTTTTGACTTTTTAGTATGAGCAGAGGCTCCACTTGGTGACCACTAAACCTTGTTTTAATGCAACATGAATGCATCTTGGAGTGCAAGTCCTTCTTTTTTTTTATTGTTTGTTTTTTTGTTTTTGTTTTTGTTTTTTTTTGAGCAGCTTTCTTCTTTCTGCTTGTTTGTTTTTTCTTTTTGAGCAAACACGTCGTAAATGGATAAACTTATTTGTCCTAAGATTAAAACTTGAGAAAACGAAAGCAATTAGTTATCGATCGGAATGGTCTTTTTAGGGTTGTGACGTGGAGAAGGGGATGATTGAGCTTAATGAAGTGTTTGGAGTTGATGGGGAGGATGGGTCTTGTTCGGTGTTGACCGATGGTCGATGGTTTATGAAGGAAATGGTTATTAGGTTTGATAAGGTGTTTGAAGGTTTTATGAAAGAAGAGATGGTTAAACCCAATGAATTGAGGGCCTTTTTTGAAAGGGGAAATTATTGAACCCATTGAATTTGAGGGCCTTTTTGGAAGGGGAGCTCTTATGCTTCATGACAAAATATATTGACTCTTAATTTATACTCCCTTTGTCTTCCTTTCTTTGTTTTGGGATTTCTCCTTTTTGAAACTTTGTTACTCCCCTTCTTTTGTGAATTTTCTTTCCTTTCGTCTAGGGTGAAAATGATATACCATCTTTGATGTGGAATTAACCCTTGTCTAGGGTGATGGAGATATCTTGGGCTTTTCTTGGCTTAAGATGGGTAACAAAGGGTATTTTTGTGACTTTGAATCTTTGGTTTAAGAGGGGTAGGAAATGGACTTTTTTGGGATTTTAGGTTTTGAGGTATGGAGAGATGACCAAACTTCATTTCAAATCCCGATTGCTTATCAGTAAGACTTAACTTTAGGACAATAATTTATCTACCTTCATGTGTTTGCTCTTTTCCTTTTTTTTTTTTGTGCCCCTAATTTTTGCTGGACCGCTCTTTGCGAGTTTTCAATCCACCAGCGCTTTTTTTGCCTAGGGTCGCCCTTTGCGGGTTTTCAACCTAGCGAGCTTATTTTATCTTTTTTATTTATTATATACCTTTTTAGAAAGACTTGCACTAATGGAATATGATAATGACAAGGAAAATTAGTGACCACAGAATTGCCTCAAAGATGGAGGATTTAAAGTATTAACGAGAATGAACCAAAAAGTCAAGTATGCAATCGATGGGAGAGAATATGCGCTTTATGGGTGGACGGGCGGGGGCTAGACTTGGATGGGGAATGATGATAAATGAGGGAAACCGATCGACTCAAACAAGGGAAACTACACGTGGCATGCATACTTACTAGAAGAACGCTTCACGGAGAGAGTTAACATTGGTTAAAACATGATATAAAAACTTTTTGATAAATCTGTTTTGATCTTTTATCATGGAATGGATGAGATACAATGCTTTTTTGAAGGAAATACGAGATGAGTTATTGATGTGAAAAACCGAGGGCCTTGGAACACCTTGAATTTGCAAATGAGTGAGGTAAACTTTTCCAAAAAAGAAAGATTACTTTGCAAGAACATCTCGCCTCTCATCACAACGTTTTTGTTGTATCGATGATGCATGGATGAAAATACTATGATGCATACATGATGACAATGGAATGCATGAATGCATGTTCACTTGAAAAGTGTGATTATTCTAAAAGTTTTTTTATTTTATTTTTTTATTTTTTTATTTTTTTATGCAAGATTTAAATATGGAATGCCAATGCATTTTTGGATGATGAATGATGCAAGAATGATGCTTCTTTTCAAAATGACTTTTATAGGGGCAAGACAAGATATGAAATGCCGATGCCCCTTTTCTTTTGAAGGATGAAAGATGCAAGAATGGTGATATGAGGCAACCGATTGTCGTTACCCTCGAGTAACTTTGCATGAAACATTGAGTGGATCCCGACCCAATACTTCACACAATATACCAAATGTTTCGACAATTAGTTGACTCAACTTAATTTCCTACTTGAAAATAAAACACGTGTGATCGGGTCAAAGTGCCACGATATCGTAGAGTAACATCTCAAATTTGTAGTCGACAAACAAATTTGAGATATTACCCTTCGTCGTTCAAAGGTGCACTTCTACCCATTAAACCATCACATGAGGAAATTTTTCTTTGTTTCGAAAGGATGCATGCAGGGAGAAATGATGTATTCGAGCAAAGTGATGAGGATAATGAAATGATGCATGAATGCTATATTTTGAATGAATTTGATGATGATTTTTGTTCATGATTATGAATGAGATGCTTATGCAATGCGGATGATGATTGCTTATGGTTTTCATTTTTCTTATGTTATGAAAATGAAATGTGTGATGCTTACAATTACTTTCCTAATGTATGAGAGATATTGAATGGAGATGCATGTGAAATGAGACGTTAATGTTTATTTTTTTCGTGATGCGTGAAAAATGAAAACAATAATGCATGAGACGCGCCCCTAATAAGACACAAACCTTAATGAGATAGAGAAAAATGCATGTATGAATTTTATCGAGTTTTTGTTTTATGCAATGCAAATGATGACGTATGCATGATGATGATGCTCTATGCAAGATAAATGAAAGAGGTTTTATTGGCAATGATTCAGGTTTTTTTTGAAGATGCGGGTCGTACGTGGCTTCATATGGACCTAGTAAGGGAAAGGCTACAACGGCAGCTCTTTCTCTCTCTTTCTTTTTTTTTGAAAAGGGTGGACCACACGCTGTCCGTCTGGATCGAAAAAAAAAAGGTCATGAATCGGCAATGACTCTTTCTCTTTTTTCTTTTTTTTTTTTTTTTTTTTTTTTTTTTGAAAAATCTCCTCTCCTTTTTTGAAAACATGCCTAGATTACAATGCAACGCACAATTTGGTATGCCCTCAGTGTCCTACGAAGGGTGGGAATCCTAGGGTCTAAAGGCGACGAAAAGGGTAATCCTCCCATGTAGGTTCCGATCACTTCCTCACAATGGCGACCAAGAGCTAAAGTCTCTCTCATGATGACACCCACAATCGTGAGAAAGCTACCGAGTGTGAGGCATCATGACAAAGCGCACTCTTGGGCGGAACTTTCATGAGAGCCATACAGCACAAAAGGTCTACGAATGGCGCCACTAATCGCTCCCACTCTCCTAGGTTTTCGTTCGCACCTTGGGTTTTAGGCCCCACTCAAAACATAGTAAGCATAAGGTGTGAGTGTGTGTAGCAAGGACATAACGCCTAAAACTACCCACATATACCCTCACCTCACGATGGAAAACCTGCAATAGTCTGCATAATAGAGCAAGCAATAACATGTCATCTATCCTAGGGTTCAATATCAAATAAGCTAGCCTAGGGTTTCAACAACAATCAAGTGCATTGCTTACTTCAAGAGAGGAGCCAAGGAGAGGGGATCATGACAGACTTAGGGAGAAATACATGAGCTTACCTTGAAGAAAGGGAGCAAAGAAAAAGGGAACATGATTGGGATTGGGAAATGCATGAGGGTATTTAAGCACATAAGCAAAAAGGAGGAAGGAAAAACAAACTGGAAGAAGAGGAAACAAATGCACTGCATACAACATGATAAAAAGAAAAGGAAACCGAAAAAGGGATAGAGGCAAACAAGGTATCCAAATCAAATTAATAGCACATTAAACCACACATTTAATTAGTTAGGCTCGACCCACTAAAAAAGAAAAGTCCCCAAAGAAGTCGCCACTGCTATACCTAAAAAGTCCCCGAGGGTTTTTCTTCGTTTACAACTTTTAAAACAATGAAGTCGCCACCAATGTTTTTATAAGGAAAATATTGAAAAAACCTTTTGGAAGGCGGATGGTCTTTTGGAAAACCTAAGATTTGGGTTCGGGGGTCGGTTAGGTATGGGAAGGTATTAGCACTCCCACACCTCCTTTCTACTCGAAAGGAACCTTTAATTAATCGTGTGATTTTAAGTGTTGATTTGAAAAATACTTAAATTTGCCTCTTAATTGAAAAAGACTTAATGAAAATTTTTATTGGCGCTACTCGACGAGTTTAGCCGCTTTGGATCTTTGAAAGGAAAAATGTTTTTAGTTTATTGTGCTTGACGGAGGGGGATCCGCTCCTACGTATCTCCAGTGCGATGGAGAATTCAAAGCTACGTAGTTCTAGGTTTTTGGTTTTTTATCTTGTTTAATTGTGGAAAATCGAGCTTTCATGATGATCAATTGAGCGAAGGCTCCAAGTGACCACCATTAGCACTCCATTGTTAATAATCATGCAAGCAAAGGCTTCAGACCAATAACAAAGTTTTTGATTTAATGAAAAGTTTTTAGGAAAACTAGGCGTTCATGATGATCAATTGAGCAAAGGCTCCAAGTGATCACCACTAGTTTCCCATTGTTAATGATTATGCAAGCGGAGGCTTCATGAAAACCATTAACAAAGTTTTTTGATTTATCGAAAATATTTAGAAAAATTAGGCATTCATGATGATCAATTGAGCAAAGGCTCCAAGTGATCACCACTAGTTCCCCATTGTTAATGATTATGCAAGCAGAGGCTTCGCAAAATCATTAACAAAGTTTTTTTTGATTTATTGAAAATAATTAGAAAAATTAGGCATTCATGATGATCAATTGAGCAAAGGCTCCAAGTGATCACCACTAGTTCCTCATTGTTAATGATTATGCAAGCAGAGGCTTCGCAAAACCGTTAACAAAGTTTTTTGATTTATTGAGAAATTATTTGAGTTGAAAAAGAATTAAAACGAGAAAGAGGTGAAAATTGCAAAATGGGGGTGTTACTAGTTACTGAGAGGTTGTGTAACTGAACAGGGGTGTAAACAATAAGCCCGGTTTGCAGATGGGAAGGAGGCCCAAGATGCGGCGGGCTTAAGTGAGATGGGAGCGCATGCGTGAATTAGGTGGTGCAAGCAAGAAGTGATCTCGATAATTAAAAACAAATGACTTTGGATACTAAGCCCAAACCCAAAAAACCTAAAAATTTCTCATTCCCTTCTTCCTACCTCCGTCATGCAGCCTCCTCCATTCAAGGAGAGAGAGATTTGTGGAGGAATTAACGTGGATCGGGTTCGCGGAGAGAGAGACGTCGGGTTGAGAGGACGCCCAGAAGGAGGAAGGTCTCTCGCGAATGGAGGAGGGGCTTCACGAGCTCGGAATCGATGACGCAGGGTTCGCCGGCCGCCGATGGGAGCACTTCCGTGTTGGTTTCCGTCCGACCGTGCATCTTCTTCTTCCATTTTTTTCGGTTTCCCTCTCCTCTCCATCTTCTCTCGTTTCTCGACCGGGTTGGGGTCGTGTTTTGCGAGAGGGTTTCATGATCGGTGGTTCGGTTTTGGTGGCTGTGGGGGAGGGAGAAGGTGGTTAGGTGACGGTGGGGGTGATTTTGAGTGGTTTTTGAGAGGGGGTTGATGATGTTTGTGGTGGCTGGTGGTGGAGAGAGACGATTGTGGTGGTTTTGGATCGGTTCAGGAGGTGGTTGATGGTGTTTGTGGTGGCTGGTGGTGGAGAGAGATGGTGGTTCGGGCCAGGGGTGGCTGATTGTTTGGAGGGTGGTTGTTGGTCTGTGGTGGTCTGTGGTGGTTGTGAGGGTGGGAGAAGGGGTTTGCGTGAGGTGGTGACTGTTTGGATAGTGAGTGGTGGTTCGTGGGTGGCCTGTGGTGGTCTGTGGTGATCTGTGGTGGTTGTGAGGTAGCTCATGGCTGAGAGAGGGAGGGTACGGTTTGTAGTGGTGGTGGTGGCTACATTTTTCTGAATCTGTGTTGTTTGGCTGATTAGGGTCTCACAGTGAGACCCTAATTTCTGTGCAGTCGCTTTCTTTGAAATTTTCCGTGTCTGCCCTGTACTGCTGCTGTTGACTGCTTTTTATATTGAAATTCTAGGTCTAGTAATTAATGATTTTGAACGGGTCTTGACTATTTTTCAGGTTTGGAGCGGATCAGGCCCAGCTGCCTGGAGAGCAGCTGTTGGAACCCCAGATTTGCTGCTGCTACCCTTTTATTATTTTTTTTGTATTTTCGGATTTAATTATTTTTGTACATTATGTGTTATTATTTTTTGTATTTTTTGGACATTTGGACACTTGAACACTTCTAATTTGTTGTAAAAATTAAATAGACTCTTTTTTTGACATTTTTGGATTATATAACACTTTTAAATTGTAAATAACACTAAATGGAATTTTTGAAATCTTGGACTATATATATATGCTCAAAATAAATTAACTTTGCAAAAAAAGAATAATAATAAAAAGAGTCTGGCCAAACACAAAGACGAGAAGAAGGCTGATTAGATTTAATACGCTAAAACGAGACTCCAATAGGAGAAATGAGCTCATTAACTAAAGACACTACTTATGTACGACTAAACCCAAATACGAAGATTAAATTGAAGAACGCACGAAAAGATTGATCATTCGCGTGCCTGCTTAATTTAAACAACGGTATTTCAATTTAGTTGAGCTGGATAACTGAAATTGACTTAAATTAAAAAGGGCGGACAAAATTGGGGTATTACAACATGTCACCAACAACCTAAAGAAGCTCGAGTGACAAAATCACAATATACACATTTAAAAGTTTTAGCACATCACCAACTCCGCAAGCTCGAGTGAACCCCCATAGCTAATAGGAGCGCAAATCCTAAGAGCAACATAAATATATGAATGGGGCCTAGGTCAAGGGCTCATGACTTCCCTCACCTAGCATGCTAACAAAAAAAGTGGGGGCACAATCACCCCGACTCGATATAATTTATATATCACACCCGCATTGGGCTCCTATACTCGATATAATTTATATATCGAAACATAATTCAATCTATGATATATTATAATGTCAATGAATTCATGAAATCAATCCAATCAACATTTAAGTTATAAAACATTTGGTTCCCACACGTGCTTTAGGTTTTACGGTTTTTCGAAATATTCATAACATTAACCGCTTAATTCAAAACCACTTGGATATGCATCAAAAAGTTCTAACCAAAATTCGGCAGAGCTTCCTCTGAAATATGGACATCCCAAAATAATACATTTACATGTATAACCAAATTCGAACATCAATTTTGTTCAAAAATCATTAATTCCCGTACATATACAAAATTTACGGTTTTCCAAAAGATTTGTAAATCCAACTAACACAGACCCACACCCGAAAACCATATTCAAACATAACAATTAAACAATCAAATCTTTATGGTTTCGTTCTAAGTTTCAAACGAACATAATTTCTCAAAATAGCGTTTTTGACTCGAAAATTCACGAAACTCCAAATTTCGAAAACCGTTCAAACATAACACATAAACAACATTTTAAAATTCTCTAAACGTGAGTAAAACTCACCTCGTGTGATGAAAATCACACAAAACCGAAACTTTTTGAAGTTCAAACGATTCTGAAAACCTCACGAACTCATTCCGAACTCGTTCAACCGCTTCTAAACCGAATGTATTCTGGACAGCATCTCTGTGCAGTTTTTGAATGAGCATAACTTATTCAATTTCTAACCAAAACCATCCAAACCAGTTCCTAATGTGTAGATAATTTTGTCTATTTTCCAATGGTTCAAGTCCCACACTGATATGACAAGTATTCAGAGAGTTATGGCTAAAACAATGTGGCTGGTGCAAAATCGTTACTGTTACAAAAGTGAAACTTGTAACTAATTGTTCTCTCTCAATACACAGTCAAATCAAGTGATTCTTGTGCCTATTTCGAAGGACTTTTTGTCTACTTTCCAACGAAACAAGAATTATTTAAAACGGAGTTCAATTGAGAACTCAAGAACTGAAAAACTGAACCTATACATAGTTTAATTTCAGAAATTTGACATAACTTGAGCTACACAACTCCAAATTTAACGAAACCAGTGCCAAAACGACCGGCGTGAAGTCTATTTTCAAAAACAATCAGAAACATAATTTGTGGATTAACCAAACAGTCCCAGTTGTAAGGAAACCGTAGCTGTGTCCAGATTTTCTAAAACAATGAGTTCGAGACCAAATGTGCGGTTTTCGCGATTCAAAATTTACGAAACGCAACAATTTCAACGATCACGTAAATCAACCAGTCAACACAACATAAAACAAAACCCTAAGCGAGTAAAACTCACCTATCGTGATGAAAATCACGAAACTCTACGGTTCGAACGACCAAACACCGAATACGCCCCGAATTCGCTCCAAAAGCTCCAAACCCAAAAACCAACCAGCACTCTTACACTCACCACTACCGCCCAACAACCCAAACAGCTCCAAACAGATCCCATTCACGATGTGGGTTGACCAATGCTCCTCAATCAAGCTTTGGAACTTCCAAGGACCTCAATCTAACTTCAAGTGTGTTAAAACTCCATTTGAGATGCTTGAAAGCTTCAAAATCCATCAATGGTGAATTTTTAAAGAGATGAAATGAGAGGTTGAAAGTGGTATCAAAAGAAAGAGAATGAAAAATGGAGTGAAATGGTGGAGAAATTACTTACATGTGATGGGAGATGATGGTGATCTCCCTTCTTCTTCCCCTCTAGGTTTTCCCTTTTCTTTCTTTCTTCTCTCTTCATTTCTCTCGGGTCCTCTCTTTCTCTCTCTCTCTGTTTCTTTTTTTTTTTCTTTCCTTCGGTTCCTTCTCTCTCTCTCTCTCTCTCTCTCTCTCTTTATCTTTCTTACTTTCCCTTTCTTTATTCACTCAAGTGAGGAATGAGAGAGTGTTTGGATATTTTTGGGTCTTGGATCTCATTTAGTGTGAGTGGTATAAGGACTAAAATACCCCTAGTGTTCTAATTTCCACTCAATTATGTATTTTAAATTATATACTCTAGCAATTATAAATTGCTTCCGCGACAACCTCATATTCGTGACTTGATTTATTACCTACTCGAGTAATAAATCACTCGTTAATTTCTTAATTCGAAATTAACGTAATTAGGGATGTTACATGTGGTGTGTGTGGTGGTGCATAAAGTATACGTGCTTTCCCCTAACAACAAGATTTACATAATTCAAAGGATTTATTTGATGAAATGGAAACATTACAAAGTTGTAGTCTAGAGTGAATTACACGACTATTGGCATGACCTAAACGGTGGTGCCACAAAGTATAAGGAGTAGTTTCACTAATTTTATTATAAACAAAATCAGAAACAGAGGAAATAGAACTGGTTGATGTAGGCACAGTAGACACATGAGCTGCTAACACATGAGGATCTCTATTGAGAATGGTAGCCAGACTAGGAATAAAGAACAAGCCATCAGAACCTTTATACCCTTGGAGTAAGACTTTTTAGATTCCTGGCATTTCACATAACAAATAAATGAGTGAAACTCAAAATAAACTCTATTATCATGAGCAAACTGACCTACTGACAATAAATTACGAGTAAGAGAAGGAACTAGGAGAAGATTATTATGAGAATAGTGTTTGTTAGGGTTTAGCTTAGAGTAAACAAATGTTGAACCAGTAGCATGAATATCTACACATAGACCATTTCCATTTTGGCTGGGTGAGCACCTTGATAGGGTGAAAACCTATGTAAAAATTGTGAGTGAGGTGTCATGTGGTGTGAGGCACAAGTGTCAACATACCAACCCGATACTGTGAGTTCTGGAGGTAACTCTGGAGTTACCGCACCTGGAACATGAGTGGTGAAAGTAGCCATACAAGCATGTGGTGTAGATGTAGTGGCCTGAGGAGCAGATGCGAGAGGACTGTGGATCAGTGCAAGAGTAGCAAAGCAGCAGCGGCTTGTAACAGTGTGCGAGGACAAAATGTTCACCATATCTATACTAGCAAGAAGCAACAACATGGCCATACTTGCCACAGAGTAGGCAAGTTGGCTTAGATCTAGTGTTAGAGTTAGAGTAATTAGGATGATGATTGGTGTAATTGTTACCTCTAAACCTACCATGTCTCTTGTCACGATTAGATCTCGCCACGGCGGGCGAGGATAGTAGGATGAACCATATTGTTGTTGATTTACAGTGCAATGGCAACATTAATTAGCTTGTGGATCCAAGTTTGTGCAAGAATCGCATTAGCGCTAGAGATGGTGCGGCGGAGACAAGTTTTTGACGAAACGTCTCCAATTGAGCCTCTTGAACAAGTAACATAGACTCTAACTCCATAAGATCAGTATCACTACCCGAACCGAATCTATGGGGTTTGGATTTGTTTGATTGGTTCGATTTTTTACGCACAATCTGAAAATATAATTTGATCTAAAGTTAAATGAATTAATTTAACTCTAAAGAGCCAAATATAAAAAATAATGTGATTATCATTTTATTCACATATGAACTTCTGTACTTAAAATGTAGTAAAATTAAAATAGATACTTCATGTGACTAAGTAAGTCGTAAATGTGTGTGAGACTAATTGTTGTGTGTCTTTGTGTGACTAGATTAAGTAGATTATTTATTTATAATATATAATAATATAATAATATGTGTGGTTTGGTTTAGTTTGATTTTGGGAAAACAAACTGCCATCCAAGCTGAAGCAATCAGTTGATTGAAAAAGTGATCAAAACACATTGAAATCAAAGCACTTTTGGCATGTAGTTTGGTTCGGTTTGCGCTTTTCTATTCATTTGGTTTGGTTTTGAATACTCCTAAGAACAATTTCCCCACCCTGTCGGGCCGGTGAGGATCACAGCTAGAGCCTAGATGGAAGCCATAAAAATGGAGGTAGATTTTGAACACAAATAAAACTTGGGAGGCACATACTGATTTACCTACCAATTGGAAAGATTGGAAACAAATGACTGTATAAAGTTAAGAGACATGCGTATGTCACCCATAATCCTACAGCCATTTTGGAGACTTTCTCATTTGTCATGATTTGGGGTCATTTAGGTCTATTAGCCCATTCATTCATTAATGCTGAGTCAAAATCTAGCCCAACCTGGTATGTATATCTATTTAATTTCCACGAAGCCTCGCATCATCATCATAAACCAAGACTAATCTTTTCCTCCCCCTAATCTTTTCGTATGCCCAACGAAATCAAAAATTCAACAATGATTGCTGACTATTCTTTAAGTAGGTATGATTAATTAATTTGACAGATAACACAATTACAACTTCAATTAATTCTTCAGCAAGAGTGCACAAGATCACAACCCTATAAATATTATATATATATATATATATATATATATATATATATATATATATATATATATATATATATATATATATATATAACTCTCAAAATTCCACATTGACCATTGAAACAAACAACTTGATTTTAAGATGGGAAGCAAAAGCAATCAAAGAGAAGAAGAACCCAATCACCATGCAATAGATATCTGGAACAGTGTTATCAAATCGGGATACATATTGTGTATCGTTAGGCCCATTTCCGAATCGTGTATCGTATCGCAGATCGTATCGTGAAGATACATGAACACAAAAATATATAACATTTTTGAGTAAATCCAAGTAGAGTTAGCAAAAAACATGAACTTCAAAATAATTCAAGTCATAAAAAAACATGAACTATGAAGGAAAAAACAGAGAGTAGTGGAAGAATAAAGGAAAAGTTAGGGCTTTAGTAGTAGAACAGAAACCAAAAATTAGAATCAAGTAAAGAAGAAGAGGAAACAAAATTACCAAAGAAAGAAAGAAACAAGGAAGACGTTGAAACTTAAAAGAAAGAAATAGGGAAGTAGTGAAAGAAAGAAGCATAGAAGCCGCTCCAACAACAGTGTCTTCGAACTACCGATAATGCAAAACGTGGAGAGGAAATAGGGATTTTAGTGTTGTAAAAATGGAAATGTCGAAAATGCCCTGCTTTTAAACTCGTAATTGAAAACGCAGCGCACATTCATTTAACAAAACGCACTGCTTCATTTAGCCCAAAACGCAGCGTTCACTAAGAGACAACAAAACGGTGCGTTTCAACTACAATCGTCTTCTTCCTCACGCCGCAACCCTAATTTTCTGTGTTTTACGAAAACGGGTCGTGTGACCCGACCCAACTGTAATTTGTTGCAGAATCGTGTGATTCCTTCTTGAATCGCGATTCCAACGATTCCGAAGCGATACAAGCGATTCATGGAGCGATTCGGTTACAAAAATGATTCGCCATGCGATATGCATCGTTTGCATCAGATTTTGACTCGTATCGCGATTAGAATCGTGCGATTCTTGCGATACTAACTACACTGATCTGGAAAGTAGACACAGAAAGATTAGCTACCATGCACCTCAAAATCTGAGAAAACCCAAAACTAGTAAGCAAAGGCGCAGGAAGAAGATCATGTTCAATCTTCAGAGTACCACAGAGTCTAATTGAAGTCAACGGAAAAGCCTATCAACCTCGTATCGTATCCATAGGACCTTAATTACCACCGTGGTCAACCTCGTCTCAACATGATTGAAGAACACAAGTGGCGTTATCTCGGTTCACTTCTTTCAAGAACACAATTACCCTTACAAGAGTTTTTGAAATCCATAGCTCCATTAGAAAAAGAAGCTAGAGAGTGTTACTCCGAAACAATTCAACTCGATTCTCACGAATTTCTCGAAATGTTGGTACTTGATGGTTGTTTCATCATTGAACTATTCCGTAAAGTAAGATTAGTACCCTTTGAACCTGATGATCCACTTGTTACTATGCAGTGGATATTACCATTCTTTTACAGAGATTTTCTTAAACTTGAAAATCAAATCCCTTTCTTCATTCTTCATCAATTGTTCGAACTTTCAAAGTCAAAGTCAAACCAAACACAAACACCAACACCAACGTTGTCTCTTCTTGCCATGGACTTCTTCAACAACTCGATCATTGCAAAGGCCAGATGAAGTAATTATCATGAATATAAAAAACCAAAAAAGTGCGGTGAAAGAAAAGCACTTACTTGACTTAGTTCGTTCGAGTTTTATTATTATCATTCCAAACAAAGAACCCAAAAGGGTTACAATGTTGAGTTATAATCAAAACTCTAGCTTAAATTTAAAACAGTCTTATAGCCGTTAGTAACAAACTTGGGCAGTTAGAGTCTCTAACTAACTAAACTAGTTTGTTAGTAACAAACTTGGTTGTTAGCCTAACTAACAACCATCTAACAGCTATTTTCGAGTAATAAAGATATAAACATACAGATTGTACATAATAAACTTACAATGAATAAAATTTACGCTTTCGCTTTAAGAGTTCTATGCTATCTGCTATTCTAAAACTCCCTTTACGTTTGCTCCTTCCTACACCAAGCTGCTTCTTTAAGTTTCTGCAAGTATTCAACAAGGTGGTTGTACCTTGCATGAAAAAGAAAGAAGAATGTTAGTAAGGGTTTCAGTGACTGAAACAGAAACAGAGTGAGAGTGAGTGATAAAAGTAGTGTGTTACCTTGAGTTTCTGGGAAACTCATTTTGAGAGGTAATAAAGAAGGGTACGGCTTCAAGAAACAGTTTCTCACAATTCATGCACAAGAAAGATACAAAGTAAGATTAGGGTTTCTGAGTGTAAGTGCAAATCAAGGGGAAAATCACAAAGGGTTGTGATTTTACCTTTGTTAGAGCTCCAGAAACTATCAGACCAAGAATTGAGTACTTGCAAGTGAAATTCAGGAATTAGGGTTTCTGGGTTTTCAGAGTATCAAAAGAAAAATTGAAAGAATCAGAAAGAAAGAGAGATTCGGTCTTACCAAAGAGTGAATCGAAGGCTTGATTGAAGGAATCAAGCAGTTCTGGGCAAACTAGGGTTTGCCGGTCATCGCGAGAAGAGAAGCTCAAGATTGAAGGTCTCAGTTCGAGTTTCAGAGCAAAAACCTTGGGGTTTTTGATCATCATCAACCACAATCATCATTGACAGTGAAACGGAGGGATTCTGACGCTTCAATCACCGGCGACGGTGAGAGCAAGAGAAACCCTAGGTTTCCGGTGACCGAGAGAGAAGAGAGAAGAGAGAAGAGAGAAGGGTTTCAAGAAGAGTGAGAAAGAGTTCTTGCGTTTCTGGTGAAGAGAAACGAAAGAACAAAGCTTAAGTATATCGGGTCAGGAGTGAAGATCCGCGTGTTTCATTTGAAAACGGGTTCGGGTGCGCAGCTAGCCTCAAACAATTTTGTTTGAAGAAAATTGTAACATCATTGGGTTGGGCTTAATAGAAGCTGGGCTTCTCAATTATTGCACCTCCCCTCAGGTGTTCATACCCCTCCTGCAAGTAAACAATAGAAAGTGTAAAAATTCAACATACAACACCAAAACGCACGTGATCCATCGTGTTTCAAACCAGGAATTCAAACAAAGAAAGCTTACACGTGACATTCAAACACGGTGTGATAGAAATGCCAACAATTACAATGGAAGATTTCATGAGTTCATTTTTACTCAACCGTGTTGCATTTGAAAGAAGAGTTACGATGGTTGTTCCATGCAGATTCACAACCTACGTGACATTATTGGATTGTCTAATAAATACTTATAAAGATGTTGAGTATTTATGTGATAGGAATATAATTGACACTACTAGAAAATGTATATTTAGCGAGGGATTTTTAGAGATGGATTAGTATCCCTCACTATTAGTGAGGGATTTAGCTACGAAAAAAAGTAAGTGGTACAGCGCTTACGTTTGTGACGGAAACAGAGACCAAAATATCCCTCTCTAATAATTTTGTGGATAAATTCGTCACTAAATGTTGGTAAGACGGTTAGAGAGCGATTTTAAGCCTCACTTATAGCGAGGAACAACTATTCCGTCGCTGATGAAATAAAAAAATCTAAAATGAGCGCGTTTGTGAGGAACAACTAATTTGAGTTTTTTTTTAATAGTGAGGAACAACTATTCCGTGGCAACAGCTTTTTGTGTGTTACACTTAAAAAAACCTTTTCTCTCTTGCAACCTTTCATTCACTCTCCCTCTTCTCCCTAAAACTTCCCAATTCTTCCCTCTTCTCCTCGAACCTTCTACCTCCACCACCTCCCTCAAAATTTTCCCTCTAATTCCCAAAACCTATTTCACAATTGCATTTGATTTCAAAGCCCGTGACTCTTAAACTCTTTTCTTCTTCTCACCTGACGTCCTCGACTTTTTCATAACCCTAGTCTCTTAGATTCCCAATCAACTCCCCCTGCGTTCTCGTAGTCCTCGCTTTCTCTTTGTGTTGTTGTTACTGTAGCCTTCAGTCATCGTCTCCTGCCATCGATGTCGCTTGTCATTTCCATCGCCCTCTCCCAGCAATGTCGTTGCCATCGCCGTCTAACAGTGAGTTCTTTTGCTTTTCGATTCTGATGTTAAATTCGTTCTTCGTTTTGTGCCTGTGTGTGTTTCCTTGTTTTGATGGCTTGGTTTGGATCTGAATGAATATGTGTGTGTTGTTTGTGATTGGATTTGGTAGATCTAAGAGTAATGCTTGGAATCCAAATCCCTTTAGGAGTTTCTGTGTTGATTTAGGTATTTCCGTGTTGATTTACGTTTGGATTATGTTGTTTGAGGTTAATCAATGATGCATGTAATGATTTTTGAGTTTGATTTTCAGTCTGCATATCCGCTTGAGTTTGAGTTACAAAAGTGATCTTTCCTCAATTTGCTTCTTCAACACTGGAGACGACAAATCAGACACAAAGTTTGAAGACAAGGTGCCTGCTTTTATTACCCACAGACATCCACTTTCTTATCTGTTAATTTCTTTTTTAAATTTTAATTAATGATTATCACGTGAATTGCTTTATGCGTTTGAATTTGCATGAGTGTTTATAACTTTGAATTTGCATATAAAAAATGTTTATAACTTTCTATGCAACTTGTGGATGTTGTATGATAGGGTGATGGAAAGGGATGGAATAAATCATGATTGGGAATATTATTTGGTTTGTTTCAGATAGAAGGGAACAGAATGAAGTATCATGAAATGAATTCCATCTTATTTTATCAATACCTCACTTTTTGTTCCCTATCAATTTGGGAGGAATGGGATGGAACTAGTTTTTTTTCCATAGTAAGAAAATCAGTTGGCCCGCTCTGGAACATAGGCACACTTGCCGAACTTTGCTAACAATCTCTTGGGTTCCTTGTGTGTGATTAGATATCTGTGTTGCTGTATCTAACACATCTCCATTAGATATTTAAATGTGCTATGATAATACGTGTCCATTTGCATGAGTTAATTTGAGTCTACTTCAGAGACAAATATGTGGTTGAAGTCTTTGTATTGTTTATTTTTGTTTCTAAGAATATAAGAATATATGAATATAGGTTATATGAATTGTGTTATTCTTTTTTTTTTAGGAATCTGGATTGGGAATGGCAAACAGTTTCGTTTACCTCTCTTGCTTGTAGATTGGGGTGTTTTTAACAAATACATATATGTTCGTAGACGTATGCATCAAATAAGTATGGATATATCTTGTCTAAACTCAAAATTTGTTAGCCCCGAATCGATTTAATTAAGGTACTTTTTGTTTATATGTAGCTACTTGATTCAGGAAAGCTATTTAATTGTTAGAGTTTTCTTTAGGGCCATGTCATTGTTAGAGTTTTCTTTGTTAAGTCCATGTTGATAGCAAAGCTATTTCTTATCATCTCAGTAACATTATTTGGAACAATGAAGTTTATAGTATTTTCAAATATGGCCTAGTCTTTGATAGTTTATAGTATTTTCATTATAAAGACATTTAGCAATTTGGTATATTTGTGCTCATGTTTGATTTTTTTTTTTTTTCAGAATGAGTATGAAAGTTGTATTCTTGAAAGAGATTCACAAGAGGCACTACGAGGAGATGACATGTCTAGTGAGCAATCTGACAACAATATCTTCTTAGAGGTTGTTGGAGGTGTCGACAAGAAGAAAAGAATATTTGGTTTGCGTACTGAAGGAGAAAACCAATTTTCTTCTTCCACACAATCTGCTAGAATCTCTATGTCTGAATATGTGCAAATCAGGAGAAGATGTTTAAATTTATGGAAGTTTTTTATCAGAGTCATCTACGTCCGCCTTCACCTTCACCTTCACCAAACGAGGAGGGTCAACAAGATGATAATGAGTATTTTGATGAACTAGTTGTTGATATGTTTTTTTTTCAAACAATGATAGGTCTTTTGGATTGTAAGCTAAATTAACATTACTTTTCGCTTGTATGGATTATGGTTACACGCTTTAATAGTAATAGATGTTTGTGTTTTTTTAGAAATTTTGTAGCCTATGTTTTAAAGCACCACTCCTTTGAGATCAAAAGGTTTCTTACCAATATAGGTGGAAATAGATAAATTAAAATAATTGGTATTTGGTAGAAATAGATAAATTAAAATAATTGGTATTTGTAAAAAAAATGTGTTGAAATCACTGTTAGAGAGGGAATTGTTCTCTCACTGTTAGCGACGGAAAATATCCCTCTCTATTAGCGAGGGATATTGTCCTCTTTATTAGCGATGACGTGTTTTCCTCAATATTAGTGACGAGTATCGGTTTCCTCGCTATTAGAGACGGAACAGTGTCCTCTCTATTAGCGACGGATTTTTCCTCTCTATTAGAGACGGATTATCAGGATCCCTCTCTAAAAAATTTAGTGACGCCAAAATTAGTGACGAATAACAGCTTGTCGCAAATTCCCTCTCTAAACCAGTTAGTGACGGATTTTGGCTGTTTAGAGAGGGATTTTGGGCATCTCTAATTTCTGTTTTTTTAGTAGTGTGAGAATCACTTTGGAACGGAAGGGGAAGTTTCGCATTTTATTAACAATGCGGGAAAAGATGTGGCTGTTGATATGGATTTGTGTTACTTATAATCAGGGTTGTTTAATGAGGTTCATGAATATTATGGAAGTAGTTGGCATGTTCAGTGGGCTAGTTTTAAGTATACTTATTTTGATACACCTTGGTCTTTTATTTCTGCTTTCGCTGCGCTTGTTTTGTTGCTTCTTACTGTTCTTTGCTGCTTATCAGTATTTTCATACCTGAAATCGTTGATATATATATAAGAAAGAGCTTCAGTTTGCATCACTAAGAATGTAATCAATGTAAGATTTTAACGAGTTCATGACTTGACTGACTTGACCTGATCAACACAAGTTAAATAAGACTTAAGAAATTCCTAAATACAAATTAAATAGTACTAAGCTCATAACATACAAGAAGAGATTCAAATTAAATACACTAACATAATCAAAATAAATTAACTAGCATTAACACAAAATACATATTAATTAAATAGCACTAACACAAAGTACCAATTAAATAGCATTAAGATAGTCAAAATTAGGATAAGTGATGCACTGAAGAAATTAAGGAATAAGAGAGGAGAGTTGGTTTTATGTTGCAATGTGAAAGGAAGAGGAGAAGCGATCTGGTTTCATGTTTTAGTGACAATAAAGAAGAAATAATAGAATTAAGAAAGAAGAAAGAATAAAGAAGAAAGAAAAGAGAAAAAAAAACTTTTTTTTAAAATAAAATAGGTGAAAGAGTGAGTGAACATGTTAAAGTGATACAAAATTAGAGACTTTGGTGTAAAACTAGAGACTTGGGTGGAAAAGATGTTTTTCAGGTGTGTGCAAAACTTTTTTTTTCTAATATCGATCTTAATTTTATTTCTCAGTGGGTTCAAGTAAATCCCCTAAAATACATAAAGGGTGTGCGTGTGTGTCTATATATATATATATATATTATTCTCTAATAAACTCAGTTATTTTCATGACACAAATTCCTAAAATAAAAATTTGTGATCATATCAAAAAAATATAGAAAAAAATAGAAATACCATATAATACATGTATAATACAATATATTATTAACTTTAACTTCTTAAACGATAATATTTTAAGAGATCTATTTTTTTATCGAATTAAATAAAATGACCAATAAACACCACACATACACCCTATTACATGATTACAGTACCTTAGTTCGAATTAGAGAAATAATATCTCCTTGTCACTATCGTAGAAGAGGGGGTAGATTACTAGCCTTTAGGATTGGAAATGCAGAACCAAACACGCACTCAGAAAACGTGTGATCCTCTCGTTCTTTTAGGTCTCTGCATTTCGGTTGCGAATAGATAATATACATAGATAAGTAAAAAAGAGCGCTGCTAAATGTAACGAAAGAGTTCACCCCACAAATTCAACAACAGTTATTTTACTGTCTTTATTTTACACCCCCTCCGTTACAGAATATAAATTAAAACCGGTCAACGAAAGTTGATATATCTGATCTATATTTTAAACCAAATACATCAATTTTCGTTGACTAGTTTTTTACTGTAATGTAATGGAGTAGTATAAAAAAACCACACATCATAAAGAGGTCAGCGAGAAAAACAGCAGAAAGGATCACATTTGCAGAAACTAACCCGTCACCTCAGTTCGTGGTGTTGACCACGAATCTCTTTTCGTTGGATCTAGCATTATTATTCGTACAAGAATGAAAAACTTGCAGTCCACGTTTGGTTATGTGGCGCGTTTGATGATTCATACTTAGTCTCAATCATCCTAATTCGTCGGGTCAAACAAATACTCCTTCCTGAGTGTTGATTTTTCTCACTTAATTCTCAGAAATAATAAATTTGGGAGATGAATGTTCTCCAATTTGTCATGATCACACATGACTGACCTAAATAATTATCAAAGAATATATATCAAAATGACCCACTCTGCAAGACATGGTCTTCCTTTGACCATATACGTACCTTGACATTATTTATAATTGTAAATTAATAAGTAGCTGATAGTGATACATATCATGTTTCTAAGAAAGTTTCAGAATTTAATCTTGAACTGATCATTATAAATTCACAAATATGCATATGCCTTGCTTGCTACCTCCAACCACCTTTCACTAATTTGATCTTTGCTAGCTATAACGCATTTTAATTATATATATACATATGCAAGGTTCCACAATTCCCATGACTGTCGCAAGTGAAGAAGAAGAAGAAGAAGAAGGAGAAGGGAAATTTGTCCTTGTTGATAAAATTTTGGACAAAATTGAAAAGGTTCCCGCGAAGTTTAAAAAGCAAATCAATTTGGAAGATATGTTGGCTAAAGAACAAAACAGACAAGGAAAATCAAAAAGTACCACTTCGCGTGGTGTTCAGCATCCTGTCGGGTCATCAGAGAAGGAGAAGCTTGAGCGATTCAAGATTCGAACGGTTGTTGTTGGGGAAGACAAGAAATAAGCTAGTAATTAATTTCATTTCTTGGATTGGAACACTTCTCATTATTTTTATCAAACTAAGAAAAATATTTTCACACACCCATCTGATCCCCATAAATCCCCACCCAATTTTAAATCCCCAAAATGTCTTTTGAAAATTATTTTTTTTTAAAAATAAGTAAATAAATCGTATATCTGCAGAAATGACATATATACGATGGGCATTTTATGTATGTACATACGTCTTTCAAAGGGTATATAAAATAGGTTTTTTATTTTTTTTTAATAATTTGTTTTAATTTTTATTACTAAAAATTCGTTAAATAGTCAAAACTACTCCAAAAAATTATAAAAACACCACTAAAAATCTAACAAAACCAAAATAAGGCTATACAATTTTTTTTAGATTTTTTGGAGACTATGAAAAATTAAAAAATCGTAAAAAATAATAAACGATGAAATTTGGGATTTTGAGTAGTAGTCCCATAAGAAGTCCCTTCTACGAGTCTTGATTCTTGATTTTTTCGGATTTAATGGTTGTGGTTTCATTACGATCGAGTCGTTGCGAAATAAGATTTTTAGCCTAAATTATTCGTTCGACGTATAACATCGCCACGCTTTTAACGAACTACACACAAAACCTATTTTCGGACTTAATTAATTTTTATTTGACTTCAAAAATTAAAAAAAATACAATAGGGATCGATATACACCGAGGGGGTATATATACGACCTATTTTTTCTTGTCGTATATACACCCCCAAGGCGTATATACGATTATGGTGAAGTGTGCCAATCGTCGTATATACGCCTTGGGGGTGTATATACGATGGGCAAAAATAAGTCGTATATATACCCCCAAAAGCCAGTATATACGACGCAGTAAAAATTTTTAAAAATACGTTTTGGGAAGAAGGCGTTTTGGGGTTTCGGTTTGGGTGGGGGTATATGGGGATTGGGCGGGGTACAAAAAAAAACCCATTTGTGAATCACGCGACTGCACCATATTCTTTATACAAAAAGATTACTTCGACTTCCCCAAATGGGTGGGTTAATCCACACTACAGTACGTAATATTTAGATCTAATTATCTAATCATCTTATGAAATCCAGTTATATATATATATATATATATATATATATATATATATATATATATATATATATATATATATACTAGTAGTATTATTATGCATACTTTGCATTGCATATACATGTTATCGTAGTTATAATTTTTAATTTATTCTTTCAAAGAAAAATAGTCAATTTTATGTTATATATAATTAAAACCGACTCTCGATGACATTTCCCATCATAAATCTATTACTTAATTTTATATTATAATATATATATATATATATATATATATATATATATATATATATGTATATATTTGAGAACTCTACTTCCAACAGAGTAGATGAATTATCACCTACGATGTTGTTCCCTCTCTTTAACACACTCCGGATGTATAGTATAGCCCCAAGGTAAGATAAGACAAAGAGCAAATAGATACTTGAGGAGGAAACATTGAAATCATCTCAAAGGGATTTATATGTCTAAACATAATTGTGTCTCTTCTTTATTACAATGTTTAACAATGTAAAAGAAGCATAAGAAAGTTTTAGAAGGGGCTAATTGCGGACTTTTCTGGTCTTCTATTTCATAGTGAAAGTAGGGCCTTCGTTCTATATCATAGTTTCATATCGGCAATTAAGTGATAATACAAATATTTACTTAAAATAGACACTATCTTCACCTATTAGTCATACTATTTCAAATGAGTTTAAGGATCCATAAGAACAAAAAATAGTCAGAATTAAGGAAATCAACAAAATTAATAGGAATTAAAAGAGCTAAACAATTACTATAGATATATATTACTATAGATATCTAAACTTGCAGACAGTAATGACTTAAACAACAAATAAAATTCAAAATAAGATTCTATTATTGCTTTTTGAGTTTAAATAGGTGATCAGAATCCAAAACCTATTGTTCATCAATAATTCTTAAAACTTTCAAGTGAGCTTAAATATTGACCACAAACTTCAAGTCACCCATCTTAAACAACATTAGCCAACAAATAGAACAAACATCTCATTGTAACTTTAATGAGAATCTATATAAAGTAGATGGTATATTTTTTAATAAGAGCTGCCGAAAATCCTTCAAAACTGAGAAAAGTACTTTATATAGACAGATAAAAGCACTTTATATAGAATTTAATTCCTAACTTTATATATACATAATGTTTATAATAATTGAATCCAAAACAACCAATTCACCCATTGTAGAATAAGAATTAAAAAATGATAGATAAATTAAGAAAAAAGTGGGAAGATTGATTTCAAGTGAATCCTCCTAGCAATCACCGTCATCGCGGCTCTCTGTTGCCGCTTTCTGTTTCAGCCCCCATCGTCGCTTCCTGTTTCTACCGCAGCTTCTTGTTTCTGCCACATCGCCTCAATCTTGATTTTAAAATGCGCCTATCTTGTGAATCATTTACAAATCTATCAAATATCCAACAACTTCTCATCACTTACTCCATCAGAATAAAGCAAATTCAAAAACTCAACACGTATAAGAAGTATTATTTGAATGAGTATTATCTGAAATAATTTCAACAATTCAAAAACCCAACATGTATTATCCAACATTTTTAAAGAGAATTCACCTTTTGTAGAATAATAATTTAAAAAGCGTAGATACTTTAAGAAAAAGTGGGAATGCAGGACCATTAAAGTGAATCTTGTCCCAATCACCGCGATCGTTGTCACCCGTTGATGCTCCCATCGCCGCCGCCTCTTCCGTCGCCGCTTCCATTGCCTCAATCTTGATTTTAAAAATCTATTTATCATGTAAATCATTTTCAAATCTATTAAACATCCAACATTATTCAATTAAGAAAATAATAAGTAATATTTGAATCACTATTATTCGAGATAATTTCAACAAAATAAAAACTAAGCATGTTTTATCAAAGTAAAATAACCAAACTCACCTGCAATTAAATATAATTTTCCAAAGGAAATTGAAATGCACATATCAAGTTAATATTCAACTAAAAATCACCGAGGTTATGAATCTAAATGGTCGGGGCAAAAATACAACACGAATCTAAATGGACAATTGGTATATATATAACTAACACAAAAGATATACCAAGAGATGAGGACAATACTGGATATGCCAAGTTCAAATGTCTGGTTAGCAGTTTTAACTTGTTCTTAGATTCCAAATGCAAAGCATATGAAATGTAGAAATCAACATGAGATTTTCCAATTCCATATGAATCCATAAAAGCATATATGACTTCCTTATCATAACAATTATCCGCCTGCAACAAAATCTTTTTTGTTAGCAAACTCGCTACTCAAAATCGAAGCAAGAAAAAGTAAACATAATCTAAGCAAGCAAAAGTAAACATTAAACAAATAAAGGGTACACAATCATCCTGTTTTTTGAATATGTGAACACTATCACTATAGTCTTTTGATGTATCAAAATTACAAACTAATCTGCAAATTTGTCTCATGTTAGTCAATTTGATATCTAGGACTAAATTTGTATGTTGATTCAGAATCAAATTGAAGGTAAGCAGTTGCTTTTGATGACTAATGTGACTAAAGAATCCATACTCACGGGTAGAAAATAAATCAAATTAACAAATATCTTATCTAAATAGTATACAAAATAAATCAAATAATTTTTGTTTTTAACTAAATAAGAAATATTTATCTAAATATTATACAAAATAACAAATATCTACTCTAAATCTAAATATTATACAAAATAACTAAAATATTTTTGTTTTAAACAAATATCTAATTTACTTTTTTGTGACAAATTTTAAATTTAAATTTCAAATAAAATTCTTGACTAAATAATAGTAATATTAATTTAAATATTATACAAAATAACAAATACCTCATCTAAATATTATACTAAATAACTAAAATATTACTATTATAATAACATTAAAATAACAAATATCTAATCTTAATATTATAATACCATTAAAATAATTCCTATTTTTTAAAAAAAAAATAAACATAAATAGTTGTGACTTTAATTTTTATGAAAATTTTTAAAATTAAATTTCAAATAACATTTTCAAATAATGTTTTTGAGTAAATAATAGTAATAGAGATTTTAATTCTAATTTCCATACACGAATTATAAAAAAATTAAACTAATAGTAATTTCAATTTAATCACATCAAATAATATTTTTCTACTACAAAATCAAATAACAAGAATCACTAACCTAGAGACTGTAGAAGTCTCTCGACTTTGCGCTAATTCCGATACCCTCGAACAAACTTCCACCCAAACTCAAGCAAACTTCCACCCAAACTCAACTAGTTACTAAACAAATAATATCTGAATTAGTAACTAACTAATATTTTAAAACAAAATTTTAACTAAAACTATCAAAGAAACATACCTTAAGAGAAGAAATCGGTGAGAGAAACGATAGAATTCTCGAGAGAACAATGAATTTTGTAGAGAGATTTGAGAGAAAGTGAAAGAAATGAAAAATGTGAGAGAAATAAAGAAGAAGAAGTGAGAAGTGAAGATAAGAAGTAAGAAGTAAGAAGTGAAGAGTGAAGAGTGAAGAGAGGTGTGGATCGTATAAAAAGAAAGGAACCAAACGGTCTGATTTTCAAATTTGAAATTACCGGCGGACTCTTTGTTGTTACCGGCGGAACACGTGTCATTACCGGCGGCTTTAATGCGTGACTTTCGAGCTATTATTACCGGCGGCTAACGACATTACCGGCGGAAAATTACCGGCGGCTTTTTAAAAATTCATTAAACCGACATTACCGGCGACGTGTTTTAATTTTTTTTTAATAAAATAACGGTTACAAATACTATCAAATCCGCCGGTAATCAATCAAAAAACCGCCGGTATATTACCGGCGGCAATAAATCCGCCGGAAAACACTTAAAAACGCGCGGTAATGTACAAAGCGATTCTGATCCACGGAAATTGACTAAAGCCGCGGTAATTTACAAAGTGATACAATCCGCCGGAAATTGGGCGCCGGTATATTACGTAATTCTTGTAGTGTACATTTGAAGAGCAAAATGATAGTTAACCTTCAAACAAACAATAGTAAGAAAATAAGAATAGGATTTTAAAACTCACATATTCAAGCCACGCCTTGAGATACTACAAATCATCCTTATACCGTGAATGCCAAAAAGCACGCACACACTGCTCATAAATCACCACCAGCCCCGAGCTATCTCCACCAGGAGGAAATGCTTCCTAAACCCACTTAATACACCTTCACCACCAATAAACAAAATAAACAAAATAAACTGTTAATTAACAATCTGGTTCCTAAAATCCACAATTGTTTTACTTTTCTGTGTTTACAATGCACAAATTAATCCACAACGTCTTAATTTCTTCACAGATCCATCCTTCAATATTCCAATTAAATTCATTGTGATAACAGATATATGCTAAAAGAATAAGTAATTTCTTCACGCTATTCTAATATTCTATTTCAAAATATCAATAAATGAGTAAAATTTGAAGGTAAACTCACTGTAGCCATGGGAGGAGGATCTTCCCCTTTATAATCATCGATATCTTCAATAAGTTTTATGTTACACAAAATTTCATTTGTGTGAAACAAAATAGAACGAATAATGAGAAATAGAGTGAGCGAGTGAGTGAGTTCGGTGATAGATGAGGGATTTCTTGATGTTATTATCGGTGTGAGATTTGAGCGCGTGATTGGGGAGATTGACATTGCGTCCTCTCTTCAATGGCCTCACATTCTCTTTGAAGATATCCCACACGTTCCCGCTCTCTCTCTTCCACGCTAGAAACTCTGTCTTTGGATCTGCCTTTGCTATCTCGCACTCGACCATTGTTGTTGCAGTTCAAGCTTCTCCGTCCGTCTTTTTCTTCTTCTCCTTCCATTTCAGAGGGAATGAAAAGGAAGTTCTAGTTGAACAAAACAGTCATGGAAAATCTTCTAATTGAACAAAAAGTAATGGAAATTCATCATTCAGACTAAATATTTTATTTTTATTCCATGTATGAAGGAAGAAAGAGTAGATGAAAGAAGAAAAAGAATGTAGAAAGGGAAGAAAAAGAAAGAGATATGGCGAGAGAGAGAGAACCGAGAGAGAGAGGGAGGTGGGTTTGATGAAGAGGGTTTAGGGAAGAAATGGGTCAGTTTTTTCACATATTGGTCTCTAACCATTAAAAAAAATCATAATTAATTGTAATCATTTAAATTGAATTGAAAAAAAATAAATCATGATAATTGACATTTAATAGGAATTGAATTGTAATTATATACGATGTTTTCTTGTCTTTATCTCATTAAAGGTGGGCGCAGAAATCTTAATAAATAAGAACCGTTGATTTTCCTTGATGTGTGTCGTGCGTTGATTGAATCGATGGGTGCAACATCTAACGGTTTGGATTACAGCTGATGGTAGAGCGTGGTAACGATCGAATGTGCATCAAAGATCCGATTGGTTGACATCCGTTTGATTCTTTCTTCCATTTCATCGCACTACATGTTCACCGTCCACGATGCCATGTATTATTTTGTAGTAACGTGGAAATGACGTAATGCATTGCGTCATTTTTTTTGTCTGCTAACGTGTCATGCACACGTCAACTATTCATGGTTATATATTATTAAGATAAGATATATAATTAAGGAGGTTATCATTGATACTACTATACCTTCTATGATGTATTTTTCCAAAATGGCTATAGGATCAACTTCCTACCATGAACCTAGATAGATTGCATCCTAAGCTTCTTTCAAGACTTTGATTTCTAGACATTTTACCACATTTAATTTGTTACATCTTGTTCGTCACTAGATGGCCTCAGCCAACCAATTCCTATTGGAAGTCTCGGCTAGACGCCCAAGACTGCCAAAAGAGCACGCTAGGGGTCGTTGATTCCATTAGCTTACCAATCAAGACTTATAAATTTTATATCCGTAAAACTTATTTTACTAAAATTACACCTCATGCTTAAAAACTTTAAATCGCTTATGTGATAATATTAGTGATTCTAATTTTAAAGTACCCGTTTAAATCTCCTAACGACTCCAATTTTGTGCCAAATTAGTCCCTTGTACCAAAAAAGGCAGACCAGTAGTGATGGTGGTCTACATCTAGGAGTTGACATGAAATGAAATTGAGCATCTTGCCTCCAAAAGTTGGCACGCACATTCCTTAGACGAACAAACGGTCTAACAAGATGTGATGTCGATTGTCGAATCAACTACATAGACACCGCATATGTAGGATTCAGAGCGAGTATAATAGGGGGAGTTGAACTTTATTGGCTAGGTGGCCTCACTAGAGGTGGTCTTACTGTTGGTGGCTCTTGTGGTTCCTGTAGATAATACATAATTGATGCTTCTTGATTTAGCGGTTCTTAGGGTTCCTGAAGCACAAAATAGTTCAGAATGTTATTGCCCAAGTCACTGAAGGGGCAATATAGAATTCCTAAAAAACAAGGAGGCGATACCTTGTTGCGCAAGTAAGAGAAATCCTTGTTCAGCAATCAATTGGTAGCTCTTCCTCCTTGCTTTGTCACATTACTCACGCTCCGAGCTTTGCCTCCCCATTGTGGTCTTACGGCTCGAGGGATTAGTCACGCTTTGCTCAACGGTTTCTTGAACGCAACAACACCTGCACAAAAGCAACAAGAGTAGAATACATGGCGAGTGAATCGAGTGCTGAAAGTTCTTCAAGTCCATGCATTGTTCTTCGTTGGACAGCAAAGCGCAACACAATCATGTTGACTAATACTTCTGTCCTTTTACAATATGATCTTAAACTAATTCTATAAGATTTTAGATTAGTAATGTTCATCAAAACATATATTATTGCAATATTGCTCAAACTCAAATTCTTGGTGCAATTAGATTGGTGAAACTTAAGTCTATACAGAGTGAAGTTTCTCAAATTCTTCTGTTTCCAACCTCTTCTTCACAACTTCCTGATTCTCTTGATGCACCATCATGTCTTTTGTCTGCTAAGAGACCTATGACTTCCGAGGGATCAAACATGCCTGCCTCTGTTATCAGGAATGACTGAACCTCATATACTTTCCTATTTGGATGGTGGTTTAAGAAATAAGGATATTTCTGTTATTAGACTATTAAGATTTAAGCACTTGAGAAGCACATTGAGCATTGTTATTTACTCAATGTGGGACTCCTAACATAAACCTACAATAATCTTGCATTTATAAAGCACATTAAGAAGAAAGATGGAAATGTAAATAAACATTGTTAACAGAGTAAGAGACTTACATGGTTCTGCCCACTGGGTGGGTTACAAAACTTTATATTGATATAATTTTTTTCAAGCTGAATGCATTTTAGTCTGTTGTGGTTTTGCATATGCTATTTACATATCAGGGCAAAGGTACATAGGTTTACCTTATGAGCAGAAAGAAAGGCCGTTTCCACAACAGATAAAAATGACTACACATGATGACTACCTAAATAATATAATATAGTAATTATTATTGGGATAAATATTTAAATTTAGTATGAATATATTTATTTATGTGTGTGTAAATATTCTAGTATCTGTTTTGTTATCTTTTTTGCAGCCCCAATACCCAGCTTCACAGTTCACTGAAGAGTTTGATTTTGTGACTATGTATGAGAAGTTCAAAGAGGATCAAGTATGGAGTAATCCTGGTAAGACAACCACAAAAATAGAGAGAGAGTACTTAGGGATTGAATGCCTTTAGGGCGGGCGGACGAGAAAGACACTCATACCTTCAAAGCAATTTTTTGGTCTTTTGTAGCGTTCAGGTCAACTGATGCAACAAATTGTAGGATCTACTTTAACATGGGTTTTTTGCCGCAAGTTGGTGCTATTGCCAATCCAAACACACGCATATGTGAATCGAAATGTTGACCAGGGTCCAGGCATCTCCAGAAAGAAATCTGATCTAGCCTAGTTACAGGAATCATGTCTTTTATTTAGGGCTAAATTATCTTCATTCCTTGCGTGGACTCTGACTCGTACAATTGTTAAAATGGAATGGAATAAAAAAATGAATGCAAATAGACAGTTGAAAAATAAATATACAAACATTTATTATTCTACGACCAAAAAAAAACATTTATTATTCTCTGTAGGTAGGATCTATAAAACTTTCCTATACGAGGCAGATGCTAGCTACCTCTGAGAGTGTGTATAATTGAAGCTTCAAAAATAAAGTTATTCCTTAGGACATTGAATAAGCAACTTAATCAATTTTAATTTCCTTCCCTTAAGCCAGCCCTTTTTCTTAAAGCAGCCTCTTCTTGGTGGGCCTCAGATTGTTGTGTTGACCTTAGATCTTTCCCTCTGCAACTTGCAAGCCTTAAGTCACTGATTCTGTTTCATAATCTCACTCACTGTATGATTTCCTAGTATAAATAAATTCTTTAATCTCAATTGCATTACCCCATTTGTGCATGTATTTTGCGACCTTGTTCTGCTTGATTGGTCTTTATTGTTGAACCAATTACTGAACCTACTGTAACTAAGATCAATATAGCTGACCCTGCATAAATCCCTCCTTTCACTAAGTAGCACTCACCATTCAACCAACCTATCCCATAGGGTTGCCTTTTGTTCATGCTTGTTGCTACAATTAGTAAAATTACTGCAATTCCAAATCCAACCCTGCCAAAAATTACCAATACCTATTTTAGATTTATATTATATATTTACTGTAGTATTTCAGAGGCAAATATATAATCAATCTCAAGCTTAAATTAAACTTTTTCTTACAAGGATTTTGAAGGATAGACAGACAATATCTATAATTTCAGACAGACCAACTGACTGGCCAATAGTGGTAATCCAACTGCCTCCCAAATATAATTTTGTTTTTTTATATAATAAAAAATAATGGTAATACACCTAATTTTGATTAGATATAAAAATGGCTGACTTTTATTCTAATAATAATCCTAAAAGTTACATATACCACAAATTCTTGTTATTGGTTCATACTGTAAAGTATCTTTACACATAAATGTATAGCAATTAAACTAAAATAGATGTAGTTCTTACTTCATCATCAAAAACCAGTACAAACTAGAAGAAATAAAAATTCTTGTAAAATAAAAAAGAAAAAATGAAATTGACCTCACAACTAGATTGGATGGTGGAGTGTCCATTTTCAAGAACATGGTTACCCAGAAATCAAATTTTCTCTTAGTGCAAATATGTCAATTCCAACACTCAAATCATGATTAATAACTGTTGAACCCAATAGTTAAGCAAGCAATAATGTAATTGTTGAAATTGAGGTAACAACTAAGAACAGATAAGCAAAAATGTTGACAACCTACCAAGAAATCAAAAGCAGAAGCCTTGCAATGAAAGGTAGCTTTAACTGTACATTTCTTTTCCATCTTGAGCAACAATAATTCTTGAATAATATAGAATTACCAATAATCTGAGCCAAAATTAAACTAACCAAAGCTGCAATTCCCAATCCAAATGCTTTACTTGATGGTAAATAACATAGTTTTCCATTCCATCTTAGATCCTCCTCCTACAAAAAAAAACATCATTAAAAACAAAGACTTGTAATAATAAATTCAAGTAAACAAAAAAAACTCATATATATGAACTAACTACCTTGTTCTTCGTAATCTCAGAGGCTATACACAAAATGAAGGAAAGAAAAGCAAAGGAGAGAGAGATGATGATAGAGAAGATCAATGCAAATTTGTATCTAGGAGGAGTTTCCATGATGATTGTGTAAAGAGAGTTGAGAAGAGAGAAAAATAAGGAATATGTCTTGGAAGCTACTCAAGAAACAAAAAGATAACTTGTTGGCCATGCCCTTCTTCTTCTTCTTCTTCTTTCTTCCTTTGTGTTAGTTGAGGATGTTTTGCTTCCAATAATGTCTTTCATTGTTTTGAAGGAGATACCATTCCTAACTGTACATATCCTGTTTTTGGAAATTAAAAACTATATATATAAGTTGATCTTTTCCATTTCATATGGAGCTGGTCAACCGCTATTACAATCATAAATAATACAATAATATTAACATAACATAAGATGTAAACAACAATTATCTGTCTAGAATTATGCTAAGAAGGTGATTTTTCATTTTCTTTATTTTTTTATATATATATATATATATATATATATATATATATATATATATATATATATATATGATTATTAGTTGCCACCTTTACAGGTAGGATTTTTCTATTCTCAATCGGTTCTTGCGGTGAAGGTTCTTCTTTTATGAGAATGGAAAAGTCTATATTATTCCCCGTTTAATACCCAAGTTGAACTTTCTTATCTCTTTCTTTGTGATGATGTTATGTGGGAGCCACATCAGACATGAATTGGAAAAAACTACAAACTAGTTGCTGCCAGTGCTTAATCATAATTGAATTCCTGTCTTTTCTTTTAGAAGTAAATTTTAACTTTATTTAAATTGCATTGACTTCAATTTTAGAATTGGTAGATGTGATTTAAAAAGAACAAAATAAGTGGTAGATGTACTTATGTGTGTTAAATTGATATTTGGTTTTTTCACCCAAAATTAATTTTATTGGTCCAGCAATGATAGATAGTTCGAAACATTTTTGAAGAATTGTAAGAATTACACTTCAAAAAGCGGACTTTAATTAGCTGTGCTTCTTGATTTGCTATAGTTCGATCTAAAGTCTGTACTTTGTTCTCTTGTGTACTTCACTTCTCTAGCATCTTTGGGCCGGGTTATGTTTTGTATTCTGGTTGGGGCTTTGTGTCTCTATGTTTGGGATTTGCTTTTCCCACTCCCCCTCCTACTCCAAACACATCCCATAAGGGTGTGAAATGACTAAAAGGTCCGTCAAAGAGTCTTTTTTTTTTCCAAGAAATTTCACGTGTTCGAACACGGGCATTCGAACCCGTTCGAACGACATCGTTCGCGTGAGTTAAAAATTGACTTCACACCCTCTTGTGCGTAATTTCACCTGTTCGAATGGGGTCACTCGAATATGTTCGCATAACTTTGTTCTAACATCCTATTCTATTTGTTCGTATGTTGTTAACCGAGGCAACAATAATGGACCCTCACACCACATTCACCAATTTTATTGCGTTTGCATGCTGTTGTTCGAACGTGTTCGAACAACTATTAAACAAGCGTTTCACGCGAGGTTATTTTTGGAATAAAATTTATTTAGGGGTGTGAAAGAGTAGGAGGGGGAGTGGGAAAAGCAAAACCCCTATATGTTTGGCCTGTAGTCAATCCTTGGTGGGGTGTTTTTGGGTCTTGCTGTTGGCCCTTTTGTTTAGACTATGGTTTGTATTGGTTTGGGCTTGGCTCGTTTTCTTTGAATCAATACACCTTTGACCAAAAAAATAAAGAATGATTGAAAGTCGATCACATACAGTCATAGGTTTCCTTTTGTATGGATCTTAATCTTTTCAGTATATATTTACATCTTTCATAATTGTTGTCAGGATCGGAATCTCGACATAGACGACTCAAAAGTTTACATTTTATGGGAGTCGCTATCAAATTTATTAAATAGGGAAAATTAGAAAAAAAAATCTCTTTTAACTGCTATGGTGGTCACGAAAGAACTCATTGATATTTGTAATTTCATTGTTTATTTTTGTTGTGTTACAGATGAGAAAGGTAAACGAAGTCAAAATGGAAGAGAATACTAGGAGCCTTGCTATTCCACTTGATTGGAAGATCATTTCAAGACAACTTAGTCTTGATTAGCTTATTTGTATTGTATTGTATTGTCATGTCGAGTCTTGTCAATGGCACTTTGGGATCATTTTGTATTAATAGTGTTGTTTAGGAAAAATATGTACCTTAGATATGGATTTTATGAGTTTGACTCTTGAGGAACCTTATCAAGTTGTAACTTGAGGTATATGGCGTTTTGGTAATATCATAACTTTTTGGTGAGTTGTTTAGGAAGTTTACATTTCATATGTTACATTTTGGTATCATAGCAGTTTGACCTAGTCGGGCTTAGTGATTGCACCGTTAATAGATTAGATAGGTCAAGTCAGCTACGGACTTTGACAACTAACTGTTAGACCTCTTAGTATATTGTGCGAATATTGAGCTAGATCAACTCAATATTTCATACAAGGTACTGAGAATAATGACAATAGATTGCCTTATCAGAGTTGACCAGCGGAAACATAAAGCGACAGAGGATGTGTTACCTCAAAATTCCAACAATGGCATTAAATTAAGCTTTAAATGGTATTGACTGCACATTTAATAGTATTCTGTGAACTGCAGGTCAATGTTCAAGTCAATATACCATAAATTCAACAAAGAAAAGTTGTACAAGTCTTCGACAATGCAAGTAAACTTCGGCGGACTTGGTTCTTCAAGCTACGAAGCAATGCCGAAACCTTCGGCGGAGAGGGCCCAATTGTTCGACGAGGCGGGTCCAATGCTTCGCCAAATCCTTCGACAACAAGCTGGTCGGGTGAAGCGCAGGAGCAGCGATTAGTGGCGGTTATTTCCCTAGTTTTTAGGAAGTGGTTATCGTGCTTGCCCACGATTGTGTCCGAGTATAAATACTCCCTTGTAATAGGAAAGCGGGGTCACCACATTTTACAAAAACACCGAGAAACTCAACTTCCAAGCCAAAGCGAAACAAGAGTGAATCAGATTATATTGTGCGTGTTGGTGTACCACCTTCTTCTTTCTATCATTTTAATGCAATTTTTACTTGTTTTCACGTTTGTTGCTTTCTTACTTTCATTACGCTTTCAAACTATCTCTTCCTACTATTTTCTGTTCTTACGCACGCTAAAAGACACAAAACACAAAGGCAATTGTCAAAGAGATTTTCTAGTTTGATCTCACAATCTTAATATTGAAAACTAGTGATTGTTTGCTAAAAACACCAAAGAAACAAATTGCACGCCCGATGGGACCTTTGCCGCTTATTTTGTGTCGTTCGTTAAGTGTATAAACTTGTATGCACTTGAGGAGTGGTAGAATGGTGCGTACCAATTCTAACAACGCCTCTAGTTCCGACCGTGATATCACAAGTGCAAGGAACAACGGTAGATTCTCGCCAATGTAAGCGGAAATGTTGCGGGGACTACGGCCCCGTGACATCAATAACCGCTTCCCACGATGTCAATGACCAATGTTGGTTCGACATCGCCTCTATGGCCTGCCACAAAGCGTGAGACTTCCTTCGAGTCCTTATGTGGCAACAGGAATAGTTTGGAAACACGTTTCCAAAATATGAGTCTACCACCATACCTTTTGGGGTATATGGCATGCCCACTTTGGAATGCCACATGTGTCGACCTTTTCTCCTTCACACGCTTTCTTACGAGGTGTACTTGGTCGTAAATCCTCTGCGCATTAACCAATGCGTCCTTGTTGGCGTTAAGACAACAAGTAGACGCAACAATCATGATATGGTTAATATCTTTGACTCAACAAATTGGTACCGTGTTCAATCCTTTGATTCGAACACAAATACCGATTATCGATGTTAGCGGACCAAATGGGTAGGATTGCGATTTCTTTGGGGGCTCCTACGGAAACAATAGGCGATTACCAAATTGTGGGAACAATATGCCCAATACCCCACAGAGATCGATGGATCGTGAAGCCAGCGGTTGTGGGCGAACAACAAATGGGAAATCACATCCCCGAGGTGGTTATGGTGAATCGAAACCAAAATGTTGATGAAGTTGTTAAAACAAGTGCAACGAAATAATGTTTGCGCTCAAGACAACATAGCCACTTTGGTCGAAACCATAATGGCGCAAAATGGCCTTAACATAGGTTTACATAGGCCTAATTTCATATCGCCCACAATGTGAGTATATCTTGCAGCAGAGAGTTGCTTGAAATTTGGAAAAAATCCCTAAATTCACTAAGTTTGGGGTGACACCAATGAATCTCTTGTCGAACATATTGCCTTGCACATGATCGAGGCGGGAGACATAGCTCAAAATGAGAGTTTGAAAATGAAGTATTTTCCAAATTCTCTAACTAAAAATGCCTTTACGTGGTTTACCACTCTACCCCTGGTTCTATATATACATGGGGGCAATTAGAAAAGGCTTTTCATGAGCAATTCTACATGGGCGATCGAAAATTAGTCTTAAAGAACGGCTAGTGTTCGACGTAAAGTACCCGAGGCTATTGATGATTATTTGAATAGATTCAGTTCTTGAAGGCAAGGTGTTTTACACAAGTGCACGAACATGAGCTTGTCGAAATGGTCGCAGTGGCCTTGACTATTCAATTCGAAAGAAATTGGATACGCCTCATTTGAGAGACATGGCCCAACTAGTGATAGAGTTCGACAAGTCGAAAAGGCTTAAAGAGGAAAAGGCTAGAGTGAATAAGTACAATAAAAAGAAAACTCAAAGGGGTTTTCACAAGAAAGAAAAGATAGCCTATGTAGACGAACAATTCGACTTCGCGCATTCGGTGATGTCGAATGAGAGAAATAGACGTGGTGAACTTGAGCACAGTCCTCCTTATGCTTGCAAATTATTAAGGCACATGAATGGGAATAATCTGTAGAGCCTAAGAATGATAGATTTGTGCCTAAAACGTACACCTTTGATGTTACTAAATGTGACGAGATCTTTGATTTGCTAGTGACCGATGGCCAAATAATAGTGCCAAATGGCTCGAAAATTCCTCCTCTCGAGCGCGAGGAAGAAAAAGGGTTATTGTAAGTTTCATAATTTTTGGGACATACAACCGACCGTTGTGTTCTTTTCGGGACATGGTTCGAAAGCGATCGAGGAAGGGGAGGCTCAAGTTTGGAGATAAAAAGAATAAAGCACCGATGCAAATTGATCTTTGACCCCTCCCATCAGTGGAGGCGATGTATGCGGAACCAATTGAGATGAGTATCAATATGGTAGACGTAAAAATGGTGGACTCTCCTAAGTCCGCGGACCTCCTCTTGAAAAAATCAAAAGTGTTGTGCAAAAGAGTAATCTTTGTGCAACACGTTACTCAAGAAGAATATGAGGAAAGGTACAATCACATGTACCCCAGGTGAGGAAGATCGATAGACTTCCTAAATCGGTGTAAATTGAGCTCGAGGTCATGTTATGTCCAAGGTGCAATCTTTGTGTTTGACAAAGAAGCGGCTAAGAGTGTCGAGTCTTCGCAAGTTCGACCACCCCTAAAGAGGAAATGGCGGATAAGAGGCCAAACTTCAACTTTCAAAAGAGGGACCTTCCTTACAAGGTAAAGAATTCAAGCAAGGCTTCGACAAGCAAGCCGCAGCTTTCTTTGCGGTGTAGCCAAGAAGGAGTTTGTGCTATCTGCCTCTGCCAAACCATTTGTTCCAAGGGCGAGATCCATCCAATGAGAAGTGGATACATGCTTTGGATGTAGACACTACAAGAATCTTTGTCAACAGCCGAACGGCCAAGCCAATCACAAAGTGCGGCCTCAAAGTATAATTATAAAAACAATTATAAAGGGGAAGAATCCCATGACGAAGACCCAATGGCGTCGTTACACACTTCGAAAAAGAAGGCAACACTGGTTGCTAACGAGCAACGCCAAAAAGCGGTTAAGGTGTGACTCCTAAAACCGTGGGGGGAACACAAAGATAAGTATAGGTCTTTGCCAATCAAGTGAGGGTTGGAAACAAGGCTAAAGGGGAAATCTATTGTGATAGAGGAACCAAGAAGGCTGCTATGGAGAGGATTTTCCTCCATTAACATCTTTAAAGAAGAAAAGTGCTTCATTCGACATGGATGAAGACGTCACTTCAGATTTCGGCGACTACGAGGCTAGCTTCGGCGTCATCCGTAACGTGGTATCCATTTTGCCGAGTGAGTATGATCTTTATTCTGATCCCAAACGACGTCGAAGAAGACTTCATTGGGGATATGGCTAACCACAAGCCGCATGTATGCTACTATGTCATGAACAATGGTGCGTAGAAGAACAAATGGCCACTTTCGAGAGGCGGGCGAGGGCATGCAACATCATCTCAAGCCCTTGCATGCGTCCAAGCAAAAGTTAATGGCGTAGGCATTAACAAGATCTTGGGTCGATGGAGGGGTGCTTGTTAACTTAATGCCTCGGGCCATCTTTGAAGACAATAGGTGCATTTGATACGGACCTTCGACCTCATAACATTATGTTAACCAATTATGAGGGAAATCGGCCTGGTCGTTGGGTCAGCCGAGTAGAAGTGGTGGTAGGAACCGTAAGAAGAACCACCACGTTCTTTGTTATAGCATCAAAAGCAAGCTACAATCTACTCCTTGGGAGAGAGTGGATACATGGCGTAGGAGCTGTTCCTCAAGCCTACACCGTAAATTGGTAATGTGGAGGATGATGGTCTAGTGGAGTGCGTCGAAGCGGACGAGTTATTTCCTTCTTTGGCGTAAATAACGTCACCGAGGATAATTTTGAGAAGCAAATGGCGAACATTGCGCCATGTTCATCTTCTAGCCAAGCATACATCTCTTCAGATAATGTGCTTTCCTCCATTCACTTATACCCAACACATGGTTTTGTGTGGGAAAGAGAGGAAATAGAAGGTGCAAATGTCTATCCTGATGGTGTGCTACCTCCAACAGGATGGGACACTGACTCTTAGAAGGTTTAGATGTCAGTACCCAGTGCTTGGGATAGGATTACGGCTTATATGGCGAAAATAAAATAAAACGGCTTTGGGCCGAGTTAAATCAACAAACAATGGTATGCCGAAGCCATAACTTCATCTGAAGAAAATGGTGAAGTCATAAATGACAAACCGGATTGCATTTATGACGACGAACCATTGGGTTTTGAAAAAGACCCAGAGATTCTACAAAGCGCATGCAAGCTCAAGATCCATCGAAGAGGTGGATTTGGGAGATGGCTTGATCAAAAGGCCAACCTATATCGGTGCACATCTTGATCTTTGCCTTTCGAACCAAGTCATTTCACTTGCGCGAGTTCAAGGATTGCTTTGCTTGGGAGTACAAATAAATGCCCTGTTTGAGTCGAAGTGGTGGAATTACAAATACCCATTCGACCAGGGAAGAAACCAATGAAGCAAACGCCAAGAAGATTTGCTCCTCGGATATTGGCTAAGATCAAGGAAGAAATAGAAAGGTCGTTCAAAAAGCAAATTCATCGAAAGCGCCAGTACGTTGATTGGTTAGCTAATATAGTTCCATGTAATGAAGAAAAATGGAAAACTTAGAGTTTGCGTAGACTTTAGGGATTTAAATAATGCAACACCTAAAGATGAATACGCGATGCCCGTAGCGAAATGCTAATAGATTCGGCAAATGAGGATTTGATTATCTCGGTTGCTAGATGGCTACTCGGTATAATCAAATCTTTATTGCCGAAGAGGGCGGTCAGCGCTTTTAGCCGATGTCCGGGGCATTAGGTGTTTATGAATGGGTGGTCATGCCTTTTGGTTTAAAAATGCTGGTGCCACTTATCAAAGGGCAATGAATTCTATGTTTCACGATTTTATTGATGATTTTATGCAAGTGTACATAGATGATGTGGTGGTTAAGTCATCCTCAGAAAGTGGTCATTTAGACCATCTTCGACGTTCTTTCGAACGAATGAGGAAATATGGATTGAAAATGAATCCAACCAAATGTGCTTTACGTATGCGTGCGGTGTGAATTCTTGGGTTTCGTAGTACACAAGAAAGGCATAGAGATCAACGAAAATAAGACTAAAGCAATTATGGAAACGAAGGCTCCTTCGACCAAAAAAGAACTTCAGTCACTACTAGGGAAAATCAATTTCCTTCGAAGATTCATCTCAAATCTAAGTGGCAAAACACAAGTTTTTTCGCCATTACCGAGATTGAAGAAAGAAGATGAATTCAAGTGGGAGCAAGTTCACCAAGATGCTTTCGACGCAATCAAGTCTTATCCGGTCAAGCCACCAATTTTATTGCTCGTTATTGGAAACAAATTGCTAAAATTGTATATAGCGACTTTCGATAACACAATAGGTAGCATGTTAGCGCAAGAGGATGATAGTGGTGTCGAAAGACCCATTTATTACCTTAGTAGGGTTTTGATCGATCTTTGAAACTAGGTATAGTCCAATTGAGAAACTATGCTTTGCTTGTATTTTTCTTGTACAAAATTGAAGCAATATATAAAATCAGTGAGATGTTTATGTTTATTCGCATTTTGATGTTATTAAACATATGTTGTCAAAACCAATGTTGCATAGTCGAATTGGCAAATGGGCTTTAGCTTTGCTAGAGTACAACTTAACTTACCAACCCCTCAAGTCAATTAAAGGACAAGTGGTCGCGATTTTATAGTAGACCATTCATTTGTCGAATGTGAAATACATTCGTTAGACATACGCCCTTGGAGATTATACTTCGATGGCTCAAGCCATAAAAATGGAGCAGTATTGGAATTTTGATTATCTCACGGAAAATACTCCAACGAAGTATAAATTTAAAATTCGAGACTCTTGCTCAAATAATGAGGCTGAGTATGAGGCTTTAATAGTAGGCCTTAAAATTTTGCTCGAATTGGGGGCAAGCTATGTCGAAATAAAAGGTGATTCTCAACTAGTGGTCAAACAATTGACAAAAGAATACAAATGTATTAATGAACACCTTATTAAATATTTCGTTATTGCCAATACTTTGCTAAAAAGGTTTACATTCGTTCACCTAGAACATTTACCACGAATTGAAAATTACGTGGCAAATGAACTGGCACAAATTGCTTCCGGTTACAAAGTATCGAAGCAAAGCCTAGAAGAGTTAATTGAGATAAAAGATAAATTAATCTCCGAAGACTCTCTCTATAATACTCCTTCTACGTTATTGTCAACACCAAAAATTGGGGGGGCAATAAATACAACTGAAATGAAAGGCCGAAAAACGTCACATCTTCGACGATATTGACTTGGCGAAATTTTTGCTATTGACAATATGGTTGATGATGATTGGCGAAAACCCATTGTAGAATATTTGCAAAATCCTACAGGAACACTAACAAAAAGTAAAGTCTGAGCTCTAAGCTATGTGTTAATTGGAAACGAATTGTACAAGCAAACTCCTGAAGGGTACTACTAAAATGTCTTAGTGAAAACGAGGCATATTTGGCGCTTCGATACACATAGTGGAGCATGTGGCTCACATCAAGTAGGCCACAAAATGAAATGGTTGTTATTTCGACAAGGAATGTATTGGCCAACTATGCTAAAAGATTGTATAGAATTTGCCAAAGGTTGCCAAGAATGCCAAAAACATGCCGAATACAACACGTGCACCTGCAAATGAGTTGCATTCTATAGTGAAACCTTGGCCATTCAGGGTTGGGCTTTAGATGTGATTGGAGAAATAAAACCAACCTCGTCGAAAGGCCACAGATACATTCTAGTAGGGATTGATTACTTTACTAAATGGGTAGAGGCAATACCTTTAGCCAATGTAGATCAAGAAGCGATGATAAGGTTTATTCAAAATCATATCATTTATAGATATGGAATTCCGTAAACCATTACTACGGACCAAGGTACCGCTTTCACCGGTCGAAAAATGGTAGATTTCACTTGAAATTGGTTTCAAGTTATTGACTTCGACACCATACTACGCACAAAGCCAATGGCCAAGTAGAGGCTGCCAATAAAATCATTATTAGTTTGATTAAAAAGCACGTTGGGCGTAAGCCTAGAAGTTGGCACGATTCTCTTGACCAAGTGTTATGGGCTTGTCGAACTTCACCTAAAGAGTCTATAAACACCACTCCCTACAAAGTTAACATTTGGGCATGATGCGTTGTTACACCGTCGAGATTTGTTTACAATCAACAAGGATTCAAAACAATGTGAAATTCCTTTTGATCATTATTGGAATATGATGATTGATGAATTGGTTGATGTAGACGAGGAGAGGTTGTTAGCTTTAGAAATGCTTATTCGACAGAAAGAAAGAGTAAATAAAGCCTACAATAAAAAGGTTAAGTTAAAAACCTTTGAGGAAGGGGAGTTAGTGTGGAAAGTCCTATTACCTATGGATAAAAAGATAGAGTTTTAGGCAAATGGTCACTGTGGTGGGAAGGCCCATTTCGCGTGTTGCGTTGCTTTTCGAATGGCGCTATGAAATCGAAGAGTTAGGTGACGAAAATAGGACCTTTAGAATAAATGGCAAGTATTTAAAACGATACAAGCCAACGTTAACCGAAATAAAGATTGAGCAATTATAAGTAAACCAAAGTTGTTCATAAATGGCAATGTATAAAGAAATTGTTAAAGTTACACACCATTTTTAGAATGCTAAGCTATTACAGTCTTAGAAGGTCGACAAGGTAGCCTTATGCCTCTCCATAATACTAACACTTAGAGAAATAGAGGTGTCGAGAAGGTACAACTCTTTGTCGAGGTCGGCGAGAATAGCTTGGTGCTTGTCAATCTTCTCCAAGTGCTCTATAGCCGCCATTGCTTTGGTAGTTTTGGTGGACGAAGAAGCAGCACTCATGCGTTCGACGATCAGGCCCTTCTGATGCTTAGCATTAGACAATTTGAGTTGAAGGGTCTTTATCTCTTCATCAATGCGCGCAATCTCTGCATCCCATTCAGCGATTGCTTTCTCATCATTAGTCGCTGGGTCTCAAGAGCTTCGATGTCGCCTTGATCGACCTTAAGAGAGCGAGTTCCACCTCGCAGAGTTGAGTCTCTTGAACCTTGCGCTTAGAGGTGGTCGGCCGTTTGGTTGATCAAAAGAAAAGTTGCTCAAAAATAGGGCCAAATTCCATGAAGAACGAAAGGACATTTTGAGGAGGGTCTAGTGCGGTGATCTTACGAATGAGGGATTTTACCTCAAGATACACATGAGTCATTCTCAATGGTTGCCACCAAGTCCCCTTCTAACACCTTCGTCTTCAACTCGCAAAGCGGGCTTTCGACCGCCTCTTGGTTGATAGAACTTAGAGAGTTGTTCGAGGAATCAAAACCAAACGGCTCGACGAGCTCTTGAGGCTTAACATAATCTTCAAAGTCGCCAAGGATCCGTCTTCTTTAGCTCACCCAATTCTTGATCGATTGACAATATTGTTGGATGACTCTTTGGCGAAGCACCTTGATCTGCAGCTACCTCTACTCTAGGCTCCTCCGGTTCTTGATCGACCATATTTGCTTGAGAATTTCGACGAGGTAGCCACTACTTCGGTCCTTCATTGTTGGAATGGTAAGTTACGAACTTGAGCGGTTTCTCCAACAACGATCTCCGGCTCGACATTGCAAATGATTGGAATAGCCTCCTCCATAACAGAGCATTCTCTTCGACGATCGCCTCTTGTTCGACATTTCCAAAGACTTGGCGCAAACTCCTCGAAAATGGGAATCTCAGGGTTCTCCAATGCTTGGAAAATTTCTTCAGCAGTTGCACCTTGAGGAGATGAAGGAAAAGGGAGCATAGGGATTGACGACTCTAGATCAGCAGCCTCAACCATAGACTGAACTTCAGGATTGTTCACGAGCGATCCACCCACCTATGCACGAAAAGGTATATCGGTTAAGTTAAGGATTGGAAAGGCGAGACCGAATAAGTCTAATCTAATGTCGAAAGGGAGTTTACCTCTTGTACCTTAAGTCTCTTGATTGGAGGAGAAGAAGGTGGTTCAGGAGTCTCATCAATAATGATGCCTTGAGCTGCCCTTTGAATCTCAGGAAGATTTCTTTTCTTCGACCTCTGAGTGAGGGGGATGTTATCATCACTTTCAGTGTCCTGCAAAAAGAATTTGGGTTATGACAGGAAAGCGAATGACAAAGGGAAGAGAAATTTCGACGGATTAACAAGGCAAGAATATAGTACCTCATCTTCAGGGAGGACCATTTTCCTTTTAGCTTTGGTCCGCGAGGATTTTGCAGGTTGTTTTCCAAACGAAGGTTTTCGACATAAGTAAAAGTCGCAATCAAAAATAACTTGAAGCGAATAAATGGCAACATACCTTCTTTAGGACAATGTCCGGAGTAGATCTCGCGTCCCACTATTTTCTTGGTTCTTTGGAGGAGATTTTCTTTGTGGTAGCCTTGCCTACTTTGGTCTTCACTTGGGTGCGAGTTGACTGACGTCGAAAACATTGGTAAGAAAACAGAAATAAAACTAAGTTCTGAGATGTTTAAGACTCGAGAAAGATGTGGATATCAAAGTAAATACCGGGTTGTTTGAAGGAAGGCCGCCACCAATTTCTTCATAATGTTTTCTGCAAAGGCATCACTAGCCTCCCAGCAGTTAGTGGTGGTATAGTAACTAGTCCACCATTCATGAAATTCCTTAGTGCATGAGAATCAGGGGGTTGAATCGAGAGGTTCAAATTCAAGGCCCTATAGTGGAATTTCTTGAAGGCATGTTTGTAGGCTACTACCGCTTCGGATTCGAAAATTCTCGCCTATGAAAACACACCGTGTGCAGTCGAATCGACAAAGGCCAAAGTATGCAGCGCGAATAACTTGGGAAGTATCTCTTAATTCGAAGCTATTTTTAGCTTTGCTGGGGTAAGTCTGGTAGAAAGAATAGCGGAGAGAGGTAGGCTTGCGGTTGGGTAATCTCCTCGACTTGTTCGATGTAGAAGAAGAAGAAATGGTTGCCGAAACCAAGTTGGACCGAAAGGCCTTTGCACAAAAGGAGCCATAGAGTCTCACGAAACTTGTGCACTTCAGGAACATGTCGAAGTGAATTTCAAAGACTCTTACGGAGGAATATTTGTCCGCTTGGTTTCAAATTTGAGCTAGTCGAATCCCTTCAGTCCTCCTAGACTTTAAGGTTGAGTGAATGCACTTAGGGATATCTGCACCTAGTCGAGACTCAAAAAGTGGCTAGCGACCACAATTGCAATAACCACAGGGGGCGAGAGGCCAAGAACTTGTTGGTGGGTTCGCTTCTTCTTTGGTTCTAGAACAAAGATTGTCAAGCTCACGATAGAGAGAACCCAACAACGGTTTAACAAGGTTAATGTCTTCTTTCTCGTGGAGTTGGGTGCCGATGGAATATAAGTTTTAGAAACACAGGTGAACGAGTGCGAGAAAAAAAAAAGGGATAACCAAAGGGTTAAGAAGGCTACGTGTTCTTTAGCAGACACTGTGTCATTGTCACGTTTATGGTGTTCTGTGATGTAAGGAGCAAAAGTGGCATTATTGAAAGTAAATGGGTATACATAATCAGGATTAGCAGGGTCAAAAGTCTCACCTAGGGGTTTCAGACCTGTGATGGCAGCAACATCTAGTAAAGTGGGAGTCAGCATGCCACATCTCAAGTGAAGACTATGAGTGGCACGATCCCGAATCGCATAGCGACCAATATCAAGGTGTTTGTCATACTTAGGCCCATACCTGAGACAATCGGATGAGATCGAAAATACCTTGTTTTTTCCAGACGTCGGCCTTTTTAGCCTCTACCTTGTCGAGCCAATCTATGTAAATCTGTTGGTCGAGCCTGGGAGCGAACCTAAAGACCACTGGAAGGACTATTCGTAAATTCTAAATGAAAAGGGGTCTTGGTGAAAATTCAGGTTGAAGACAGGCATGATAGGGGAAAATTTGAAACCTCGGTATTTTCTAATAAGATATCGTGCAGGGCCTAGATATGCATGAGTATAAACCCTAGTAGAGGAATCAATACACAGGTTTGCCATTGAACCGCTTTCGACTATCGTGAATGTCGGGCTCATCAACAAAGCCATCAAGGTTTTAGGTCCATTGGTTTCGCTGCTTTAGTGGAACATTCAAAGAGAGGAGGAGAAGCCATGAGAGATAAAAAGCAAATGCGAGACGAAATTCAAGCGTGGATTGAAGGAAAGGAATGAAAGTTTGAAACTTTAGTGATTTTGGGGATTTTTGCAAAACGCAGAGAATGAAGAATGCAGAAAGACTTCACAAAAGTTCAAACTGAGTAAAGAGGAATATGAAGGGTTGTAGCCGTTTATATATGTTGGGAAGCTACAGTTATTGGCACGTTCGCCATAACTCGCACGTTCGCGACGTTTGAGAGACGTGATGGCCCACCAACTACGCATAGCGTGGGCCAATAAGGCGGTTCGTTTTGCTGTGCAAGTAATGATGGTTGTCTTTTCGACCCTTTGTTGAAATGCAAAAGGTGGTAGAAATGACCATTGCCACGAGATTCAAAAATGCCTTTTCTTCCTCCATTCCTTATTCCGTCGAAAAACATTTTTTGGGGGGCAATCTGTTACCTCAAAATTCCAACAAGGGCATTAAATTAAGCTTTAAATGGTATTGACTGCACATTTAATAGTATTCTGTGAACTGCAGGTCAATGTTCAAGTCAATATACCATAAATTCAACAGCAAAGTTGTACAAGTGCTGACAATGCAAGTAAACTTCGACAGACTTGGTTCTTCAAGCTACGAAGCAATGCCGAAACCTTCGGCAGAGAGAGGCCCCATTGTTCGACGAATCGGGTCCAATGCCGCCACAAATCCTTCGACAACAAGTCGGTCGAAGCGCAAGGAGCAAAGAAGCAATAGTGGGCGGTTATTTCCCTAGTTTTTAGGAAGTGGTTATCGTGCTTGCCCACGATTGTGTCCGAGAGTATAAATACTCCTTGTAATAGGAAAACGGGTCACCACATTTTACAAAAACACTGAGAAACTCAACTTCCAAGCCAAAGCGAAACAAGAGTGAATCAGATTATATTGTACGTGTTGGTGTACCACCTTCTTCTTTCTATCATTTTAATGCAATTTTTACTTGTTTTCACGTTTGTTGCTTTCTTACTTTCATTCTGCTTTCAAACTATCTCTTCCTACTATTTTCTGTTCTTACGCACGCTAAAAGACACAAAACACAAAGGCAATTGTCAAAGAGATTTTCTAGTTTGATCTCACAGTCTTAATATTGAAAACTAGTGATTGTTTGCTAAAAACACCAGCAAACAGGATGATACGGTAGGAGGTGATGGGCGTCTGTGCTGGTTCGATCATCACAACAACAAGAAGTTCATATGGTCATCAATCAAGGTTTTGTTTCAAACATTCTATCTAATAAAGGGAAGATGTTCAACATGTGCATTCTTATTTTCCCTTTAGTTAATCCTGACTTGTGCCCCGAGTTTACCAAGATTCATGTTCCAACTTCCACAAGACTATAGTTCCCTTTCAATGCCCTTATGTTCTTGAAAGAACCTTATTCTTATTAGAATTGATGTGGTCATTAAGATTTCTGTTTCCCTTGTCGTGCCTATCACCTTTAATAGGATGTATCCTTGACCTAATGGTACCGATGTAAGAATCTATTTTAATTATTTAGAAAATTCAAAGGACCAATTTGAAACTTATTACAAACTTAGAGGACAAAACTGAAACGAAAAAAAATTGCCACGACATTTTTGATTTTTTTGGCAAAAAATAAAAATTTCACGCCATTAAATATATTCCACGTTAGCGGGTGCTACGTTATCAGTTAATCGACACATCATCGACTGTTAACTCAGATAGATGAAAAAGACTTAAGTGAAACGATTTTGTGACTTGAAGGACTAAATTGAATTTTTAAAAAAAAAAAACCAAAGCAAAACGAATAAATAACTTAAAAGGACGAAAAATGGATTACCCTATAATTTTTCTTAAGTTGAAGAACTTATTCATGCACTTAAACAAAAGAACACATGACTCTGTTCCCTATTTATTTATTTATTTATTTATTTATACAAACAAACAACTTACAAAATTACAATTTTAGACATCTTACTTTTTTAACACATCACCACTTTAATTTTATTTATCATTTTTTAATTCTACTTTTTCTTCCTTTCTCACTCACTCTCTTTCAATATCACATTTCCCAATATTAATTTCTAACTTCTTACACATCTATTATTAGTGGCCCCCACACCCTTTATTTAAAAATATTTCTTTTTTCCATTTTTTTAATCCACTATATAATCTAATATAATTAAATTAATATTAAATAATCTTAATTTTTTTTTTCAAAATTCAAATCAAACTCACCAACTTTCTTTACCCACTATCTACTAATCTAATCTAATCTAATCTAATCTAATATCTCTTTATACAAACAAACCATACTTAAATTACTCAAACAAGTTTTCCTATTTATTTGACAACTTATCTAACTAAGGGTAACATTGTAATTTACTATCACATTTTTTTTTCAAATTTCGAAATTCAAATCAAACCAAATCTACTAATGAACTAAAGTAGTAATCAATCTAAACTACGAGATAACTGCACTAATGTATAAAAATACGGGATAACTTCGATATATAAAAAAAACACGATATTAATATGGAGAAAGAAAGGAAAACTTAATGACTATTTCAACTACTGATTAATATTTAAAACACGGGATAACTGTACTGATATATAAAAAACACGGGATAACTATGCCGATATATAAAAACAACACGGGATAATTGCACTGATATATTTGATAATCTATGTTTTACTGTCTACTATAATGTACTAATCAACTAAAATAATCAATTGAAACTATGAGATAACTGCACTGATATATAAAAAAACATGGGATAACTATACTAATATGTAAAAAAAGCGAGATAAGCTATGATGATATGTATAAAAACACGGGATAATCTATGTCGATATATAAAAACACTTCAATCAAATATTTGATAATCTACCATCTATCTCATATCGCTTCTAGTATAATCTATTAATCAATTAAAATAATAAATTGAAACTATGAGATAACTTCACTGATATATTAAAAAACACGGGATAACTTTATTGAAATATAAAAAAAACACAGGATAATTTCAATGATGTATGTAAAAACACGAGATAGCTGCACTGATATATAAAAAAAACACGGGATAATAACATTGGCACTAATATATAAAAGAACACAGGATAAATGCACGGATTGTTTTTAAATGATACTTTTACATTTATCTAATTTTTTATTTGAGACTTCTTTTTTAACTACTTTAAATTTGTCTTTTTTTCACGATGTGTTGTTCAAACTATTTAAATTATGTCTAAGTTCGTTGGCGGCACTCGTGCGTATGCACGGGTATCCTAGTAGTTCGAATTTATAAACATCGACCATTACCCTCTTCTGATTTGAGGTTCTTTCCTCGACGTTTCCTCAAAGATTCACTCTTTCAATAGCTCAGATTCGATTCCAAATCAAGAGCATTGAACAAAAGAAAGGATCCTGAAAGGCGTCTACATATTATTATTATTATTACAAAAAGATTGTAGTAATTTGTAAGTTTCATTTCAACTTGACTTTAATTTGTTTAATTATTGAAACCCTATTCCCAATTAGAAGTGCTTCATACTGCTGTCGATTCTCAATGTTAAAAAAATTAGTTCCTTTCTTCACTTTTCAGAATTTCAGAGTTAAATATTCAAAGTGTTTTCTTGTGAATTCAGAGGCATCAATTTGTGCTACTACTAGAATTCAATTTGTAAGAACTATATCAATTTTCAATGATAGTGCCCCTTTACCAATCACTAATCACTGCTCACCAAATACAAATAGAGATGCTTTTTCTGTTACCTTATTTGTTTATTGCAATTTCAGAGGTAAAGATAAAAAGTTCCTTTTTAGTGACTGGTAGGTAGTTAATGACTTTTATTTTATTTTTGCAATGTTGAAGATTATAAATTTGCATTTCAGTAAGTGCCTTTAAGACTATAAATTAATTATTGAGGATTTGTGTTTGACTGTTATAACATGATAAGAATATCTTATCTTTAGCATCATCAGCTAGTAACACTTCACATCAAGATTTGTCTTGTTTATCTGAAGTACTTTTAGTGATATACTGATATCAGTTCCTCTGTGATGAGAATGTGTCTCACTCTTTGTTTTGGGGATCATGAATGATGACACATTGCCATGAATGATAATTGGAGAATTAGACTTCATGTAAACCAAAGGACATTGCTTATTGCTATATACATACACTGCATATGCATATGGGCTACTAACTGATTTTCTTGGGGAAGAACATTTGTCTATGCATTATACATTAATTGTTGAGGTGATGTGTGATCAGGCCGTTCGGAGGGTGGAGCGATGGGCCAGTGCGAGTGAGAGTGAGTCGCGCCGCGCTCGCTCTGCCGGTGCGGTGATACCTGCAAAGGCACTCCAATGCCCAAGTCAGTGGGATAGAGTGAAAAGCAGGAATGATGTATGGGTCAGAAGAATCTACCTTGTCAGTGGTGGTGGACCCCTATATATACAGTGATAGGGGCTGGCCTACAGCCGTTGGATCGCTGCGGGTCGATCTGGGTCGTTGATCGGTAGCGTCGCGGCGATCTACTGGTGGTGATGCTTCCTGCTGATTTGGGCCAGACATGCAGCCTACGAGCAGGTTGGGCCGCTGGTCCAGAACAATGTGTCTGCTTTCTTTTGAGTTTTGTGAACTAGTTTCTTTAATATGAAAATAGAAGCTCAACTATGATGCCAGTCTACTTTTTCCAACTTTTGTGGTTTTGTGCTGCAAGAATTATGGATTGCAGAAAATTGAAATGTCCAATATAGTACAGGTACAAAAACCTCTAACTAGAGGAATCACACTAGTAACAACAAAAATTATCGATCACACAAAACATCAATGACAACACCCTATGGTTACAACTTACATCAGATATTCAATAACAACAAAGTTCAATCCATAAACAACAAGTCCTAGGCTCATAGCTGTACTCAAGGTGACTCGTTAAAGACATACATATGTCAACTAGAATACTGATACGGCCAAGGGAACAAAATTATTACACTGGTACATTTTCTGAATTATTGAACAGCTCTCTCTAAAATTATTGAAAATTTCATTTTTTTTGGAATACTGTGTTATTTGAACAAGGTTCGGTGCTCAATGTTATGGATATCCAGTTCCATTGGTGCTTTAAAACAATAGCAGCAACCGATTTCTTTTTTCATCTACTTCTCTTCCTTTTAAGTACTTGAAGAACAGATTGTGCTGTGCAATAAGCAATAGCTTGAACAGTGATCATTGGATTCACACCCAAAGCTGTAGGAAAAACACTTGAATCTGCCACATAAAGGTCCTCCACTTCCCATGTCTCCCCTGTCTGTTTCACCGCTGATTCCTCCGGATTACAACCCATCCGACAACTCCCATCTGATGTGCTGAACCCAACGGCGTCGTAATGTCAAATAATGGCCTTGAACTTTCCTCAGTAACAAATTTCTCAAACTCTTTATAACTAACTTCCTTCACATTCAACGTCCTTCCCGTATTATGATGAGTTCCGATTTCTTCAGCTCCAGCTGCAGCTAAAATTCTCAGTACCTTCTCAATTCCCTTCTTTAAATTCTCTTCATCTGTTTTTTCCATCTGATAATTTATACTAGTTGGTGATTTCACAGTCCCTGATCCTTTATCCCTTGCCAATGCAAATACATGAGCTGTTCTCGAAAACTTTCGCATTCGATCTTTTATATCGCTTCCCGATAGCCATGGCATGACGATCGAGAATGTACCAGGATGTAATGCAGGTGTTTGGATAACAGCTCCATATCCAGATTTATCAAATTCTGCTACAACAGATGACATTGCTGTCATTATCCCTCCTTCATAGCTCTTTTTCCATGGCTCTGGCCATATCTCAGATTCACCTGAATCTGGAAAATAGCCCCAAGCCATTATTACTGGATGAAGATGCAAATTTCTTCCTATATTCTTATTCTTTAAGCCACTCCTTTTAAGTAATGATGGAGTATTAAGTGCTCCACATGCTACAATTGTGACTTTAGACTCCACCACACAAATGTCTTTAACTCCATTGTATTCATATTCAAACGCGACTCCACGTGCCGTCTTTTGATTGCTTCCTTTCTTGTTCTTATGCAAGACTTTTATTGCTTCACAATTTGGAAGAATTGCTCCATTACCAGATTTCACTAAATCAACCAACCATGTTTCATGTGTACCTTTCTTCTTTCCATCTTTACACCCTAAACAGCACCAACCACAATAGTGATCTGGTGGAGAGTTCCTTGGAATATTATTCACTGGATATCCCATTTCTTGACACCCTTTCCTCAGTATTGCATTGTTGAAACCTTCTTCTTCTATCTCAGATTGAACTCCCATTTAAATGCATAAAACAGCTTCCAACGCTTCTCTATATAATTCACTTTCAAATAACTCCAACCCATTTTTCTCACACCATTCCTTGCACACATGCTTAGGAGTTTTAATGCATGCAGACCAGTTAATTGCAGAACCTCCACCAACAGTGGAACCTGCTAGTATTGAAATATTCATATCATCAGTTGCAACTAAACCACTAGAAAGGTACATTTGATCCATAGTTGGTCCTTCAAGAAGTGAAAGATTGTTCCTAGAAAAATATCCACCTTTCTCCAATACCAACACTTTGTAACCAGCTTTAGCTAGAATTCCAGCTATCACTCCACCTCCGGGCCAGAACCAACAACCACGGCGTCACATTGTATAACTAAAGAAGGAGATGATATGTTAGCAGTGGATTTTGGTTTTCATGCGTGTAACCGAGACGGGAATCCGAATCGTCTTAGAGCATCTGCAGTGATGTCTCTTGGGTTATTTAGATGGACAAGTCCTTTGTAAAGAGGTCCTATGGCCTCTTCAGCATTTTCGCCTTCCTCAGATTCTTGTTCTCCTTTACATGTTCCATTTAGAAAATGGTTCTTTAACTGAGCTTTGAATTCTGGATCAGGTCCACAGTATCCTATTGCCTTCCATGCAGAATTGTCTTCTGATTCATCTAGCTGAAAGTAAGAAGTGTCCAGCCATGGCCCATGGTCAGTACAAGGTTCCAAACAACCATAAAATCTTCAAATTGTCATAGTCTAGTTGCTTAATTTAGCAGTAATTGAGGTGTTGATGAGACATGTTAGGCTTGATGTAAACCCAATAGGGTCATTTCATATTTTTTGAACTAGACCAAATTGTTATTCTACTAATGAATGGGCTGAGACAAAGTCAATAAAATATTTACAAAAAATGTACTATATACTTAAACATTATACATAATTAACTCATAAAATCATAAAGATGAGAAGTTAAAGTCTAGAATCTATTCCAGTAACTGAATTGGGTTTGAAAGTTCAGTTCGCAAACCATCTTTGAAAAGTTAGTTCGTTTCATAACTGTAAAGCGCAGTGATTGATTTTATATCGCTTTAGTTAAGCAGTTGAATTTAGTGGTTCATTTTTTTTGAACAACCCTATCTCAGTGATACACGATTCATTAACACATGTTGAATTGTCGGTGGAATTTTGGGCTTGAGGGGATAGGTTTGGTCCAATTAATAAGGGTTTTGCTTTTCCCACTCCCCCTCCTACTCTTTCACACCCCTTAACAAATTTTATTCCAAAAATAACCTCGCGTGAAACGCTGTGAGGACGTGTTTAACGACGGTTCGAATGACCTTGTTCGAACACGTTCGAATGACCTCGTTCGAACACGTTCGAATGACCTCGTTCGAACAGGTGAAATTACGCACAAAAGGGTGTGAAGTCAATATTTAACTCACGCGAACGATGTCGTTCGAACGGGTTCGAACAAGGTTATGCGAACACGTTCGAATGACCTCGTTCGAACAGGTGAAATTACGCACAAGAGGGTGTGAAGTCAATATTTAACTCACGCGAACGATGCCGTTCGAACGGGTTCGAAGGCCCGTGTTCGAACACGTGAAAATTCTTGAAAAAAAAGACGTTTTGGCTGGTCTTTTGGTCATTTCACACCCTTATGGGGTGTGTTTTGAGTAGGAGGAGGCGTGGGAAAAGCAACACCCATTATTAATCAGTACAACAAATTTTGGGCCAAGCTTAAATAGGCTCATGCTTCGTACAACCCCCATCTACTCACTAGACACCCCATACCACCCTTTATTCCTAAAATACCCCTGAATTTAAAACATTTTTTTAAACATTAAATGCGGTTCGCTGGCGTGTGCAGTCGAACTTGTTAAGTGTGGTTCGACCATGCGTGCGCTGAATCGTTCGCACTTGGCGGTACGAACCTCCCGATTGTTCTTTGGATATTGAATTGTTTAATTTTAACTGATTTTTAACGATTCGATTTATTCTTTGCTAACACTAGTATGACTAACACTAGTTGTTTAATTTTAACGGATTTTTAACGATTCAATTTATTCTTTACTAACACTAGTAATCAAATATTTAATTTTGCGTCAAAATCACTCTTGATTTAATTGCATTTTTTTGGTTCTTTTAATTTATTCAATTTGGTCACTAAATTTTCTCAATTTGACAATTTTGGTCTCTGTGTTTTTTAATTGTACTTTTGATCCCCCTAAAAGTGCGTTGTGCAGTTGTGGTCCCCAATTTCCAAAAATCTAAGAACTTAGGGACTCATAAGTGCAAAAAAATCCATGATTTTGAGTAACCTAAAGTGCAATTAAATTGTAATAGGACCAAAATCGTTAAATTGAGAAAATCGAGAGAAAAAAATCGCCAAAAATAAAATAGACAAACCAAAATCACCAAAAATACAATTAAACCATGACCTTTGATTTGAATGGAATGAATTTTGACATTCTCCCCTACAAGTGAGGGAGCGTGGGACTGTGAGATACAGGGAGATACAGGGCCCTTTGATCGTAAATGTGTGACCCCATTACCCCAAACCACTTACATACATATGACCCCCTTTCATCTCATCTCATGGACCACTCTTGCTATGATTGTTTTTAAGTGAGTAATTCAGTTCATAAATACGCAGACACACTACTACTCACACCCAAATTTGAAAGGATAAAACTTACAAACAGTTCCATACAACATGTTGATATCATTGTCTAATAAAAGATATATAACACATCACATTAAAATCACAGCTTTTATGGGACTCATATTATTAGTAATATGATGTGTTATATGTTCTTATTGGACAACAGTAATAACAGATTGTATAGTACTGTTTGTAAGTTTTGTCCTTATTGAAATTACTAAAATAACCAATGGTGGGAGACATTTTGGATATTTAGATTGTTATTAAGTGAGTAGTTCAATTTATAAAGTTAAATATGTTCTGTCAAAAATGAATTATAAAGAAAACTCAAATATATAAATCAATAGTGTCAATATGGGCCCCAAGTCGGTTTGGATTGAGTACCCATGGAACTAATTTAAGTGGTTTTACTGCGGTGGAATCTTATCCTGCCTTCATCACGAATGACTTTTTCGAGGAATAGGTTTGGTTTCTTAACTATAGGTTTGGTTAGCCTCTCGATGAGTTGTGTTCGCCTTTTTGCTTCCTACTTTTGGGGTCTTTGCGATGATTGTTAATGCGCTCTCGTGTCGACTTAGTTGGGATGAGAGTCGCTATAGTAATGCATTTGCACTCCTTGATAGGTTTGCTTTTATTTTCATTAATGTTTTTGCTCATGGGTTTTGGTCTAGTCCCCCATGTTTCTAGTTCTTTTTCTCTTTTTTATCAATAAAATTTAAGAGTAGTACTCTTTCCTTCCTAGTGTTTTTTTCCTAAGGAGAATTTTGCATCAAAAGGTTTTGACGAGGCTTCGTAATCCTTTCTTTTGTTTAAAAAAAAAAGAGTTTTACACTATTAGGTTCCTTGTGAAGTAAGGTAGGGTATAGGCTTTAAAGAAGGCATAAGCCAGAGGGTAGATAGATGAAGTAATGTACAAGTATAACCCCGTGATTTGGTAGAAAATCTGTCACGTCCACTCCAATGCATGTGAGTTTGAGTAGCCTTGAGTTTGACTTTGATGTTTACATAAAACGCTCATAACAATATGGATAGGAATAGGATCATCACCTCACCCTCACCAAAACCCTAGTTTCAAACTATATACAGTTTATTATATATCACTTTCAAATTTCATTTCAACTATATATTTCTACATTTATCTTCACCAGAACAAACTGTATCGATATCATCTGCTTTTATGTAAGATAAAGTCAACCATTGAAACTATATATATATATGTTAGCTACCAACCATGCTCTCCTCAAAATTTTCTTCAGTTTTTGTTCGTCATATTACATTTTCACAAAACAATAAATAAATTTATAATTTATCAATCTCAAAAGTAAATATGAGGGAGATAAAAAATTAAGATATTTTTATCTCCCTCATATTTAGAAATAACAAACGTTTTGTAATATACCTGCAACTCAATTCAAGATTGGCTAATAAAAAAAGGTGGAAAAAGTAGACAGGTACCAGGGTTAATTATAATGGTTGGTGATAAGTGCCGACAAATCATTTATCATCACTCGCACAACAAAAATTAAACAAGCCTTACGTGTATATAAGTGTTACCAAATAATATTATATTATTAAATTAAATATATGTGCCGCCCGTATAAATATGGACTAAAATTAATGAATAAATTAACTACTCTAATTAATTGGAGATACAATAGAAACTAGTATTAGCAAGTTACCATTAGAAATTAGAAAAGTAAAGCATTGTTCCATTAGAAAAACTAAACGACAAGAGAAAGAAGACATTAATTACCTGAGTGAAGAAGAGAAGGAGAGTGAGAAGCTTGAGAGTCCTGAACAACATCCTAAGGTGAGGAAAAACACTAAGAGACCATGACAACAGAATCTGTTGACGTTTGTGAAGAGGAAGTTCAGGAAAAGTGTGAATGAAAGGGAACTTGGTTGAGAGACAGGACATGCCACAAATGATGATTGCTCCAAACCATGTAGATAGAAGCCATAACACCAATTTCAGTATCCATGTCTTTGGATGTTTCAATCTCTCACTTATCACACCCCCTAGCTGCACCAAAACATTCACTCATCATCATCATCATTATTTTTGGGGAATAAAAAAAAAGTTACCAATATAATAAGAAGAAATTCTCACTTTACAATTATTTTTATCTATATCAATTCTACTTTGTAACAGACTTTTTTTCCTAGCAAAAGCACAAAAATATTTTTTATTGGTTAAAAAAAAGAATATAAAATGTAGCCTTTCATTTTCCTCAAATTGCAATTATTAATTAAGTACATGATAAAATTGTAGCCATCATGGCGTTGGCACAGGAAACGTAGATTATGGTAAATACCTGCACTTACAAATAATGATTTAAATAACCTAAAGAGAATATACATTATTGTTAATTATTATTTTTTGACAATAAATTGTTCATAATAATTCCACGTTATAAAAATTTACATGCAAGCAAAATCAACAAGAAAATACTGCAAAATCATTACTATATATATATATATATATATATATATATATATATATATATATATATATATATATATATATATATATATATATAATATAGTAAATTAGGGCTATATATATATATAGTATGTAGTAATTATTTTAAGGGTAAATAAAAAAGTTTGAGGGCTTTGAGCTAGGAAGCTAGGCATACACGTTGAGGTGTTCCAGCCATGGAAGCTGAAATTCGATAGAAGGAAGAGAGAGATTCATCAGAGGTATCACCAACAAAGTCATTGATAGAAGGTAAGATAGTATCACAAATAGCAGTGAGGGATTTCATTTGCCTAGGAGAGAGAGAGTTGGTGTAAGTTTTTTGTTTTTCTCTTTCTCCACCTCCACCACCACCAAGAAGAAGTCTTTGTGTGTCAATACTACCAAGCTCAATCACAGTTTCGTCTTTTGCTCCATTCACTCCCAACCCTAATCTAAAACTACCCATTCTAGAGCTACCATTTCTGATATTGCTACTTCCCTTATTATTCTCATCCATAGTTTTGATATTTCTTTTGTATTTTGATTCAAAATATCAAAACTTGAGTAGATATATATTATCACACACTTATGACAAACCTTTGTGGGATAAACATCTCCAAGGTTTCTTTTTATAGGGGAGGAAAACAAATGAGGAAAATGGGACTAATAAATGAGCACTCAATTTTTTTCTTCATGAAATAGGGAATAAGAAGATTGAGAGAGAGAAAGTGGCTGGGGAAAAGAGATAGAGGGTTTACCAACCACGTGTATAGAAAAAGACTATTAAAGAAATTGAGAGAAAAGTCTCTATGAATTATAACAAGTATTTGGCATGAGAGTATATTTTATTTTATAATTCTATTGATAATTCTAAAAATATCTCTTTCATTAAATTTATTATAGATTCATACTAACTAATGAAAGTAATGAAAAGTTGTTTTGTTGTATTTTATATAAATATTTGAAAATAAAAAGGGACATTTTTGAGGATTATCTTAGTAAAAAATACAAACCAAACAAGTCACAACTAATGTTAAGAACAATATTGGAAACACACTTTTTAATATTTTTTAAAAAATATATGTTTTATGGTCAAGAAAAGAAATACATGTTTTTCTTAAAAACACACCATATATATTATATACATCTCTTTTGCTGTTCAAAAAAAATAATACATGTTTTATTGGATTTCTTGGGACAAGGTGTGCATACCAAAGAAGGCCTCTGGTTTGGGTGTGAAGAACTTGGAATCTTTCAATTTGGCTCTTCAGTGCAAATGGAGGTGGAGATATATTAATGACTATCGTGTTAGTTGATGGTAGATTCTTTCTCGTTGGTATAGAGGTTTGGGGAGTTTTTTCACGGGGGTTCTTTCGTCTAGAGGAGACACTAAGGATTCATTATGGTTGGGGGATTTATTATTATTTGAATATGGAAAGCCTTTGTGTCTAGGTGCCTTTGAATCAGCGCTAAGGCCAGTGTTGGGAAGGTGAATTTAATTTAATTTCCTTTTGGTTGCACAAGTGGACCAGCAATGAGATTTTACAGACTTATTCCCTAATCTTTTTGAAGTGGCAAAGCTAAACCATGGCAGCATAGTGGAGCACAAATATTGGCTTGTTAACACTTAATGTTGGAAGTTTGACTGGAGTCACGTTCTGACTGATGCGGAGATGGATGATTTGAATTTGCTTTTGAACATTTTACATTCTTTTCATCCTGGCAATTTGGAGAAAGATCGTTGGCAATGGAGGCTAGAAAATTTTCATTCTATTTATGTTAAATCTTGTTATGTGCTATTATTGAGTTTGATGCCACAAGACAGGTTGAATAGTGATACCCAGAGTGCACTAGATGATATGTGGCAACTTTCAATTTCCACTATGGTGGCTTTTTTTTGTTAGAGATTGTTGTTGGGGAAGCTTCCAACTCATGATGCACTTATTTCTTAGGGAATTATTAAGGATCCTCATGGATCGTTGTGTCCCCTATGTTTTGAGCAGGATGAGTCTATTTCTCATTTTTATTTTTCATGTGCGGGTGTTTTTGGTTAGTTTTGCTTGATATTTAGAATTGGTTGGGCATTCTAACTACAAATTTGGTTTGTGTCTCTCATTTTCTGGCTCACGATCTGTAGCTGGACTCCAAGAAGGCTCGTAGAATGGAGTATTTATTTTCAATGGCTGTCACAAGGTGTATCTGGTTTTACCAGAACCATATTCTTTTTAAAGGTCAAATGTTTTATCCACGAGTGGTTGTTAACCATGTTAAGTCTATAACATGGAGTTTGTTTATCAACATATAGGGTTGCAATTCTAATTTTATGATCTCATATTAGTGGAGAAATCCTCTTGTGTGTTTGAGCTAGTTATAATTGGCTTTTCGCTTCGCTCTTTCTGGGATACCCTTTTTCCTCCTTGAGTCTTTTTCCATGTGGTTTTGGTTCATAGAGGTTTTAATGAGGCCCATTATATCTGTAAAGGTTGGAGTATCCCTTTACTCCCTTTAATATAATATTTTGCCTCTAAAAAAAAATAATATAACAAGACATTCCAAAATCAGTTTAAAACACAAATTATGATTGATAGTGTTGCTTATGCTACATTAAAATGACTAGCACACGAGCCAAGCTTTAATGTATTATGTTGAAGTGGGTACAATGGGAGTGTGATGGCAATAAGAGCCCGGGGATGGCTTTAATTTTACTTTTATAAAGAATTTTTGGGATCTCTTATCTCCGGAGATCATGAAGTTTTTTGAGGAATTTCACAGGCAAGCAAGGCTTACAAAAGGCAATAAGTGCATCTTTCTTGGCTTTAATCCCGAAATCTAGCAATCCGCAAGGCTTGGGGGATTATAGACCAATATCTCTCATTGGATGCTTGTATAAGATGTTGGCAAAACTCCTGGCAGGAAGACTCAAAAAGGTACTAAAGGGGGTAATTTAAGTGTGTCAGAGTGCTTTTCTTGCGGGAAGGAATATTCTTGATCGTGTGATGGTAGTGAATGAAATAATGGACTCGGCAAAAAGGAGGAAACAAAAGTGTATGGTTTTGAAGGCAGATTTTGAAAAGGCATATGATTCCGTTAGTTGGTCTTACTTGGATTACATGTTGGGAAGGTTGGGGTTTGGTGCGAAATGGAGGTGTTGGATGCGAACATGTTCTCGTCTAATTCCATCTCAATTCTTGTTAATGGCAGTCCAACGGATGAGTTTGTGGCACAGAAAGGCTTGAAACAGGGAGATCCCTTGGCTCTGTTCTTGTTTCTAGTGGCGGCTGAAGGTTTACCGGTTTGGTTAGGAAGGGGGTGGAATCAAACAATCTGCAGGGATTCAAATTAAGTGATACTCTAACTGTTGAATTATTGTTGCAATTTGCGGACGACACAATCTTCTTCTGTGATGGTAGTGACAAGAGTGTATGGTGCCTGAAGGCAATCCTAAGGAGCTTTGAACTTATATTGTGGTTAAAGGTGAACTTCTCGAAGAGTAATGTGATTGGCATCAACATTGAGGAAGGAATTTTGGAAGGGATATCTCATTTTCTTGCTTGCAGAAGGGGCTCTACTTCCTTCAAATTTCTTGGGGTACTCGTAGGATCAAATCCTAGGTTAATAAGTACTTGGCAACCAATTATCGATTCCATCAAGGAAAGGCTAAATAGTTGGAGGAGCAAGCAATTATCTATTGGAGGGCGAGTCACACTTATAAATTCGGTACTTGCTTCTCTACCCCTTTACCTTTTCTCTTTTTACAAAGCTCCCAAGAAAGTAATTGATGAAATCATCAAGTTTCAAAGAAGATTCTTGTGGGGTGGTGATGAAGAGAATAGGAAGTTCGCATGGGTGAGTTGGGGAAACATATGCAAACCAAAAGAAAAGGGAGGGCTTGGAGTGAAAAACTTGGACGTATTTAATCTTCTCTTAAGGAAATGGAGGTGGAGGATCTTAACGGAGGAAGGTAATCCCTTATGGAAAGAGGTGTTGGTGTCACAATTAATATGGTTTGAAAGGTAGATGGCCTAATGTGTCGGAGTATAGAAGTGAGTGGGGGAAAACCTCAATTTGGTGGCGAGATTTATGCCAATTGGTGTAGGTACAAAGTTACAAGAAGGGTGGTTTGATAAGATAGTTAAGCTTAAATTGGGAAGAGGAGATTTGGTAAAGTTTTGGAAGGATAGGTGGGTTGGGAGAGATAGCTTTGACGAATTATTCCCAACAATTTATAAGAAGCGGTAGTAGAGGAGATGGGAGAGTGGGTTGGGGGAGAATGGAGATGGAATGTTCATTGGTTGGAGGATTTATCACGAGATGAGGATCAAAATGCTGAATTTTTTCTGCAGCTGTTACGGACTGTTAGTCTTGTTGATTTATCTCCGGACCGATGAATTTTTTTGCTTGATACTATTAAAGGTTTCTCAGTTAAGTTGTGTTTTGCAAAATTGTGTGATTTGCATGAAGAACATGTCGGTACAGTAGCAACAAGGAGTGGAATAATTGCTTCACCGCGGCCAAGCCATGAATTTTCTGGCGATGCGGCTTGGCGGCCGATGAGGCTCGCTGTAGTAGCATTTCTTTGCGATTTTCGCCAAAGAATGGTTTTGTTGCATTGTGGCTACCAAAGATGACGATAGGAGTTGAAACAACTATGGAAAAATGACGTGCCATCAAAAGTGTTGATCTTTGGTTGGAGGGCAATGCTTAATAGAATAGCTACTCGAGAGGCTTTACATCATAGAGGTATTTTGTAATCTTAGTCGGATAAAAGCTGTGTTTTTTGTTTTGAGGATGATGAGACAATGTTGCATTTGCTTCTCAATTGCCGGGTAATTAAAGTGGTATGGCAGAAAAATTTGCGTGGATGGGGGTATCTAGAATTGTTTCCGATGATGTGGTATCTCATTTCTTGGAGTTTGGGAAAATTACAAATGGTAGGAAGCAAAATGGAGTTAGGCATCTCATTTGGTTAGCGGTGGTTTGGAACATAAGGCTCATGCGAAACAAAATTGTGTTTAAGGGAGAGGTTGCTTCGATTCAAACATTGGTTTCAGGTATCATGGATAGCGCTTGGAGTTGGTTTAAAGCTAGGAAGGGGAACTTTTACGGGTTGGTATAATTGTCCATTGGGTTGCTTAGACTCGTTGTAATTTTCTCATGTATTGTATCTACACATTATGTAATCTAGACGGGGGAGAAACAGTGGGGTAGGTTGTTTATCCCTACTGTTGTGCAGTTTTGTGCGAAGTACTCTTTTTCCCGTCAGAGTCTTTTTTCCAATGAGTTTTGGCTCAAGGGGGTTTTGAGGAGACCCTCCCCTTTTCCTGCTTTTCATGTGTAAGAGAGCGCGAAAGACCCTCAGATTTCTTCTTGATGAAATCTTTGCTTATTAAAAAAAAAGTGGGTACAATGTAAATAAATTTTTCAATTATACAAAATCGCAAAATGACAAGAGTGCGTGCAAAACAATGTGAGTTATGATCATTGATTCTTCAATACAGTTCATGGATAAAAATTTCATTCCGACATCCATTGCTTACTTCAGAGTCACTGAGAGATTTGGGAGATGACTACTGTACATTTAGAGTGCCTGTTTTTAAAATGTAAGTGGGTAATGAAAATGAAGCTTCAACTCTTTCAATTTCTCAACATGATTTCCGACATTCATTGAGGAAAATGAAGTGAATGATGTACATGTGACTAGTAATGATTAGAACGAAGGGAGAGTAATGATATTTGGACAAAAGATTTTAGACAAATATAGCCAAAAGTTAATTCACAACATTAATTAATCAAGTTTTTTAGGCTATTAACCAAGTAATCAATTTAACAAAGTTTTTAGTTAATGGCTTAAAAAACTATGAAAAGACGGGTTGGTTAATAGCTTAAAAAACTTTATTAATTGGTGTTGTGAATTAGTTTTTGTCTATGTTTGTCTAAAAATTTTTGTCCATATAACATTACTCGGATATGAGAATTGTTTTTTACTTTGACTCATTAAATAATTTGTAGGCACATGTTTTGCTATTAATCCATTAAACTCGGGTTTTGGCAGGAGGTGTGGTGTGATCCTATTTCATTCTCCTCTTTATTCCTGATCTTGTACCAAGCGTGAAATGAAAAATCAGCTACAGTAAGATAGTTTGGGATTCTATTTTTCGACGGATGGATCTACCGTTTCGGACTACACAAGAAGTCGATACCCATTTTATACTCTTCGGGCAGATGTTGAAAGGTAGGAAGTTGAAGACGGCTAAGCATATCATTTGGATGGCAACGGTTTGGGTAATTTGGCAAGCAAGGAATGGAGTACTTTTTGAAGGCGTTGTTGCAACTCAAGTCTCAATTGTAAATCATATTAAACAACTATCTTGGTGCTGGTTTGTTGCTAGGAGGGGTAGGAAGACTGCTTGTAACTATGTTCATGACTGGTTGAATTGTCCGACAAGTTGTATGTCGAGATTGTAATCAAGTAGTGGGGTTACTCTTTTTCCTCCTAAGATCTTTTTCCCACAGAATTTTGGCCCTTGGATTTTTAACGAAGCCCCCTAAAACATTGTTGTAAGGGTTGGAACACCCCTTCTGCCCCCTTTAATTCCATTGCTTATAAAAAAAACTTTCAGACACATCTCATTATAAAAAAAAGTGCTGTAAGTGTTGTAATGGTGTATTGAAAATTTTGGCCCTTTACTTATTTAGCCAAAAACTTCTAGTCAAAAATAGTTAAAAACAAACTTATAACACCAATTAATCAAGTTTTTTAAACTATTAACCAACCTGTTTTTTCACAGTTTTTTAGGTCATTGACTAAAAACTTGGTTAATTGGTAACTTGGTTAATGACTTAAAAAACTTGGTTAACTAATGTTGTAAGTTGATTTTTTGCTGAATTTTTTTTGGCTAAATAACATTGTTGACACCTTTATACCCTATATATTGTCATGGTATATGCACATTTATACACATTCCTATCACTTATCATTTACTAACACCACCATTATCATTGTGTACTTAAGGAAACATGTGATATTCCTAATGATGAGGGAGGCTTATGAAGTCATGGATTTCTTATGTGGGCGAGCATTGGAAGCAATTTAGGACAACACTCCTCCAAGACATAAGTGGTAAAAATGATAACAGTACGTTTTATGGTAAAGATTTTAATTACAACACAAGATAGTGAGTAAACAATTTATCACTGAAATATAATATTTATATTCAAGTATACAGAGAACAAAAACATGAAATATAAGACATATTTCTTATACAAAGAAAAGGAAACAAAGAAGCACATGTTATTTGTTTGTTTCTCATGCTAAAGAGCAACATGTGTTTGCTAGACACATGTGCATTATCTTAAATTGAAACGACTTCAAGTATATTACTCTAAGAATACTGTTGATAAGTCTGCTTGCGAGAAATACAAGCAATGCTAGAAGCAAGTCTTCTCCCTGAATATCACACTTAACGCAAAGAAATCAGACACATCTCAAGGATGACAGTTAAGCTGTATGAGTTCTTGTGCAACATCATGATCAGGAATGTTCATAGAAAACTGAAAAAAGAGTGTGCAAGAAGTATGAACGTGAGAAAAACACAAGAAAAATGAGTTTGAATTGATATTTTTAAGAATCTTTTGAATTTATATTATATATTATATATATATATATATATATATATATATATATATATATATATATAGTTATCCTATTATTACAATTTTAAGTATATCCAGCTTTAAAAAAAAATCCAAACTACTAATATTTTGGATGCTTTAAGTTCACAAAATGCCTCATGTATAGTATTTTAATTAGTATATACGAAAAAATAACGGCTTTTCGATTGAATGATATATGTTTTTGTAATATGTTTTGCCGTTAAAGTGTGAGTAATGGGTGTGACCATGGTCACTTGGTGCCCAAAGGGTATGGGGACGGACACTATAGTATCTTGCCCATACATATGTGCGGGCTCGGGTACAGACACTATAGTACCTTGCCCATAGGGTACCATTGTCATCCCTAGTTAGTGGACTCAAATATATGTAATCTCAGCTAAGGGTGTTCGTGGTGCGGGTTGGTTCGGTTTTGAGCTAAAAAGTGAACTGAACCGCAAGGTAAAAATAGATGTGATTTGGTACAGTTGGCTTCCGAAAAAAAAAACCAAACCAAACTAATGCGGTTTGGATTGGTTTGGTTAGTTCGGTTTTTGTCGAGACAAAACACAATTTATGGCCCGTTTGGCTAGAGCTTATTTTGAACTTATGAAAAACAACTTATGCAAATAAATAAGTTTTTATGTATTATTCATAAGCTTGTCAAGGTAGTTTATGAAAAAACAACTTAAGGAAATATAATTTTTGTTTGTGAGAATTTATGAATTAACATTAAAACTTACTTATCTTCATAAGTTGATTTTCATAAACTCAAAAATAAGTTAATCCAAACGGCCACTTAAATAAACCAATTTCCTTATTTCCTACATATATTGTTTTGTCTAATTTTATTTTTGTATATAAGATTTTGCAGTTTGGTTTGGTTTGGTTCGGTTTTAGTAATCAAAACTGCAGACCGAACCGAACCGCGCGGTTCACTAATAAAAAAAACCGAACAAAACCGATAGAAAGCGGTTTTTTGCGATTTTCGGTGTGGTTTGCAGTTTTCTATTGGTTTCGTTCGGTTTTAAACACCCCTAATCTCAGCTAACCTACCAATATTTTTGTTATTATTTCAATTTTTAAGATAGCAAATATCATTTTTATTTGAAATCAAGAAAATTAAATGTAGTTAATTAATGTATTTTTCGAGAATACTTAATTAATGTCTTAAACAAGTGTGAAAGCATGTATTTTTCTTATAACTAGTAGGATACCCGTGCATACGCACGGGGTGCTGTCGTGTTCTTTTTATGAATGAACTTAGAGAGTATTTAAATAGTCTGAATATCCTGTAAAAATAAAGGCAAACTTAAAGTAGATAAAAAAGGAATTTCAAATAAAAAATAGATAAATATTAAAATCTAAAAATGTAAAAGTATCATTTAAAAACAATCTATGCATTTATCCCATGTTTTTTTATATATCAGTGCGTGTCTTTTTATATATCAGTGTTGTTATGCCGTGTTTTTTTATATATCAATGTTGTTATCCTATATATATATATATATATATATATATATATATATATATATATATATATATATATATATATATATATATATATATATATATATATACACACACATTGCGATTATCTCCATATTTTTTTATTTATCAAGAAAGTTATCCCGTGTTTTTTTATGTATTAGTGCAATTATCTCATAGTCTCAATTGATTATTTAAGTTTATTAGTAGATAGGAAAAGATAGACAGTAGATTATCAATAAGAAATATTTATCCCGTGTTTTTTATATATCAGTGACAATTATTTGTCATTTTATAGGTATTAGTGACAAATATTTGTCAAGTGTGTTTTAAATTATCAGTGCAGTTATCCCGTATTTAAATTATCAGTGCAGTCATTTTTTAGGTATTAGTGACCATTATTTTTCATTTTTATTATCAATGACAAATATCAATCTCGTATTTTTATGTATCGGTCACGATTATCTCGTGTTTTTATATATCGATGCGAAGCGATTTATCTCGTAGTTTCAATTGATTATTTTAGTTAATTAGTAGATTATAGTAGATAGTAAAGGAGAGATAATAGATTATCAATAAGAAATGTTCGTTTTAAATATTAATCAGTAGTTTAAATAGACATTAAATCTTATTGTTTTTTAGATAGTAGATTTATAGTCTTCACAAATTTTAATTATCAATGACAAATATTAATCCTGTGTTTTTATATATTAGTGCAGTTATCCCGTATTTTTTATATATCATTGTAGTTATCTCATAGTTTCAATTGATTATTTTAGTTGATTAGTAGATTATAGTATATTATTAGTAGATAGTAAACGATGAATAGTAGATTGTCAATAAGAAATATTTATCCCGTGTTTTTTATATATCAGTGAGAATTATTTGTCATTTTTTAGAGATTAGTGACAAATATTTGTCAAGTGTGTTTTAAATATGAATTAGTTTAAATAGTCACTAAGCCTTATTGTTTTTTTAGATAGTGGGTTTATAGTAATCTTAAAAAATTATAATTATAAAGGGCAAATATTAATCCCATGTTTTTTATATATCACTGCAATTATCCCGTGTTTTTTAATATATCAGTGCAGTTATCTTGTAGTTTCAATTGATTATTTTAGTTGATTAGTACATTATAGTAGATAGTAAAAGTTAGATAGTAGATTATTAATAAGAAATATTTATTTTAAATATTAATGAATACTTTAATAATTATTAAGTCTTCTTGTTTTTTAGATAGTAGGTTTGTAGTAGTAGTCTTCAAAAAATTTAATTATAAATGACAAATATTAATCTCGTGTTTTTTTTATATATTATTGCAGTTATCCCATATTTTTTTATATATCATTGCAGCTATCTCGTAGTTTCAATTGATTATTTTAGTTGATTAGTAGATTATAGTAATTTATCAATAAGAGGTGATAGTAGATTTTCAATAAGAGTGTAAACAGATTTTTGAGTGAAAAAGTAAAATTTTAAGGTGATAATTTCTTTAGTGTGACTTATTTACATTTTTATAGGTAATTTTAGTAGAATAGTGTTTGTATAAATTTAGAAAGTCAAAAAAAATTAAAGTGAAGTGATAAGAGAAAGAGAAGAATTGTTTATGGGTAAAGTAAAATGATAAAAGGAAAAAAGAGAGTGTAAGAGAAAAGCAAAAAGGAGGAAAGAGAAAAAAGTAAGAAAGAGAGTGTAAGAAGAAAAAGAAAGAAAGAGTAATGACATTTTTACCCTTAAATTAGATATGTGTCTTATTAATAAGATATCCATATTGGTAATTTCATAAGAGGTTTGATTGTATAAATAGATATTAGATTCAGTCTGATCTTTTCCTAAAATTAAACATAACATCCTTGATAAAAAAATGAGTTATATATATATAATATTTGGACTGGTTTTTGGTGAGAAAAAGGGGGAAATACAAATATAATACGGTGGATCCCACTCACTTAGCATTATATTGTAAACAAAAAAGAAACTCTCCCTCATTAAGTAAGTGGGACCCACCGTATTATATTTGTATTTGTCCCTTTTTGTCATCATAAACTTGTTCAAATAGCATTATTGTATACATATAGTAGACCGAAGAGGCTACGCCCCGAGAAAGAGAGGACAACTAGCTAGAAAGTTCTCGAAAAACCTGCTTTAAGAGAATGTAAAATCCTACTACAAAAACTCATACTAAGGTCAAACTTAGCAAAACCCATCAACAACTTGGTTAACTTCCATGTGGATGTGAGAAGTCACACTCTAATTAGCAGCATCTAGAACATTCTAGACCATGAACACCAACTGGAACAGTGGAACAGAGAAAGTTGTGAAGAACACACCAACTGAATAAATTTAATAGCAGTTGTTGAGTCAGATTCAACAACAAGAAAAGAGTAACCTCTATGAGACACCAACTGAAACCCCATCAGCAGCACAACACATAACTTAGCCTCCAAAATCGAGCAAGGCCTAATCAGACGCAAAATCAAAGATAAGATTTCCAAAGTTGTCCTTAATGCACCCACCAGCACCTGCCTTGCCACACACACTGGTAACAACACATCACAATATATCTTAACCTAACCACTAGGTTAAATATATTTTAGTCCCTATAAAATGAGTTTTCATTTTTAGTATCCAATAAAAAAATTCTTCAACTTTTGGTCTCCACTTATATCCATGTTTGCACTTTTTGTCCTAATGTTAAGTTGATTCTTAGCTTGCTAACATTATATCATGCTAACACCTGCAAGTCACACTTTTCAATCACTAGGATGTCAGATGGAATTTACTCAATAAGATCGACATATGAATCTCTGCTCCTCGGAGTCCTCGAGGTGATTCACACTTGTCCTCTAGAAGTATATGCCTTAGAGAATGAGTGGACAAGTTATTCGCCGACCAAGGTTACTACTTTTACATGGCCCCTCCTGCTGAATAGTCTCCTAACTCGAGTAAATCTACTCAATAGGGTGTGATATCTGAAGGGGGAGTCTTTTAGTACTTGGGAGTTTTGGTTCCTTTACCTCAGACCTACCTCAGGGCCGGCCCTGGGCCTAGGCGAGGGGTGCGACCTCCTAGGGCCCAAGTTTGTAGAGGGCCCAAAAAGAATTTATATTAAGCCTAAATTGTACTAGTGTTATAACTTATAAAAAAATAAGTAAAAAAAGCCCAAAAAAAACCTACACTATGACTGTCCCTCTTCCCAAATTGATTTTGAGCATGGAGAGATGAATATAATGGATACATGCTACTTTCCTAATTCCATTCAAGTGCAATTAATTGCTCTTAATACATTTTTTGATGTAGCAATTGCTTATGGAGTCTTACTGACGGTGCCCGTGATCGTAGCATTGGCGAAAAGAAATTTTTCAAAACTGAAGTTGATTAAAACCTACTTTAGATCATCAACGTCACAAGGGAGATTGAGTGGTTTGGCAACTTTGTCAATTGAGAAGGATATGTTGGAGAACATTGATGTTGAAGTGATTATAAATTATTTTGCATCTCAAAATGCTTGAATAAACCACTTATGAATTTCCGAGAAAAGAGAGGATTTTTGATATTTTGTAAAACTAAATTTATGTATTAGGACGTATTATGTTAAGTGAAATAAGTTTTTTTTGTCATTTATTGAAACATTTTTAAATTAAAAAACAGTTATGTAAGCGGAGCCCTTTCTCACGATTTGCCTAGGGCCCATAAAATGTCAAGAACGGGGCTGACCTACCTACCCTATTCTCAGTTTTCTATGGGGGTGGGATATCCTCTAGTAATAGGAGTTAAGCATCTCCTTATGATTTGACATGTTGTCCTATGGGTTATCTGAGAAACTAGAAATGAAATTATCTTCTTTAATAAAATCCTAGATCCCTCTGAGACCCTTTTTATTATTAAGTTCCTCATGGAAGTGGCTATTGGTCAAGAAAAAGTCCAGTCATAGCCTCTTTTAATGAATGGTGTGTTGACCCATTAGAGTGTATCTCCGTGAGTTTAGATGTTATAGATTTTAGTACTATACACTAGTTCTGCTTTTGTGGCGAGGCTCTACTACCTCATGGTGTTCGCCGTCTTCAGAGTCTTCAGAATCCCTATTGTATTAACATCCCTATTTTGGTCAACTTTTTTAGTTGTTGATATGTGGTTGTTACTTACAGGGTTCTGAGCACCATAAACACTTACATTGTTAAAAAAACACCAGTCACATGCCTCTGGCGTTAATTTGGTGTTCAGTTAACGAGTGAACTATACCCAAGCTAGCACTTGCATTTTACTCCTTTTAATGTCTAGGATTCCAAATCACTTGCTATAGCATGTGAATTTGACATTTTAGTCATAAAAAGTGTGACATGACAAATACGAGCATGTAAAATCACGTATTTTACAAGGAATTTTTTTGACAAGATATTTTATAAAGACTAAAAATATATTTAACTTTTGTCAAAAAAAACATATTTTTACTTTAAAAAATAAGAAAAAATATAAAAATATAAATTTTAATCATTTTTATAAGTTGGTGGCTTTTAATTTCAAGCATTTCAATATATTTAAAAAATTTCTTAAGGACTAGAGAGAGAGAACTCCGGATGGAATAAATTGGAGCTAGACTTTACTTAATTCCCGACCGAACTCCGGATTATTCAGACAAAGAATCAAAATCAAAATACTTGAAATACATGGTGATGATAAAGAATCAAAATCAAAATACTACTAAGTCTTAATAAAAAACAGCGACTGAAAAATGAAAAAAAGTTTTGAAATAAATGCAACAGATAACCGTGCGCATTAAAGTATCAACTCTTAACTTTCATCTGTCCCTAATAAATTTTGGGTGTGTGCTTTTTTTGTCCTTTTAATTTTTTTGGTCCTTATGTGTGTCTGCTTGATTTTGATTCCACATTTCTTTTTTTTTTTTTAGAATATTTTTTTTATTGGATTGAATAACACTCCATTTTCATGTAGAAAAAAAAAATTGTGCTGTTTACTTATTTACTCATTCAAAGGAGATTAGTGGAGCTTGAATCGACATCGTGTCGGATATATTTCACTAGTCAAACCTTTTGAGGCTTATAGGGAACTATTCTTTAGTGTGGTTTAGCCAAATCCAATTATATGATTAACTAAAGTAAACATCTCTTTTTAAATGGAAAATAGATTCCTCCTGCTCAAAATAAAATTGACAACACGATCCATTAGGGTCTTTAATAATACCCTTAGGGTATGTTTGGGAGTGAGATTTGGGAGGATTTTGAAAGACTTGGTCTATATTTTAATATTTTAAAATTTTTAAAGAATAACATGATAGATAATAATAAAACATTCTTAATGACATTTCATTTTTGCTTAGAAACATTTTATAGCTTCCTCAATTTTGAATTGAAAATCAAGTCCTCCCCTCCCCTCCTAAACCCTCCCACTACAAAAAAAATGGTTATTAGCGAGGGACGTTAGCTAGAGAAACTAGGTCCCTCGCTAAATCTAACACTAGCGACGGAGTTTGCGAGGGAGCTAAGAATCTCGTTTAACGTGGCATTTAGCGACAGAAATGTGGCATTTAGCGACGGAAATTCCATGGCAAAAGAAGGCGGGAGTTTAAATTTTAAACTGCACGTTTTTTTAGGACATTAGTGATGGAAATTGAGGTGGTCTCTCGCTAAATACTTGCCATTCTGACGCACAACAGAGTCTTGATAAGCGTGTGTAGTATTTAGCGACGGAATTAAGTGATCCCTTGCTAAATCCCTCGCTAAATTCCACCTACCCCTTATCAGATATCACCTCACTCTTCACCCACCACCATATTTCACTTCCCACTTTTCTTCTCTTCTCTCTTCTTCTCTCCTACTTTTCCAAATTTCTCTTCCACCACACCACCACCACCACCACCAAATTAGTTATTCTTTCACTCCTCTCTCTTTCTCTCTCTCCTACGAACATACTTCCTCTCTCCTCAACCACAACCACAACCTCTCTCTTTTGGAGCTTTCTCTCTTCACCACCACCACCACCACCACCATCTTCTTTCTTCTCTTTCTCTCTTCACCACACAACCTCTCTCTCTACCTAATCCACCATTCACCACCACCACCACCACCACCACCACTCTCACTCCTCTCTCTCTTTGGAATGCTTGGTGATGATGATGTTGATAATAATAATAATAATAATAATAATAGAAATAGAAATAGAAATAGAAATAATAATAATAATAACAATAATAATAATAAGCGACTCATCAAAAAAAATAAAGTAAGCGACTGACACAATCAGTCATTCAGGTTTGGGAAGCGTGTATGTCAGACTTAGCGATGGAATTAGCGACAGAAGTGTCCCTAGGTAATTAGCGACGGACCTCCATTTCTCTCACTAATGGGATTAGCGAGGAGCGTTTTAGCGACCGAACTGGTCCCTCGCTAATTCCCTCGCTAATGGCAGTTAGCGACGGAAATGAGCCTGTTAGCCACCGAAATGTCCCTCGCTAATCCCAGCTTTTTTTGTAGTGTCCATCCAAACATATACCCTTAGAAATAATAGCATCACGAATTGGAAGCTTTGCCAACAACAATCTCTAACCAAAAACCCCCACTTTTGTGGGAATTGAAAGCTACCACATATCATTTAAAGCAGTTTGAGTATCGCTATCCAACCTATCATGCTGCAACAAACTCAGTAAAATCACATAAGCAAGTGGAGGCTCGACAAGTTTCACGGTTTCACGGTTAAATCTTGTTATGTGCTTTTGTTGAGTTTGTTGTCACATGATAGACTGGACAGCGATATTATTAAAGCTTCCAACTCGTGATGCTCTTATTTCTAAGGGTATTATTAAAGACCCACATGGGTCGTGTTGTTCATTTTGTTTTGATCAGGATGAATCTATTTTCCATTTATTCTTTTTGTGCGTGTGCTCTCGGTCAATTTGGACTTCTATTCATGATTGGGCGGGCATAGCGGGTATGAATTCTCATCTTTGGTGTTGCGCATTTCCGCCCATGGTCTAAGGATTGATTCTAAGAAGGATGGAAAATTGAAGCACTTGATCTGGATGGCAGTCACGTGGTGCATTTGGGTTCATAGGAACCATACTCTTTTAGAGATCAAGTCTTTAACCCTACTCAAGTTGTTATCAATCATGTTAAATCTATATCTTGAGGTTCGCCTTCATTAGCATAGAAGGTCACAACTCCAATTTAAAGGTTTCGATTGGTGGGAAATCCTCTCGTTTGTATGAATTTGGTGTAATTTGTTTTTTTTTTGCTCGTTACTCTGGGGTACTCTTTTTCCTTTGATCTTTTTCCAATGAGGTTTTGGTGCAAGGAGGTTTTAATGGCGCTTGTATATATATAAGGGTTGCGGTGCCCCTAGCATTCCTTGTTTTTTAATACATATATTTTGCTTATAAAAAAATCGCATACCTCCTCTTTAATAATGGACTTATTTCGAAAATCCCAAATAGAGTACCTCTTGTGTGAGTCAGTGACTGACCTATGTTGTGCTCAGGGTTGAACCCCTTGAAATATTTTATTCTCTAATTTACTTTTTTTGGAACCCCCTGAAATTTTAAAGTTGTACTAGTACCCTTAAATTTGCACCCCAATTGCACCAAAGATACACTTTTAAACCCCTTGATCCCGGGTCCTAAATCTGCCACTGCTTTGAGTAAAAGTGATATGTTTTTTTTAGTTTTATGAAATGAAATTGTATTTTTGTCCCACATTGGTTGAACCCCTCCTTCTAGATGCTAGCTAGCCTTTGGAAGTGAGTTTGTAATCCCAAATTAACATGAAACACACACCAAAGTTGACAATGACATGACCTTAATATTCTTTCACTAAGAAAGGGGACGTATTAAAAAAGACAAAGTATGCATATATGCACATTTTGAGACAAGTGGGTTATGTATATACACATAAACATTCAGCATTTTGCCGACAATATTGCACACCAGAAGAATGTTCTGAGGATGAAATGCGCTAATTACTAGGGTTGAGTGTGGTTTGAAGGGGACCATGCATGGTAGCACATCACGAAGTCGTGGTCTTAAACAAAATGAAGACGAAAAGACAACCTATTACCTTAAAAGTTTCTTGTCAATTAAGGTGTAATTCTATATGTACGTTCCTCTTTGTAATTCCATTGAAGGTGTAATTCAAAGATGTTGGAATAAGATTTTTTTTTTTGAAAAGACGTGTTAAGTTAATTTACGTATATTATCATTCTTCTTCTTCTTTTTTTTTTTTTGACCAAAATTATCATTCTTCTATTAAGCAGAATTTTCTAACATTTTGTCCTAAAGGCATGCAGCAGTAGCTCATGCTCATGGTTAACTTGTTAAAGTGAGAAACATTGTGAGATGAGTGAGGAGAAAATATATTATTTTATAGTTTTGAATAAAATGTATAATATTTTGAATAAAATGTCTATTATCATTTTTAACTTTTCATAATTTTTAATTTTTAAATCATGTTATGACGAAATTAACTGTGTCACAAAATTACATATAATATTTTTAATTTTATAGTTTTTAATGTTATGTTTTAGCTCTTATTTTAAATATTTTAAAATTAACTATATATCTATTTAAAAAATATATGATGACAAACTTACCCTTTTGAAAAAAAGCACATTTTTTAAAAATTATTTATCAGTTATTTTTAGTTTAAATCTATTTACAATCATACTTTTAATTTTTAGTTTTAAATAGCAATTGTTATCTTTAAATGAAAGTTTTAAATTTTTAGTAAAACTATTAAGAAATTTCAAATATTTCCCTTAACTCCAATCGATGAACCATTGGTAGTAGTGTCTTGGTTGAGAAAGGTGAAAATTTTCTTCAGCGGCCAAAATTTTTAAAAACACCCCCTCAAAATATAATTAAAAGAACTTTAATATATTTGAATAAATAAATAAATTATACAACTCATAATTATCCTAAGAGAAAACGAGATCCGTGAGTGATGAGTTTGTGTGAGGTGCTTTGGGTGCATTTGAGTTTAAATTAATTTTGGCGATTTAGTGCAAAATTATAATTTCAAAGGGGGTCAAAATATTTTTATATAGGGAGGTAAATTGAAATTATTTTTTTCCAGGAGTTTGAAGTGACCTCCCTCATTGTCTTCAACTAGAGGTTGAACCATGGTTAGTGTGTTAGTTAATTAAGAAATGTGACACCTTTCAGTCTATCTAGATGAACAATGGTTAATTCCATAGTAAATTAAGAAGTGTGACACTTTTTCTCAATTCGGTTGAACCATGGTTTAGTGTATGAGTTATGAAACGTGACACATTTTTGCTACACACTATCATATAGAGGAAATCATCTTATCGCTAGGCACATTCTCCAGATTCAAGTATTAAACAAGGACATCATCTTGTAATTATAATTGTTGGGGGAGTCTAAGGGAGGCCGGGAGTAGGGGTGAGAATAGATGCAACTGACCTATATTTAAATTCTTTTTGAAACTACAACTGCATTATTAAGTAGATATTGTTTTTGACAAACAAAACGGTACGCTAGCAATAACATATTAGTACATATTAATATACAGCTTCTCTTGCTTCTCTCTCTGGCAAGTGAAAACTCTAGCAATTGTTTATTATTTGCAATTGCAATTACATATTTATCTTCTCTCTAGAAACAACAAAGATTGGCAGTTATAGAAACTAAACTGCAAAGCAAAAATCTTTCTTCTATCTTTTCAAGACTTCAACTTTAAGGAAAGACTTCAAAACTTTGTTTTTTTTTCTTTTATCTTTGTATTGCTTAATTAAAATCTTTGTAAAAAATTCCTACAAATCTTTTAAATCTCTATTATTCTACTTATTTTAACATTTTAATTCAGAAATTTACTTTGTCTATTGAGTGTCTTTTCCATAATTATATCGAAGTGAACTAATTTCGTCGACTCATTTGACTGATAATGAGGTGATTGAACATGTATGTATTCTTTATGAATTTGCTCATTTACCTATATTGTATTTTTTTAGTCCAATTACTGACATCTATGTATTTTTTTCCTTCTTGTTTTGAAGGTTTGAAGAGAAGAGATACAAGTCAACTTGAAGATTTGCTATAATTTTTGTTCTTTGGGTTCTGAGAATGTGTTGCTTTGTATGGGCTGCTGCTATTCAAATGGGTGTTATGTTTCTTATTAAGGAGGGAACTTATTACTAGTAGTTTATTGTATTTTGTTTACCTCTAACTATGGGGTTCATTTTGTTTCTTTGTAATTTTTGGAAGGTTGTTGCAATTATGTGGTTATCATTTTATTGGTTTCATTGTGTTTATCATTTTAGCTTTCCTTGAAAAGGTAGAAAATGTCATACTTTTGCAAATTTCAGGATAAATATTAAAATGTCGTAATGTGAAATAAGCTAGTTTAGTCACTTTAAAAATCAGTAAAATAGACTATTTAGAGGCCTTAATGTAAAATAGGCTTTTAAATAGGCTTTCAGCCGATCGAGCTTTTAAAAGGCTGCGCCAGCGCCTAAATAAAAGCCTATGACAGTCACAAGGCCGTGCTCCTGCCTAAAAAAATTCACCATAGGCCAGGCTCAGGCCTTACAAAGCCTGGCCTAGCCTGGCCTATTCCCACCCCTAGCTTGGAGCAACACCGAGCTAATGACCTGAACCCCAAAGAGACTTTGGACGCCACATCTCCATCCAAAACCTTAAGGCGTCAGGTATATGGGTTCCCTCTCTTTTCTATCTTTCATTTAGTTCATTCCTAGCCGATGTGCAACTAACTACTCACACTTGAATTCCTAACAATCTCCCCTCTCAAGTGTGAGTCACCCAAATGCTAGCCTAGATTCAAACTAGGATCTTGCGCACCACTCCTGCCACCGAGCCTGAACTTGGGCTCTGATACCACTTGTTGGGGGAGTCCGGGGGAGAAACACCGAGCTAATGACCTGGACCCCAAAGAGACATGGACATCACATCCCCACCCAAAATCTTAAGGCATTAGGTGTATGGGTCCTCTCCATTTTCTATCATTCATTTAGCTCATTCCTAGCTGATGTGGGACTAACCACTCACACTTGAATTCTCACCAATCTCCCCCTCAAGTGTGAGTCACCCACATCGCTAGCCTAGATCCAAACTAGGATCCCGCGCATCGCTCCCCCCCACCGAGCCTGAACCTAGGCTCTGTTACCACTTGTTGGGGGAGTGTGGTGTGGAAATTAGTATGCAAGTATACATAGTCACACAAGTAATATAATGATAAGAAAAGGTCGAACCCACAGGGATTATGTAAAGCTTTGTATAGTTCAGAGTGTACACTTAGTGTGTCTACACTATTCATAATTGGTTGGAGTGTTCAAATTTTATAAAAACAATATAAACAATAAATGTGTGTAAGGAATCAGTGAGATAAGGTAGTTGAGATGTTTTCACCAAGTGAATCACTTCTAAGTGTTTCAGTGGAGTATGCAGTGTGGGTACACTGGATGCAGCTGCAATAGTGTGTGCCTTTCAGTCACTTTTATGAACTCTTAAGCTCCCACTGTATCACCCTAAGAACTATGTTATCCTATGTCTAGGACTTAACATGGTTTTAACAAGCAATTCCTTATTAAAGCTAGTTTAACAAAGATGTTGTTACAAACACTCATTCTTATTAACTCTTGAGTTCATAAATGTAGCCCATGTCTACTGCTACAAGTTTACCTATTCTAAAGTGATCAATTCTAGAATAAGCTTTGAAAGAAGTATTACACAAGAGTTAAAATGCATACACTACATAAACCACATTTACTTACTTAGAAGTTTATTACAAGACTACAACATCTCAACTAAGGGAAATTAGCTCATATTACTCATAATATAATAGAGAAAATCTACAAAGAGTATAATCAAATGAGTAATATAACAAAATAACTGAAAAGGATAGAGATTACACGAATAGGAGATCTTTTGCATGAGTTTCCCAAGTTGAAGTACAAGATGAGTTCCTTACACAAGTTTCCTCCAAGTAGAAGTGAAGGGAGTGGTTGTCAAACACCTCCTTACCTTCCTTCTCTTCAGAAACTTAAATAAAAACTAAACCTAAGCTATGAATACAAATAAACTAAGTGATCCTTTAAGAAATGGATAAAGGATGATTTGCAAGTGAAGATATGGTCTCTATTTATAGGCAAATGAGTTTTCCTCCCTTGAAGGGTTTCCTTTGGTGCGAAATTGTAGCTGAGATGCTTAACCATGGTTTGTTGCAGACCTCCCATCAAGCAAGTTGCTCAAGTTGGTCACTTTGCATGAAGATCCCACATGGGGTGGTCTAATGAACGAGTGTCATATGTCCTTGAGTGAGTGAACTTTCCAACTTGTCTTTGATAGTGGTCGCCGATTTCTGCAAGTGGATCTGCTTCATATGACTAGGCATGACGTCACATATCAAGTGTGGAAGCACCAAATTGGTCCTTGGATGTTTTGGTGCAAAGTGCTGGTTTAGCAGGTGTAGGCAGTGTGGGCACTCCTAGTGTAGGTAGTGTGGGCACACCTGAAGTAGCTGCACTGAACAAAAACATCAAACCTAACAAGATATATGTGTTTTGCCTAATTCATTGTCCTAATCCATTTAAATCCTTAAAATGTTGTTTCTTAATAAATAAGCTATTTTTATATATTAATGTACTTGAAAATAAACAATAACCTAAGTTTAAATAGATGAATAACTCTATATAAAATAGAGTTATCAGAGTGCCAAGAGCAATACCGACAAAATAACCTAGACCCCAAAGAGACATTGAACGTCACATCTCCACCCAAAACATGAGGTATGCATCATTCTAGTCGTGTCATCCTCCTCCATATACTTTTGTCTCCCAGCTCCAACCTATTGTTGAAAGTCTGACATGATATGTGATATAGCTCCTCAAAATGAGTTTATAATTGAAAGAAATTTTTCATCTTATAGTTTAGTTTTTAAGACTTCAGTTAGACTCGACCCAAATTCTATGATATGCATCTTATAAAAATTCTATGATATGTATCTTAGAAATTTGTTTTCATCCGGCTGTCTTGCGTGGTCTCTTGTACGACACCTTTCATTTGTAATCCCCTGTTTTTTGTACACGTACTCCTTCCTTCTTTAAAGTGTGCTTTTACCTACTAACTACTTACCAATATGCTATGAGTGGGACACATAATAAATTAAGCAAGATTGAGAACCACGAAATTTGAATGAGTCCGTTGAAGCCAGCATCTCATATCATTTTTTTTTTGAATTAATAAATTATGTTCATACTAGGACAACCACAAAATCTCAGTCTCAATCAGGTTTTTCTCATTTGGCCCCTTTTGTTAATGGCTTTGAAAGCGTCTTCAAACCAAACTCCTCAATTAATTTTCCATGTTTAGTATGCTAATGTTGATGCATAAATCAATCAAAATCAATGTCTTAAAGAATCAACTTTATTTTACACACAGAAAAACAATGTTAGGTCACTTTCTCTTCCAAGCTAAATTACATGCTTATTACTCAGGCGTGTGGTTGAGCGGTTGGGACTCATCTTTCATTAACCAAATGGCGAGGGTTCGATCCTCACTTAGGGTATGAAGCAACTTTAAAACTCTAGGCCAACTGTCCTACCCTTCGAGGTGTCTCCAATCTAGCGAGGGGATTACTCATTACGTTCGGCGGTGAATACCCTGAGATCGACTAAAAGAAATACTTGATTAAACCATCTATCTTATGAATTTGTTCCATTTTATCTTATTTTATAAGCGGAAGTCGTCCTGCAATTAATCCTGCAGTCGGCCTTCTGCGCCCAAATGCATTTTTTTTATTTTTTATTTTCTATATTTTAATAAGTATTTTATGGGTAGGACAAATTTAGATGTTCCATTACCTAAAGTTTGTTCTTCCATAATCGATTAGGTGAAAAAAAAATTAATTTCATAACAAAATACGTAATGTGAGATGCTAAGCGGTGTGCTTTGGTGTACTTTATGGTTCAGAAAAAATTTTAACTATTCAAATATGCAAAGTTTCTTCTTCAATAACCACTTTGGTGAACAAAATAATAATTTTGTGACAAAATACGTAAAGTGTGATGCTAATCAGTGTGTTTTAGGGTAGTTTAGCATTCTCAAAAAAATTTAACTATACAAATATGTAAAGGTTGTTCCTCAATAACCGGTTTGGTGAAAAAAACAATAAGTGTGATGCTAAGTAATGTGTTTTGTGGTACTTTCAGTGTGTTTTGGTGTAATTTATGGTTCAGAAAAAATTTAACAATTCAAATAGACAAAATATGTTCATCAATAACCGGTATGGTGAAAAAATATGATTTTGTGACAAAACACGTAATGTGAGATGTCAAGTAGTGTGTTTTGGAGGTACTTTAGCATCCGGAAAAATTTTAACGGTTCAAATACACAAAGTTTGTTCCTCGATAACTATTATGTTGAAAAAAGTCGTGATAAAATACGTAAAATGTGATACTAAGTAGTTTGTTTTGAAGTACTTTAACATTCGTGAAAAAAATAATTTTTAAAATACATAAAGTTCATTTCTCAATAACTGGTTGTTGAAGAAAAAAACCGTGACACTAGCCTGTGCAACTCACCCTTTACTAATTTCACCACTTTAAAAAATTAATTTTTTTTTATACTTCTTTTCTTTATTTTTTAAAACCATATTTTTTGAACCTTTAAAAAATAATTTATTGTTTGTATTTTTTGAAACAAAATAAATATTGAATCCATTTAATTCAATCACTAGCAAATCACAAAATAACCAAATATAAATTCACAAATATTTGCATTTCTTCTTATTTTTATTTTCGGCGAGTACTCGCCCTAATCGATCCCCCTGTTTTTTTTGACCTTATTTTGGTCATCTAGCACCAACATATATTAGAAAAATACTTAAATTGGTGTTTTTATTTTTTTTTCTCGCTTTTTAATATTTGATGCAGAAATCACATCTATCGTGAAGTAAATAAAGTGGCAGACGAACTTGCCAACTTTGGCTGTACTTATGATGATGGCTAGTTAATTTTGAAACCCCTCCTCCTAGTGTTAAATTGTTAGTTGATGCTCATGTTATTGGAGTTTCTACTCCTAGATTGATCTTCGTGTAATCTGTTTGGGCGTTTTCAGCCCCGTTTAATCTAAAAAAATGGTTGTTTTGTTTATATTCCTCAAGATCTTCCTATTGGTTTTAGTTTTGTATTTGAGGTACTTAATTGAACATACAATTTGAATAAATTTAATTAGTTACTATACTAATAAAAATAAAAAGTGACATAATACCGTTCGCTCAAATAAGTTAAAGTATAGCTTACTTGAGTTCTGCAATGTAATACAATTGAATAGTACGTAGCTTCTTTGTCTTGCAATATTAACTTTATCTATAAGCCGTGAATAGTTTCCAAGAATAGTTTATCTATAAGCCATGAATAGTTTCTAAGAAGAATCGCCCACTTCTCATTCTCGTGTACTCACCACCATTGCGCTTGACTTTTTCGCTACAGTGACTTCTTTCTTTGTAGTTGCGACATTTGCTCCTGCGAGAACTCCAGCTACATTTACAATAGAAGTCTCCGTCTTCTTTCAACTTGCATAGATGCTTCTACTTTATTAGCGTTGCTCATTGTATTAAGGATATTAACTTATAAATTTAATGAATGTGTCGTTTATTTCATATTTGCATAATTTTTTCTTTAAGTTTATTTAATAATATAATTAACTTATAGGTTACTATGCCTCGTGCTTTTAAGACTAGTTTGTCTTGAAACTGAAGCTAGTTAGATAATAAAAATGCGGTTAAAATGCATTTTTTGTCGTTTAAGCTATTTTAAAAATTCAAATAGGTCTTTTAAGTTTTTTTCCTGGCAGGTTCTCTATCTTTCAAATTCTGACACATAAATCATTTTTTTAGACACTCCATCAGTTGAAGTTAACAGATGCTGACTAGGGCGTTAAATGATGATATAGACTCACTTGCTAGCATGTACATGTGTCAAATAAATTACTGACGTGGATTTATTGTTTTAAATTAAATATATTATCGTCTTCCCTAATTTTCACCCAAATCTAAAACCTAAATCTGCATCTCTTAAGAAAGCTTGCAATTTTGCAACATCAATGGTGTCATTTCGAATGTGGGGGGTGTAGGTTCTTTGCGGTGACTTTGGTGCTAGATTTGCGATGTTGTTACTGCCAGCCTTTGTGTTTTGTTGTAGAAATTAAGGGGGTAAAAACAACGAAATCAAATGGACCAAATCATGGAAAGAAATTCTGGGTGTAGGTTTTTTGGTCTAAGATTCCTTCCAGGTACTGATTTGAGTTTCTAGGGTTGAATTAAGTCGTTGTTTGCTTATTTGAGTTTCACTATAAAATATTGTTGTTCATATTGGTCATATAAGTTTTTACCTTGTTTCAAATTAAGTCCTTTAAGTTTGTTTAAAGTTCCATTGATGATAATAACATCCCAAATTTGTTTTTCTTGTGGTGTTTTTGTTTACATAGGCTAAAAGAGTTGATTATAGAGATTCTATTGAATATGCATGGGGATGGAGGTTTATTTTTGTTTTGCAAATTCTGGTTTATATGAAGTGAATCATTAAAATATGAATTACATGACTGCAGGTATTACATAATTAATATTACATGATTTGGATTACATCTAAATACGCTAAAGCCCCATCCAAGACCAATCTAGCAACAATGAAACATATTGGGATAATTTTATTAAGATTACTTACCATGAAATTTTAAACAAACTTAAATACTTATTTGAAACTCAATAAAAACTTAAAGGACAGAAATAAAATGTATAATCTTTCTTCAAATATGCAACAATGATTAACAATGGCTAAATCACAAAACGAATCTGACCCAGTCTTACCACAAAAAGCCTACACTCCCCATCACTTTCGTTTCTACCCCCTTTCTCCAACAAAACTCAAATCTGCAAAAATGACTACACAAAACAAATCTAGCACCAATCTCACCACAAATAACCTACACTTCCTTTTGAAATGATGACATTGATGTTGCGAAATTACAACCTTTGTTTAGGGTTACATATTTTAGGTTTTAGATTTGGGATTTTTTTTTGGAAAAAAGATGATATATTTAATTTTAAACAGTAAATCCACATCATTAATTTAATTTTCAAAATAGGAAAGGATGTAATGATCAGTATGTGATATCCCTATCCTGTCATTCTGCATAAGTAACTTGTTTCCATACTAGTATGCAACCCGTGCAATGCTCGGGAAACAGTTTTAGTATTTTATTAAATTTAAATTATTTTGTGAAGAAATTTGACATAATTAATAAATAAAATAAGTCAATAAAAGTGTATCTAAATTTACTAAAATGTTATAGCCACAAATTATTTTAACCGCCCTTAATTTAGTATTTATTTATTTAATATTTATGAAAAATACAGATAAGGTGTTGTTTGTGCAAATTAATATCTTAAATAGTATAATGGGGAAATCAAATGAAAGCTAATAATTGGATAGACAATCATCATAACTAAAATACGTTTTTATTAGATTAAAAAAAGTAGTTACTACCACCGTCAGATTGTAGATCTCAAGGTTGGATATGATGAAATCATTTTCCTATGATGTTAACTCATAGGTAGCTACTAATTAGCCGTCACACTCATAGTAGTTACCTATGAGTTAACATCATAAGAAAATGATCGACTTCATCATATCCAACCTTGGAGATCTAAACAAAGAAGTTGATATCTTATCCGTAAGGCCTAGCTCAATTGGCAATTATATTGCCGAAATTGTTAGGATAGATACCATGTCTCGAGTTCGAACCTTAGATCTTGCAGTTGTGTGTGTGAGTTTCTAATGACTGTGACCCCTCCTCTGTCTATATATCCCAAAAAAAGAAGTTGATGCCTTCTTATACTAAGCTACTTTGCTAATTAATAAACACTAGTACAAAAATATAAAAATTTGTTGAGGAATGACAGAAGGAAAACGATAAACACCTTGCAAGTGAACATTTGTCTCTGTATCGACCACTATAGTAGAAGAATTTTTATCTTTGCAAGTGTCATTATGATTTTTCTCACCGGACACATGTGTTAAAACATAATACATATTTCTATGATATGATATATATATATATATATATATATATATATATATATATATATATATATATATATCCAAATCGATACATTATTTACAAAGATGACAATCAAGACACATAATTGTAACCATAAATACTACAGTAAACGCACATAATCGGTGAATGAAGTTGAAAGAGGTTGTATACTTCCTCTATCCCTTTTTCGGTTATATATATATCCAAATCGATACATTATTTACAAAGATGACAATCAAGACACATAATTGTAACCATAAATACTACGAAAACGACATAATCGGTGAATGAAGTTGAAAGAGGTTGTATACTTCCTCTATCCCTTTTTCGGGTTATATATATATCCAAATCTGATACATTATTTACAAAGATGACAATCAAGACACATAATTGTAACCATAAATACTACAGAAACGACATAATCGGTGAATGAAGTTGAAAGAGGTTGTATACTTCCTCTATCCCTTTTTCGGGTTATATATATATCCAAATCTGATACATTATTTACAAAGATGACAATCAAGACACATAATTGTAACCATAAATACTACAGAAACGACATAATCGGTGAATGAAGTTGAAAGAGGTTATATATATATATATATATATATATATATATATATATATATTCTATCAAAGCTCTGGGGAGAAAAAGAAGATGGGAGTAGAAGAAGGCTTGCTCTACCTTCCCAATTAGAGGCTCACATTAATCTTCTAATTAGTCACAAATATTAGCATTGAATTTGATTTTAATAAGTTTGATTACCATTCATATTATTGTTCCATAAATTTTATATCTTTGATCACCCTTTATTACGAATGGTTATTAAAATTCTAATTTTAGAAAATTTCATGCCAAAACTGGTGCAATAGTTATATAGGTTTGTGCATTTTAATGTATATGGACCTTATTGTGAGCCGAACTTAACCATTTAAATTGAATAAAATTCAGTTATTCTTTTGCAATAAATAAAATTGAGTTATGGTTACCTGATTATATTTTCTATTAATGAAATTTGAAAATTGAAATGTTTTTTGAAGCAAGAAATAATGGTGAATATTATTGTGCAATCAGTATGAGTAGTAACAAATAATGATGAGGGAAAATTTTGATTAATGATAATTAAAGAAATTATTATATTTGAGAGTAAAATTTAAAAACTTGGCTGCTGAGTTGGATTAGTGAAGCCACAATGGAATAAATTTGAATAAGTCTGACGTGGATAGGCTGAATGGTTGCCACATTAAATTTATGGCATTGAGGAACATGCTAAATTGTATTAGTAATAGATAGATACCCTAATGACAACCGGGATTCACCGTAACATAAGAGGAGCACCCATGAATATATCATTTTCAGTAAATCATGAGAAGTCGACACTTTATTAGTTGAAGTTCTTTCAAATGAATAAGAAGCAATTGATCAACGTATAAGACGATGTTGCATGAGTAATAAGCATCGACTACCAACTTTTGTTTAGAAATATTGGATAATATCATTTCAGAAGTACGTATAGCCTAAATGTACTAATGTCGGCTCAAAACTTAAGAATATGAGTATCAAATTTAAATCCTTTAGACTCAAGAATATGAATACCCAGATTAAAATCATTTGTCCCCTTATGGTTTTGTTTTTGTTTCTTTTTCCTTTTTAATAATATTGTTAGTTCATAAGAAAAAGTCTTTTCCAATGTTGCTTCTGCTTATGCCCAGTTTCTTCCTCATTAAACTTCATAAATTTTGGTTGGTCAAAGTTGTTCAAGCTTTCTAAGTTCTCACTTCACCTGCAAACAACATAAGATAACAACATACTCACTTAGATGATGTAATTAATAGTGAAAACAACACTACTAAAACCGAGAATATAAGATAACAACATACTAAAATGGGAAAATAGGTGAAATAGAATATAGAAACCGAGAATATAAGATAACAACATACTCACTTAGATGATGTAATTAAATGAGAGCAAGTTTTATTACTATATATATATAAATGTATTGTTAATAGATAGCATATTTTGGTGTTAGTTTTCTACTGCATAATAATGTTTTGTTATTTGACTGCATAGTTAATAACGCTATGCCACTTAGTTGAACTATTTGAATATTGTTGTTGCACATTGGTATTTTGGTATTGTAGGACACACAATTAAAGTAATGAAACTTTGGCAACATGAATTTGAGTTTGGTTCAAGATATTTGGTTCAATATGTTCAATTCAAGCCATGTCTAGTAGAAGGGGCAAACTTAAAGGATACTAAATGAAATAACAAATCTACATAGTATATTGAATGTATTCAATGTTAAAATGCCCACTAATTTCTTACCTTGCATAACTACCATTTAACGGATCATACCCATAAAACCAGACTTGAACTAGTTCATATAATAATTAGACAAAATGTTTCACATATACCAGCTAGTTAGCTCTCTTATTGCAGTAACAAAAAATTAAAGCCATCTGACATAAATCTTGTACAACACCAACAACTTTTTTTATAAGAAAAATACTTATGGATGTGATAGATAAAGCATAAGAGATGGTCAGACCAATATCCATATAGAGTACAAATTTCAACCTTACAAAACAGAACATAAAACAGGAATTAGGTACTGTTTAGTGGGCCGTAAGATTGATTGTATTAGTATTTAATGTTGGAGATGGTTATTGTCTAGGGGAAATTCCCAGTATTGTATTTACTATGATAATGATTGATTTGTTGATCTCATAGTATGCATTAGGTATGACAATCAATAATATTATGTAGCCAAAAATTTCAGTTAAAAATAGATAAAAATTAACTTACAACACTAATTAACTAACAATGGGCACCATAGTAACAAAGTGTCTATACTTGAGTGGACTACCGTTTTAGTATTCGTCCCCATACTCTTTGGGTATCTATATGGGCTTGTATCCGCACACACTACCCACACTTCAACTATGAAAAAAATATATCAAAATAAAGATCATTATAATTCAATTAAAAATTATTTTTTTCAAAACTATTATTGAGTATTACAAGTGATAATAATTAGCGAAATAGAAGTATCCACAATGTTAGTAGTTAGATATAATGTTAAATGGACAAATCATTTTATCTTCTTATAATTGGATATGGTAAAAGTTGTAATATTTACAAAGGTCATTTTAATTTTTTGGCTTAATTACAGTTTTGGTCCCCCTATTTTTACCAACTCATGATTTTGGTCCCCCAAGTTTTAATTTCACGATTTTGGTCCCTCTATTTTCTCAATTTGTAAAATTATGGTCCCCTATTAATTTGGTCAAACATTTGGGTGAGTTGGCACTCACTAATCCAACGTGGCACTCCACGTTGTCATGCCATGGTGGAATATAAATAAAAATAAGATAATATTTTTGACCAAATAAAATAATATTATTTTTTCACCACCGGCCACATGTGTAAAAAAACTAAAATTAATATTGCAAAACTTAAAATAAAATTTTAAAAAAACAAGAACAGAACCCAATTTAACCCAAAAATCCCAATCCCCTTCATGCAGAACCCAATCTAATATAATCCATCCCTTCTAAACTTCATCAAACCCAGAATCCAGAAGTAGATCATCTTCTCAAGATTGTTCTTATTCTCTTCTTCTTCTTCTAGTATAATCCATCCCTTCTACTACTTCATCGATCTCACTTCTTCTTCTTCTCCAAATGTTTCCTCTCATCCACCTCACCACCAAATTGCACCCTCACACTTAATCGATCTACACAGCAACAAACCTTGTGTAAAAAAAAAAAAACCACCGCCAACCCAATTTCAGTGTTCTGCTTCCTTCTCCCTCCTCCGTCGTTAAACGGAATTTGGAATAGCTTTCTCCTTCAACACCTTCTTCTTCTTTCTTCTCCCTCTGATGTTACCTATTTCACCGTTGATTCAATGTCATCCACGATGTGAGGAAGGGTTCGATTCGCGAGTTTGGGTTCGATTTCACCAGAGGTTGGATTCGATTCGCGAGTTTGGGTTCCACTGAAGCTTTCAAGGTGTTAGAGTGAGAAGAGTGATATTAGAGTGAAAGTGAAGAGTGATGATAGAGTGAAAGTGAGGAGCAGAGACTCGTAAAAACGAAAGATTTTTTTTATTTCTAATTTTATTAAATATTTAAATAAATATAATAAATAGAATAACTAAATTAAAAATAAGAATTCTAAAACTTAAATCCACATGGCATGCCTACGTGTCACGCCACATAGGATAAATGATTGACAGCTCATGGTCAATTTTGACCATATTAATGGGGGACTATGATTTTATAAATTAGGAAAATAGGGGGACCAAAATCGTGAAATTAAAACTTGGGGGACCAAAATTGTGAGTTGGTGAAAATAGGGGGACCAAAACTGTAATTAAGCCTAATTTTTTTTATAGGAGCCCAAATGGATTATTGATAACTCTATTTTATATAGAGTTATTTAACTCTTAATTAAAATTAAATTATTGTATGTAACTCAGTAATTTTGCATTGTCAAATATCTCTTGCTTTGAATTGCATCACCATTAATTTCTATGACTTGTGGTATTTTTATGTGTTTGTTCAATTACTGCAACAATCATTGCTCCTACAATAGAGCCAGCAACCATTGCACCTGCAATGCGTCCAGCAGTCATAGCACCAGCGATGGAGATTCAAGCAGAGACAAAATCATGCACCAGCAATACAATTCTCACTCATTGCTCCAAGCATTTGATGATGACGTCAGCATGTCAAGTTGCAAGTGCAAGTTGCAAAAGTGGCAAGGATGCGGCGCCAAGTTCATGCATCTCACCAACAAGTTGGATCTTCACAAGTACACTTGACATTTGGTTATTGGACCTCCCTTCTTAGTTGGTGAAGCTTCTCATCAATCACACATTGGAGCAAATGGATGAGCTACTTGAGCTACTTGGCGCCAAAGACAACTCACTCCATGAAGCCTATAATACTCCTCATTCTCTTCATCAAGATAATCACACAAGTTTTAGTCTATTTAGAAAATAGTTTGTTTTAGTTGTAAGGAAAGGGAGAAAGTGACAACTTCTCCTTACTTTAGTTTAATTTTCTTGTTGCTGTTCTGTTGCTGAGAGGTTCATTGCCCCAACATTGTTAGGCGGTAAGGTACAAAGGAGTGGCAATTGTGTAATGTATCACCTATCTTTTCTCCTTTGTATTTCCATTCTTATAAGCATGTTTTCTCTTGTTTATAAGTGTTTAACAATGTCAAGCATGAGCTAAACTACCCTTGGTTGGGATGCTTTAACTATATAATAAATCTTTGAGTAGTTTTTATGTTACTTGTAATTAATGTATTGCAATTTAGTTTTTGTATGATAATTCTTTCAAAAGCTTATTTTATGGTTGATCGCTTAGGATAAGTAGGATCATAAATACAGAAATGGTTTATGGTGTGAACTCAAGAACTAATATGGGTAAGTGACTTAATAAAAGGAAACTTTGTTAAATCCAAGCTAAATCCTAGACATAGGTTAGCTTAGTCCATAGAATGATATTGTTGGAGCTTCAAATACAAGGGTGAACTTATTCAAGAGCTTAGACAAAAGTCAGGTAATGAAACCCTGAAGAAAAGTTGCTCAAAGCACAAGTGTTAATTTTAACAGCATTCATTGCAGGAGCATCATAAGTAGCATAATAATCTCAAAGTGAAGTTATATAGGAAAAGACATTCCAACCATCTCTCTCAATTGAAACACATTCAACATATTCAACATTCCTCATATTTTACTCTCGAACTCTTTCATCACTAAGCAACACTACTATCTTGAAAACTAACTAAATTAATACAATCCCTGTGGGTTCGACCTTTCTTATCTCTTTATTACTTGTTTAAGATCACATACTTGCACACCCTTTTCACACAACAATTATGGTCATATTTGCAGGGTCAAACATATATTTAAGCCTATTTTTAATTATATTTTATAAGAGTAAATAATCAAATTATTATACTTACTTGCTGATTTCTAACTCAGTTACTTAAAATAAGATTTTAATTAGAGAAACAATATATGATAAAATGACATGATTAGGTTATCATATCTTACTAACTCAACAAACACGAAATTGAAACATGATATGATATAGTTTATCCTATCATCCTTCTCTTATCCCGATCATCAAACAATCGATATTATTTTTAATCTCGTGCCTTTAAAAGGCTAATGTTGTACGCAGCGGTGGCGCATCTTTATAGAGAGCTGGGGAGCCACTGCACTTCCCTGCTCCCATTAAGTTAATATATACATAGATATATTTTATACTCAAAGTTAGAATATATAGAACCAAATGAATACTAAGCAACAAAGGATCAATAGCCAAAAAATAAGTTAAGAGCATTATTTGTGTATTTAGGGTCCCTAGCTTCAAATCTTGTGATGGTCAAACCTCTTTTTTGTAGTTATTTGTATATTTTTCTCAAAAATTAATATAAAAAACTGCACTAAGCAATATTTGAACTTAGGACATTAAAATTGACATAGATAATTTTGACCATAAACCAAACAAACTATTATAAATACACCATTAATTTTATTTTATATATTTATTCTATTTTTTTGCTCCTCCAATTTTTTTGGCAAGATCCACCACTGGTTGTACGAGAGTTTTGTATGAATTGAATTTAAATTCTCTTCCTCCCAGTATACTTTGCAACACAAAGTATAATGAGAGTGTGATACCTCTTTGATATCTCATGCAAGCGCAAATTAACTAGGGGAAGTAAAAGACGCGTTAATAAAATATTGGAGAAGACTGAGAGAGCAAATGGTGCAGCCTTGAAGAGTTCGCTGATTCACAACAACATTGGCCAATCTAGTCAAATTGGAGAAGGTAGTTGTTATGTGTAGATTAGTGATTGAATTCCCTAAGAAATTAAGGAAAGCCTAGAGATAGAAGAGAAGAGTTTTGTTTGTAATAATTCTCTGCATTTTCATTCATTTAATTAGTCATGGCTAGCTATATAGCCTTACAACAAGGTGACTAACAACCCAAGGGCAAAAGTGTCCCAAAATGAAAAATTACAGCAAAGCAAATCTTAGCAATATTCCAACCGCATGCAGTGCATAATCTTTAAAAAAATTAAAAACCAAATTTCAGTAAGGGTTTTTGGTCTTTTCACACCAAAAAAGAGGGTTCTAGTGAGTAGAGGGTGGTTGTACGAAGTATGGGCCTTAGGCTTAACCACATTTGGCCCATTCAAGCCCGTTTCCTCTTCTTCAACAACAACACGCGAGACACGCGTAATAGTAGTCGTCATAAGTTTACTAATGAAGGAAGACGAAACTATAGAAGAGTTAGAGAAAATTTAAGAGGACGTGGAAATTTCAATCAATGGAAAAACAACAATTTTAGACCTCCCAATCTTTAAATTTGCAGAAAATTTATTTTTCCACTCTCTGACATAGGGTGCTACGTTTGCTAGTGCTATACTATATATATGTGCAATCGGGCATCTGCCCTCAAATTAACCCATATAATTAAGATATTGGCGTTTCTAATCTTTTGGTGGGGCACCAGATAACAAGTGGGTCATCTCTAACCATATATTTTTTAATTAATTATTGAGACCTATCACATAGGAATAAACCAAGAGTAAGTGACCTAGGAAACAGGATTATGATTTTCAAGATCATATTCTGCATAAAGATACCATCATAATCTGAAAAGTTATATGATAGTGTTTTAGACTGGGCCATGAGGCCCAAGTCTAGCTTTTTGAACCCTGGATCAGCCCACTCGCTTAGGACAGACTCTAGGGCAACTTAGCACCACAGGCAAATCCTTGCTTGCGATCCGTGCCATCCAGCATCAACGGTTGGGATGCACTCGGACGAATCAATGAACCGACGCGTCGATGCGTATAAATACGCATGTGCTTTACCTCCCGCAAAAAATGGTACTCTATTCATTCTCTCGCTTTCACTCAAACTCCTCATACTAAGTACTTGAGTGTTGGAAGAATTTGTGAGGTCATTTCACTTCCGACATTGACTCGAGGTCTCACTAACAGAGCAGAGCCTCTACCAACTCACGACCGAGCCTGCATAAGGTACAGATCGGATAGAAGTAAAAGACTGAATAAAATGTTCCACTAGTCCTTACTAACAATTATATATATATATATATATATATATATATATATATATATATATATATATATATATATATATATATATATATACACACATATAAAGTCCTTTATGAATTGAATTTATGCCTGCTTATCATTTGTATTAATCAGTATATTTTAAAGAGGTAAATATCTATGCATAATCAGCTGATCTCTCCCAGTAGCCTAGATATGATTATCTCAAGAAAATTGCCTAATGGTGTATATCAAAAGTAACTCAAAGCTGTTTTCAAATGTTGCTAATTAGTTGTCTTATGAATTGGTATCTCAACAAGCTTACCAAACATATCCTCGTATAAATTTTTGCTTTTGAGTTTTAAAGCGGCCTACAAATTAATGTAAAGCAAATAAAGTAATTAATCAACCTTAAATTGTCCCCAACAGAAAAGTCCTAAAGTTATTCAGAAAGAACAGGAAAAAAAAGTATACCAGCTAATAAAATTGTGGATATTAATAATAAATCACCATATATTGAAACATCATGAGTAGATAGTAATACTAATTTCCCTTCCTAAAATCACTCCAATCTATTGTAAATAATAGATTTCAAACTTTATTAAAAAATAGATTTTAAACTATAACTCTCATTCATCAAGGAGATGAAAAAAGATGTTAAAATAAAATAAAAAGAGAAAGGAAAAAAAAAAAAAAGAACATAATTCAAGATCAAAATATGCAGCTAGCTAGCTACCTCTGCGCTGGCTTTCCCCGAGCTGCTTTGGTTGGTTTAAAAACATGTCTTAAACCTCAAACGTCTTGGTTTGAAATCGACATCAAAGAAAAGAAGCTAGCTAGCATCTTCATGGTGGAGGTGTTTGATGTCCAACGCCGGGCTATGACCGGGACTTGTTGGGCGGAAAGCGCCCCTTGGCCACCCTTTATCATCATTTATGGAATACCAATCAAGGGAAGGAGGTAAAGGACTCTTCAATAAAACTTTAGGGATAGCTGGTGGAGGATGAATATTAAGACCTCTTGATGTTGCCACTGAACCAAAGTTGTGTTGCAAAATAAGAAAAAGAAGACAGATTACTAAGATAGTTTTGTGAGCCATGTGAATGAATAAAGAAAGGAAGAGAATTTAACAAAAGGGTTCTTGAAATAAAACTAGCTAAGTAAGTAAAATAGCTAGCTTCAAGAACCACTGAAATTGGTACCAGTGATATTGGCATGAGACTTGTATTTAACATGACTGCTACGGTCCCACGTGCAGTCATGATATTCATAAGCCTTCAACATGCACATAAAATAAGGGTTTAATGCACATGGTTATGTCTCTTATAAATATTAATGAAATTGCATTAATAGAAACAAATATAATAACCTAAGTATTGGAATATTTTCCAGATGAAGCAAGTCCAGCACTCTAGCTACTAAAATTTTCTTACAACCATTCATTATATAACTAAAATTTTCTTACAACCATTCATTATATACAATGCTTGTTAGTGATTCTAATTTAAATTATAGGGGTAAAATTTTATTGTGATTAGACAACACTAAGAACAGTTGGCTTATATTATTAGTCTAGAGGGATTTCTGTAATATGATTCATAAGTTAGTTTTATAAAGAAAAATGCTTCTTCCACTAAGTGTATTGTCTGTTAGTTTTCTTGGTATGAACATTTTGAGAGAGTGAATGATTCTTCATATTGCCACTTTGTTTAATGTGTTATACCACTCCATTTTTGGATTGTGTTAAGATTAGACTTGCTCAATGTTTAGAAAAATAGAATGACCAAATATGTATGTATTCTTCTAACTCTTATTAATTATGATAAAGACACGAGAAGCTGGTCTACAGAATGTATTCTCATGGTATTTTTCCTTATTTGTAAATTCAAGACAGGCACCTCCAAATTAAGCTCACAAGGCTGTAGTGTTTTATTCTATGTGCTGGCTTTTGCTCTGATGAAACACCATATTTTATGGTATTATTGACAGCACATCTATCTAGTGATCTTGCTTTTTCTCCTCACGCCACACCTCCTTAAGAAAGTTGATCTATATTTGATGTTTAAATTTCACATGATGTTAAAGTTTTGTGTCGATTTTTGGTTTTTACTAGTATTTGTAAAGTTTGGTAGACTTCCACCAATTTGAGATATATGCACAAAATTGTTGAGAAAAACAGGCTTGGTTTCTCTTAAACTCTGTTGGCTTTAATATATTGTAGGAAGAGCTGTATGTTTTGGTCGGAATCCACTCCTAAGAGAAGGCAGAGACCTTAAATGGGGAGGTCCCTCTCGGTATAATACGAATCGAAGCGACAATGGTTGAATTTTGGTGGATAGACGTCACTCACCAACTTACAATACTTAACATTAGGAAACGATATGTAACGCCCAGACAAAAGCGTCATCAACCTAAATGTTATTATTTTTATTTGTTGGTGAAAGTGATATAATCTTATTCAATTTTCTATTTGTACTATGAATACCCTTAGTCTGTGTGATTTTGGCGCTCAACTATCACCTAGGCTTGAAAGCGATTAATTAATTCCCTAAACTTCCTTGTAAATGAAGTTCCATTTTGACAAGAGAAAAGATATATGTATACCTAAAATTTTCGACACCTATAACACTTGGTTAACTCAGTTAAAATTTGAGGATGCAGTTTTTTACGTGGTTAGTGGTTGTTTGATGTAAGTTATATCCATTAACTACGCCGAAACCGTTACAGATGTGGTTGATATTATCTAAATACACTGTCAATCTATTTCAGTTGATGGTTAATTAATTTCTCGTCTATTAATCACTTAAACTAAGAACTATCTAATTTCTCTCTCTGCTAGGGTTTCAATCGATTGATCTCCTCCGTCTAGGGGGGATCCCTCCTCACCGCCCTCAAGCTCCCTCCCCCTCCCTTCTTCTTCTCACGCCCTCCACCATGAACTTCACTCTTTTTTGTCTTGTCCCATACCTCCTCTTTCTCTCCCTCTTCTTCTAGCTCTAGAGAACATTGATTTGATTTAAAAAATCTCGCATTTCGCCTTCTACCGCCTCCCCCCACCTTCTCTCTCTCATTCTTCTGTTCCTCTAACCCTCCTACCGTACCACCATATTCCTCTGCGTAGCCCTTTTCAAGATGATTTTGGGGGGTTTTCCAGAGTTCTGCTTTTTCATCTTGCTCGGTCTTATGATGATGGAGGTTTCGTGTAACCATGTCTGATAGAGGGTGTACTCTACCTCTTGTCACTTGAAGGAGCTGTGGTGTCTGGTGTTCGCAAGGAGGAAGTTGAGCCCTATTTTGCTAAGGATGCATTTGGGGTGGTGTTTGTTGGTTGGTATGGTGTGGTGGCAATTAGGTGTTAATTAATTTGGGCTCTTGTCTCTGTCTGTTCTTCTTCTAAATCTGTCTTGCGGTGTTGTTCTTCTTTTGCTTTTGGCCAGCTTTGTTTCAGGCATGTCGATGTTCTTTTTTTTATGAGGATGTTCTTGTTTCATTGGTGCTTGGGTGTCATCTTGCACTGCCTTGATTCTCTCAGGTGTATCTTGATGCCTTTCTACTGATCTGCTTCCTACTTGGGGTTTTTAATTACAATCCGCGAGCGGTGCTAGTTGTAGGAGTGTTTGCCTTCTCTAGGAGGATCTGGCATTTCTTCAGAGGTTAGGTTTTTTTTATAAAGGTGTGTGCCATCAAGGTGTCTTGGGTGTGTATTTTTCAAGAGGCCAGCTCCAGGAGGGTTCGATTTGAATGTGTTGCTTGCTCATTCACGGTGGTTTCGGTGTTCCTCTGTCATGGTTGAATCTATGTTATGTGATGGTGTAGTCTTTTGAAGGTGTTTGGTTTTAGTGGCATATTGGGGTGGTAGATGTAAAGGTGTGATCCAACACAGGAGGGCTTGAGCGACATTTGAGGTAGAGAAGTGTCATATGAGTTTTCACATGAAGGCTCTCTCTGTTTTCGGCCTGCTTGTGGTGTTTGGTGTGTCTTTGAGAAGTGAATCCACTTTGAAAAGGCATAGAGGAGTTGGGCATGAAGGAGTGACAACAATTAATGTTCTGTTTGATGGCAGACTTCGAGTTCGACATGTGTGAGGTTATGCGTTGGTTTGTCGGTTGTGTTCCGTGCATGTTTGGCATCTTTTTTTGAGTTCCTTAGGCGTCTTTTGTTTTGGTAGCGATAGGTGTTAGGGTGTAATTTTTGTTTTGTTTGTTTTGGTTATTTTGGTGTAGGCTTTGTTTGGTTGTGGTATTGTTTGTTCGTGGTGTCGTGGTGTAGCCTTTGTCATCTTTCTTTGTAAAGATGACATTTCATTAATAATATTATTTACTTATCGAAGAAAAACTAAACTATACTACTCTGTTATATAATATTAGCAAAAATTGTTCAACAAAAGTTGATGTATCTGATCTAAATTTTAAGTTAATTAGATTTCGTGATTTTCAAGTGTTAAAATAACATAACTGTTTTGACACGAGGGGTCAAACCTAAAAGGGATCAAATTAAACTTTCAAGCACTTAGCAATTCTTCTATAATAAATAGTGAAGCCACCCTTTTTCTTCATATGCTAGCACATTTAAAAATTTGCGACTATAATTTGTCTGCTATGGGTAGGCTGATATCCTAGCTAGGTTATCCTCGTTGGGAGAGAAACCTTTTCCTACTTTACTGCCAATCAAACAAAACCATGTGATATGAACCTATATTATAACAAAAATGTTATTTAGACATAGGTTTTTAGACAAAAATCGACATAAACCAACTTACAATACTAATTAATCAAGTTTTTTAGATTATTAGCCAATTTGCTTTTTCACAGTTTTCGAGGGTTGTTAAATAACTTGGTTAATTGATCACTTAGCTAATAATCTAAAAAACTTGGTTAATTGGTGTTGTAAATTGGTTTTTATCGATTTTTGTCTAAAAATATATGTATATATAACATAACCGATATTATAAATGTATGTTTTGCATGCTTTGGCTTTTTGCCTTATTATAATTATAACGCCATTTTATACAAATCATTATTATTACTAGCCTTAAGCCCCGTTCATTGTACGGGTTTCGCTAAAGCATATGAGTCTAATTAAATTAAGTATCTATATGGCTTATTATATAAGGAGTATATCATTCTTATTGATAAAAAAAAATTATAAGGAGTATATTAAATGGGAGCTAGGGTTAATTTATCGTGAGAAATGAGAATTCTTAATTATAAACCTTAATTAAAATTAACGATTTAAATCATGTCATTAATTATAAGATTTTGTATGTTCTTTAACTAATAAGGAACAATCATATGAGATCTTTCTCACCAGAGATTTCAACTCTGAAAGAGGTATGCAACAACATAACAAGACAAAGCATGGGAATTCATATAGTAATTTTCGAATGTTATTACAATTGAGGATCCTAAGGGCATTAGGTATGTCCTTGCTTTTTGATCTAGTAAACCGAGATGTTTAAGGTGATGGTTTGTTTTGGAAATTTTGATTGAAAAAAAATCATGAGATTTTGTAATTAATAACGTAATCTGAATTTTAATCTCTAACACTTATAATTAAGGGTTCTCATTTTTCACGAAAAACACTAGTTCTCACGTCCTACTTCCTTTTCATTGATTGGTATAATCACCAAGTAATTTTATTCAAGCATTATATTCACTTAGGCACTACAAATACAAAACTAAGATCAATACTAAGATCTCGATGACTATAAACATAAAAAATTTCTCTTCATTAGTTGCTTTCTCACTAATGATGGATGCAAACAAAACTTAAATCATTAAAATATGTGTTATATTAGACACTCGCGCCAAAACTCAAAAATCAATAAAATTTGAGTTTTAGTAGTCCACAATATAAGAAATGAACATAATTTTTGAGGTGTACTAAATGATCAATCCCAAATTTAACCCTATTTAAGTGGTGTATTAATAATGTTATCATTAATTAGGGGTATAAAACCATTAAATGAAAAGGGCAATCTTGGAAAGAAGATAAACTTTTAGCCTTATTAAATAATAATAGTTGATTTCAATGTCATTCTTCGGTATTTGAGATGTCCAGTTTTTTCTGTTATATTGTGGACTAGATAGTATAAGATTCCATAGCTATTTGATAGAAATTAATTAAAGTATATAGTAAAAGTAGCACTAGCACATGAATACTTTTTTTGCACTTTTTTGAAATTATTTTTTACTGATGATTGCACTAGCAAGTGTCAGAGTCTAAAACACACTCACAAACGAGAAAATCAATGCTCGAACTTGGGAGATCGAACCCAACAATCGACTGTCCATAAACAACATTTTTACTGATGTGACAAATCAGCTTCGGACGCACTCTTTTGAATGTGTACTCTCTATAATTAATTAATTTTCAAAAATAATTGTAATTAATTTATAAATTAAACTCGACACTTTTCCCAACAATCTAATGTCCATAAACAACATTTCTATTGATGCGACACATTAGCCTCGGACGCACTCTTTTGAATGTGTACTCTCTATAATTAATTAATTTTCAAAAATACTTATAATTAATTTATAAATTAATGAAATTTAAAAATGAATAAATAATAATGAGTGTCAAAAAAAAGTACACAACTAGTAATATTGAATTAGTTATGCAACATGACACCATTTGGATTCATTGGTTAGATTTTATATGCATAGTTGATAGTACCACCAGACGAGTGTGAGCACTAATGAACTGAGCGTATAAAACAAATCAATCATCATCATTTCTCTTAATAAAATACTTGGCTAGATATTCTTCCTAAGCACTTTTCTTAAATTAAAGGAAACCAGCAGCCACTAGGATGATCGCAAAACCTAGGTTTTCCAAAAACTGCTGTACAAAGTACAAGAAGGCGTCAGATTCTCCGATAATTAATTTAATACATCCTCCATCTCATATTAACTGTCATTTAAGGTTATGCGCGGATATTAAAAAAATAATTGATTATACTAACTTTTATGGTAAAAAGATGTGGTAGGACTAAAATACCCTTACACTTTTATTGATTGAATCAATGGCACGGTTATTGATATTATAAAGTAAGCTGTGATTGTTGAAAAGAATAATAAATGTTGTATTGATTCTTAAAGTGACAATTAATTTGAGATGTTAAAACATTCCAAACAGTGACAGCTTAATATGAGATTTTAGGAGTAAATTATATGTGTTGTTGAGATCAAGTTGTAAAGCAGTCAAAAGAAAAGATACCCTTTGGGACTTGGCGATGTTTTGCGGTTACCAATGGTGACGTTAATGTACGGTTGGCTAGGTTGACATTTGTCGGTGTTTCCACTCTCGCTAGCTAAAAATTCACGACAAACATGGGTTGATAACTTAGGTCATGTTTGGGAAGTCAGATCTGCTAACTACAGCAGATTTGTTTAATAGTAGATGAAAAAAGATAGATGTATTTGACAAGTAGTAGCGGTTACCATTTTTAGGATGGTTTATAGCGATTTTTGAAACGTCAGCTCGCGTTTAAGTTTATAGCTTATAGTACCTTATATTTTAATCACTTTTACCACTTTTAATTTTATAATATTACTTCTTTTGTCCTTACTTAAGTCAAATATAATTTTTAATATCTGAAGTTGAACTATATACTTTTCTTCGCAGCTCAATATCTGTCTTCATCCTCACTCTTTTCGTTATTTAATTATGTGCCAGCATCTTACTATATTCTAGGCTAAAGTATATTGTTGGTCATTTATCTTTGACCTTTGTGTCGGTTTGGTTTTTTTTTTCCCCCACTTTAATCCTCTATCGTTCATATTTGCGCAAGTTTGGTCATTTTTAACTATTTCATCCACTGGCTTTAACGGACGTCACACGAATTGTTAATTTTGCTGATGTGGTATCTTAAGTGGCAGATCCGACAGAAATATCATTAAAAGACATGACATTTATTTATTTATTTTAACGAAAACAGAAAACACGTAATCAAATGATAAAAAGAAAAAATTAGACTAATAATTTTTCAAACTAGAAAAATAAATCTAAGTTCAACACCTATCTTTATCTTCTTCATCCCCATTTTCTTATTTTAGAATCCTAATTTAAAAACACCCATCTTCATCAACAGAGTACAAAAAAACCAATTTTAGAAACCTCTTGAAAAAATAAACCAGAGGAAATGAATCACACATTCTGGACATGAATCGCACATTTGACAAAGAAGAGGGAGACCAAGCTAGGGATTTCTCCATTGATGCATATTTGAGTTGCAGGTCTGTGTTTTTGTTGAAGCAACATTTGTTTCATTTTAGTCATTTATGGCTTCAGTTAGTTTCAATTTAGTCCCTTAAGTTTTTTAAAATTTTCAAATAGGTTTACTGATAAGTCCATTTTTAGTTGTCTTTTTAGTACTTATTTTAAGTAAGTTGTTTGGTATTTTTAGTTCAATTCTAGAGCTATTTTACTACCTTTTGTTTGTTTTAATTTCAGGTCTATCTTTGAGGAAAATGAAGGATTTAAGAACCAAAAAGAGCAAAAACAAAGTTTCAAGTCAAAAAGAGAAACAAAGAGCTGAAAAATATAAGAAAAGGCAAGCAAAGCTGTTTCTACCTGATAGTTGCACGACCCGTGCTGGATTTGGCACGACCCGTGCTGAACTTTTTCTTCCTTTGCGCTGAAAGTCTACCTGATAGTTGCACGACCCGTCTTTGGATTTGGCACGACGACCGTATGGCGATCGCATCGATTCCAAAGATGTTACAGTTTGCTCTTTAATGGCTTGTAAATTGTCTTAAGTGACTTGTCTATTCTCTTTGGCTATATAAAGCACGAAATTCTGAGTGCTTAGAACATCTTAGGCTATTGCAAACAATTACTCTAAAGTTTAATCTAAGTTTATGCAATTTTCTCTTCATCTTTTATTTCTTGTTCTTTAATTTTTCTCACTTTATTTTTCTCGTTTTATTTTCTCGCACTTTATCTTCAGTCATTTACATTCTTGTCATTTACATTATGCCAATTATTACTCTTGCAATTTATTTTTCAATTATGAGTGAGTAGAAACTTGGTCTTGGGTTATTGGGAGTAATCCAATGATAGGTCCCTAGTAATTCCCAAGACTATTCTCCACTCCAAATTGTTTTATATTTCAATCTAATTTCATTGTCCTTCAAATCTTATTTTAAACATCAAACGAGGTACCGAGAGGTGAAGTTTGATGTTGGAACTATGAAATTAGACAAGGAATCAAAACATGAGAATAGTTTTGAAACTCTTGAGACATTATAAATGTGTTATGCTTAATGGGTTTTGGTGACAATCAACCATGAGAATAGGCTTGATTGTTAGTTCAAAACACGCTCTTGTACTCTGAAAGGAGACATTAGTTATATTCGCTGCCTTGTCTTTGAAATACACTACTATATAATTTGGTGAATGGTCTAAAGAATTATTTTTGGTTCCTCATTGTTGTGATGAAACTATAACCCGAGATTATTTTAATTTCTGAATTTTAAATCAAACAATCACTCCTTCTACTAAAATCATTCCTTTTAGCTAATCACCACTAAAAAAGAAATTGGTAATCACAAAAGTCTTTGTGGGATCGATACTTTTTATTACGCGATAGAAACCGTGCACTTGCGGCCTATCATTTACCTCTATATATGCTGAAGCTCCAAAAGATCAAGCAGTAAAAAGAATTTTCAGGAGTAAAATTCCACCATAGAGGAAGGGTTGGATCTGATTTGGGGATCTATAAAACTCTTATGTGTCAAGATATATATTTTGGTCAGTTTAAGTTATGTGTAAAACTATTGTTTTTTGGGTTTTTTCTGTTTAATAGGGTTTTAATCCTCTTTTTGTTGGTTAATTGGTTGGATGTTGTTTAGTAATAGCCAATATACCTGATGCAAAACATATTTGGTCACTTTAAGTTAATATATATTAAGTTGGTATGATGTGTTTCAGTTTAGTCATTCTAAACCCTTACATAGAATACCCCAATCTAAACCCTTCACCTAATTACCCTTCTCACTTAAACCATTACACAGAATTATGCAATCTAAACCCTTACAAACAAACCACAAACTCAAATTATTGATGAAGATGTGTGTTTTTGATTTGGGGTTCTAAAGTGGGAAAATGGGGATGAAGAAGACGAAGATGGGATTTTTGATTTAGGGTTTAGCTTTATCAAATGGGGGCGAAGAAGATGAAGATAGGTGTTGAACTCAGATTTCTTTTTTCTGGTTTGAAAAATTATTTTCCAAACTTTTCTTTTTAACATTTAAATATGTGTTTTGCATTGTTATTTTTTAAAAAAAAAAAAAGAAAAGAAAGCTCCCGTCCTCTAATGATATCCCAGTCAGATCAGCACTTAAGACGTCACCTCAACATTTAACAGCCAGCATGACATCTTTTAAAGTAAGTGGACAGAATAGTTTAAAAAAAATGACCAAGCTGACACATTTATGAAAGATAAAGGACCGAAGTGGAAAAATAAAATAAAAAACCAAACCGACTCAAAGGTCAAAGATAAGGGACCAAAAATGCAATTTAGTTTATTCTCTGTATTATTCTTCATTTATCACATTTCGAGTTAATATATGTTTTATTTCTCACATTTATATTCCAAATGCATAGAATAATGATTAACTTCATTTATTTGTTGCGTCAAAAAAAAAACTTCATTTATTTGTTTATTTATTTATTTTATGTAATCAAAATAATAATTTCAAACTAATCTTTATTTTCATTTAATTTTGTATGGAAACTTGTTTTATTGAAGGGTATTTTGAAAATAATATTATTAAATATAATATGTTATGACTATTATTATCTTTATTGGATGTCAATTTCACTTCTCATCATTAATTTGTGCATGTAGTGGTCTTTTACGATTGACTACTCATTTGTCAATCCTCACTCTATAAATAGGATTCACCTTCATACGTAAAGAAATACTGTGAATAATAGAATACAAAGTTCTCATATATTCTCCATCTTTGTTCTTGTCTTATTATATCTCCACCATCTCAGTTCTTGTTTTATTTCTTATTTTATAACACATCAGCATAAAAGAAAGTCAACATTGACGATTATTTTACATATAATATAGCGCTAAATGAATCATATCAGAATGAAATACGATCGAACGGAAAGGAAGTCAACGTTGACAATTATTTTACATTTAATATAGCGTTAAATGTGATAAATGATAATGAAGTCTATTGAAGATTGTAGACAAAAGTGAGAATTTGGCAAAACTAAAAGATGAAATTGAAGTAGAATTAAATTCACTTTACAAGCAAAAAGTTTTTGTGCGGTAGTCCAAAAACCTAAAGGTGTGAAACTATAGTTGTATAAAAATGAGTCTTTGTGCAAAAACATAATGAGAATCGGGAAATTCTGAGATACAAAGCTCAAATTGTTGCTCAAGAGTTTCCACAAAGACCTCAAATTAATTTTGATGAGACATATTCAGTTGTAGAGGATGCCAAGTACTTTTCGGTACTTATTTAGCCTTGTAGCACATGAAGAGCTCAATTTGCACATGATGAATGTTGTTACCACTTATTTGTATGACTCATTTGGTAGTCACAATTACACGTAGATCCCCAAAGGATTTAATATTCCGAGGCAGACTTTTTGCATTATCAAGATGATTACTCAAATTGAATCAGTCCCTCCATGAGATAATATATTTTCAAGGCTTGTGGTATAATTGTCGATTAATATTCTAAAAAAGGGATATAAAAATGGCAATAATTGTTCATATAGATTTATAAAAAGATCAAGAAATGAATTTACTATAGTTTTCTATTATTGGAACTCTTTGAAGAGGTTTCGAAAATTGTAGATTATTCAAAGAAAGAGTTATATGTATGACATCAAATTATGTATGATGAAGTTTCGAGGTTGAATCTGTGATTGCTCTCTACATGAAAAATTTCACAAGGATTTCAAAATATAAAGAAATACCTTCATATAAATTATTTTGAAAAATAAAGTCTCGTCTTCATCGGAGAACAATTAGCTAGTTAAAATTTTGTTTAACAAGTTAGAAAGAACTAGTTTTTGATTGACTCGTGATAAATTATATTTATATTGAGTACATGAGTTGTGTAGCAAGAAAAAATATCTCGGTCTCGAAGACTATAATCTAGCGCTATAAAAGCATACATGCATATTACTAAATGCTATATTGCTTGATATGATAATACTATGTGATAATTATTAGTAATATAGTTCATCACAAACCAAAATTCATCCTAATAAACTGAGATGCACTTTTATTTTTGACTATTCTAATGAATAAATCATTTTATATATGTTCCGCAAATTAACTATTCAGATACGAAGTATTTTTCTGATCCAGATCAAGTTAGATTCCAAGTCAACTATTATCTATATGCAGTGACATTGAAATATTTTTATGATCTACAAAACAATCAATGATTCGTGCTTCTTCATTTAGAGCTTAAATTCCAACAATTAAAAGAAGATGTCTGACCGCAAAGCTCCATTAAAAGATATTACAAGTGACAGGAGTAGAAAACTATACTCTTTTTCCCTTCGCTATGGTTTTGTCCAACTGGGTTTCCCTGGCAAGGTTTTTAACGAGACACTTCCCATAGAAATGATATTATACTCTTTTTGCTTCCCTAGATTTTTTCCCACTGGGTTTTTCTAGTAAGGTTTTAATGAGTCATATCCTCGATGGACAGGGGGAGTGTTATAAATATTATTATCTTTAGTGGGTGTCCATTTCCCTTCTCCCATCTTCTCATCATTATCTTGTGTAGTGGTCTTTTATGACTACTCATTTGTCTATCTCCCTATAAATAAGATTCACCCTCATATGTAAATAAGTACTTGTGACGAATAGAATACAAAGCTCTGATATATTCTTCATCTTTGGTCTTGTCTTATTATATCTTCTTCATCTTTGTTCTTGTTTTATCGCTTATTTTATAACATAATCAAATTAGTTAGATTTGTTTATATTTTGAATTACCAAATTAAATATGTATTTTCTTTTTTGCTTATATTTGAGCCCAGAGTAGTAATATTACACATGGTGCTCTCATATTAGATTCCCGCAGTAAGAAACTATTGTTGACCAGTGCGAAATTTATTCTTAAATACGAGTAGAGATTAATCTTTCGTTGAACATGTTGAATCCTCCTCCATGGGTAACCAACACTAGTCCAATAAAAAGTTATAACAAACTTTTTTATTTTTATTTTTTCAAAAACAAAAGATCGTATGTATATATACAACAAAATTCAGACATTAGGGGCATCCGAAACCCATACACAGTGCTAAGGAACACGATCACTATTTCCGACTAATACATAAGAAAGGGGCCACATGTCATTTGTAATAGAGACATGTTGGCCCATCGACCTACCAAGGAACCAACGCCAGAAGAGGGATTTAACCCTACCCACCGCCTTCCCACAATCTGTATATTTAGCAGAAATTTTGTTCCCATTGCAATTTGCAAACCTCCCAAAGCGTCCAAAGGACCGAATGCCAAATGAAGCTTACACCTTGTTCCTCTACCAAAGGCACAAAACACCTCAAAAAGAGAGAACAAGTCTGGTGGCATAGGAAGCTGCCACCCCAGCCAACTGAAAACGTCGTACCACACAGCTAGAGCGAAGGGACAATGCAAGAACAAGTGCACAACTGATTCCTCCGAACCACCACACAAAGCACAAGAAGCCATTGGTGGATCCAAGATTACCTGGCGCCGGACCAAATTTACCTGCGTAGGAATCCGATCAAGGAGAGAACAAGTTTTTTTTTTTATTAATCCGTCCCAATAAGAATTTTATTTTTGGCACCATTTGATATATTTTTGGCACCATTTTATTTTTATTAATCCGTCCAAGAGTACCCGGTGTCGGGTCAGTTTTTAAAAAAAAAAAAAAAAACAAAAGATCTTGTGCTAAATTTCCCTTTTGGCATAAAAAGTTATGCCTCTGTTTCCTTAATGTAGTGGCCAGTCGTTATGATCATGCAAATTAAAGATAATATAAGATCACCATCATCTTCGATCCGAAAGACATGTATGTATGTATGTTTTCACACTTATTTTCTGGTCTTGCCAAGGAATCATCTGTTTCTTAACTCCTATAACAATTGACATCTTTGTTTATTCAGAAGGAAATTTTGAAGAAGTATTTATGTGAAAGGAAAAACCATTGGTGCGTTTCATAGATGTACTTGGTGTTGTTTTCTAATCGCACCGTGATATGTGGATTAGTTTTTAAAAAAATAACTAAATGATAATAAATAATATTAATAATAAATAATAAATTCATGCGTACGTCATGGTGTGATTGGAAAACAGCTTCAATAATATCTATATAATATTGTCGTTTATTATATAGATATTAAATACTTCTTCTGGTCCAAAATATTAAATACTTCAATAACATCTTTTATAGGTATGTCTAATTATTTTCATTTTTTTTTCACCAACTATTTTCATTTATAAAATACTTCTTCTGGTCCAAAATATAATAAATAAAAAGTATTTTTCGTTGGGTCAAAATATAAGAAACAAACACTCTTTTTAATACGTATTAAATGATAAATTCCAATTTTACCCATATTTATGGGGTCCAAATTAACCATGTGAGACAAAATCATAGAGAAGAGAAAAAGAGCTTTGAACATGCAGCGATGTTAAATCTATTGAGAGAGCTACCCGATTTATAAATAATAATAAATAAAAAACTCATTGTAGTTGACATAATTTATTTGCATACTGAACAAGTTGGTATATAATTAAGTTTATAGAGTACAACTTGTAATATACTTTTTTAAACAATGGAAAATATATTATAAAATTTACTTTTATAAATTATAATTAATTAACATATAAATTAATTAAAATCAACTCTATATATCATAATCAAAACCTAGTGGGCTCTAAGATTGACTATCTTCTGAGGCATATTCTTGGTTTGAGTATTTTTTTTTGATAAGTTTCTTGGTTTGAGTATGAATGCAATTTGCAATTCAAAATTGATCCGCAAAGAGAGTAGTACAACATTAGGTGAGGACAACTCGAGTGAAAATTGTCTTGTTGTAATAATGAGTGATCTTAATCATCATAATCAATAGTATTGAAGAAATCAAAGGGGACAGTATTTTAGATTATTGCATATATAAATTAGTGAGATATTCTTTCTGCTTTTTTTTTTCATTCTGTTCTCTGAGTTATTTGGAATATGAGAAATAGATGTATTTTTTTGGAGGCGTACTTGATTTTTAGGTGCGAACAAACCAGATGTATTGATAGGATATTAATCATTTCTTGGCAGTGGTTCCATGCTAGGGGTAGTTCTTCTTGTTGATTCTATGAATGATTTCTTGCATATATGATCCTATTGACTGTATTTTTAGGAGGTAGTTTTTGTGCTCAGTGGGTTTCCTTTTTGTCATCTAATATTTCTAGGTTGTATATGGGCTGAGTACCCATTGTCCAAATATCATTACTCAAAAAAAAATCTTTCTGTTTTTTTGTTACACTTTATAGTTGTTTATAAATTGTTTTCATCTAGTTTTCATAAACTCCCTAACATTGCTTATATCTTATAGAAAAGTAGCTTAACATTATTTTACCCTTTATTATAGAAACAACTTATGCATGAGCTCTATATATCATAAGTGCTTATGTCATTAGCGCTTAATTAATGTGTGTATCCAAACGAGGCCTAATAGCTTATGCATACACTATTTTTGGCACCGTATAACTTAGGGTTAGAGATTTAATCCATTCTTATATAACATGCATTTTTTAAATACTAGTCAATTACTTATTCAAATTTTTTTTGTAGGGTTCATTGGGTTCTGTTTGCAATTAATCCTAGGAAAGAAACAGTGTACTACTTTGACTCATTGCATGGTCATTACAAAAACTACCCCGAGTTGATGAAGATATTTAATAGGTGTGTGTATTTCGATCTTTCTACATATTTCTTAGTTTTACTTATATACATATGTATTTCGAATAATATAGTTATATGGCATTGTGTTCAGTTGTTTGAAAATATATTGGGGAGTGGAACAATTAACGGTCAAATGGATACCAATAGATGTAAGTTTGTAATCAATTAATGTTCTTGTGCATTTAATTACATTATTTTGTCAAAAAAATGTATTAAATTAAATTTAACAATTAACTAATCATTTGTTTTGTAGTGTCCTAAACAACTCAATGATAATGATTGTGGGTATTACGTAATGAAATTTATGAAGGAAATTATTACCCACAGCAAAACAACTATCCCCCATCAGGTATCTACTTACATTTATTTTTGATTTTGATATAATAATAGTGATTTCCATTTATTCATTTCAATTCTAATTTTATTTATTTCTATAATTTTAGTATTTTCCCGATTATTTGTGCACGACATACTTTGATGAGTAGCTTGTTGAGCTTAGGGGAGAGTGGTGCCGTTATGTCTCCCGTTTTTTTATCTAACCTACTTTGATTTTGGATAGAATGTAATATTGTAAGTTGTTAGAGTTTGATTTGGATACATATAAATTGTTAGCTAGCTAGCTAATTTTCGTTCATATTGTAAGTTGCTAGCTAGTTTTGGATATATATGAATTGGATAATGTAACTTGTTAGCTAGTTTATTTTGGTTCATCTTGTTGGATATATATATATATATATATATATATATATAGGCTTAAATATGTTTTTACCCCCGCAAATATAGGGTGTTTTGCTTTTACCCCCTGCAATTTTTTTTTTAAAAAACCCCTTGCAAAATCAACTTTTTTGTTTTAGTCCTTCCATTAGATGGACGTTACAAAAACGCCTATGTGACATTTTTAAATACGCTTTTACCCTCGCAAATAGGGGTGTTTTGCTTTACCCCCTACAAAATTTTTCCATTATCCTCTCTCCCCACCTCATCTCATCTCTATCTCTCACTTCTTATCACTATATTCTTCTCCATTCAACTCTTACTTCCACAATCAAATCCCTAATATTCAACAGAACAAAATGGTCCAAACCTCAAACTTCATCTCTCTCTCTCTCGTTCTTCACCACCATTATTTCTTCTCATCCAAATCTCAAAATAGAACTCATCTAATTCTCTTTCTCACAGAACCAGCACACAGTTTAATTAAACCACACATATTTATTAAACCCATAAAACCTTGATTTTGAGATGAAGAACAATCCATAAAACTTGAAACAAACCCTAAAATCAGAATCGCAATAAAAGTTAATTACATGTTATGCTCATGGTTTGCTTGTTCTGAGAGAGAGAGAGAGAGAGAGAGAGAGACGAAGATGAGAAGATGAGTTCTGGTTTGATATGAAAGTGTTGGTTTGTGTTGGAGATGGAAAAGTTGATATGAGGTTGGGTGGGTGCTGAGGAAGAAGAAGGAGATTTAGATTTTTTTTGCAAGGGGTAAAAGCAAAACACCCTCTATTTGCAGGGGGTAAAAACGTATTTAAAAATGCTACATAGACGTTTTTGTAACGTCCATCTAATGTATGACTAAAACCAAAAAGTTGATTTTGCAAGGGGTTTTTTAAAAAAAAAAATTGCAGGTGGTAAAAGCAAAACGTACTCTCTATTTGCAGGGGGTAAAAACGTATTTAAAAATGCTACATAGACGTTTTTGTAACGTCCATCTAACAGAAGGACTAAAACCAAAAAAGTTTATTTTGCAAGGGGTTTTTTAAAAAAAAAAAATTGCACGGGGTAAAAGCAAAACACCCCCTATTTGCAAGGGGTAAAAACGTATTTAAGCCTATATATATATGTTGACATATTAGTGCATGTTGACATATTAGTGCATTTGGATATATAGCTAGTTAGTTTATATATGTGGTTAAGTATACATATATGGATTGGATTGTATTGTATTGACTCTATATGACCAGGTAAATTGCAAATGTAAAAAGGGAAATACACAAAAACAGAAGAATTTTTTTTTAAAAAAATTATACAATGGGCAGTGCTTTTAGGACAAAGCGCTACTCATTCCCTTAGCGCTGTTAGGAATGACCATCGCTTTTAAGAGAAAGCGCTACCTAATCATAAAAAGCGCTAAGGGAATGAGCAGCGTTTTTGACTGTAAGCGCTACCCATTATGTTAGCGCCTTTTGGGAATGAGCAGCGCTTACCTCAAAAGCGCTGCCCATGCCCAAAATGCGCTACCATGATAAACAGCGCTTTTCCCTAGAGCGCTACCCATGACTATCAATGAGCAACGCTTTCCAAGCGCTGACCATTGTGAGAGTGCAATCAGCAGCGCTAAGTTTAGTAGCGCTCAAAAGCGCTGCCCATAGATATAAAAAAAAACGCTGCCGATTCCCAAATCTTGTAGTGAATCATAATAAGAACACTTGAAAGCTAAAATTACTACTGCAATTAGAGTACTCAAACTTTCTGTTCAGAGTAACAACAAATAGTCCCGTGAAAGAAACAAAGGAACAGAAGAAGTAGCTGGAGGGTGGGAAGCCAAATGAAGCTTATTATTAATCAAATAAAAATACTTCTGATGAAATTATCAAATCTTACTAACAAGTAGTCACAATTGCACGTATTCATTGTAGTCATCAAACCAGAGATGTATGATAACTATCAGAGTGTTCAATTCCAACTTTATTTAATCAGATTCAGAAAGTAAAATCAAAATGTGAGTGCTTCAATCTTCTTTCAATGGTAAATTCAAGTCTAATATCTTACAAGCACTAATCTAAGTAACTTCATTATGGGCTACATAACTGAGATATTTTTTAGGAAACTGTAAAAGCAAATTGTTCAAGGCCTGCTGCTATCATTAATTATCTTAAGAGATACAATAACACAGTAAAATGAAGATACCAAGACTAATATATACAGAATAACAGTAAATACTATAACTTATATTCTCAATTAACCTCATTGAGCTTGGAGAGCAAAAAGAGGCAAGTTGAAGAAAGAAAGATAGAAGCACAGAAGCATAGCAAATCCACAGGAGAATGTATTACAGCCTTTTACTTCTGTCAAACAACCCTATCAGTAGCAGCATCACTATCACGTGACCAACCTTAGTTTTTAGTTCATTCACTGTTTTTATATCAAGCCATTTTGGGCGTTCCTGAAAAGAAAAAACAACATACATATCAGAAATACTAGTAAGTTAAGGTTGATTGAGAAATAGAATGTGTCAAAGCTAACCTTTAGAGTGAATAAACCAAATAGATTTGATGTGTCAGAAGGCTTTTGATGAGGCAGAGAGCTTGCACTACCAAGATTACTGACAAAGAGCTCATACAGACCCATTCCAAACACCAGCATCACAGTTCCTAAAAGATATATATCTAGATAAACAATGAACTTAGCAGTTAGAAAAAACAGAAGCACAAAGAAACCATAAGAATCCTCTTAGACCAACAAAAATACAAACATAAACGAAGAAAAAAATGAAAAGAACATGTGTGCGTTTATCTGCTGCTTTGGGAGAAATTAAGGTCATTTGTTAACATAAGGTTTGAACATATATACAAATCACTGTCTATAATGATTGGAAGGCGGCTTTTAAGGTGACCTGAGACAATGACTTAATCTGAGTCGGTTCGGCAAAAGAAAATACGAGTGCCTAAATATCATTTTCTATGGTGGGGAAGTGCCTCATGTGAACTACGGTATCTTGATACTTGAAAATTGCTCGCAACTCTACTTATGAAAGACGATGTGGTCATCAGTAGAGTTGCAAGCAATTTTCAAGTATCCGTATACCGTAGTTCACATGAGGCACTTCCCCACCGTAGCAATCACCTTTGTGGAAACCAATTCAATTTCTTTAATGATAAAAGGTTAGGAACTAATGTTATTTATCACCAAGGACAATGATAAGTGAAGAATAATGTTATAGTTAAGATATAGGAGTAGAGAGACTCACCAAGAGCTTCTATCAGCATTTGGATAACTCTATTACCATTTACAAAGTATTCCAAAAAAGACTCTGCAACAAATGTGCAGCCCTGTGTGTAAAAGAGATTAAAACAAAACTCATCAGACATACTAAATAATAGTGGTTAGTTTGCAGAACCCTGCATATCAGATTCATAGCCTCACTTATGATTAGTCCACAACACAAGTAAATAGTAGCAATTAACAAAATTTGAAAAGCATATACCTTGATGAAACATAAAATGGATCCAATTAAAGATCCAAAAACTCCAAGAATGGCAAGAAACCGGCATCTATAAATCACCTACACAATTCAATCAAAACCATCTAACAGTTTAATTAAGCCCTTCTAATATAAGTACTTATCCATAAGATATTTCTAAAACAAAGTCAAACTATTTTCATATAAACTATAAGTTGTTTTCACGAGTTATTATTCCGAAAAACTTTAAGCTGTCATAAGCTGTTTCTATAAGCTTTTACCAAATAGTCTCAAAAATACTTATAACAGTAGATAAATTCAAATAAGCTGATCGAATCACCGCCAAGGCTATGATTCCAAAACACTCTTTATGTCAGTCTTACCTTTTCAATGACTTCTTCTACACCATCGAGCTTCCCCGGAATCTCGTGATTTTCAACATAATCAAAACCAGAATTAGAATTGGAATCATCAATAGGAGTGGAAGTATTGGCCGTAGATGAAGTAAAAGAAGTTTCTGAGATGGTGCAGGCGCAATTTGAGCTCAATCTGAGGTTCCTATAACCCAACAAAGAGACCCTTTTACCCTTCGAGCTCAAAATGAAACTTTGGCAATGAGGTAACGCTGATGATGTGGTACTGAATAATGGCATCCGCACCAATGTCTGCAACAGCTTCATGGTAGGTCGATTGAAAAAGTGAAGTAGCTAATAATGTTCAGTGAGGAAAACAGAGTAGTGTTTGTGTTTGAAAGGTAAGGAAGAGAAATTAAGAAGAAGGAGATTGCGAAATCTTTGTGCATATATGTACGTGTCCGGAAACTATCAGTGTCAAGGCACAAAACGATGGAGTTCAACATCGACGATGTATTTGCTTTTCTTTGCTGCCACTAGTTACTTGGAGACAAGTGTGTGAGTCAGACTCATTTTTTCTTTTTCAGACAAGAAACCATAAATTTCTTTCTGAGCTTGTTGTGTTGTTTGTAGGTCTGTCCAAACAACACAACAGGCACATTTTCCAAAGGGAAGTTTTTTTTTTTCTGCAAACGAAGGAACGTCAAAGTAGTTAATCTGTTTACATGTTATACAATCAGTTTTAATCAACGGTTTCATAATCACCAAATGTGTCGAGATAAAAAGTGACGCCAATCCTTTGGAAAAAATGCTCGAACGGATAGAATTTAAACGCTTCAGATTTGTGATCTAAAAATGAAATCAACTACCGACATTTCACCACGCCTATTATAAAATGGGGTTCACATCCTCGATCTTCTTCACCAAACCCTAATTTGCCTCTTCACCAATCCCTAATCGCTTCTTCACCAAAATCCTCGATCTCCTAAAATGGAATGGCAATCAGTGCTCAACCCAAGACTAAACGACAAATTCCTAACGCCGCTTCATCACCATGGGATCACTACCACCGACGCGAACATGGTGTCGTGTTTCGTTGTCCTAACCATGTCTTCTCGCAGGATGAGTAAGACATCACCTTCGCCCAACCAAGGAAAAGGCCGAGAGGAAGATTCGCCCGCAGGAGCGTGGCGTAAAGACGTGGAGCGATACGTTTCAAAAAGTTCAATTGTAGAGATGATGGGATGTGCATTATTCACCATGGAGATCCAAAGCGACGACGACGTCCACGCGAATGATGGAACATTTAGCTAACGCTCCGATGGGCGACAAATCTTAGAGTCAGACGTGGACACAATGACGCACTCCGTAAGAAGTTATTCATCTTCTTCAACAAAGACCACCCGCACCACAACAACCCATACCGGAAAGAGTCATTACGCACACCGTAAAGTTGACTATCACATGACCGCCCACCGAGCAACAAGTCGGGTTTTTTGTTTCATGGTCGTGAAACTAAACATTTCGTGCTTAAGAACAACATCACCTTCACCGAATTGAAAGAAAAACTAATGTAAAAATGTGCACCTAGATGGTGTGGAGCAAGAAATCACTAGTATCGAATGTCGCTCCCCTACATCCGTAGCATGACCCCACGTAATTGTATTCGGATGTGCCCCGCACCTATCAAGAAAGACAAAGACGCTCGAGAAATGTTTGAGAAACATGAGAGCTTCCAAGGTTTGATTGAACCTTATCTCGAATTGTGTGTCGAAACACAAGAATCTCCTTAAATCCATCGTTTGTAGCATTAGATCTAGGTCATGCGTTAGAACTAGGTTGTATTATGTTTTCCGCGTTTTCGCTTTAAATTTTCTATCCTTGTATTTTTGCAATTTGTGTTTTTCATTTCTTAGTTAGTTGTTTGCTTATGTTGGTGTTATGTATTTCAGATTTGATGTATTTCAGATTTTGGTTTTCATGTCTTTCGTATTTTGTAATGACAATAAATTTGCGCCAACGTAAAGGAATTTTCAATTTAAAAACCAAATGAAACAAAGTAATCGAAATTATACAAAGATTCCAAACAAATATCCCCTATGACATGATCCTACCGGGTGTTGCGCCTCCTCCTCATACACATTGCCAAACCTCCTCCTAAACCTACGGAAGGGGTTGAGCGACCTCTTGATCTTACTGAAATATGCTCCCGGTTGGCTCTCGGACATTATCATCGATGGTCCCATCCATGTCATCAACCAAATCCAAAGAGCTTCTGGTAGCATCTCACAACCAAATAACATAACATTATTATTTAAATAAATAGAAGATTAAGAAACATTATCAATGCAATTAACATAAAAGACACGTACTCACACTAAAATCGTGCTCATCCGCAAGATGTATATATCTTTGAGGAAGAGAAAGGGATGTGAGACCCTGTAGAGTACCATGGAAAGTAACCCAAGACCGTGTTTGAGGAGTACGGCACACGTGGAGGCCCCCGCGCCACCAAGTGGTCCTCGAACCGTGGTCCACCTCTCATCACACTCTCGGATAGTGGCATGCATAAACCCTAGTAGCAGTCCGGGATCCTCCGAATGTCCGACTCGCCCAAACCGTCTGAGAGCACTCGATCCGCAAATGGCGCATCATGCACCCACCACTCCGAATGAACCTCTCGAACTCGCGGCTCCCAAAGGTTTCACCTCCCTATGGGCCGTGTAAGGGTCCCAAGTCACCTCCTCACGGCCTACCGGCCAAGGCCTAACTCGATGGTTCAGGACTTGATGGCCCCAGGGCCATCATCGCGACAACCATTTCTTCGCCGCTGCATACTCTCATCATACTCTTCGTGCACCACCCAGAGGAAAAGTTCGCACTGAAGTGCTCAAAGATCCAAGCCTCAGAATGAACATATCATTGGTTGATTATTAATCTCAAAGTAACCCTAAAGCAAACTTAAAAGTAAAGAATATGTTTTGTACTGAAGTAAAGGAAAATGACCAAAGAATCTTCTTGTCTTCTTCCTCAGTAGCATCCTTCACCGATCATACAAATGGGCAAGTGGCCATGGCCCCCAGGAAGTCTCCAACAAAGATCCAAATCGCAGAAGCATACCAAGGTAAGCTTAACCTTGTTGCTCGACTTGTCAAGAAACAGGTGCAACCCAAAAGATACGTAATGTAGGCCCTAGCAAAGATGAGCCCACCTCCTCGCCGCTATGGTCAGGGTGGTAGACCCTATCCTCACCCCATACAAGCCCAACAGACAACCCACGCCCGAAGTCCGGCAATGCATCTTCGGTGTGGCCTCAAATAGTCAATCGCCAAATGCTTCTCCCTACCATGAGTTCCACCGCATGTCAGTAAACCGCCCGATGATGGGAATGTGTAGCACCGGGATACATCATCAAGGTGATGCTCATCTCACCCACGTGAAAGCGTGGAATGATGATGTATCCTACCGCCAACGCCTATGTATGCATTAGCGTACTTGTGGAGAATGAGGAAACCAAGCCCAACCAGAGGAACCAACCTCGAAGCTCGCCAAAGTGTCCCTAATCCTAACATGAAACACCGTCCGTAATGTGTCCATGTGGGATTGTTTGTAAATCCACTAACTCGCATTCGTAAATGACACAATAAGTCAAAACATTCAACAACATAATAAACAAATTTACAAATACCAACTATAAAATAATAACTTACCCGCCGTAATAGAAATCGGTAAGAATATGTGCCTCAGATGTGGGCAAGAGACAAACCATCTTCCGTCCACTAGGAAATGGGAATGTCGCCCCAAGAGCAAAGCGGCCTCCTCCGAGGCTCAACAGCCTCCTCCCCTCATGAGGCTCAGCAGCCTCCTCCTCATGATGTCTAGATGATGAAGGCCCTAGCGGATGAAGGCCTGAGATGAAGGGCCAGCCAACTCTCATAGCCGGAAATTGAGCATCACGCTCAATATCCCGCCCAATATTCTCGGGAAGCTGGGGAGGAGGAACATCAACCCCGCCCTACCCCTAGCACGACCCTCGAGCTCGGGAGGTTCACCGCTTTCTTCCTCCTTTGCGGTTTGAAATCGTATGAGGTGGCCGACCGGCTCGCTTCGGATGGTTCTCACTGCATGACCACCTCTCGCTCCTCACCATATCTCAAACAACAATCAAGAGAACCAATTAAACCAAATTAAGAGAACCAATCACAAAAAGCCGAGAAATCAGATCGTCAAACGATCGCTCGAACGGCCACATGCGAACATGTTCGCACAACCCCGCTCAACAAGTCGGGCTTTCGATTTCCAACTCACAACGGTTCGAATGAGGTCGTTCGAACAAGTGTTCGCACGACCTCATTCAACACCTTCGCTTTCATGTGTTCGGAGGAAGTCGCTCAAACAATGCAATACATACATGAAAAAAATCCAAATGCACAGATGGGGAGAGGCATACCTTGATGAAAATGGAATGATTAGAGAGTGTGAGGAGGCGAAAATAACCCAAAGAACTCTCGAGAGTGTTGGTGGAGAAGATTGAGTGAGAGATCGGGTGAGATTGAGTGAGTTGGGAGAAGGTGAGTGAGAGGAGAGTGAAGGTTGTGGTTCGGTTGAGGAGAGTGAGAGAAGGAGACGAGGAGAGTGAGAAGGAGAGGAGGGGGTGTGTTAGTTTTTTAATTTTTTAAATGGGGGTAGTTTGGGAATTTAGAAATTAAAGGGGTGTGTTAAAGTAGGAGGGGGTGTGGGAAAAGTAAAAGCCTACATATTTTGATTCCTTTTAGTCACTTCAAGGAAAACCTTAAGGAGTTGGTGAGTGTGACAAGATTTGTATCTGAGAGGTTTCAGGTTCAAATTCCTACTAATCTCTAAAATGGTGAGACACACATGAATTTTAACCAATTATAGAGTAAGTGTTAGACAAAGTGTCCGACAAAGTGTCCAAAAGAGAGTATTGCTAGCATTTCTCTTCCTAAAAACTTACCTTTGGAATTTACTCCCTCCGGCTTGTTTTAGGTGTTTTATTTGAGTTGTGCATAATCGGGAACTATTAAGCCTGAATCGCCTTTAATAGTCGTTTTGGTGGGAAAATTTTTTTTCCACCATTTACCAATATACCCCTCATTTTGTACCCCACTGTTTACCAATATACCCCCACTCTATATTTTTGGACCGACATACCCCCACTCTATATTTTGTACCCCACCATTTACCAATATACCCCTCATTTTGTACCCCACTGTTTACCAATATACCACCACTATATATTTTTGTACCGACATACCCCTGACAAATTTTTTATTTGTCCAACACTCTTTTTTATTTATTATTATCTCTCTTAATTAATACACAATCGTTGACTTCCCCACTTTTGGTGGGAAAATTTCATTCCCACCATTTACCAATATACCCCTCATTTTGTACCCAATTGTTTACCAATATACCCCCACTCTATATTTTTGGACCGACATACCCTCACTCTATATTTTGTACCCCACCATTTACCAATATACCCCTCATTTTGTACCTCACTATTTACCAATATACCCCCACTCTATATTTTTGGACCGACATACCCTTGACAAATTTTTTATTTGTCCAACATTCTTTTTTTTATCCACTTATGGTTGGGAAAATTCTATTCGCACCATTTACCAATATACCCCTCATTTTGTACTCCACTCCAATATACCCCCACTCTATATTTTTGGACTGACATACCCCTGACAATTTTTTTTTTGTCCAACACTCTTTTTTTTTATCCACTTTTGGTGAGAAATTTAATTCCAACCATTTACAAATATACCCCTCATTTGTACCCCACTGATTACCAATATACCTCCACTCTATATTTTTGGAACGACATACCCCCACTCTTTTTATACCCCACCATTTACCAATATACCCCTCATTTTGTACCTCACTAATTTTTTCCACCATATACCAATATACCCCTCATTTTGTACCCCACTGTTTACCAATATACCCCCACTCTATATTTTTGAACCGACATACCCCCACTCTATATTTTGTACCCCACAAATTACCAATATACCCCTCATTTTGTACCCCACTGTTTACAAATATACCCCCACTCTATATTTTTGGACCGACATACCCCCACTCTATATTTTGTACCATACCCCCCACTCTTTTTTTTATCCACTTTTGGTGGGAAATTTTTATTCCCACCATTTACCAATATACCCTCATTTTGTACCTCACTGCTTACTAATATACCCTCACTCTATATTTTTGAATCGACATACATCCGACAATTTTTTTTTTGGTCCAACACTTTTTTTTATCCACTTTTGGTGGGAAAATTTTATTCCCACCATTTACCAATATACCTCTCATGTGTACCCCACTGTTTACCAATATACCCCCACTCTATATTTTTGGACCGACATACCCCCACTCTATATTTTGTACCCCACCATTTACCAATATACCCCTCATTTTGTACCTCACTATTTACCAACATACCCCCACTCTATATTTTTTGGACCGACATACCCTCGATAATTTTTTTGTCCAACACTTTTTTTTAATTATCAAAATTTATCCCTCATTTTGTACCCCACTATTTACCAATATACCCCCACTCTATATTTTTGGACCGACATTGTTGTCTCATCCCACCAAGAGCTATTGTTGCCTCTTCGTCTTATATATATGTGTTGCGTATTTTTATACCCCCCTTATAAAATGTTGATGTTTTTTCGAAACTACATCTGTAGGCCTGTTAATCACCCCCCGTGCATCGCACGGGTAACCGTCCTAGTTTATAAGAAAGTGATTTACTATGTTGATTTCAACGATAGAATGAGCTTCATTTACTAAAATATACCCTTATCGATACTCTCCTCGTCTCATTTCACTTTTCCAACATTTTTCCGTCTCAATTTATCTGTCACTTTAGAATACAAATACTATATTTATTAACTTTTTCCACCAATATACCATTCTTTATTGAATCACAATTCACTTAACTATTCAACTAGCTACTAATAAGAATATTTTAGTAAACGAAACTTATTTTGTCATTGAAAATAACAAAAATTAATTAGTTTTTTAAGAATTGTGCATAACTCAAATAGAACACATAAAATGAGACCAAGGGAGTAATATAGTTAGTTGAAAAGGTAATAAATGTTGTATTGGTATTCTAATGTGACAAATAAATCGAAACAAAAAAAATTACATAAGAGACACTTAAAATGAGACGGAGGGAGTGTTTCGCGTGGTTTCCCCTCTCATCTACCCCTTCCTAGTCTCTCCCCTCCCACCAACGCATCATATGCAATTCAAAGCATGTGTATTAGGGAAAATCCCAAGTCCCACATTGACTAGTGATAAGGTCTCAAGAGGGTTTATAATGAATAGACAACCCTCACCTTACAAGCCGGTTTTGTGGAGCTGAGTTAGGCCTAAACCACATTCTAAGATGGTATCAGAGTCTATCCTAGATCTATCGGGCCACCTACCATTAAAAAAAACGCTACAAGCCCAAAAATAAAAATAAAAAGGTGTTGCGCATGAGGGGGTGTATTAGGGAAAATCACCTTACAAGTCGGTTTTGTGGGGTTGAGTTAGACCCAAACCACATTCTAAGAATGCGTAATGCCTAACCGCTAGGCCGCTGCTCATTTTTGTTTTATATTATTCATTTAGTTGTATATAACAATTTTGTGTATAAAATATATCTGTATATAGTAAATTTTTAAGAATTTGAGGGGTACCATGGCATCCATCCACTCCTAAAAAGATCTGCCACTGATTCGCACCCCTTTCCCCTTTGCTTCTCATGTCCCCTCTCCCACTCCTTCTGGGCATGTCCCTTTCCCCATAATGTGTTAAGGTAATGGCAAAACCTTTTGAAGTTTAATTTTCTAAAATAGTATTAACATTTTCAACGTATAAACATTAAAAAAAGAACAAAAGTGTGTTATGTAATTCAGTTTTTGGAACATAATCGCGTTTCAAATTCTAATTTCTAGTATTCAGTAAAAACTATTTAAGAAGCGAGTTTTTGTATTGTTGTCAATTTTTCTACGAAAACCCCTCTACAAAATTAATTTTCGATATTATCCATCATTATGGAAATCTATTTCCAAAAAAATTTAAAACACAAAATAATATGGGAATGCCATAGGGATAAGGGTATTTTAGTCAGATTACATAAAAAAAGTTGTGGGGTGTGGGTAATAATTTATTGGGTGAGGTAACAATAGTTATATTATTTTAGGCGTTTGCTTTTCCCACACCCCCTCCTACTCTTTCACACCCCTTAACTCCAAATATTCAAAAAATACCCTTAAGTAGAGTGCGTGTTTTCACCGATTCGGGGATGGGCAACTGAATATATTCGATTGAGGTCAAACCGAACATGTAAAAAAGGTGAATGTGGTGTGAGAGTCCATTTTTTGTAATAAAATAGGGTGTTCGAACACCTCACGCGAACTCGTGTTCGCATTTAATTCGCTCAACAAGTGAAATTACGCACAAGAGGTGTGTGAAGTTAAGATTTAACACACACGAACGATGTCATTCGAACCTGTTCGAAAGCCCGTGTTCAAACAGGTGAAATTTCGTGAAAAAAAGAGGTTTCGACTGACCTTTTGGTCTTTTCACACCCTTATGGGGTGTGTTTTGAGTAGGAGGGGGTGTGAGAAAAACAAACGCCTTATTAGGTTACCAATTTAGGCCTGGTCAACTTGGGCCCATTCCAATCTTCACCCACAAGGAGAACATATATATATTCTCTTAACATTGTTATTTTTCTTTTTTTGAATTGACCAAAAAAAACATTGTTAATTTTTACAATAAATAAATATGCAACATAATAATAAATAAATATATCAAAACATAATAATAAATAAATGTTATATGTCTGTCCCTATCCCTTGTCCATACTAAGGACAAAAAAATGTTCTATGGTTTATTCTCAAATATCAGCAAGCCAAGATCTATTGACTTTTCCCCTCCAATGGATCCTCATTAAAGCTTCAAAACCAAGAAATCAGCAAATAAAAGAGTTGGTGCATGCAATGCAAGTTTGGTATTTACTTTTTGTACATTGATCTTCACAAACTATATATTTATTTATTTTACTATTAATTCCTACACAGTAAATTGAACAAGTTAAGAAAAAAACAAATCTTGCAATACACACACATATTTTTTTTAGTTACTTTTTTCTCAAACAAGTCTAAGAAAAAGGGTACGAAGTATATATTAAAATAATTTAATATCCTCACTTTATTAACTAAGATTACAACAATAGACAACCTTAGTTACAACCTAGTTGGACAAAATTATATATATTAAAGAAGCGTGTACTAAGTAACAAAACATAAAAAGAAAATATCACACAACCACAAATGCTTTAAAGCTAGGAAAAGAAGATACCAAAACCTTCTCACCAATTAGAGATAAAGAACCCATAAGTTTCTTCTCTCCACTTCCCTACCTAGCTAGCTAGCCAACCTTTTCAATCCTCTCTCAACTAATTAAATTACCCTACATGGGTTGATTTCTTTTTCGTCCCTCAATAATTCTCATTCCATATGCCTTCTCCTCACAACCATGATCAACATGATCCACATCATGATCAAGTACATGATCAACATCATCCTCCACATCATCATAGAACACCAAAAAAAAGACTAGTAACACATCAACATGGTAACACCCATTTCTTAATATGGCTTCTAGCAATTCTATGCACAATCATATCAATAGGTGTTGTAATTGGAGGCATAGTTGTTTTCGTTGGTTACATAGTGATTCATCCAAGAGTCCCTACAGTAAGCATAGCTAATGCTCATTTAGATCTTTTTCAAAATGATCAAGCTGGTCTACTTCAAACACAGTTAAGTATTCGTGTTATGGCACAAAATGGTAACCTTAAAGCTCATGCAACGTTTTCTGAAATAAGGTTTAGGGTTTATTATCAAGGAATGAAGATAGCTATTATGGTTGCTCAACCTTTTAATGTTCCTAAGAATAATTCAAAGTTTCTTGATTATGTTGTTCAATCTGCTTCTATTCCTTTAACTCCTGATCAGATGGAAGAAATTCATGATTCTTGGAATAGAAATATTGTTGGGTTTGATTTGAAAGGTAATGCAAGGACTCAATGGAGGGTTGGACCTTTAGGTTCTGTTAAGTATTGGTGTAAACTTGAGTGTCAACTTAAATTTCATCCTCTTAATGGAAGTTACATTCCTACCAAATGCACCTCTCAATCTAAATCTAAATGATATATATTTTTATTTTTTTTAGTTTCTTAGTTTTGTTGTTATGTGTACACACACAAAAATTGGGTACATAGATATCATGTTGTGTACTTCAAGTTCGAATATTTCCCGACATAGATTTTCACCGGTGAGTAATAAAATTTACTATCTCTTTAGATTCTTTGCTTCTGGAGGAGTTTTTTGATTAATCCCTTATTGCGTTATTGTATTCTGAAGACACTCTTTTTAGGAGGCTTATATGTCTTTAAAGGTAGGTTATGAACATTGAACAATATAATAATTATAATGTTATTCTTTTGAGTCTATGGAATGTAACAACTAGATGTGTCAATTTTGGCCTAATTCAACTAACTGGTTTGATGGTCTAATTAATGCTTTGGGTTGGGCTTGCTCACGCTGCTAGGAAAAACTGTAAGCATTTTGCCTAGCCCAATTAGCTCATGGGCCAGATTGTGCTCGCTTTTTTATGTCTTTTTGAAATTCTATTGGTTTTCTTTGTTAAAAATTGGATTGGATCTACTAGGTAGCCCTGTGTTTTGGGATGTGCTAACGTACTTGCTTTCTCTCGCTGTGGGCTGGGTTTGTTTTTTGAGCACCGGGTGTGCTTGTTGTTTTATTGGGCCTCTAGGAAAGGGTGGGCTTATTTTGTTGTTGTTTTTGTATCGTTGGCGGGTAGCCTTTTGGTTGCCTCTATTAGCTTGAGTACCAACTTTGGTTGTATTGGTTTGGAGTGCCGCCCGCTTTCTTTGAATCATGTAATGTTGACCCAAAAAAAAACTGTCTAATAGATAACTTGACTGATCCAACCTTCTTTTATATTGGCCCATTGAGTTGGATTGGACTGCCCAATATGATGATAGCACTAGTAACAAGTGCTCAATTGGATGACTCAACAAGAGAAAAACAAGGGTTTATATGTCAATTGATTTGTCTACTACAACAATTTGTTCTTTCACTATTGATTTTATTTAGAGTTTAGTTGGTAGGTACGGACAAAACTAATAAAAAATTATTACATGTGTTGTTTTCAAGATAATTAATATAAAAGTCAATTATTTTTATGATGGGTGTCAATTTCTGATTCTTTTGATAGCATAAACAATCTTTACTCTCTCGATGTATGTTAATTAAAGTCATTTTATTTATTGTTACTTTGTAGCCGACTATTGTAAATTGAAACAAATTCAAAGCTAACAGACTTTTTGTCAAGAAAATATGTGATGAAGTGTTCCTTCATTGGGCCAAAACCACCAGAAAGCAACCCGCTCTCAGAAGTTTCAGAATTTGGTGAAGAACCAAATGTGGAAGAGGGGCAACCCTTATATAGTGGGTCTGACGAAGCGTCATTGGCCGAAGACGAAACAACATGTCCCATCATTAAGTCACATTAAAGTTGTCTCGAAAACGACACCACACTTCATTAAAAGGCACCTCAAAGAACGAAAATCACATTAAATCACCTCGAATAACTCAAAAGTCACTTCCATCACATCGAAAAGATACGCCGTCCAATCAGCCAGAAAGACTGATCAGGAATACGCCCGCTTGAGAGCAGGCAGGAAAGGGGGCACCTGTCTAAATATATGGCAAATCGCACTAGAATTCTCCGATTGATCTCAAGCCTAAGCTCGCCCTACGGTTAAGCTTGGCTTGGGGGGCAACTGTTTTGGACTGGGCCTCCGGTCCAACCCACTCGAAAATCACACGCTCGACGCAATCCATGGGTAGAGCAGATCAGCACTCGCATGCTCTGATCAAATGCCCAGATCGCTCTGTACTAATCTGACGGCTACTGATCATCCACTTAACAGTATATATAGAGATCCACCATTGACAAGGTAATTTATCTGACCCATATGTCATTTCTTGCTTTTTACTCACCCCACTGACTTGAGCGTTAGAGTGCAATTGCAGGTATACCCGAGTGGAGTATTGAAGGTGATCAACACGTGCAGAGCTACTTCGACTCTACCCTACGGACAGTCTACCACATATTACAAGTCAACAATATTCTTTGAGATCCATCTTTAAACCTTGTTTTTAGAGTCTATAACAAGTGCACCTTTATAAAATATTATTTTAAATATGAGTTGGGCTAGAACCGAGCATGGTAGTATAAAAAACAATTTCTTCATTACCTTTTAAAATATTAAAAAATGAAATCTATTAAAATATAAATCTATATTAAAAAAAATTGAATAATATATTTTTTTACCAAAAAAAACATATTTGCTACCCATAATAATAATAGCATCAATACCATATGTTATCATATTTCTTATTATGTGCACATTAAACAGTGATATAATAGTGTTTATCTTATTTGTATCTTATCTTATCTCTATACAAATTTTTTATATCATATATTGTCTCTATATCACATATGTTTACAAGAGTTGGTCTAAGTAGTAATTAGACTCGAATCTCACTTCAAAGTCTTGAATTCGAATTTTGGATGTGGTAAAAACTCTATTGGAAGGGATAACCAAACGCCAAAGAAAGTTGGATACTGCATTCAATCGGGTTCTCCGACGTAATTAGTCATCGACAAATTTACGCTTAGAACCCGAGTAGTAAATTTATCTTCTTTGTATCTTATCTTATCTCTATCCAAATTTTTATATCATATATTGTCTCTATATCACATATGTTTACAAGAGTTGGTCAATAGAATTGGACTCGAATCTCACTTCGCCGCCTTGGATTCGAATTTTGGATGTGTGGCTCTATTGGAAGGGAGAACCAAACGCCAAAGAAAGAGTGGATGACTGCACAATCAAGCTTCTCCGACATAAATTACCATCGACAAAAGTCATGAAATATACACACTAATGCATGATAATAAAAAAATGTCTACATCTTATCCTAACTATCAAGGGACTCTTTTGACAAGACAAGATCAAGGGACTCTTCAATAGAATCAATTCGAGTAGATTCAATCTGAGTTGTGCTAAAAATAGCCTTATCTGAATTTCTGCAACGAAACAAAGCATGAACTAAATCAATCAACACTGAAATCCAAAACCCGGACACACGCACACGAAGGCTTCAACGAGACACGTTGTTGCTTCTCATCTGAAAAATGTTGTCAATGTCAATCACCAACTTCATTAAATTTTCATGGTATCAAACAAAGCATGGAGGACAGTTTCAAATTCAAATAAAATAAATTATAAGTTTTTTTGTGTGAATAAAGTTACATATGTTTTTATCTCTATAAAATTGGATATTTTCAACAAAAAAATCTCTATAAAATTAGATAAATATTGATTTTTAATTTCATATAAATATTTATATATTTTAAATTTTTTATCCTCTAAAAATATATAAAGAAACTTTATTTTTGGTCTCTCACAAAAATACACTATTTTTATTAAAAACATGGACTAAAAATGAATAAGAATGTTATAGGTTTTGTCCAAAAAAAAATGTTATAGAACCGAAATAAAAAATTTATAATTTTTGTTGAGATCAAAAATAATTTATAAAGTGTTAAAATTAAAAGAGGAACTAGTATAGAGAAATATTTTATGAAATAAAATAAAAATATTAAATTATAATTATATTTTAGTTATTTAAAAATTATATATAAATGGTAAACTTAAAATTAGGTGAAATAAATGAAAAATATGCTAAGATTGATAGTGCTAAGAATTAAAAGGAATTTCCACTCATCATGTAATACCATCTACAAAATCCTAACCAAAGGTACTTATGAGTAGAATCGGCCTCTACTTAATACTCTATCTGGTCCATATTATAAGAAAAATTTTGGTACATATTTTTGTCCTAATTATAAGAAAAAGATACATTTTTCAAAACATATTAATTGTTAAAATTTCTTTTATACCCTATTTAATCTTAGATATAAGTTTTTTTTGGCAAACGAGATATAAGTTTATTAGAAAGTTACATAGTGAATATAAAAGCTTAATATTAAGGATATCCTTGTGATAAGACTTCAATTGCATTACATTTAATAACCTCATTGATTTTTGCATTTTTCTAAATTCTTCTTATAATAGGGATCAAATCAGATGTTTTCAAATACTTTCCTCCTAGAGAAAGGTTAGAGATAGCGTATCTTGCTCCAGAAAATTGTTCATACCATAAGGACATAAAGAAAAGAAATGTTTTTTTTTGACAAAAAGGAAAGAAATGTTTGATGGTATATAAAATAGACTTAATTATTAAGTTTTTAAATTAAAAAATATTGGTTTTGGATATAAAATGGTCCATTCATTAAATTGGAGTGTATCAAATAAATTGAAGTAGGGTTGGATTGGATTGATGTATATATCTTCTTGCGGTTAACGTGGCAGTTCAGGAACGTTTTCATTGCCACCTATGCACCATGCACTCTCTTCAAAACTCAACTCTAACACTTAGTTACACTACCAGTTTCGTTTCCTTTTACACCCACTTCCCTCTCCTCTCTCTCTCTCTCTCTCTCTCTCTGGTCTGTTCCACCGTTTATCTATTTCCCCTCTTTCCACGCACTGTAAGTGTTTGTTTATATGTTCATGTGATGATATTGTATTAATCTTTAAAAATAAGTGTTTGTTTATATCTCATTGTTTCCCACTCTTTTTACTTACTACTTCACTGCCTTCTTTTTTGCTTGATCATTTTGGGTTTGTTATATTTGAAAGATCCAATCTTTCTTTTTTATTTCTGTGTTGGTTGCTTAGATTTGCGATTTTGGTTCAAACTTATATTTTATTTTACTTTCTGATAATTTGGGTTGGGGTTTTGTTGGGGAAAGTTCGTTTCTATTGTGAATTCATGACTTGAGCTCATGGCCATGGATGATTTTCCAGGTTATGCTGGGATGATTCGTTTTTTAATATCAATTTTTACATTTTTATCCCGTATAGTCTTGTTATCTATCAGTCCTTGTTTGTGGAGGTGCCCTATTTGATCCTTTAATTTGTTTAAATCCCAATGCTGATATGTTTAGTGTTGTAAATAATTTATAAACCCTAAAGTAGAGTTTCCTCATCCAACACAGCAGAATTCTGCCAATTGTGCAGTAATTAAGTGCTTTTTGAGGTATAGCATTGAGACAATGGTTTGACAAAATGTAAGCCATAAATGCAAGTATTATACATCGTATTTATGGAGTTTATGAGGTATTGTCTGTTTTGGCCCAAGCTTTCTCAGTTTCATTTTTAATTAAGAGGCGTTTCACTTGGTTAAGGATTTGGGTGTTTATAAATTATTCGTGGTCCTAATTTCCAGGTAATGTGGACTTTTTTTATACCAAAACGGTAAGCTCCTGTTGGAGAGTTTGGGGAGTACTAAGAGCAAAGAACGAACTAACAACCTGGGATCACCAAGAGACTTGTCTTAGACACCACATCTCCACCCAAAACTTTAAGACTTTAGTTATATGGATAACCTCGGTTATATATTATTTATTTAGCTCCTTCCTAATCGATGTGGGACCAACCACTCACACTTGAATTTCAACACTTTCGAGTCAATCCTAAGGGTCTGTGTGGGGCCCATCTAATGCAGTAATGTTTGGGGCTTTTGATCTCAAATCCCAATATTGTTTTTTCGAGGTATTGTCCGCATTGACCTACTTGTGAGCCTTTACGATTTTGTTCTTAGTTAAAAGGCACTTTGGTGGGTTAGAGATGTGGGTGTTTATAAATTACCTTTGGTTTTGTTTCTCAAGTAATGGGAACTTTTTAATGCTACTATGCTATTTGTTTGGTAACATTTTAAAGCAGAATACTGCTCATGGGAATAGTTAATTTGACTCATTGATTCTGTTTTTTTTCTTCACGTGAATATATTGATATTGCAGGATACTGTGATAAACTACATCAGACAACATTATGGAACTTTTGAACCTGTAATAATTAAGGAGGAAGAGCACTCATTTTATTGATAAATGGCATTAATTTCTGAGCTAATGGCAAATGTAATATTCTTGGTGACAAGGGCTTTCTTCATACTTCAACTGGTATGCTTGTTTTCTATGAGAACAGCATTACTTGTCATTTGTACTTGGATTGAGTTGATCAGGAATGCAATAAGCTTCCATGTAAACATAATATTGGGAATTATCAAATGGACATTTGGGCTTATCCTCCTACCTGCAAGAGTTCTGAATGCCTATCAAAGGGAGAAGCAGGTTAGTTTTCATTCTTGTTTTATTTATGGCTTATGCGCCTTACGTAGACAGAATTTATTTTGTCCTAAACTATTAGATGATTAATTTGTGTTACAGGTTTTGGTATATGTACAATACCAATACAACTCATTTTGCTTGAACTCTTGTATAATAATTGAGTTTCAAAATTTTCCCTTTCCTAGTGCTGGATGCATTGGCCCTCTAGGCTGGAACTGGAGCTTAATGGATAAGCTTTAGGTGTTGAAGATTTATCACTAAATATAGAATGAAGATCAGATTAGATTAACCTTCTCACTGAAACAATAAGTTAAAGACTGTCATACAAAGTAGAAAAAGTGAGGCTGCTTACGCGTTTCTATTGGAATTTGAGTTAGGAGTAACTCATCCTTACAAAACCAGCTTGTAGAATGAGGGATGCCTCCTTCTTATAAATTCATTTTCAGACTATATCACATCCGATATGAGACTTTTAACACACTCCCTCACGTCCAGAACTGGACAACAGGAGTGTGACTCGAGTGGCCCAACAAATCTTGGATAGACTCTATTACCATATTGGAATTTGAGTTGTGTCTTATTCAACCCTACAAAATCGGCTTTTAGAGTGAGGGATCCTCTCTCTTATAAACTCATTTTTGTACAATATCACATCTGATATAGGACTCTTAAAGAGATTGGAAAAAGAAAGAATAGAGAAAAGAAGCTAGGGGAGGGGTGGGGCACTAAGCTTAAGTACATGTAAACTTTTGGTTTATGAGGTTGGCAAAACGCATTGGCTGAAGATTATTCAAAACTATTGTGAGTATGACTCTATGTACGTTGCTTATTGTGTCTATCCTTATATCAATGAGTGTCTATCCTCTTAGGATTTTAAGAAAGATCTTGGCCTCCAAAGTCAATCTCAAACTACACCAAATATCCCTAATCTTCTAGTTCTCTTCCAATCTCTTTACAGGCTATCTCTGCCATGTTGTAGTAGTATTCTAACTAACAATCACTAACTGTAACTCCTAACTAACAGAAACCAGCCCATTGGGCTTGCCTGACATTATGCAGCTGGAACTTAAGCTACATCAAATGCAGACTGAACTGTTGAATCTAGAGTGGGATCAGAGGAAACTTAAAGAACATTACCAAATTGCTGTCAAAGAATGTAAAATGATGGAGATGCTACTGTCAGAGCTTGAAGAGGAGCATGATATTGCCATTACAAATATTCAAAAGTTAGAGGCAAAGGTAAATATTTTATATCCATGTGCGTGCTGTATATCTCACATATCTATTTAACTGTCGTGGTGACCTGTAGGTTGGAATTCACCACTTGTTTGAAAGCCCTTTACTGTTGAGCTTATAATACTTTTTTTGCTAGCATAAGGAAAACTTTATGCTGTATGTTGAAAGTATTTAATGCTAAATTCTTAATAAAATGAAATGCTTAAGAGGATTTATGTTTCTTAATTACCTTTTCCTTATTTGGTACTTTGTTATTTATGCTTCGTTGACAGTTACGGGTTCAGATAAACGAAAATCTTCGGCTCAGAGAAATTCGGGGAAAGGATTACTGGAACAACAAAGATCAAAACACCGTCAATGGCCGAAACATCGACGACGGCTCTCCTACCCTGCCCTGGAAATCCAGTTATAGTGGGAGTGGAGTTTCCCTTCAAGATCTTCTGATACACAAAGATGGTTATGAAGATAAGACCAAAACTAAAACTGAGTTACTCAAACTCATAAAATCTGGACCAAAATCCGGGCCCATTTCCGCAGTTAAACCTGAACCAACTTCAAAAGACATAGAACTAAGTGAAAAACTTGATCATTGTCGAGATGTTGCGATTTCACAATCAATTTTCAGTGCCATTATGTCACTTGCCGTTGGAGTTACTATATGGGAAGCTGAGGACTCTTGCATGCCACTTATTGCAGCTCTCTTTGCAGTAGTATGCATGTCTATGAAGAGTGTAGTTCAGTTTTTCTTCACTATTAAAAATAAACCTGCATCTGATGCAGTTGCACTTTTAAGCTTCAATTGGTTCATTCTTGGCACTTTAACATACCCTACTCTACCAAGGGTTGCACATATGATGGCTCCACTTGTGTTACGGTTTGCAGACCAAACTATGAGCCGGTTTGGTCTTTTATCTTTGGTTTGATATTGCTTTTGTTTCAGTTTGTGTTCTTTTATGTGCAGTAAAATCTGAAGAGTTTCTTCTTGTGGTGTAAGTTTCTTTGTTGTTGTGCAATATGAGGAATCTTTGTAATTTTGTAATTTTTGTAATTTGATTGTCTGTGATTATTTTATCTTTTGTTTTTTTAAGTTTCCAACATTTAAACATGAAAAGTAGAAAGGATAGTGAATTTGATTGTCTGTGCTGATATATTTCAGCCAACAACGTTTGTTACAATAGTGAGTGTCGGTCTAAAGCTAAAACTCTGGTTGAGATCTGTTTTCTTAAAGTGAGAAATTTAAATTTGATTTTATTGTCATATATGATGTATTTTAACTTTATAAAAGTTAATCACAAGTACTTTTTTATGGGCTAAAGTTGTTGAGACTTAAATAGCTTTTATCTTCGGGTCACCTAAAATAGCAAATGGTTATTTTACATGAATGTCTAAACAACACACATTGAATTGATTGAAACATATTAGGTAGGGATTTGACTGCTCTGTTTCAAGATGAGGTTGAGGTCCCATGTAGGATTTGGATACATCTGATTTTTCTATGATGAGAAAATGTAGTCGTTGTGCCAACTAAGGCACAAATAAAGTTAGTCCAGTAGAAACTCAAGATAGACGATTTGAGTCGACTTTCAAATTTAATCAACGTCTCGACTTCGAGCCAGTGCAATCTACGCGTGCGGTAATATTTAATCTCTTGAGAGTTTTGTCACATATTGTGATTCTACCCGACTCGAGGGATTAGTCTCTGCACTTGTGCGCAGAGGGTACTCGATTTATACAAACAAAAAAAGTTAGTCTAGTTGATACTTCCCCCGTCTCATTTTAAGTGCTTCTTTTGCAATATTATTTTGCCTCAAATTATTCGTCACTTTAGAGTACTAATGCAATATTTATTGAGAGTGTTTCAAAGAGACCGTTGCAAACACTTCTCTTTTCACTAATATATATATATATATATATATATATATATATATATATATATATATATATATCTCTTATCTCAACTCACCTAACGATTCAACTAAAGTTCAATACTATTAATAAGGGTATTTTTGTAAATGAAATTCATTATTTTTTTAAAAATTGGGCATAACTCAAATATGACACTTAAAATGAGAGGAGGGAGTAACGATTTGGTCTATATCTTAGAAGAACATGAGCTTATATCTCATTGTATTGAAGCAGCGATGGTGAAGAGCTATGAAACCCCGATAATTCAAAATAGCCACGCACTGCATCCGATAATCGACACGTGTCGGATACTTCGAGATCACGATCCCGAGAGTATCCTAGAATTTATGTTTATTTTTAAATAAAAAAAGACCAGACACTTACCCGATACTTACTGGATACTTACCGGATACATATCCGGCTGAGAGTATCCTAGAATTTATATTTATTTTAAATCAAAAAACAATCAAATACTTACTCTTTTATCCTTATTGTTTTGGTCGAGACCAGAATATCCACTACCGAACGCATTGACTAATCCCCTCGTTAGTACTCTTTTATCTTTTTGTGACATGTTCGTAGGAGGACAAATAAAAATGGGTGGGGAAAAGACATTTAACTATGCTTACTTATTTTTTTGGGTTACTGTGTCATTGGTGCACAATTTCCACCAGCTTTGCCGATGACTAATCTACGCCAGGGAACTTGGCTGGCCGCAAGTACTCGGCAAACTCGTGTGGTTCTCTCCTCTAAATAGAGTTTTTGTCACACTCAATATTCGAACCCGAAACCTTGGGGTGGAATCCGAGACCAGTTACCACTCGGACCAATCCTTGTTGGTACTATTCTTACTTATTTTTGATCAAAAGTATCTTTATGTTTTATATTTTTAAATTTTAATTTAATTTTTTATTAAAGTATCCCTGCCGTATCGTATCCTGATTTTCTAAATTTTCCCGTATCCACGTACCGTGTTGTATCGTATCCTGTATCGTATCCCGTATCCGGGCTTCATAGGTGAATAGGCTTTTTGAGTTTTTTTTAAATAAACAAATAACAATTTATTTAATCTCAGCCATTCAAATGTTTTAAAGCCATGTGTCATGCTCTTAATAAAAGTAATGGAGATCTCCATTACTTAGACTAATGGAGATGATCCACACTCGAATTAAAGAGAAAGATAATTGAATTGAAAAAAATATATTAAATACTGGCCAAAAGCTGCCATTTTTTTTTTCTTTTAGGGGCATTTTTATCAATTGACCCATAAAATTGCACATGTATCAATCTTGTAGTTGCACTAAAAAGGTCAATTTGGTGACACTTGATTTTATTATAGTAGATTGCCGCTCCTATTTGACATAAAAATTGTTATTAATATTTGAAAGTAGGTTCAGATTGGATTGAAGAGAGAGAGAGAGAAAGAATTGAATTGAAAACAATAACATTATTATATTTCAGATCAATTTTATAATTTATATCAATCTAGAAAAACAAAACAAACATATTTAAAAGTAAGAATATTAATTATTTTGACATTAAAAATTGAAGTGGATTGAAGAAATATATATATATATATATATATATATATATATATATATATATAGAGAGAGAGAGAGAGAGAGAGAGAGAGAGAGAGAATTGAATTGAAAAAATAGGATAAGGTTATTTTGCCTTTTTTATTTTTTGATATTTTAAAATTAGGATAAGATTGAATTGAAGAGGGAGAGAGAGAATTGAATGGAAAAAAAATATTAAATGTGAAAAGCTACATTCTGATTGAACTGAATTGAAAAGAAAAAAAGAATTGAAGTGGAAAATAATAATAATAATAATAATAATAATAAAAGCTAGGATAAGATTGAACTATAGAGAGATAATTCAATTGAAAAAAATATTTTAAAAGTTGACTAAAAGCTGCCATTTTTGTCTTTTAGAGTCGTTTTTACCAACTTGCCCAAAAAACTGCACACGTGTCAATCTTGTAGTTGCACTAACAACGTCAATTTACTCACACTTGATTTTATTATAGTAGATTTTACATCAATCTAGAAAAACAAAACAAACATGTTTAAAAGTAAAAGTAATAATTACTTTGACATTAAAAGTTGAAGTGGGTTGAAGAGAGAGAGAGAGAGAGAGAGAGAGAGAGAGTGAATTGAATTGAATTGAAAAAATGATAAGATTATTTTGCCTTTTTCTTTTTTTGATGTTTTAAAGCTAGGATAAGATTGAATTGAAGAAGGAGAGAGAGAATTGAATTGAAAAATATATTAAATGTGAAATGCTAGATTCAGATTGAACTGAATTGAAGATAGAAAAAGAATTGAATTGAAAAAAAGTATAGAGAGCGATAATTTAATTAAAAAAATATTTTAAAAGCTGACTAAAAGCTTCCATTTTTGTCTTTGAGAGGCTTTTTTACCAACATGCCCATAAAACTGCACGCGTGTCAATCTTATAGTTACACTAAAAACGTCAATTTACTCACACTTGATTTTACTATAGTAGATTTACATCAATCTAGAAAAACAAAACAAACATGTTTAAAAGTAAAGTAATAATTATTTTGACATTAAAAGTTGAAGTGGGTTGAAGAGAGAGAGAGAGAGAGAAAGAGTGTGTGTGAGTACTGAATTGAATTGAAAAAATTGATAAGATTATTTTGCTTTTTTTTATATATTTTAAAGCTAGGATAAGATTGAATTGAAGAGGGAGAGAGAGAACTGAATTGAAAAAATATATTAAAGGTAAAATGCTAGATTCAGATTGAACTGAATTGAAGACAGAAAAAGAATTGAATTGGAAAAAAATATAGAGAGAGATAATTTAATTGAAAAAATATTTTAAAACCTGACTAAAAGCTGCCATTTTTGTCTTTTAGAGGCATTTTTACCAAGTTGCCCATAAAACTGCACACGTGTCAATCTTGTAGTTGCCTTAAAAATATCAATTTACTCACACTTGATTTTATTATAGTAGATTTACATCAATCTAGAAAAACAAAACAAACATATTTAAAATTAAAAGAAATAATTATTTTGACATTAAAAATTGAAGTGGGTTGAAGAGAGAGTGAGAGAGAGAGAGAGAGAGAGAGAATTGAATTAAATTGAATTGAAAAAATCATAAGATTATTTTTCCTTTTTCTTTTTTTATATTTTAAAGCTAGGATAAAATTAAATTGAAGAGGGAGAGAGAGAATTGAATTGAACAAATATATTAAAGTTAGATTTTGATTGAATTGAAGAGAGAAAACGAATTGAATTGGGAAAAAAATATTAAAAGATAAGATTGAATTATAGAGAGATAAATGAATTAAAATATATTAAAAGCTGACTAAAAGCTTTCTTTTTTGTCTTTTAGTGGCGTTTTTACCAATTTGCCCATAAGATTGAGTTGAAGAAAAAATACATTTAATATTTCATTTCAATTTTATAATTTACATCAATTTTGAAAAACAAAACAAACATATTTAAAAGTAAAAATAATAATAATTATTTTGACATTAAAAATTGAAGTGGATTGATGAGAGAGAGAGAGAGAATTGAATTGAAAAAAAATAGGATAAAATTATTTTGCCTTTTTTTTTTATATTTTAAAGCCAGAATAAGATTGAATTTAAGAGGAAGAGAGATAATTGAATTGAAAAAATATATTAAATGTGAAACGCTAGATTCATATTAAAGTGAATTGATCGAAGACAGAAAAAGAATTGAATTGGTAATATATATATAAAGAGAGAGAGAGAGAGAGAGAGAGAATTTAATTGAAAAAATATTTCAAAAGTTGTCATTTTTGTCTTTTAGAGGTATTTTTACCAACTTCCTCATAAAACTGCACACGTGTCAATCTTGTAGTTGCACTAAAAATGTCAATTTACTCACACTTGATTTTATCATAGTAGATTTATTATATCAATCTAGAAAAACAAAACAAACATATTTAAAAGTAAAAGTAATAATGAAGTGGCCGGGTGGCTTATTATACAATACAAACATATTTAATTATTTTATCACTGGGGATCGAACCTAGTACTAGCCGAGTAAGGCTTATTTTGATCTGCCTAAAGCAGCATGAAAATTTAGTGCAAGGTTAACCTAATTTTAATAAACATATACTATATCTTATAACTAGATATTTTCATCCCACTTTGTCACTCCTGTCACATCTTTCTATTATTCAATTTAGAAGTGGGTGGTCCTCACAAAGGGACCAATATATCTTTTATAATGTTTTGTCATTTGTCCTAACTACGTCAACGACATATATATCTTTTTAGGGGCAGAACAAAGCACAAACATTAATTTAAGTTGGTATTTAGCTTTTCCACAAGCATATGCCTATAATCAAAGGATGTGCACTGTTTTAGGATAATTCCATGAAAAAAGACAATGAACGAATTTATTTAGTCAAATATTATTTAGGTATGAAGCTTTTGCAAATAATATATAACCTTTGTGCTATTAGAATAAGATGAAGGAATTTTGTAGTTATGTGCAACCTACTAGGCTACTTGTAGCATATATTCTATTTATATACTATTATATGTCAGCCCTATTACCTTTCTCATTCGAAAAGCATTGTCTAGTGGGGAATATGGAGGCTGAACTTAGCAAAGTACTAGAGCACTATTTTTACCAGTTCAGCAACAATAAATAAGTCGAAATTAGGGTTACATTCCCTTTCTTCTCTATTTGACATTGTACATGTCCAGGTGCATGTTTACAAAAAAATTCTTGAATAAATTTGGGTGTATTATTAAGTCAATCACAAAATAAATTATGGGAAATGCTACTATACCTCACGAACCTTTGCGAATTGCTCTCAATGACTAAGTGTGTGTTTGGACATCCATGTTTTCGCGGTGAATACTCACATCAAGCTAGAAGCAATAACTAGTAGCTTCTTTATTTCTGTGGCAATATCAATCTAAACGTACGTATATGGCAATATCACCGTGTTCCCAAATGAGTACTAAATAGAGATGATTTTTGTCAAATCGATCTGAATAAAATCGGCTTTCGGTGTTTCTTATAAAGTGACATCGGTCACTTTGCAAGGTTTTGAAAATGGTGTATATAGTAGTCCTCATAAATTATAATAAATTGTAATAATTGTCTTTTTAATTGATAAGATTAATTGGAACACACAATTCATATGCATGCATTGGGTTCATCCAAACTAGTTTAGTAAATTATTTCATGCAAATATTCCCATGTTTATTGCATGCATACTAGGTCTTGTGGTTGGTTCCAGACAATTTCCAATAACTGCAGTAAATATCAAACATTGAATAGTCAAAGTTGGGTGTCAAAAGGAAAGTGTTGGTAGCTGTTAAATTGGAAAAAGTAGAGACAACGGTGCTTAACTTTGTTTTTTTTCATCCAAACTTATTTCCGCACAAAGGTTGTTTTCATAACAACTGGTGATGATTTTTGTAACAACTAGTATTAGACCTCGGTTAAACGAGTTTTGACAAAAAAAGTGCGGTCATTGTATTAATACTGGTCGTAGTACTATTCATACATCAGTGAATAAATGTTTTTTTTTTACTTTTTTGACGGGTGATTCTAAGGTGAAATAGCAAATTAAATCTTTCACCGGTGAGCCACTAAAATTGACCGTTGGATGTAGTTTAAAAATTTATCAATTGTTGAGATTTAATATTGGTTGATTCAATATTAACCATTCATAGCATTTTAAACAACATTCAACGGTCAATTTTAGTGGTTCACCAGTGAAAGATTTAATTTGCTCTTTCACCCTAGAATCACCCTTTTTTGACACATCACCATTTTTATTTTATTTATCATTTTTTAATTCTACCTTTTCTTCATTTCTCACTCACTCTCTTTCAATTTCACATTTCCCAATATTTCATATTTCTTACACATCTATTATTAGTGGCCTCACACCCTTTATTTAAAAATATTTCTTTTCCCAAATTTTTTTAATCCACTATATAATCTAATATATTTAAATTAATATTAAATAATCTACAATTTACTCCTATTTACTATCTAACCTAAAATCTATTTATCTATTTATACAAACAAACCACATGCACTTAATCTATTTATACAAACAAACCACATTTAAATTACTCAAACAAGTCTCCCTATTTATTTGACAAATCATCTGACTAAGGACAACATTGTAATTTACTATCATATTTTTATCAAATTTCTTCTCTCAATGGATTTTCTTCTTACTCCCACTTTTTTCCAACTTTCTCTTACATTTTTTTCAAAATTCAAAATTAAAATTAAACTCACCAACTTTCTTTACCCACTATCTACTAATCTAATATCTATTTATACAAACAAGTCATACTTAAATTACTCAGACAAGTTTCCCTATTTATTTGACAACTCATCTAACTAAGGGCAACATTGTAATTTACTATCACGTTCTTTACAAATTTATTCTCCCAATGCACTTTCTTCTCACTCCTATTTTTTTTTAACTTTCCCCTCTTTATTTTTCTTCAAATTAAATATCGAAATTCAAATCAAATCAAATCTACTAATAAACTAAAATAATCAATCTAAACTACGAGATAACTGCACTAATATATAAAAACACGAGATAACTTCACTGATATATAAAAACACGATATTAATATATCAAAAAAAGGAAAACTTAATGATCAAGCTTCAACTCATCGATTAATATTTAAAACATCGGATAATCAGATCGATATATAAAAAACACGTGATAACTATAATCGATATATAAAAGAACACGGATAATCGTGACCGATATATTTGATAATCTACTATCTATCTTTTACTATCTACTATAATGTACTAATCAACTAAAATAATCAATTGAAACTATGAGATAACTGCACTGATATAAAAAAACATGGGATAACTATACTAATATGTAAAAAAAAAAACACAAGATAACAACAATGATATGTATAAAAACACGGGATAACTGCACTGATATATAAAAAACACTTCATAGAAATATTTGATAATCTACCATCTATCCGTTCGCATCTACTATAATCTATTAATCAACTAAAAATAATCAATTGAAACTATGAGATAACTTCAATGATATATTAAAAACACGTGATAACTTTATTGAAATATAAAAAAAAACACGGGATAATTGCAATGATGTATGTAAAAACACGATATAAATTTCAACCGATATAAGACACGGGATAACAACACCGTACAAATAATATATAAAAAGAACACGGGATAAATGCACAGATTGTTTTTAAATAATACTTTTATATTTTTAGATTTTAATATTTATCTAATTTTTTACTTGAGACTCATTTTTTAACTTTAAATTTGTCTTTTTTTTCACAGTCTTTGTCAGCATTATTTAAATTATGTACAAATTGCTCACGAAAAAGAATATATGCGAAGACCGCGTATACGCACGGTATGCTACTAGTTGAAAGGTAAACTTAGGATGATTACAACAAAGATTCTGACAAAGAAACCAACGCATCTAGTATGAGCAATGAAGGTCGGGAGAAAATGGATCTGAAATCAGTAAGTGACATTCGGCTATGCATGGCCATAAATGTACTTGCCAATGTGCAAGGAACTCTGGGAGAAGCTTGAGGATACCAGACGAAAAGTCTCTAATTAAGTGTATCTCGAATAACAATTTCATACGCTGTGAATGAGTGAAGACACAACAATCCCAGATGATTTGAGTGTTCTCAATAGGATTGACTCGATCTGAACTAGAAACACTAGGAGTTCAAATAGATGATGAACATAAGGCTTTGAGGCTTATTGGTCTCTTCCATCTTTATGAACATATGAAGCCAATATTAATTCACAGGTAGGAGGAGATATTCTTTTCTGAAGTTACTGGTAAACTCCTTTTAGAGAAGAAAATGCTGAGTGAAAGAAATATATTTCACACATGAAAAATCAGCGTTCGTAGAAGGAAATTGGAAGAATATGAATAACTCACCAAAGAAAATCTTGTATGATGAAACAGGTCCAGAAAATTTCTCCAAAGATAACGTAAATAGATTTTCTCTTGCCTTTGCAAGAGTTGAATATATATGACGATGTCCTATGATGCCTGTTAAAAGCATGAACATCCTTGGAATGACAGATACCAGAAAAAATGATGTGTTCTATTTGCGGGTCCATAATTACGCACGTGGAACTAGTTTCACGGTTGTACAACGTGCTGGAAAAGGTAAAATCATGAGAAATCTGAACAATGTTATCTAGAGCTTCTACTTGTGTACCAGAGGTAAAATCATGAGAAATATGAACAATGTTATATTGAGTCCTCCACTCAACCTCCCACTATAAGGTTAGATTCTCTAAATGTTTATGAGTCTGGTGCTACTTCAAATCCAGTGGTAGCATCTGACATGGGAATATTAGGAAAGTATTGGGGTGATGTATCAGATGATAATGTTGATCCTATGCTAAATGCCTCAGAGACCGCTGCTACTTCTAACTCAGTAGTAGCATCGGATATGAGATTCTTAAGAAAGCTTTGGGGTGGTGTGTCAGATGACATTGGTGATCCTGTGACTACTGATACTTTCGAACCAGATGTATCCAAGACCCAAAAGAAGAAATTGCGGCAAAAAAAGAATTTGGTCGTTTGATATAATACTCAGTCAAAGGCAAATTCTGTCTCTGTCTCTTTTTGATCTGGTTATTGTACTTTAGTCATCTAAACAGTCTCATCATTTGTCTTTAGAAAGGATTGTTTTAGGGATCTTCAAGGTTCTCTATTATTGTTTTGACTTTGTTTTCCTCTCCTGCTAAGGGTATTGGCCTAGTTCCCCCTTGGCTCTCTTGCTTTTTTCTCCCTTTTTAATTAATTCAGGGGGAAGTACTTTTTTTCCTTCTTGATATTCTAACATAGAAAAGTTTTAACGAGGCTTCTTTCAATAATAATAAAACAACAATGCTATATGGTACGAGATATGTTTGACGAAAGCTAAGAATGTTGAGTTGTCAAAATCTTGATAAATGTAACACCGACTTTCATAACAAGACATGGAGATATTTGCATGTTGTGGCACGTCAATTCGTTGCATTCTTTTCCCTTCCTTCTATTTGCCTAAAAAAATCGTTGGTTTCCTTTCGTAACTTTGATCATTTCTCTTGTTAAAATATCATAAAACTAATTTTTTAATATATTTAATTAAATAAATTACACATATCTTAATTGCCTTTTTAAGATGATTTCATATTTTAAAATTGATAAATAACAAGTTCAGGGTCAATGTTGTTGAATATATCTCTCTTAATATTAGTCACTAGAGAATAGAGATTGGTTCATCCATATAAATTGAGTGATATAATCCAATAGTGTTGCAAATTGCAATAAACTAAATTTAGGAGTTTGTGTGCAAATTTTAAAACTGAGGGAAACACTATTTGTGAGCAATATATTTCCCCTTTCGCGAAAGAGTGAGAGAAACTTAAACACTGTTGCAGGCTTTAGGTGCTGAAAAACATCATAATTATGCTGATAAAGTTATGGACAGCAATCGTTGTAACTACTTTTATTTGTTCCTAAGATGCTGGGTACAGATAGGGTTCTCCAGAAGTAACCAAAGAAAAGACCATGTCAATGATAGTATGATTGAAGATGTTACAATTCAGGTGCGATAGATAGTGTCGTTTCATAGGTAGAATATTTAGTACAAAGATCCTCCCGAAATAGCCAACAATATCCACTGCTTCTGCCAGTTGTTGTAGCTAAGGATATTATTCTCATTCTAGTCTCCAATTACGACATTACCCTTTACTAGTACTATTATATGCAGCGTGAGCGTAGTGTATGTCATTGGCTTTATTGCTATGATGATAATGATTCTCTCTTTAAAGGAAATTGTTTTGTCATTCATACTTCTATTTTAACCATCTCGGTTCAATGATTTAATTTATCTTGAAACACGGGAGGTCAATCTAATGATCTTGAATTCGATTTTTGTGGTGGACAAATTTTATGTTGATTAGTGTCAAATTTAATTCTAAGCACAAGTGAATATTTGTCTTTCATTAAAACATTAGAACACTCCGTGGTAGCCAGTAATGTCTGGAACAAAAAAAACTGCAACTTTAATTAGGTCTGGTTAGTTTCTTTTCTTTTTCTAAAATTTTACGGCCATAATAGCCTAATAGATATTGGCAAACTAATATCAACATGAATATCAATATAGGCTAATAGACGTTGGCAAACTAATTAATATCAACATGAATATCAATATTAATATCGTTGTCAAATACAATTAAAAATGAGGCTTATTGAATATTGTTCTGTACATTGTTGTCTTTTTGGGTTAATGTGAGACTACAGTTGCTACACTACAAGAAATTTGCTCGTTTCCGACGAAAAAATCTGTCACAAAAGAAGCAAATTCCGTTGCAACTGGTCATTTCCGACAGACAAAATTTCGTCGCAAACGCTTTCCGACGGATTTTTCGGTCACAAATCCGTTGCAAACTCGTCGCAAATCATTTCCGACGGAAATTTTCATCGAAAATTCATCTGGACTTAAAAAAAATTAAATCATACAATAAGCCAAACAAGTAGTTTTTTTTTTAAAAAAAAATACTGGCAGATACACACAACATACGTAATATTTTGTCAGAAAGAAGCTCAAAACATGAACATGCAACAGAAAAACCAAATAGGTATACCTGAATCCCAAGTAAGAGTGAAGATTAGTCTTTCATTGAAAACGTTGGACACTTTGTGGTAGCCAAGAATGTCTGAGCAAAAAAAAACTGCAACGTTTAGGTCTAGTTAGTTTATTCTCTTTTTCTAAAATTTTACGGGCTTAATAGGCTAATAGACATTGGCAAACTAATATCAACATGAATACCAATATTAATATCATTGTCAAATACAATTAAGAATGAGGCTATTGTTTTGTAACTTGTTCTTTTTGGGTTGATCCGAGACTGCAATTAGTAGTGCTCCTGTCGGGTCAGATCTCCGTGTGTTTTGAGCGACAAGGGGTACCTGCAAAGACACATCGACGCTCAAGTCAGTAGAGAATCGTGGAGTATGCAGGAAATGGGTAATCCATACCTTTTGTGGCTATGTGAGACCGTATTTATAGGGGTCCGTGTTGGCTCTGAGCCGTTGGATCATTTGGGTGAGTCTGAGCTGTCGAGGATTGATGAATAGGGCCTTGTATGTAGATCTAAGGAATTTGGTTGTCTATGTCCAATTAAGCGCATGGACCTCATAGCCCAATATGAAATGCAAGGTCATGGACGTGGATCTTGGTCATTGAGTTGATCCGGGTTCAATGCATTTAGTGGGTCTCGTGGCTTAGTCCAGAACAAATGTTATTCCAATAATTCAAAGCGAGTGGATTTTATCTTTTAAAAAAATAAAAAGAGTGGATTCTCAATTACCTACTACCAATCCTATATTAATATGAAATTTATAATAATTAATAATATATCCCAAACTTCCTTCAAAAATATATATATCCCAAACAATTGCAATAAGGAAAAAAATAAACCATGAGGACAAAAGAACTATGTAATGCTCACATACAAAATTCAACAAAGAAATAGAGGAATGATGTCAATTGTATTGATAGAGTAGTACAATACATCAACACACTTTGGATTGAAGCGCAAAGTGCGCGAAATGCACAATCAGAAAGAAGGAATAGCAGAGTACAGAGAGGGTAAAGTTCAGATTACACAAAAGCCAAATTATTTCTCTCTCTCACGCATTACTTAAGGTAGTATTCACGCAACCTCACGTTCTCGGTCGCGTTCTCACGCTCTTTTCTCACGCCCGAACATCACGTTGGTTGTGAATTGTGGAATTCTCTCCACTACCTGATGCCACGTCAGCTTCCTTTTGTCCTCTAGCTCCATTCATTACAATACCATCCCCTTTAAAATGAATCTTGTCCTCAAGATTGAAAAGAGGGTAATGCTTCTTGAACTCTTCAATTGATTCCCAAGTAGCAGCATCTTGGTCTTCATCCTCCCATAATATTAACGCCTGCTGAACTTGGTCCCCATTCTTCATCACGGTTCTGGTTTGCAGCACCTCCTTTGGACTCAAAACTGGTCCCAACTCAGTGGTAGTTAGAGGCAATGGCAAGTAAGGAGATGAGAGTGCTCCATGAAAAGCCTTCAACTGCGAGACATGAAACACAGAGTGGATTTTGGCTTCAGCAGGCAGCTGTACTTTATAAGCAACTGGACCAACCTTCTGTATGACAGTAAAGGGACCAAAATAGCGCATTGCTAACTTGTTGTTCTTCCTTAAAGCAACAGAATGTTGTCTATAAGGTTGGAGCTTGACCAACACAGCATCCCCCACTTGAAAATGAACATCAATACGTTTCTTATCCGCTTGTATCTTCATGCGCTGTTGAGCTTTGTTCAAATTACATTTTAACTGCTGCAAAATAATGTCTCTGTCAGCTAGTTGCTTCCCTGCTTCTGATGCATCTGAGGCTGCATAAGTGCCCTTGATCAATGTGGGAGGGTCCCTGCCATATAATGCTCGAAAAGGAGTCATGCCCAAGCTTGTATGGAAAGCTGAATTATACCAATATTCAAATTTGAAGCTAACACTTTAAAACCAAGACTTAGGATTCTCAAAAGTGAAGCAACGCAAATACATCTCTAAACACTGCTCAATATCTCTCGATTGGCCATCGATTTGTGGATGATAAGCGTAAGACATAGCCAATGTGGTACCTTGTAACTTAAACAGTTCTTTCCAAAAAGCACTTGTGAAAACCTTATCTCTATCTGACACAATAGATTTAGGAACGCCATGCAATTTCACAATATAAGTCATGAATGCCTCAGCCACACTCTTGCTAGTGTAATCTGTTTTCATAGCTACAAAGTGTGCATACTTTGATAATCTATCTACAACAACCATGATGACATTAAATCCATAAGAAGTAGGCAAACCTGTGATGAAGTCCATCGCAACATCCTCCCAAACTTGATTTGGCACAGGTAAAGGATTTAATAACCCCGCAGGCAGAGTGTTTGCAGCTTTAGCTTGTTGACATATAACACAATGTTTGATAAATTGTTTCACATCATTTTTCAGAGAGGGCCAATAAAACTGTCTTTGTGATTCTCGCGGCGAGCTTTGTAATGCCTGCATGACCTCCTATAGGCGAACTGTGGTACTCTCGCAAGATCTGCTGCATAATTGTATCCTCCTTGGGAATAACTAACTTGGACTTCCAATATAATAAACCATCTCTAACACTGTATGCAGAATTTTGCTCCTTACCCGAGCTGATTGCTTCAATTATAGGCTGCCATTGTGTATCTTTGTTCACCGCTCCATCCGAGTTCATCCAAGAATTTTGCTTGAGGTTCTGACCAAGCCATAAATAATACTCTAGACAAAGCATCAGCTGCCACATTTTCCTTCCCTGGCTTATATTCAATCTTGAAATCATATCCCATAAATTTATGGAGCCATGCTTCACGCTCCGGTGTTTGGGGGGCCCGATCCAATAAACTCCTCAAGCTCTTTTGATCGGTCTTGATAATAAATTGGTGTCCTAGCAAGTAGTGTCCGAACTTTGCTAATGCCTCGCAATAGCAAACAATTCTCTAGTATACGCCGATCGCTTTTTTGCATTCGCGAACCATCTTCTTCGAGAAATAAGCAATTGGGTGGCCTTGTTGACTAAGGACAAAGACCTACAAAGAACACCGATGCATCAGTTTCCAATGTAAATGGTTCTTTAAAGTTGGGTAGAGCAAGTACAGGAGCTGAAGTTATAGCCAACTTCAAAGCCCGAAATGATGTCTCGCCTCTCGTGGACCATTTGAATGCCTCCTTCTTCAATAAATCGGTCCAATGGGCTCGCACCTTTGCATAACCTTTGATGAATCGTCGGTAATAACCTGTGAGACCTAGGAACCCCCTCAGTTGCTTGATATTGCTTGGTGTCGGCCAGTCAATCACTGCTTGAACCTTTAGCTGATCCATAGCAACACCAGTACCCGAAACCTTGTGTCCAAGATATTCAACCTCCATTAACCCAAAAGAGCATTTAGACAAGCGAGCATACAATTGATGATTCTTTAGTGTCTGCAAAACTAACTCAAGGTGAGCTAAATGAGTATGCCAAGAAGGGCTATACACTAAGATATCATCAAAAAAAACTAAAACAAATTTCCTAAGTTCTTTTTGGAAAATTTGATTCATGAGACTCTGAAATGTAGCTGGGGCATTGGTAAGCCCAAATGGCATAACAAGCCATTCATAATGACCATGGTGTGTTCTAAAAGCAGACTTATGTCTGTCCTCTGGCTGTAATAGAATCTGGTGGTAACCAGCCCGAAGATCAAGTTTAGAAAAGAATTGAGCTCCATACAACTCATCAAGTAACTCGTCAACTGTAGGCATTGGAAAGGAATCCTTCACAGTAATAGCATTAAGAGCCCGGTAATCAGTGCAGAACCTCCATTTTCCATCCTTCTTCTTCACTAACACAATAGGAGATGAAAAAGGGCTATTGCTAGGTTGAATAATGCCCTGGTCTAGCATTTCTTGTACCATGGTCTCTATTTGCTCTTTCTGACTATGAGGGTACCTATATGGACGCACTTTCACTGGCTTAGCACCTTCAATCAAAGGAATTGAATGGTTTTGAGGCCGATCAGGAGGTAGACCCGAAGGAGTGTGAAACACTACCCTGTAGATATGCAACAAAGATGCTAGTTCTGGCTCCATATTTGTAGGAAGCTCAATTAACACATCATCTGGTGTAACAGGACTGACTTGTTGAATTGAAAAACACTCAGAGATAGAATCTGTACTATGCATTCTCCTTAGCTGATGGAACTGTGCCTGAATAGGAGCTGCTGATTTCTCTCCCTGCAGTTGTCACAAACTCTCGCTCGATTAAAAACTTGATCACAAAGAAATGCATAATCAGCCAAGTGTGGTCCAAGTGTTGCAAGCCAAGCTGAACCCAAGATCAAATCTGCTCCTACCACAGGAAGCAAATATACCGGTAGTTGTAACTCTTGACCTTGCACGTGAACTGATAATTGAGGAATCCAGCCCTCGGTTTTCATAGCTTCCCCATTCCCAATCAACACTCTAAAATTGGGTGATGCTTCCACAGGTAATTTCAAAAATTGTGCCACTCTAGGCTGAAGAAAATTTTCTGAGCTTCCCCCATCAAGAAGAATCTGAACTGGAATATGTCCAATCATCCCCGAGAACCTAATTGTTCCAGCCCCTGTCCCTCCTTTCATGGCATTGAGAGACAAGTGATGTTCCTTAGCTTCTACGGTTTCCGGTGAAATAGTTATATCAGGTGGTTCTTTGGCTTGTTCTGAGCTTTCCTCATTGTCATCACACACTAACATCATGGCTTGGTGTTTATTGGGGCATTTGTGAGAGTATGAAAATTTATCATCACAAAAGTAACAAAGACCCTTATCTCTCCTAAGTTGGATTTCAGCTGGGGACATGTGTTTTAGGCTAGAGTATTTCTGGTTTATCGGTTTAGTGTTTGGGGTGGGTAGTAGGCCTGCTGTATTGGGGTGTTTGGCTTGGGCAGGTCCTGTTTCTGGTTTAGTGGTCTGTGTGTTGTATTTTTGCTGGTTTGTGTTTGTGGTATTGGTATTGTTTCTGGTGTAGAAGGGTTGTTGTTTAGGCTTGGTTTGGTTTGAATATTTTTCTTCATAGAGTTTAGCCAAGGCTACTGCTCGGGTCATGGTAGTAGGGGCCATTGCTTTCACATCTCTTCTAATCTCAGCATTCAGTCCACCCACAAAGCAGTCCAACAGGGCATCACTGGAAACACCCTCCGAACGATTTGCTAGTGCCGTGAATTCAAGATAATATTCAGATACCGAGCCAGCTTGAACTAATTTAAATAAATTTGCTCTAGGACATTCATAAGGAGACGGTCCAAATTCAGTTTCAAGTGCTTTTGTGAATTCAACCCATGTAACAAACGGATTTACTTTGTGCATCATTTGGAACCAAGGCACAATATCTTGATCAAGATGAACTGAAGCAATTGTCAAGCGTTCAGCATCTGGAGTATTGTAATACTCAAAGAATTGCTCAGCCTTAAAGATCCAACCAAGCACATTTTGACCATCAAATCTAGGAAAATCGAGTTTAATGGATCTTACTTGAAATGCCGATTTCGTTTGTGTGCGAGTCCACCGTGTGTCCGGGGATTTCGATTTTCCGTCCCAGTTGCATCATCGCTGAAGTAGCCTCTTGCTCTTTCTGCAATTGTTGAATCATCGTCGTGATCTTGGTGAAATTTGATTCTGAGCTGAGAATGGCGTGCTCCATTCTCTCAAAACGTTGTTGATTGTCTATCTCCATGTGCTTCATATTCGTTTGAACTTCAGCATAATTTCTTTCCATGGTTTCTGTGAGCTTCCGAACGTCATTTTGCAGATCTTTGAAACGAGTATTGTCAGCCATGTTTGCAGGAGGTGATGAAAGCACCAATGTAATGCTCACATACAAAATTCAACAAAGAAATAGAGGAATGATGTCAATTGTATTGATAGAGTAGTACAATACATCAACACACTTTGGATTGAAGGCAGCAAGTGCAGAAATGCACAATCAGAAAGAAGGAATAGCAGAGTACAGAGAGGGTAAAGTTCAGATTACACAAAAGCCAAATTATTTCTCTCTCTCACGCATTACTTAAGGTAGTATTCACGCAACCTCACGTTCTCAGTGCGTGTTCTCACGCTCTTTTTCTCACGCTGAACATCACGTTGGTTGTGAATTGTGGAATTCTCTCCACTACCTGATGCCACGTCAGCTTCCTTTTGTCCTCTAGCTCCATTCATTACAAACTACCTTGGGAACCTAATTAAATTCGTATATCACCTTCAATTAATCACTACAAATGTAGAAATCAATACATAATTATACTCTCTGTTTCCCACACGTTAAAGCATTTTGACACTTAGATTAATATTTGATTAAAGAATATCCCTCCACCCCTTTCCATAAAGTGGATCCGAATATCTGTCGTTACTCCTGTTATTATTGCCCAAGTTTTCAAAAGTGTTTTTTGACAAAAGTTTTCAAAAGTTGATCAAACGATTAGGCAATGAAATATATTACATTAATGTTAAAGTAACTTTTATCTCGTGAGCTATACAGGTTTTGTCAAAAATTGTAAGGTACGTTATCTAAATTTTTTTGGCAAGAATTTTAAAAAAAAGTAAGTAATCTTATGTCCTACTTTTTAATAAACGATAATGAAATCTGTATTAAAAAGAACTATATATACGGGTACTTTTCGGATGGTTTGTCAATGAGTAGATTAGGTTCTACTTCTTATTGGAATAGAAAACAGTTGAAAGATAAACTCTTAAAGTAGAAATCTAGAGTTTGATCAGAGAGGGGGAGACCAACACCAAGTATTTTCATGCTTGTGTTCATGAACCATAAAGGTCTAATAATCTGGTGTCTTTGATTAGGGATGTGGCGACTCTAAGTGAGGTGGAGGAGGTGAAGAGATTTTTCGTAGAGAGTTATGAGGAGCTGGACTTTAGTAGACCTATTCCAAGTGGCATTGAGTTTAATAGGATATTTGATGATTGTATTCTCTCCTCAATACTCCCTTTTCAGAAGAGGAGCTGGAGGAGGAGGTGTGGGATTGTGACGGGAACAAAAGCCCAGGTCAGGATAGGTTCAATCTTAATTTTATTAAAAATTGTTGGGAGGTACATAAGGATGGTGTGTTGTGTTTCTTTGATCATGAGTTTCACAACTCAACGGTAATCCCAAAAGCCATCGAATATTCTTTTCTTGTGTTGATTTCCAAGAAGGAACACCCTCTTTATATGAAGGATTATAGACCCATCTGTCTCATTGGATGTGTTATGGCCACGATTAGTTCTGACCTAATCTAGTGTCGAGCTCCCTCGGAATTCCTAGAGTGAATTGAACCACTCCACGCGGGCAGGACAAGAACGACCTCTTATGGAAATTTTGGTCTACATGTCATTATAATCGAGCCCCTGGGACAGTCTCCTCGATCTTCCCCGAGTAGCACCTTGGAACCGGACCCAAATTCAAAGTGGGGTCGACACTAACCCTAATTCCACCCAACTTGCTGATCACGTAACGACTCCACAATGGCCGAAGATCTCACCCAGATCCTAATAACTACCCAAGCAGTGGCTTTCGCTCCAAGCAGCAACATGCCTTCGACGGGAAAGGTTAAATTATTGAGCCCCCAATAACCCTGGAGAGACCATCTATAAATAGGGGTTCTCATCCCTAGGTATGATAAGAGCTATTTAGCTTACAAAACTTTGTGTATTTTCTCTTCCCTCTTAAAAAGTCCTAATACTAACTTAGGCATCAAAGTGTCTTTGCAGGGGACACCTCCCAGCGTAAAGACGAGAAGACACCAGTCGTCGTATGAAGCCATCAGCCACCGTACGCCGCCTTCAACCACCATCTCAGTGGAGGAGACTCACCATTGTGCAAATTCTAGCATAAACAGGATGCATATATAAAAGTCTTTCTAAAGTTTTGGCAAAGAGAGAAAGAAGGAGGAATGTATGTTGTTCGGTGTTGATTTTGAAAAGGCGTATGATCCGGTATCTTGTACATGATAGGCATGATAGGTTTTGTGGAGTAGTGGGTTCATTGGATTCGCTCTTATTTTTACAGCTCTACAATATCAGTGTTAGTTAATTGGAGCCCAACAGTGGATTTAATGATGCATAAGGGTCTCAAACAAGGAGATCCTTTTTCCCTTTTCTCTTCTCATGAAAGTTGAGGGATTGGCAGGGAAGGTTTAGAAGGCAGCTCGTGATGGCATTTTCTCTGGTTTTCAGGTAAGCAGTAATCTTTGCTTTTCGCTGCTTCAGTTCTTTTCTCTGGTTTTCAACCAAAACGGATTGACTCGTACATGGAATCACAATCCAAGTGGACTCATGCAGACTTGATTAGAATTGCGAGTTTACCAATTCCCTACAAAATTTGAAGAAAAAAAACCTAAAACACAACTTTTTCCACCATTTTTGTAGTTTCCTGGGAGGTTAAGGGCCGTGTGACTCATTACTTCTAAATGGAATGTGAATAGAAAGGTTTTTCATCCCTCTCATCGTATTGCTCTGTGTAGTGCATATTGATACTTCTCTACACGCTGCTCTGTGTCATTCTCTACGTGTGAATATTCATGTGCGTATCTCTGCGTGCATGTATTGCTACTGTGTGTTTCATGTGTGTTCTTGTTTGTCTGTGTGTTGCGTTGAGTTTGCATGAGTCTCTCTCTATGTGTGTTGTCGTTTTTCTCTGCTTATGTTTCGTTCCTCTATTTCAAAACAGGTTATGTATTTTCTAGTTTGCCTTGCTTGTTCTTTATTGTTCTATTTGTTTTTGAAGCATTATTTATTCATTTTTGTGCTCTAATTTTTAACAGCAACATCTTCAAACAACACAAACACAACAACTCCTAGAGTATATATGTTTTTAAAAGCAATGTTTTTAAAGCACTATTTTGTAGAAGCTTTGACGTTTGACGCCATTTGCATATATGTTTTATGAAATGTTTTTAGTATTTATTTTTGGGAATTAATTTTTTATGTTTTATGTAGTAGGATCTTATCTATATACCTTTCTATTTTGCTTTATTATGGAGTTTGAAATTGGAATGTTGAATTATTTTTATGCTAATTGGTGTTCTATTATGTGCAAGTGTCATTTACATGTGCTTTTAATGTCATTTTTTATTTTCATGAAAGCTTACGAGCCTAGAGTCGAGTCTACTAACTCCTCATGAGTTTACGTAGACTCTGGAGTTTGACAATCTTGGTTGATAGTGTGGGGAATTTTGGTTTCCTTAATAAACTCCCAAACCATAGTCTTAGCATTGATGATAGTACCCACATGGTTGGGTATAATCTCATGAAAAACCACATCATTCATAGCTTTCCTAATTGACCAGAGGGCATCAAAGATCAGAGAGATATCACTCTCCATCAAAGGAGGGGAGACATCAACCAACAGGAAATGGAGCCACTGGTGAATACTCTGTATATTTGAGACTGAAGGAATGGCACAAATACCTATACAAAACCATACAGGTTCAGTCCAGGGACAAAGGAGGAATAAGTGCTCAACAGATTCAGGATACACATCAGATTTGACAATCTTCCTTCTAGCAAGGTCAGCTCTTTTAGCTTTGGCATTGTGGAAAATTCTTCACACTAAGTGCTTCACTTTCTCACGGACCTTAACCCTCGAAATAAGAGGCCATATTTGGCTGTTAACCCCATAGGAGGTGGATGGGCCAAGAGAAGGGGAGCTAACAGTATCCTTGAGCCTTAGGTAGCTAGATTGAACTGAGTAGAGTCCATCTTTAGAATGAGGCCGGAAAAAGGAATCCTGAGGTACGTAATGACCATTTTATAGGGCGTTTAAAGGGCCTCAATAGCAGAGGATGGGGAAGATTCTGTTGCGGCAAGGTTGATTAGGGAGCATGAGGTCACCAATAGAGGTATCAGAGGCATTGGGAGTAGGGATAGCAAAAAATTTGTACCGCAGATATCTGCCGATAATATGAGCGATGAGCACGAGACAGATAGCTTAATACATACATGCAGATAAAATAAATGGATATTTTAACTATCTATTAGTTAATGGTTACGAAGGTGGATATAATGGTATTGGTACCCGCGGATATTCGTAGCCATTAGTAAATTAATAAAATTACTAAAGTACCCATTACTTAAATACAAAACCCCACGTTCCCAAAATAAGAAACCCTAACCTACATACATTGTTCCTCTCATGCTCTCCTCTAGAGTGTGCAAAAATTCTCTTTCTTGCAAAGTCTACACTACTCAAAGGTTGTAGGGTTCAGTAAAAAAATAGTTAAATATGCCTTTAAACAGGCCATCAGACATTGTCTAGCTTTCAAAAGGGCGGATCAAACCTCAAAAGCCGACCTATTACATGCCATAGGCTAGGCTCGGGCCTAAGGTTTTCAATGCAGACCAGGTTCAAATCATGTAAAGCTCAACTCGACCCAACATATTCCCACTCTTGCAAGAGATACTAAATTCCCTTTCCACCCTTCCATTCTAGAAAGAATGAAAGACATACTGTCTTTTCACAATGCATTTCAACTATGAAGCCTTGATAGTCCAAAACACGCCAAGTATCTGTATCCCACACGTATCTGATACTGATATGTGTCCGATACGCGGGGATACATACCCATGGAGTATCTTGAAATTTTCATTTACTTTTTTTAAAAGAAAAATGTATGATACGTGGCTGATACTCCTAGGTACTGACTGGCTTATACGGATACACCCAGGATACACCCATGATATGACAGACTTATATGGATACACACATGATACATAATCTAGGGTTCTTTCTTATTTTTTTGACAACCATCGTGACTCATTTCTGAGTGCTTTTTATTTATATCATAAAAAAACTATAATATAATATAAAAAAAACTATAGTAAAATATTAAATCCTAAATGGGATTACTACATATATCAATTAGTAATTTTTTCCTAAAATAGGTTACTACCTTCTATTATGAGCAATTGTCAATTAGTAAATTGAATATATCTTTACTATTATATTTAGTTATGTTTGTATATTATGTTTTTATTTTTATATATTTGAATTTGAATTTTTATTAAAATACCCAAACCGTATCATATCTTAATTTTTAAGATTTTCTCACATCCTCACATCTGTATCATGTTGTATCCTTTATTATTGTATCCCACCATAGGCTTCATAGTATGCCAACATAAGTCTTGGGAGAGTTTCTTTTTCACATTATAGTAATACATACTTAGTAGTACAAGTTAGCCATAGTAGCTCAAACCTCGTTGCAATTGCAAGTCCAACAGTGTGAAGTGAGTTTCAGAACACACATTTAGGAGTGTTCAAAACCAAACCAAATCAATAAAAAATCGTAAACCGAACCAAACCAAACCGAAAAGCGCAAAAAATCCGCTTTCTATTAGTTTGGTTTGGTTTTCTTTATTTACCGCGCAGTTCGGTTCGGTCCGCGGTTTTGATTACCGAAGCCGAACCAAACCAAACCAAACCGCATAATACTATATACAAAAATAAAATTAGACAAAATAATATATGTAGGAAATAACGAAAGCGGTTTATTTAAGGGGCCATTTGGATTAGCTTATTTTTGAGCTTATGAAAATCAACTTATGAATATAAGTAAATTTTTATGTTAATTAATAAGTTCTCACTAACAAAAATTGTATCTCCCCAAGTTGTTTTTCCATAAACTACCTTGACAAGCTTATGAATAATATATAAAAACTTATTTATTTGCATAATTTGTTTTTCATAAGTTCAAAATAAGTTCCATCCAAACGGGCCCTAAATTTTGTTTTGTTTGGTAAAAAACCGAATCAATCCAAACCACATTAATTTGGTTTGGTTTGGTTTGGTTTTTCTTTTGGAAGCCAACCGAACCAAACCAAACCGCATCTATTTTTACCTTGCGGTTCAGTTCACTTTTTTGCTAAAAATCGAACAAAACTGCACTGTGAACACCCCTACACACGTTGCAGTCAGATCACGCGCACGTGCTGCCACGTATTTCAACAGATGGCATCCGTCGTCCAGTAATTTTCAAAAAAAATACACGGCCAATTCCGCGTACTCTTTCCGGACCTATTTATAAGCAAAAAATTACTTTTTAGGTTAATTGGAAAACTAATGTATTTGGACTACATTATAGTCTAGATACATTTGTTTTCCAATGAATCTAAAAAGTGGTTTTTTTGCTTATAAATAAGTCCAGAGGGAATATCTTTCTACCAACTACGTATTTTCCTTTTTTTTTGACCAACTATTTTCCTTTTATAAATTTTCCTTTTTGAATAAAAAAATTAAAAGAAACCAAGCCGACCATGTACGTACACGTGTCAAAATCTCCTTCGTCTGTCCTCTTTATAAATAAGCCCCCGTTAACCCAATATTCACGCGTTCACCCTTTGCGGTGTGTTTTGTTTGGTTTGAGTTTACAATAGATTGGGTTCGGTGGGTGGGTGGGTTGGGTTGGGTTCTCGTTTCTCTCTCTCTTCGTCATCTCACTGGATGTAGAGAGAGAGAAATAGATACCGAGAGAAAACAGTGTTTGGTGATTTTAGGGAAATTGATGTGATGCGATTAACGGTGAAGATGTAGATGTTGCTGATTTTATCTCTTCGTGCTCTCTAATTCGCTTGGTGCAGGTCGGGAGCCGTTGCTGCGGTTTTCCCGCGTAATGATAACGCGGTTGCCGGCGGCGAAAATTGATCCCGCCTTGCATCAACTGAATCGGAGGCCACGTGGAAGCTTTCCGCTTTTTTCCGATGGCGCTTGTTCAGATCTCAGCTCTGCGTTTCCGCAATCAGTAATCTTCTTTCGATTATTGTTTATTCTAATTCAATTCATCTTTTTCACATCAGATCCAAATGTTTTCTTTAATTATTATTATTTTATCGTTCAAACGTAGTAATCGTAATTGATATCATAGATCTTGATTTATAGTTTCCGAATCTAAGAAAAACATTTTGAGATTAGATTCTCATAGGCTTTCTCTGTTTAGATTTAATTTTGATTTGATGTGATTCCTTTTATTGATTGAAGTTTGGAATGGAAATGAATTTGTACTTTTTTAGATCAAAGATGAATTTTCAATCTAAAAGTAATTAAAAATGGATTAGAACAATAACTTCAGCAGAAAAATGAATTAAATGCGGCATGTTTCAATGTGTTGATTGTTATGTTTTATTTTTTGATTTGATTGGATGATGTCGTTTTTTTTGTCTCAAATGATGTTGATTTTTGAACATAATATATGGCTTAAGTTTATATGAGATGATTATAGGTGTGTTTTGCAGGATACAGAAATGAAAGGCCTTGCATAGAACTTGAGTAGTATTTCGTACTACCTGATTCGAAGCAATTGATCTGGGTTGTTTCCTTTGTTTTTTTTGTTGAGAATGATATAGAGTTTGGTTTTGTGCATAAAGAAATAGGACTTTGATGTATCAAACTGTTTCAGTCACTGTGAAATACCAATTGATTTTTTTAATCACGTGAAGTCAGGGACATTCTTCTGCTGAAGCTAAGAAGAATATGATAATTGTTTTTATTTTTGACGAAAAGAAAATGTAGTTTTTTGAGACCAGGGTATCTATCTTTGTTGGGCGCAGCGACTAATTCCTCACGGATGGATTGGAGGCACCTCGAAGGGTAGGACAGCTGCCCAGGGATTTAAAGCTGTTCCATACTCAAGGCAATGATCGAATCCTCGACACTTGGTTAAGGGAGGATGAGCCTCGGCCGCTCAACCACACCCTGGGTTAAAAGAAAATGTAGTTGTTAACATTGGATATTAGTTTTTGTTTCATGTTGTGATATGTAAGAAAATGTAGTTGTTAACATTGGATATTAGTTTTTGTTTCATGTTGTGATATGTCATGGTTATAGACTTTTAGTATAATCGATTGTACTAGGATGTTCCAACATTATACTAGTAAGTATGTGTAAAAGAATGACTTTGAGAAACCATAATCTATTTTGTCTATGTTTAACAACAGTTATGGTGCATTATTTGGGTTTTTTCTGTCTTCATGGTCATATAATGTTCTGTCATATACGGGCTACAAGCATTATGAATGTATTAAGTCTACTTTAGTTAGCAGTAATAAGGGGCGCTTTGTTAAAGATGCTCTTTGAAAATGCACTTATGCTCTGAGGTGTCAATGGGCCGGGCTCGGGCCGGCCCGCCCAGGCACATCTGGACAAACAGTGTATATGGTCAGGGTCGGGCCAGCCCAATATTCTAATGGGCTGCAAAATGTAGGCCTAAGCCCGCCCAACATCAGCCCATGGGCCAATGGGCCCGCCCAATGGGCCGGCCCAACGGGCCACAAACCATTGACTTTTTAAAATTTTAAGTATATATTGTTTCTATCAATGAACAACATACATAAACAAAATTCAGCAACACAATATATCTTTGTCCTCTAATTTGAGTTCTTGTGATTAAATTCTCATGATATTACTGACTAAAATTTGAGTTCTACCAAATCTTATTCGCTTTGCATCAATTTATTTGTTTTTGAGTGTGATTCATTAGGATTAGGATTAGATTAGGATGTTGGTTGCTTTTATACCGAGGTTGGTATTTTTTTGAAATAGGACAATTTCAATAGAGAAGAAGACAAAGACATCTCGAACAGCTTATGGATCGGTATTTGGTGGTGGTGTTTTTTTTTGAGTCGAATCGCTTCAAGAATTTATGAATGGAGTTGCAAAAACGGTTTGAAGAGAAAGACGAAGGACGATCCGTTAATCCCAAATCAAGACGTGGAATAAATAATTGAGTTGTCGTATTTTGATTGGATAACATTAAAAACAAAGTGATATAGACTTGCATATATTTTAAAATTAAAAACAAAAACAAAAAAAAGCGGGCCGCCCATGGGCCCATGGGCCGCCGCCCAATAACATCATCATCCAATCGGTAGCCAAAAACATACTGCTTGATTTTGGCTTATTTTTTTAGCCTGCCCCCCCTAAAATATCGGGCCATTGGGCGCCCATTGCCGCCCCAAATTGACAGCTCTCTGCTGAGATAATGTTGTTGACCTGTCCTTGCATATAAGATGCTCTTGAAATTGGAAACAATAAATCCATTGATAGTTTGAGTTTCACCTAGTAAATACGGATTTTTCACACACTCCCCCAAACACTATTCTCTTATAGTCGTGTATATGTTGGATTTCTTCATCAAGTATTTGGTTGAATTGAATAATGCATTTATTTTCTTTTGATAGCTTCATTTGCACAATTTGAATCAGCTTTTATTTGGGTGCAATAGACTGTCCTCCTCTGCCCCTCTAACTTAGTTAAAGAATTTAAGCATCAAGACAATTGTTTGTATAATTCAAGAAAGAATTTGGCCACACTTGTTTGGAGGGGAAGTCAGTGATGTATTCAATTGGCAAAAGTCCAAAGTTGTATCTTTGTATGACCAATAATATCTGAAAACTCAACTGGCTAGAATTTGCTAATGTGCGATACTGATGTAGACTCAATAGTTGCTGAAGACTCTACTGCTATGCTAGGGTGAACTTCAATAGAAAAGTGATTGTTTCTTTTTTACTCTTATGATTTGGCTTTTTGTATGCTGTCAACGAGTAATTGAGTTTTGGTTTCAGGGTTACCTACAAAGTGAAACAATTTACATTCAACTTTAATTATCACTATGTTCAAAGCAAATAAATTGACATTAATGGGTCCATTAACTGTTCAATGAGACCATTAATGTCAAAATTATCAGCTTTAAATTGTAATTATGACCAAGCTTTATCTTGAAACATCATAGAAAAAGCTAGTACTATTTGTGGAAACATGATTGGATTCAGACATGCAGATTGATAGATCCTTATTCCTTTTAGGCTAAGCTACCGTGGACAACATTATTAGGTGGCCCTCTGTGAAGTGTGAACCACCGTTTTCTACTGTCAGATATAACAAATGAATTGTTGAATGGCTTAGATTTTCATAGGAAAAAATGGATGACTAATGTTTTCAAATTTACAATGTTGTCCCAGAGATGTGAGTGAGAAATCCATCAGTTCACACTTCACAGAGGGCAACTCTCTCTGCCTCCATTTCAACGCACTGTTGGTTCACTCTCTCTCTATTATTTATGTGTACTGATTTATTGTTGTGTTAATTCATCAGTAGCAGGTTCATTCCTACTCTGCTTTCCCTTTCCGAGTTTAGAAAATGAGGACATTAACCACAGACATTCGTTCTATTTCCCAAGTAGGTAGTTCAGTTGACGAGTTAAGGAATACCGAACGAGTGCACTAATGGAGTGCAAGTAGGAGGTTTTGAGTTCAAATCTGAGAAACTAACATTCTCCCCTCCCTCACTAACATTGCCTATAAAAAAAATAACTAGTGATATTTTGATGAACATTAAAAGTTGGTTTGACTTTTCGCGGATATTTTCCATGGTTAGCAACGAACCTCTTGAATTGCTGGTCCATCATGTTTGCATTTATTATGCTATCACGATCAAATGACATGATAAACAAGTCCCTTAATTGGTGATGAAACGAAATCAGTAATCTTATGTTGATACGAATGCCTTTTATTTGTGATATAATACTCTAACCACTCGTTTGGTTATATGTTAGGCAACACACACACGTTTGATATAGGCATATAGCTAAGCACAATTTAACTAAGTTTGGAGAGTGATTGGCACCCAGTAGTTTTCAATTTTGGCTGAATCAATTTAATGGAAGTGATAGAAAGTTTCTTAGCCTCGCCCCTTCAATAAAAGTGATGATGGTTTGCTGAGGAAGACTTTGCATAGAGATTTGGTTGATCCTTCCAGCACTCATGTGGTGGTGTTGGCGTCGTAATTTAAGTTCTAAGCACTGCGTGAATATGCTTGATCCTCTCTCCCTTATGCGAGGTTGGTGCAGAGATGTCCCAACACCCGATGTTGTAATATATAAAAATAAAGACATAATTGTTCAAATTATTATACTAATCAAAAACAAATAGACCATATAAATTCATGGTTGTGTATACACCATGTAAATCCCTTACAAGTAAAGGGTGCTTCTAACTTGTGGCCACCTCCACCAATTATGGACATAGGTTTAATCGTCTCTAGACTCTAGTCTACATCCCAGATTTTTGGCCATGTCAAGGTCAAGGAAATTGTGCATATTGCCACTGTCTAGCAAGATCTGAATAGCCATCTTGCAATACAGCCCCTCGCTCTCATAGTTTGCAAAATTAGGAGCTCTAGAGGACTCCAAATCGTCTCTTCACACCAACCAGAGGCGGATCTTAGTGGGAGCCAAGGGTACTGCTGCATTCTGCATTTCCCATAAAATTAATATATAAATATACTTAATATTGGAATATATAGAACCAAATGATGACTAAACAATAAAAGTATTAGTAGCTGAGAAGTTAAGAGCATTATTGGCGTATTTAGTGTCCCCAGTTCAATTTTTGTGATGACCGCATCTTTTTTTTTTGCAGCTTATTTGTATATTTTTCTCAAAAATTAATATAAAAATTGCATAAAGCAAGATTTGAACTCATGACATTCAAATTGACATAGATAACTTTGACCACTAAACCAAACAAACTATTACAATACATAGTTAATTTTTATTTATATATTTGTTACTATTTTGGCCCTCTAATTTTTTGGTCAAGATCCGCCATCGACACCAACAAAGTATTGATCCCAAAGTGGATACTAATCAAACCTTTCACGCATGTAATTGAGATGTCATTGAAGTGCTAAACCCTCAAGATGAATGGAAGTTGGTATAACACGCGATTCAAGGGGTGTCTCATCAAGAAGGAAGAATTGGTCGCACTTGTAGAGCCAATCCTTCACCTTCTTACCATCAAATCGGGAAAATCTACTTTCAAAATGTGTGTTGAGTAGTTCACTACAAGAAAAATGGGATTTTTGGCGGATTTTTCCGCCAAAAACACCCAATTCCGCCGCAAATACAGTATTTTTTTAGTGGATTTTTCCGCCGAGAATGGTCGGTGGCAACGTATTTTCGGCGGAAATTCCGCCGGTAATTTCCGGCGGATTTTAAGTCATTTCCGGCGGATTTTTGCGGGGGAATTTACGGCGGAAATTCCGCCGGTACTTTTCGGGGGAAATTCTTCTCTGTATGCATTACATCCAGATTGTGTCTCAGTAGATTATCTTTCCAATAGGGAAGTTCCCAAAAGATACTTCTCTTTGTCCAACTGTGCCATTGCCCATAGCCTTCGGACGAGAAACAACACCCGCTACGACTTCCAATCGGAGGATGTCTTTAACACCGCCCCAAACTTCCTCCGGTGTCAAACTATGAGGAGGTCCACTTGTTTCAACATGTCCCTTGATGAATGCATATTTCTACTTTCTAAATGGGTGATCCATAGGTAAGAACCTACGATGCGAGTCAAACCACGAAGTTTTCCTCCGTATTTAAGAGTGAAAGCCCTCAGTCAACCATACAAATCGGACACGCCATCTTACCATGTGTTCCCCATCCGCACAACATTCCATAGGCGGGAAAGTCATTAATTGTCCACATCAAAGCCGCCTCATTCTCAAATTTTGTTTGCGTCTTTGCATCATAAGTTAACACACCATGCCACAACCTTTTTAGGTCATCAATCAAAGGTTGCAAATATATGTCAATACCACCGTTGGATTGCTTGGCCCCTAATAATAGCATTTAAAAACATGTATGGTTTTGACATACACATTTCTCGTGGAAGGTTGTATGGGGTGACAATAATCGCCAACAAGAATACGGTGATGCCGATGCTTGAATATAGGGTGTGAAACCATCGAGCATAAACCAAGCCGAACATTGCGTGGATCACCGCAAAATCTGGATGAACACGATCAAAATGCTTCCAAGCTTCACCATCGATGGGTGACGTAATTCACCGTAATTGTTTCTATTTTCATGGTGCCACGTCATTTTACCAATGGTCTCCATTGATGTGAACATCCTCTCGTAGCCTTGTATAAGCGGCGAGATAGAACATTGCTTTCCGTGGAACCGGTTTGCCTCTGCTCGCCGCCCTTCCTCGCTGCACACTGTAGCGTGGCTCTCCACACAACTTGCATTCCACAAATTTCCATCATTTATGCCAAACTCATTATTATAATAGAGCATGCAACCTAGGACACACAACAATCAATTCTTTTAGATTTTAAGCCAAGCTTCGATACTCAGTCTTTTAGCATCATAATAACTCTGCGGCAAAAGTCCCTTAATAGGGGTTGCATCCAACATCATTTTGGTCATATATTCCATGCACAACTCTCGGCAACATTAAATTGAGACTTAAGACCCAACAACCGAACACACATTGATAATTTTGAGTCTTTAGATCCTTCAAATAATGGTTTATTTGTCTCACTCAAATACGTGTAAAACAATTGCGCTTCCTCATTTGGAACTTCTTCAAAGATCATATTCCTGGTTCTTCAAAATCCAAATTTACTCCAACGGCATGAGATATCATTCCCTCGATAAACATCTAACGTGGGTTGCATGATTTGGCGAGATCCGATGTGGAAGCTACTTCTTCAACCTAACATTAGTACTTGAAAGATATACTTCAACCTAACATTAACCACAGAACAATTTCACAGCAGTACCCTGTGTGCTACTTCGCCGTGATTTACTCCATATCCAATAATCGCCTAAACCCATTATTGTACAAATGCATTCTGACTTCATCTTCATTTTTTATAAATCGAATTGAACATTTCGCGCACAAATCCTTCGTCACGCTTAGCACAAAAAATAAACTCTTCTACTCCTTCTGCAAATCGTCTCTTTAAACCGCTTCTTCCAGGATATAATCGATCATACATCCAACTACGATCCATGTTTTCTAAATCCTAGTACTACGTGTGCTACAATAAAAATTATCATAAACAATAACTAATTACTTTTCATTTCATAAATAATAAATCAAAATTTATATTTTCTTACTTACATATTCATACACATACATACACATATACACATACAAATATCATATGATCATATACGTACATACATACATACACATATACATATACATATACATATACAAATATTTACATATCATAACTACTTAAATGAAAATAACATTTTAACACATAAATTACAACATTTGACACATACATTCTATTAATATTAGTCATTTTAACTAACAACAAATAACATTTTAACTAACAACTCTATCAATTTTTTTTATTAAATATTTTATCAACAATAAATTACATATCATACTTATTTAAACTAAATGAAAATATAACAATAAATTACATATTAAACTATTTAAATGTAACTATTTAAATTAAATGAAAATAAATTACATATCATAAATCTTTCATATATTTAATTGATAATATAATGATTTTCAAATATATAGTAAATTTTAACAATTTAAAGAAAAAAAATTATAATGTGATGATTTTCAAAAATATGATAAACTTTAACAAATTAATCAAAATAATGATTATATAATGAAGTTTTGAAAATTTAATATATTACAAATTTATCTAAAAAGTATTATCAACATAAATTTAAAATTAATAAATACGTTAAATTTATTTTTTTAACTACTATATTATTATATTTCATATTTTCTAAATAATATTAACACAAATTAAAATTTAATAAATATAATCATTATTTTATTTCGTATTTATTTGTTATTTATTAATAAATTATTAACATATTATTTCGCCATTTTTTAACATAAAAAAATATTTAAAAAGTTTAAAATATTAAAAAAAATATTAACATATAATTTCCTATTTTATAATAAATACATTAATTTTACTTTGTACTACTTTATTTACAAATAATATCAAATAACGTTTAATGACAACTAATAACTAACCAGAGTAGTGCAGAAGACTCGACTTGATGCTAAACCTAATCCTTTGAAGAAAGAAATAGAGATCACCAACCTCAAATAAATCCTAAACAAACAACACCACAATTAGTAACAAACTATAAGTTAAAACAAAGTATAAGTTCAAATAAAGTTTAAACTAAAACATACCTTCAAAACTTTGATAGAGGAGAAGAAACAAATTTAATTGTAAGAACTTTGAAAGAAAAAAATTCAGAGAATTGTTGAGAAAGAGTGAAGATTGAATGTGAGAAGTGTTAAAATTTTAGAGAAGTGTTAAAATTTTAGAGAAGTGTTGGGAGAGTGAAGAGTGAAATCGAATTAGAGTGAAGGTGTGGAAGGAATGAAATTCAGAATATAAGTAAGGGAAGTTGAAAAAGAGCCGTTGTTCAAGGCGTCTTTTTCGGCGGAATCCAACTCCTTTTCGGCGGATTCTGTCGCGTGGACCGAGGAGTCCTTGCGTGGACCGAGAACCTTTGCGGCGGAACTCCCTGTCGTTTTTGGCGGATTCATTGCCTGGGAATTGGTGTTGCTATTTTCGGCGGAACAAGTGACGTTTTCGGCGGAATTCAAATTTCAAAATTCCCCCCGTTTTTAAAAATTACATTTTCGGCGGAATTTATTGCTGTTTTCGGCGGATCAAATTTTTTTGGTCTGAAACCTTTTTCCTTCCACTTAATAATCCGCCACAAATGGTATATTTCCGCCGAAAACGTCAAAAATCCCCCAAAACTTTTCTGGCGGATTAAATCCCCCAAAAAATACAAAAATCCGCCGGAAACTTTCCCGGGGATTAAAATCCGCCAGAAAGTTATGCCTTGTAATTTCCATTTTTCTTGTAGTGGTTTCATGCTGGTGCGAACTGATGTTGCTTCAGGTTGACGACGAATTTCGTTCACAAGTGGTGGAGGTGGAGGTGTGGCGTTGGGACTCCCTTGTGACGGTCCTCAGGTCTGTGTGAGGATGAGGTTTTGAAGTTCTTCCATGCGTGTGTCGATGCGAACTTCTAGTGATTCTTGGAGTTGAGTCATTCTCGTCTGGGATTCAGCTCGAGTATCTTCGATTTTGCAATTAAGATCGTCGATCTATTGACTCCGCATAGTCATGGTACCAGGCCGGAGATTTAATACCAGTTGTAACGGTTCCGATTGATGGGGATGGAGCTCTGGATCCCTAGATCACACTAGAGACCCTAAATAAAGAGTAGAGCCTGGAGATGTGAAATGCTTCTGTATTGAATGCAACAGAAAATGTAAATGATGATGAAGTACAAATTAAGATGCGATAGATTTGGTATTAATTGATGATCTTTCATTGATTTCGGTGACTGCTTATAAAGTACAATCAATGAAAGAATACTCCTTTGTAGTACAATAATAAGCGCTGCTACAGTGTGTAGTACAAAATGGAAATTGTACTATCAGCTAGTACATTACTAAGGGAAAACAGTAGAATAGTAACTAAGCAGTAAAATAGTAAATGGTGATGAGTGACTCGGTCACAACCTCCCATTTCTCTTTTGTATATCTTCTCATATCATGACCTCTTTTTCCCTCTCCATCTTTGTTGAAAGTCAAGGAGAAAGTCAAAGTCAACAAACCACATGTCAAGCCACGTCAGAGAGTAAAGCCACGTCAGAAAATGAGCAAGCTCAAGTACACTGAGCTGCAATACACAAGTATCAGATAGCACTCCACTTTCCCTTTTGTTTCACTTTACCTTTCCCTTTTCACTTTGTTTCTCTCTCGATAGTTCTAGCACTACAAGAAAAACTGAAAATTCAAGGCAAAACTTTCTGGCGGATTTTAATCCCCCAGAAACTTTCCGACAGATTTTTGACATTTGTGGGGGATTTAATCTGCCAGAAACGTTTTGGCGGATTTTTGACATTTGTGGGGGAATTTTGACATTTCCGGCGGATTGTAAAGTTTCGGACAAACAAAAAAAAAATCCGCCACAAAGGACAGGAAATCCGCCGCAACGGACACAGTGAAAATGGGTGGGAACTTTAAATTTTGAAATCCGCCGAAACGGACATGAAATCCGCCACAACGGACACAACCTTTTTATCCGATTTCTTCCATTCTTTCTACAAATATTCACTCATTCTCAACACTCTCAAATTTCTTCACTCATTCTCAACTCTTCTCTTAACTTCTCTCAAATTTATTCACTCATTCTTTTCTCAACTCTTCTCTTAACTTCTCTCAAATTTCTTCACTCATTCTCAACTCTTCTCTTAACTTCTCTCAAATTTATTCACTCATTCTCAAATTTCGTCACTCAAATTTCTCAACTCTTCTCTTAACTTCTCTCAAATTTATTCACTCATTCTCAACTCTTCTCTTAACTTTTCTCAAATTTCTTCACTCAAATTTCTCAACTCTTCTCTTAACTTCTCAACTCATTCTCAACTCCTCTCACTCAAAAAACGCGTTTGTGGAAATTTAATTTTTTTTGAAAAAAACGCGCGCATTTTTGGCGGAATTTCTTTTTAAAAAAAAAAAAATTTTTTCGCGAATTGGTGTCGTTTATGCGGATTTGATTGTGCTTAAAAAAATTGCGACGGAATTGGTGTCGTTTTATGCGGATTTGGATCGTGCTTAAAAAAAAAAAAATTAGCGCGGAAAAATCGCCCAAAGGACAGAAATCGCATGCAAAATTCTCACGAAAATTCCCCACAAAATCCCCGCAAATGACCTTAAATCACGGAAATTACGGCGGAAATTCCGCTAAAATACGCTATGACCAAATTTTTACCGCGGAAAAATACGCGTATTTGCGGCGGAATTGGGTGTTTTTTGGCGGAAAAATCCGCCAAAAAAACCTATTTTTCTTGTAGTGTAGGGCTTCTTTCTCTGCTTTGTTAATTCAGTTAGATTGTACAATTAATTGGTTAGAGTTAGTTCAATAGTTTGTTAGATTGATTGAGTTAGATTAGCTGATTCTGGAATTGTATTTATATCCCACTCTGTACAGATTTGTGATTTGAATGAAGAAGTAAGATTTTCAGTTTTATCTCTGAGTTTTCCCTCTGGTTTTCTTCTCTGCATCCATGGATTCTCAATTGCAAATTTCACATGGTATCAAAGCTCCTTTCTAGGGGCTCACCACCATCGTTGCACACTCTTCTCTTCTTCTTTCATTCAATCCTTTTTACGGTTTTTACCTCGTCGCTCTCGCTTCTTCGTCTTCGTGTTCTCTCTAGTTAGCAATGGCAACAAAGATGGCGCCTTCGAGCGATTCGGTGGACGGCGTGTCAAATAGATCCAACAAAGGATATCAAACAGATATGTTGAATCCTTATTTCATGCATCCAAGCGATAATCCGGCACACCGATTGTCACTCCTCCTCTCGATGGAAGCAATTATCACACCCGGTCGCGATGCGATGATGATGGCGCTGAGATCGAAGAACAAGCCGCACTTCATCGATGGTACTTTGGCAAGACTCGATGATGAAGATCGGAACTCCCTAGCGTGGGATTGGTGTAACACCATGGTTATGTCGTGGATTAACAGCTTCAATCACTCCGAGAAATCTCGCAGAGCATTTTGTGGATGGACACGACAACAGAGGTGTGGAAGGACTTGAAGGATAGGTTCTATCAAGGCGATATGTTCAAATTTCAGATCTGCAGGAAGAAATCTACACTAAGAAAACAAGGCGACGGTATGATTTCTTCCTATTACACTAAGTTGAAAAAACTTTGGCAAGAGTTAGAAAATTTTCTCACTCGCTCCTAAATGTGATGATAAGAATAATAGTAATTGTAATGTTTGAGAAAAAGTTTAAAGAGTATAGAGAGCATGAAAAGGTGTTACGGTTCTTGAAAGGTTTGAATGAACAATACTCCCTGCTAGATCTCAAATCATGCTTATGGATCCTCTTCCTAATATTGCTAAGGTTTATTCATTGTTGATACAACAAGAAAGACAAACTAGTGTTTCTGTTGATGAACCAAAGGTATTGGCTACTACTGGTTTTCAAGGAAGGGGAGGTTTTAAGGGAAGAAGTGATCGTGGAGGAAGGACGGTGCAGTAGAGGTGGAAGAGGCACCAAAGTTTGTTCACATTGTGGCAGAACTGGCCGCACAGTAGATGTATGCTATAGGAAACATGGCTTTCCACCATATTTTAATCAACAAGGAGCTGTGAACAATTGTGTTGGTGAGAACAATATTGAAGAGGAAGACGATGGAAGAGATGATGAGGAACACAGTGATGCAGGAAAGGTACAATCTAAGTCTGGGAATGTTGGTTTCACACAAGAGCAATACAAGGTCGTTCTAGCACTTCTTCAAGGCTCGAGCTCATCCTCTTCTCACAAGATTAACCACTATACCACTGTCAAGTCAGGTATTATCTGTACAATCCCTAACTCTGAAAAAGAACCCGCCTGGATCATAGATACAGGTGCCACAATACATGTTTGCTATTCTAGACATCTATTTCATTGCATTAGGAAAATAGAACCTGTAACTGTAACCCTGCCAAATGGAACCATTGTCCATTGTAGTCTTGCTGGCACCATATATCTTGGTGACACTTTAGTTCTTAGTGATGTCTTATTCATTCCAAACTTTTCTTTCAATCTCATTTCTATACCAAAACTCACAGATGATGTAGATTGTGATTTGCATATTAACAGGCCCAAATGTGTGATACAGGACAACCAAACGGAGAAGGTGATTGGGATAGCTGAACGGAGGCGTGGATTGTATCATCTTGTCTTCCCCGCACAAGGCCAAGTTCCATCACCCAACCAGCCAGTAGCTTCAGTTTTCAAGTTCTAGATAACAAATGTACTGTGAGTAATATAGCTAGTAGCAATGACTGTAAGATTTGGCATATGAGATTTGGGCACCCATCTTTTGAAAAATTAAATGAATTACACAAATATTTTCCTTTTGTTAAGTGTGATGAGTCTGTGATTCCTTGTGATATATGCTTTCTTGCGAAACAAAAAGGTTGCCATTCCTCACAATCAAACAATTGTCGCCAATTGCTTTGACATAGTGCACATGGATATTGGGGACCTTTTCTTTGCATTCATCTATCTTAGGTATAGATATTTTCTCACTGTAGTAGATGACAAAAGCAGATTTACATGGATTTTTCCCATGAGATTAAAATCAGAAGCTTCTGAACTAATTAAGAATTTTGTATCTCTTGTAAATACTCAATTTGATAAAAAGATAAAATACATTAGGACGAGATAATGGAGCCGAGTTTATCCTCGATAATTTCTACAAAGAAAAGGGCATCATCCATCGACTTCATGTGTGGAAATCCTCAACAAAATGGAATTGTTGAGAGAAAACATCAAACATCTTGAACACTACAAGATCCTCATTTTTCAATCAAAATTACCCAAAGTTTTTTGGGCTCATGCAATGAGTCAAGTCATCCATATAATAAATAGATTACCTACAAAATTTTTACTTCAAAAAGCCCATATCGATACTCCTTGGGCATGATCCTTCTTTTGCCAACTTAAAGGTTTTTGGATGTTTGTGTTATGCTAGTACTTTGAAATCAAATAGGAAGAAGTTAGATCCTAGCTCAAGAAAGTATGTTTACCTAGGCTTCAAGCATGGTGTGAAGGGTCATTTGTTGTTTGACTTACAGTCTAGAGAAATTTTTCTATCTAGGGATGTTATCTTTTTTGAACATTTGTTTCCATACAAACATGTTTCAAATAAAGGGGCTTCTTAAAATGACATATCTGTTTATAGCTTTGATAGCTCTATTTCTTGCTTTGATGACTTTCACACACATGATATTCCATCACCCAATATTGGCATTTCTGATCTCTCAAACACAAATAATGACCATCATACTCACAACACAGAACCTGAAACTCCACAAACTCCACTGGTTTTACAGCTATTCTGGTTTATGTAGATGACCTGATACTTGCAGGTACTGATAATGCAGAGATACTCAAGGTCAAAACTCTTTTAAATAACAAGTTCAGCATCAAGGATCTTGGTGAGCTGAAATACTTCCTTCGCTTTGAGGTAGCAAGGAATAACAAAGGTATTTCTTTGTGTCAAAGGAAATATGCTTTGGATTTATTGGAGGAGACTGGCCTTCTTGCCACAAAACCATGTTCCTACACCTATGGAACCAGGAATGAAACTTCACAAAGGTTTGGGAGAGCCCATTGGAGAACCTGCAGCTTATAGAAGATTAATAGGAGACTGTTATATTTGACACATTCAAGACCAGAAATTGCATATGCAGTGGGAAAGTTAAGTCAGTTCCTTGACAAGCCCACTGATATGCACATGCTTGCTACTTTGCGTGTGTTGAAGTTCATCAAAAATAATCCAGGACAGGGGTTATATTTTAGAGCAGATTCTGCATTATGTCTCAAAGGTTATTGTGATTCCGATTGGGGGGCTTGCATTGACACTAGGAGGTCTACCACGGGTTATTGCTTCTTTCTTGGAACTTCATTGGTCTCATGGAAGAGTAAGAAACAAAATATAGTGTCTAGATCTTCCTCCGAGGCAGAATACCGAGCATTGGCTCAAGCAACTTGTGAAGCACAATGGCTCTTGTTTTTGTTGAATGATCTGCAGATTCCTCACACTAGTGCAGTGGCAATCTACTGTGATAATCAGTCAGCTCTACACATAGCTGCAAACCCTGTCTTCCACGAGCGGACGAAGCACATAGAGATCGATTGTCATGTTGTTCGTGACAAGATTCGTGATGGAACACTACATCTTCTCCCAATATCCACAAAAGAGCAAGTTGCAGACTTGTTAACTAAACCTCTCAGTGCTGGCCCTTTCAACTTGCTGCAACTAAGCTTGGAATAATCAACATCTACTCCAGCTTAAGGGAGGGTGTTGAAAGTCAAGGAGAAAGTCAAAGTCAACAAACCACATGTCAAGCCACGTCAGAGAGTAAAGCCACGTCAGAAAATGAGAAGCTCAAGTACACTGAGCTGCAATACACAAGTATCAAATAGCACTCCACTTTCCCTTTTGTTTCACTTTACCTTTCCCTTTTCACTTTGTTTCTCTCTCGATAGTTCTAGGGCTTCTTTCTCTGTTTGTTAATTCAATTAGATTGTACAGTTAATTGGTTAGAGTTAGTTCAACAGTTTGTTAGATTGATTGAGTTAGATTAGCTGATTTTGGAATTGTATTTATATCCCACTCTGTACAGATTTGTGATTTGAATGAAGAAGTAAGATTTTCAGTTTTATCTCTGAGTTTTCCCTCTGGTTTTCTTCTCTGCATCCATGGATTCTCAATTGCAAATTTCACAATCTTCCCTCTCTCTCTCTCTCTCACATATTATTTTTCACGAAAGTTTCTTAATTATAATACATGTTATATAAAATCATTATAAATTGCAAAAGTGAATTATAGTAAATTTTATATATATTTTGCTTGTGTTATCTAGTGTACTCAATGATATGCCGTCAATACTTATCTTTTTGCGAATCAAACGGACCCATATGTGTTGTTTTTACCTAGCTTATGATCTCTTCCACCGGTATCTCTCCAAGGAACCGGATCACTTACTGTTAGAGAGTGCATTTGGGGCGATATAATCTAGTGGTCGAAATTCTACAACAATATTAATTAATTAATCATAATATTTCATAATCAAAATAGTTAAATTAAGGACCGACGTGCTCTGCAGCTTTATTTTGAATTGTAGAGGTCATAAGTAAATAATGTTGGATATTTTAGTGTAATTGATCTCATGATTATGTTAAAATAAGAGTGCACGCTTGTTTTAATGTAATAAAATGAGATGTATGCGATTATCTTTGGTGGCGCCTCACTTGCCGCTTGAAGCGGCGGCTGTTTAGCGGCTGATTTTGCAAGAGGTGGCGCCACCGCCGCCGGCGGCGCTGATTAGCGCTTTTGCAAGATTGGCGTAAGTTTCGCCCATTGGCGCATGGAGCGTGACTTAGGCGCCACTTGCGGCGCCGCCTGTGTTAGCGAAACTGCCGCATGGAGCGCAAACGAGGCGCCAAAGAGGCGCTAGACGCTGAAACGCTTTTTATGCGAAAAATCGTATAAATCGGCGTTTTTAAGGAACAAAAACAGTTTTTTCCTTCTAAAGATCATTCTCTCTGGTTCTGAAAGTCATAGAACAAGAACATACACAAGAACAAAACTCTTAGAATTAATCTTCTGATTTTATCCGATTGAACAATTTTGGTTGAACCCCGAAATTTGATTCAATCTGAAAGTGTTTCTACACGACTTCAGATTTATCCAAGTATTGTCATTTTGTCCATCTTGAATTATCAAATCCCCAACAAAAGATTAAATCAAATTTTCGAAATGAAGAAAAGATAATTCGAAGATGACAAGCAAGTTTGCGAAATTGGACAAGTTTGAAGGGCAGGACTTCAGAAGATGGCAGAAAAAGATGCACTTTCTCTTGACAACATTGAAGGTGGTGTATGTGCTGAGTACTCCGATGCCGGTGTATCTGGAAACCGAAACTCTGGATCAAACAAGGAAGCGTCTGAAATGGGAAAACGATGATTACATTTGTCGTGGACACATTCTGAATGGTATGTCTGACTCTCTCTTTGATATTTATCAAAATGTTGAATCTGCTAAAGAACTATGGGACTCTCTTGAGACCAAATATATGGCAGAAGATGCTTCAAGTAACAAATTCCTGGTTAGTAATTTCTTTAATTACAAAATGGTTGATTCAAGGCCTGTTATGGAACAATATAATGAATCTACGCGAATTTTGGGTCGGGCTTTACTCAACATGATTTGAAAATGGATGAATCCATTGCGCTTTCATCAATAATTGATAAACCGCCTTCTTTCTGGAAAGACTTCAAGCACACCTTGAAGCATAAGAAGGAAGAGTTGACTCGTTCAACTCTTTAGTCATTTCATGATTGAAGAGTCACCGAGGGCTCGTGAAAATGACAAGCCCAATGATAAAAGTAGTAGCGTTCCTCCTCTTCCGTTAATATGGTAGAGGAAAGTGGAAACAGCTTAAGCAAAATTACAATGGTAAAGGTAAGAAACGAAAGTTTCAAGGAAATAAGAACAAAGGTCCAAACAAATGCAGACAAAATTGTCATGCCGGAAGTGTGGGAAACTCCGGTCATCTAAAGAGGATCACGGGTGTTCAAAGAAAAGAACAAGGTCGGTCCAAGTGGATCGAATGATCCCGAAAAGCAACAAGGTCGATTGTTGTGAATAATTTTAATTCGAATACGAATTCAAATTATGTATCACTAATATCCGAGGCATTCTATGTGCGGGATGATGACGTTGCTTGGTGGTTTGATTCGGGAGCAACAAGCCATGTGTGCAAAGATCGCCGTTGGTTCAAGAAATTTAGACCAATTGATGATGGCTCTATTGTGAAGATGGGCAATGTTGCGACTCGAACCAATCCTAGGAATAGGTTGTGTAACTTTAGTTTTTACTTCCTAAAAGTTTGTATTTGGATAATGTCTTATTTGTACCTGGTATCCGTAAGAACTTATTGTCTGGTATGGTTTTAAATAATTGTGGTTTCAAGCAAGTACTTGAAAGTGACAAGTACATCTTGTCAAGACATGGTTCTTTTGTTGGATTTGGTTATCGTTGTAATGGAATGTTTAAATTAAACATTGATGTTCCTTTTGCTCATGAATCTGCTTTGTATGGCCTCGAGTAGTTCTATAACTAATGTGACAAAATCGTAAATTTGGCATGCTAGATTAGGACATGTTCATTACAAAAGATTAAAAGATATGTCAAAAACAAGTATGATTCCTCCTTTTGATATGAACATTGAAAATGCAAAACTTGCATGTTGACTAAGATCACTAGGAAACCTTTTAAGGATGCTAAGAGTGAAACTAAAGTTTTAGACCTTATTCATAGTGACTTGTGCGATTTGCATGCTACCCCATCATTAGGTCATAAAAAATATATTGTTACTTTCATTGATGATGCATCTAGGTATTGTTATGTATATTTATTAACTACAAAAGATGAAGCTCTTGAGAAATTCAAAATATATAAGAATGAGGTAGAACTTCATCAAAATGGGTTGATCAAAACTCTTCAGACGGATAGGGAGGTGAGTATTATGATCCTAAGGTATATTTTCAATCTCATCGGAATAATACATCAAGTCACAGCCTCCTATACACCACAACAGAATGGTGTAGCCGAAAGGAAAAATAGAACCTTGAAAGAAATGGTGAATTCTATGTTATCCTATTCGGGTCTTAGTGAAGGATTTTGGGGAGAGGCTATGTTGACACTACTGTTACTTGTTGAATGTAATTCCTAACAAAAGGAATAAGGTTACCCCATATGAACTTTGGCACAAAAGACACCAAATTTGAGTTATCTCAAAGTTTGGGGATGTAGGGTCGTGGTCGACTTACGTAACCTAAAAGGAAAACCTTAGGTGAAAGAGGTATAGATCGTGATATTTATTGGATATGCTGAGCATTCTAAAGCATATAGATTCTATGTGCTAGAATCTAATGATTCTTCTGTCGTGAACTCTCATCATAGAGTCACGTGATGCAATCTTTGATGAACAAAGGTTTACATCTATACCTAGGCCAAAGGACATGAATTCCATGTCGAAAGTCTCGCTTAATAATGAGGATATACCTTCAACTAGCAATCGAAATGAGAAAGAGTACAAGAGTACGAAGGCTAAGTCATTTGGTGATGACTTTCAACTTTATTTGGTTGAAGGGTCAAGGAATGATTTTGAATTTCAATATCAATATTGCCTCAATGTTGAGGAAGATCCAAAGACTTTTAGTGAAGCAATGGCTTCAAGGGATGTTGCATTCTGGAAAGAAGCAATCCAAAGTGAGATGGACTCCATCTTGCAAAATAATACCTGGAAATTGGTTGACTTACCTCCTGGATGTAAACCATTAGGATGTAAGATGATCTTTAGGAGAAAGATGAAAGTGGATGGTATCAGACAGACAAGTACAAAGCCGATTGGTGATCCAAGGCTTTAGGCAAAAGGAGGGTATTGATTTTTTCGATACATATGCTCCTCGCTGCTAGGATATCCACCATTAGACTGTTGTTAGCACTTGCTGCTATCCACAATTTGGTGATTCACCAAATGGATGTGAAAACTGCATTCTTAAATGGTGAATTGGATGAAGAGATATACATGAAGCAACCTGAAGGGTTTGTTATGCCAGGAAATGAAAATAAGGTGTGCAAACTGATGAAATCTCTTTATGGCTTGAAACAAGCACCTAAACAATGGCATCAAAAATTTGATGAGGTTGTGCTATCTAGTGGTTTTGTTCTAAACCAAGCAGATAAATGTCTATACAAAGAAGTTTGATACTCATGGCAAAGGAGTTATCATTTGTTTGTATGTAGACGACATGTTGATCTTTGGTACGCACTCAAGGTCAAGTTGATGAAACTAAGGCATTTTTGTCTTCTAAGTTTGATATGAAAGACATGGGGAGGCGGATGTGATCTTAGGAATAAAGATCAAACGTGGAAACAATGGTATCTCCATCTCTCAATCACATTATATTGAGAAGATATTGGAGAAATTTAATTTTAAAGATTGTTCTCCTAAAGTACTCCCATTGATCCTAACCTCAAGTTATTACCTAATAAAGGTGTAATGCGGTATCTCAACTTGAATACTCAAGGGCGATAGGATCACTTATGTATGCAATGATAAGTACTAGGCCCGATATAGCTTATGCCGTTGGTAAACTTAGTATGTTTACAAGTAATCCTAGTTCTCATCATTGGCAAGCCATGAATAGAGTATTCAAGTACTTAAAGGGAACCATTGGTTATGGTTTGACATATACTTTGGGTTTCCTTCACCATTGAAGGTTACTCGATGCAAGTTGGATAACCAATATGGAGGATCATTCTTCCACAAGTGGTTGGGTATTCCTCCTCGGAGGAGGTGCTATATCTTGGGCATCCAAGAAACAGACTTGCATTACAAACTCAACAATGGAATCTGAATTTATAGCTTTAGCAAAGAAATTGCAAAGAAGTCAATGGCTAAGAAATCTGATATATGAGATTCCATCAGGCCCAAAACCTCTACCTCCCATGTCTATCAGTGTGATAGTCGCTACTTTGGCTAAGGCATATAGTCAAGTGTATAATGGGAAGTCTAGACACTTGGGAGTAAGACACACGCATGGTTCGGGAGTTAATCATGCATGGTGTGATATCGATGGAGTTTGTAAGAACTCAAAGATAATTTGGCCGATCATTTAACCAAAGGGTTAAGTAGAGATCTCGTGAAAAGGTCTACTTTGTGGGATTAGGATTAAAGTCCATCTGAAATTTCTTATGTTAAGATACCCAATTCCCATCTAATATGACATTAGGTGCTGAATTCAATGTGGAAAGCTTAACATGTGGAGATTGGAACACATCATCGAAAGAATCCCAAAAGGTATGTGTTCTGGTTCGTAAGTTAAGAAGGTTGAAGTATAACTTCTTAATGGTTCTTTTGAAAATTGCATTTGCAGTGCAAGAAAGAAAAGAACTACCTATATAAGCATGAAGTTTAGCCGCTTCAAGAAGCTGGGACTTGGCTTTGATATGCTTATGAAGGATAGGGACACAGGCTAGTAAACTAGTGTCAAGTAAGAGTAATGTTTTAAACTATTGTGCGGATTACCTTCATGTATTCAAGATGAATAGAAAGGGTTCAATCTTAGTGACACCCTGATATTCGAATATTTGAAATGTGTAATAAGCTAAGATGAAATTCAATCGTCACGATATTTCATTTATGCAATAGTTTGTAGTATGCTATGACTTTGATAATTTGATCGGTAATTACACTAAAATAGGGGAGGATTGTTGGATATTTTAGTGTAATTGATCTCATGATTATGTTAAAATAAGAGTGCACGCTTGTTTTAATGTAATAAAATGAGATGTATGCAGTTTATGCTGGTGGCGCCTCACTTTATCGCTTGAGGCGGCGCTTAGCGGCGGCGCTTTTGCAAGAGGTGGCGCCTCACCGCCGCCGCTTGGCGCTTGCTTAAGCGGCGCTTTTGCAAGATTGGCGTAAGTTTCGCCCATTGGCGCATGGAGCGTGACTTAGGCGCCACTTAAGCGGCGCCGCCTGTGTTAGCGAAAACCGCCGCATGGAGCGAGAACGAGGCGCCGCGTGGCGCTAGACGCTGAAACAGCTTTTTATGCGAAAATCGTTATATAAATCGCCGTTTTTTAAGGAACAAAAACAGTTTTTTCCTTCTAAAGATCATTCTCTCTGGTTCTGAAAGTCATAGAACAAGAACATACACAAGAACAAAACTCTTAGAATTAATCTTCTGATTTTATCCGATTGAACAATTTTGGTTGAACCCCGAAATTTGATTCAATCTGAAAGTGTTTCTACACGACTTCAGATTTATCCAAGTATTGTCATTTTGTCCATCTTGAATTATCAAATCCCCAACAAATAATCCCCTCTCCACAGGTTACCATAGATAGAGTAAACATGACATAGATGTATAAAGAGAAAATTTAATTTAAATGCAAATGACATACCAACATTTCACAATAGAGAAAAATTGTAAAAGATAGAGAAAAATTGTAAAAGATGTAAACTAACAGTCTAACACACACAAAAAAAAAGGCAATGTCATCATCTACGTAGGACAAAAAGATAAAAACGAACAGTGTCAATAATAATATAAAAATTGTAAGAGATGGGAACAAACACAATTATCTTGGTCCATATTATATGTTTTATTATAAAAAAATTGTGTGAAACTTTGACCATATACAGAGGTTACATGTGTTGAGTTCATATTAAGTTGATTTGAACGAAATATAAAAGTTACTAATTTAAAAAAGAGACACATCAACAGATTTGACTTTTAAGGATTTTTTTTAATTATAGTATCGATCAAAATTCAATTCAAAGATGTATGCATACTTGTTCCTAATGTTATTCCATTATAACACATGGTCAATCAGATTTTTTGACTTAGATTATTCACCAACAAAGTCAGTAAATATTTTGCGCATTAAAAAAGAAGGTGCTCGCAATCTTGTTCTGTTATTTCTTTCTGCCAAGTACCATACCTCAATAAAGCTATTTAGCATAAGAAAACACACATCCTAATTGATCCTTAACAAAATGAAGCCTTGTCATATACTACTACTATTTGCTTTGAACTCACTATGCTTTGGTCCAAACACAAGTGCCTATGCATCAGGAAATGATACTGATTATCAAACATTGTTGAAATTCAAGGAAGCAATATCCAGTGACCCATATGGAATCTTAGATACTTGGAATAGTTCTACTCACTTCTGCAACTGGCATGGAATCACATGCAACCGCGCGAATCAAAGAGTAACAGAGTTGAACCTACAAGGGTATAAGTTACATGGATCAATATCTCCTCATGTTGGAAATCTTTCTCTTCTAACAACCTTAAATCTCACAAACAACAACTTCAATGGAATGATTCCACAAGATTTGTGTCGTTTAGTACAACTTCAGAAGCTTTAATAATTGTAGTAAGTTGTAGGTGATTGATATAGCTTACAATAATTTTGGAGGTAATTTGCCAAATTCCTTGGGAAATATGTCTAACCAACTCAATTACCTATACCTTGGGGGAAATTATATTTCAGGAAAAATTCCTGTGGAATTAGGGAATCTTATTAACTTATTTCTCTTGACTATGGAAACTAACCTTTTTGAAGGGATGATTCCATCTAGTTTTGGAAAGTTTGAGAAGATGCAATTATTAGAATTGAGTGAAAACCAGCTCTCAGGTAATATACCAAGCTTCATAGGCAACCTTAGTCAGTTGTTTTATTTAGGTTTAGGACAAAATATGTTAGAAGGAAATATTCCTCCAAGCATAGGGAACTTTCAAAAGCTAAACTACTTAGAACTTTCACAAAACAGTCTTAAAGGAATCATACCTATAGAGATTTTAGGCTTTTCTCTTTAACAAAATTTTGTCACACAACTTGTTGAGTGGCAATCTTCCAAAAGAAGTGAGAAACCTGATAAATATAGGAGTGTTGAATTTCTCTGCATGGCTACCTTCATGCCCAAATAAGAGAAGAAACATGGAAAACAACATGATGTTATGTTGATCGCAGTGATAGTTAGTGTGGTTTCTTTTCTTCTTATACTTGTATTTATTCTAACTATTTTCTATATGAGGAAAATAAACAAAAATCCATCTTCTGATTCACAAATAATTGACCTTCCGCATAGGGTTTCATATGACAACCTTTACAATGGAAGTGATGGATTCTGTTCAAGAAACTTGATAGGATCTGGAAATTTCGGCTCAGTCTACATAGGAAAGCTCGAGTCAGAAGATAGAGTTGTTGTCATAAAGGTTCTGAAACTTCAAAAGAAGGGAGCTCACAAGAGTTTCATTGCTGAATGTAATGCACTCAAAAATATTAGACACCGAAATTTGGTTAAGATTTTAACGTGTTGTTCCGGTATAGATTACAAAGGTCAAGAATTTAAAGCTCTAGTTTTTGAGTACATGGAAAATGGAAGCTTAGAAAGTTGGTTGCATCCAGCGAAAGAAATTGCAAACATCCACAAAAAACATTGAACCTTGAGCAAAGGTTAAATATTATTATTGGCATTGCTTCAGCATTTCATTATCTTCACCACTAATGCGAGCAACCTGTCATTCACTGTGATTTAAAGCCTAGCAATGTTCTTCTTGATGATTGTATGGTAGCACATGTGAGTGATTTTGGCATAGCAAAATTGCTCCCAATTAGTATTGAAGTCTCCTTGATGAAAAGTAGCACTCTCGGAATAAAGGGGACAATTGGTTATGCTCCTCCAGGTATTTGTTGTACTATTTGTTGTACTATTAGTTGGAGGGTTTAGGAAGTGCAATAGTTTTCCGCGCCAAACATTCTATCAACCTTTCCTGTTTTCTCTTTCATTTTTTAAAACCTATATATGTTTGGGGATAATTTGAGGTTCAGGAAAAAAATTTAATTGTTCAAATACGTGAGGTTCATTTCTCAATAACTGATTTGATAAAAAAGAAAAAAATACAATGACAAAATAAGTAAAGTGCGACATTAAGATTTTGAAAAATATTTAGATTTTGAAGTGTGCAAAGTTAGCTCCTCAATAGCCGCCGATTTGGTGAAACAAAAGATTAATTTCGTGACAAAATACGTAAAGTGTGATGCTAAGCAATGTATTTTGAGATACTTTAGCATTCGAACAAAATATTGATGTTCAAATACGCGAAGTTCGTTCTCAATAATCGGTTTGGTGAAAAATATTAATTTCGTGACAAAATATGTAAAATGTGATGCTAAACAGTGTATTTTAGGGTACTTTAGCATTTCTCATATATGCATATATTCTGTTTGTTTAATTGCTTCATCCACTCAATTTAACATTTCTCATATATGTATATATTCTGCTTTTTGTGATATATTCAGAATGAATGTGTTCAATTTTGTGTTTTCTATCCTTGGCTTCGTTCAATAACAATGGTGTAAATGCTGTTTTTATTGGACTTGCAAGAAAGAACCAATGATGAAGAATTCTTAGCAACAAGGCTTGTTGGAACACCAGGCTACCTTCCACCAGATTAGGTTTTATTTTATGCTTTTCAATGATAAAGTGATCTGATTAATTATTAAGTAGAGAAAATTTGCTTCATATATTATTACTTTTTTTTGTTCTCTTTTTAGATCTGTGAAAGTCCGGAAGAGCTTCAAGTGACTATAAAACTCGATGTATTTGCATTTGGAGTATCTTTGATAGAGAGACATAGACAATTTCTCCTCTCTCTACTCACTACAACAGATTTAAGGATTTGCGCTGTTTTTGGGCATTGGTAGCGCTTTAAAACGCTAGAGAAGCCGGGCGCTACGAATGCGTTCACCCCATTAGTAGCGTTTTTTAAAAACGCTAGCCATTGACCCAGCGTGTTTTGGACATACGTGGCGCTTATAAAAACGCTAGCCATTGACCCAGCGCCTTTTTACAATTCCTAGCGTTTTCTGTAAAACGCTAGGGATCCTCTAGCGCCTTTTTACAATTCCTAGCGTTTTCTTTAAAACGCTAGGGATCCTCTAGCGCCTTTTTACAATTCCTAGCGTTTTCTTTAAAACGCTAGGGATCCTCTAGTGCATTTTGTCCATAGCTAGCGTTTTCTACAAAACGCTAGGGATCCTCTAGTGCATTTTGTCCATAGCTAGCGTTTTTCCTATAAAACGCTAGGTATTGAATGAATTTTTTAATTTCATTTCTAGCGTTTTCTCTATAAAACGCTACCTATTGACTGAATTTTTTTAAAATATTTTTTTATTTTTGTTTGTTCTCCATTTTAATTACAACCTATAAATTCATTCCCTTCCAACAAAATTCATCAAATATCATTCCAATCCAATATCATTCAAACAAAATTCACCAACAAAATTCATCAAATATTCCAATCCAATATCATTCTAAGAAGTACTTACAACATAATATATATATCCAATATATACAACATATATAATAACTAACTATTATGAAACTCAAAACTTGCTACAAAAAGCTAGAAACAAAACGGCACCACTCCCCCCTTACTGTTGTAAGTTGTTCATCAGAGTAATGTTTGGATGTCTTTACAAATGGGAAAATATCAAAAAATAAAATGAAATAAAATTAGAATTAAAATGGTTATTAAATGTGAGTAAGTATTATAATATCAATATAAAAAAGAAATCTAAGTAGTTACCTTGATTGGGATTACTACTCTGTCGTGAGTGATAATCTCTCTCATATACCTCATAGTGTAGTACCCACAATCATTATTATTTGGTTGTTTAGGACACTACAAAGCAAAAGATTAGTTAATTAATTGTCACATTTTTATGACCAAAAATTCAATTAAAATTATAAGAATATTGATAATAAACTTACAGTTATGGGTATCCATATTGTTTTACTCGTAGAGTATCCCCAGTATTGTCTCAAAACACTGTAACGTCATACATATATATAACGTTAAGTTAAACAAAATACATATATTAAATTATACAAAATGAGAGGGTTACACATACACACCTATCAACTATCTCTCTGAAGTCCGCATAGACTTTGTAATGGCCTTGAAGTGAATCCGGATAGTAGACAACATTCCTCTTAGGGTTTATTGCAAAGAGTACCCAATGTTCCCTGCAAGTAAATGAATCATGAATGAGTACACATTTACACTATAATACAATCCTCAAAATAAATAACCAAGTGATTGAAGACTAAATTTCTCACCTTATATTGAGTGGTGCAAAAATAAAGATTCGTGATCAAAATGCTTGGCATCCCCGAAGCGTGAAAGGATATAACTTTCAATTTGACTCTTCCTAGCCATAATATCCTCTGGTTTACCTTGATCCCACACAATGATACACTCTGGGCACAAGAACAAAAACTTTTGTGTCCGCTATGAAGGGACCGTAAACTCATTGTACAAAACCTATAAATAATATATATACAACTTTCGATCCTCATATATATACTCTAATATATACTCTAATATATACAACTATTGTGGACAAATAATTTAATACATACCTCATATATACTCTAACAACAACCACAGTGGCCCATTCCATGTCATATACAGCTTTCAGATCCTCAACATTGAGAATCATATCCTGCTCCCACTCCCACAATTTGATCGGCCGGTAACATAATAATGTCATCGGGCTTCATTTTTTGAGTGACGTGGACCTTTACATAAGTGATGAACTTCTCGAATTCCTCACTGAGAGATTTAACAACATGTTCGACTGGGTGTATTTCCTTTCGTTTAATAGAAGGAGATGGTTGGGACAGGTTTGGTATTGTCGGTGGAAGGGGAAGGTCGGGACACTTTAATAGAAGGAGACTACGGACACACTTGGGGTACCAGATATATTAAAAAATGATTAATTAGTTAGTTAGCACACATTATATATAACAATGAGTCATTAACTTATTAACAAAAATATTGTCACTTACAACGACAAGTTGTGCGTGCCATGCCACAAAAGTACTAAGTGCTTGATCCACGAGAAATATATCCGCACTAACAATTGGAATGAGCAATGGTGCGCACTTCAATTGAATAGTCTACTCTAACTCTCAAATGGTTTTCGTGCATGGGTAAATTGTGCATTGTGGCACTCAATTGGTTACATAACATGCCCACCGCAACCTTTCGGATGTGGGTTTGCAATATATAGCTCACATTCACAGCTTATCCTAAATCAATTATAAAGAAAAATAAATATACATGATAATTTGATCAAATACATATGTACAAAAAAACAGTCGAGTAATAATAAATACCGTGTTGAAGGGATGGTGCAACTATCTCGCATGCTATGTTGGGCGGTGAGGTGCAAAGCAGGTAATATAGGTTCAACAGGGGGTGGTGCAGTAGGGGATGGTGCACCAATGGATTGTGCACCAATGGATTGTGCCAAGAGCTGCTTATACATCTGTCTCTCTTCCATTAATACAAAGAACATTCTTGGATAGCTCGCCATATCGTGTCGCCATCACTTTACATTGCCCGCACTTCGCTATGGCTCTTTGGCTCAAACACAGTCGTAGGAGGAATGCCATATCCATAACCTCTTATACGACCCTTATACTCTTCCCTTCCCAAGGCACGAGCAAGGACATCTTGTTCACCAGAGCAATCTGTTAAATCTCCTTGTGATACAGATTGTGATATGCTTTGCTGATGCACAAACATAAGTATATAATCAGACATAAATTCCAACTTGCTGGGAATCATAAAATTAAAATTACAATACTTGAATTTTGGAATACTTACAATTTTGTCCTTGACCTCCTTAGTTTTCGGATCCACAATGTCACCATCTTTGTTTTGTCGGGCCTCTAACCGCATACAAGATAACGATCAAGGATTCTTGAGTTGGATCTTTCCTCTCTGCAAAGAACTATTTAAGTTTAATAATTGTTAATCAACTCAGAAATTAAAAGATTCATTAAATCATAATAAATTAAACTAATTGTGTCTTACCAATCTTTCTTCAAGAATTTGATATCCACTAGAACCTCCTCTATAAGGGTACTCGGGATTAGAAGCTCTTTCTTTATTCGCTTTGCTCTTTTTCTATTTAAAAAGATAAGTATACATTAATGAATGATATCTAGTTGTCAAATATATATATATATATATATATATATATATATATATATATATATAACTTAAATAATTAATATACTAACCAAGAAATCCGGATCTCAGAGTGCGTATATGTACAAATTTGCTCCAATCCTCCTTACTTATAATTCCTAATACAATGCCGAGGCTCCTGGCCCTGATGGTCCCATCGTAAGTTTCAGATACTTTTTCCTACATCGCTTCTATAAGCCCGATGCAACCTTCTAGCTTCCTTGAGTATCCAATCTCTTCTGCATCATCCACATCAAAGTGTTTCTACTTATACATAAAAATGGATTAAATAAATATAACTAAAAATCACTAAATAAGATTATTAAAGAGGTCTAAAATTATATACCCGTATTAAGGACCAGAATCATCTTTCAGCTTTAGGCAAAACTCTATTATCTTTCTCATTCCAACTTTTAATCGAAATTGGAAACATTTGCTTCACCTTAGTACCAATAAAACTAATCAAATTTGTGCCGTTCTCTCCAATAGGCAAACCTTTAACACTCCATCCGACTGCATTAATTAAATCATTAAATAATTAGATAACTTTGAAAGGTAGAGAACAACATTAATAATTAGTAATTAACTTACTCAATATTTCTCGTGTCCTTTACTTATCCGATGGATGATATTCTTTTCATTTGTCATTCCACGGGAGTGAACTTCTTTGTGTTTCTATGACCACCCCCATCACCACCCTCATGACTACTCTCATGATCACTAAGTGATGCCATCCGACTTGCAATGGCCCAAATGAAATAGACTCAAAGGAGTTTTAGCTTTCTAATTGTTTAGAACCAACAAACACTTAACAAAATATAGAACAAGCATACGCCTCACCTATAAATACATATATAAACAGAAACCAAATATTGGAAGTTACTAGTAGCTATATAAATGTTATGAAAAACAATACTTGCTAGCTAAGGCAATTGCAAATGAAGCAACTTTCTCTAAAAACAAAATAAGAACCTCTCTTTTCTCCTCTAAAATTCCTTTGGTCTATTAACATTCTTACAGAGTCAAACTAGTCAATAAGGGTCTTTGCAATCATAGCCTTTAATTTGTTGATGATTATTGATTTAGTTTCAATGAAATGCATGCCATGTAAATTAGTACTGTATTTTTCCACTACACAACCATATAACATCAGAGTCAACTAGTCAAGCTGTAAGAACCTAGAGTAAACATATATGGGAAAGCCATGCACTAAGAAACAGAGAAAGCCATGCACTAGGAAAGCCATGCACTAGGAAAGTTAATAATGCTAGCTAAGCTAGACTAATCTAACAACTAATTAAATACAACATTGAGCTAAGTAACAGAGAAAGCTATACAAAAGAGAACTACATAACAAACCATAAAAAAACCAGTGAGAGTATGTGCAGAAATACCTTTTGAAAGGGAGAGAGAGTGCAGAAAAAGGAGACAAATGGGAGGGAGCTGCGTGGTAAGATAGCACCAAGGAGAGAGAGGAGAGCTGGCACGCTTGGGGTTTCTCGGTTTTAGGTTTCTGGGTCGGCGTTTACGGGTTTCTCGGGTGATGAACGTGAGGTAACCTGGTTGTTCGCAAGGGATGAACGAAGAGGTGGAGGTTTCTGAGAGTTCGCAAGGGAGAGTTCCTGGGTTTCTGGGTCTCACACGTAAGGGATGAACGAAGAGGTGGAGGTGAGGGGTTTTCGCAAGAGAGGAGTTAGGTAGATGAAGAGATCGCGTGAGTTTGTGTGAGAGAGATGAGAGAGCGCGCTTGTGAAAAATTATAATAACAATGCCTAGCGCTTTCTAGCAAAAACGCTAGGGAAGCCTAGGAATTATAATTACAATTCCTAGCGTTTTCTTTAAAACGCTAGGGATGCTATAGCGCCTTTTTACAATTCCTAGCGTTTTCAGTAAAACGCTAGGGATCCTCTAGCGCCTCTTTACAATTCCTAGCATTTTCTGTAAAACGCTAGGGATCCTCTAGCGCTACACATTTACAATTCCTAGCGTTTTGAGAAAAACGCTAGGGATCCTCTAGCGCCTCTCTTACAATTCCTAGCGTTTTACAGAAACGCTAGGGATCCTCTAGTGCATTTTGTCCATAGCTAGCGTTTTTTCTATAAAACGCTATGTATTGAATGATTTTTTTTAATTTCATTTCTAGCATTTTCTCCTTAAAACACTATGTATTGACTGATTATTTTTAATTTCATTTGTAACGTTTTTTTTAAAACGCTACCTATTGACTGATTTTTTTTTTATATTTTTTTTATTTTTGTTTATTCTCCCTTTTAATTACAACCTATAAATTCATTCCCTTCCAACAAAATTCATCAAATATCATTCCAACAAAATTCAGCCAATATCATTAATTACAATCCAATATAAATACACACATATGTACATATCACCAAAAGACCATATTAAACTAACAAGTACTTACAACATAATTAATATATATCCAAATCATACAACATAATAACTAACTAACATTATGAAACTCAAAAGTAGCTACAAATTAAAGCTAGAAACATAACGGCACAACCCTCATGACTACTGTCTTGACCACTCTCATGATCACTAACTGATGCCATCTGACCTGCAATATAACATAATCCATGTTATTGTTAAATTTACAAAAACAATATAATTATCTATTAATAAAAAATAATGAGATATCATTAAGTCTATATTACCTTTTCCTTTTCCTAGATAAAATTTTGTTTGCAATTCGCGTCTTGGTATTTTTTTTTTCCGATTTAATAGTAATTCCATCATTATGATCTTTTCTAAAATATACAACATCCTCTATAGAAGTATTTTCCCCTATTATTGGTTCTGATGTTCTGAAGAAAGGGTCGTCCTCAACACCAACATCATCGGGTGCTTCATCATCATCATTGTTATACACAAATTTTTTGTCAGTCAATAGAACAATAGACCAATTGAATTAACTGGATCGGTGACATAAAACACTTGTTGAGCTTTCGATGCTAAAATAAAAGGTTCATCTTTATATCCTAACTTGTTGAAATTCACCCGCGTGAACCTGTGATTCATCAATCAGAAACCAAGATTATTGTCAACCCATTCACATTTGAACACGTGCTCCTGAAACATATTGTAATCCAACTCCCATATGTGTTCAATGAAGCCAAAGTATGACATATTCGCATATATAGGATTTCTGTCTTTGGCACTGGATGCATGCATAGAATGAGCTACAAGAGTCACCCCACTATTTTGCATTTTACTCTGATCATCTTGTTCTTTTGTATAGAAAGTGCACTCGTTCATTAGATAGTCATTGTAAGAGAAGACATGTATATTTAGACCTTTTGCTAACCATCTCAATCTTTTTGAAATCAAGTAGGATTCGAAACACACTCACCATCAATGTGATCTTTTAGCCACACTATGAAACTCCTATTGTGTTCTTTTGCTAACCAAACTTGCTTCTTTCTCGGGAATTGATGGTGTGTGGAATATGCCACATACACTTGAGTGCAAGTATACACTGTCCAAAAACAAGTAGTAAAAAGATCGAACCCACAGAGATTGAAAAACTCACTTTTAAAACAAATATAAAGTAATAAAGTGTAAAGTCACTAAGTAACAAAATAATTTTGGATTTTGTTTGATGATCACAACTAAGTTAGAAAGAAAGCAAGTAAAGAATGTTGATAGTGTAAAAGAGAAAAGCTAGTTGGAATGTCTTCATCAAGTAATTTACTTAAAAGAGTATGATGCAGTATGTGATGCAGCTGCACTGAATGCTGTTGCATTAGCTATGTGCCTTTCGGTCACTTTCTTCAGAGTATCATTACCAGCTCTTATGATCCTTGTTCTATGCAGTAAAGAAAGGGGTGTTAGTGCCTATCTTGCCTCCTAACAAGTATTCATTTTGCTTAAGTGAATTCACTATTGTATTTTAAGTACCCACAATTATCCTATGGACTATACTATCCTATGTCTAGGACTTAGCATGGTTTTCACAAAGTTTTCTTTATGTAAAACACTCACCCATATTAGTTCTTGAGTTCTTAATTGTAAGCCATGTCTGGTCATTTACAATTCATACTTATTCTAAGTGATCAAGTTTAAAATAAGTAATAAAAATATTATCAAGCAAGAACTAAAGTACAAACATACATACTTGCAACATACTTACTTAAAAGCTCATTAAATGATTAGAACATTCCAACTAAGAAAGGTTTAGCTAACAAGAGACATTGCAAGATATATATAAACTGAATAGACCATGTTTATATATATAGAAATCACAAAAGAGAAACAACAAGAGTAAAGTTACAAATGTTGAAAACCTTTATATGAATTCTTCTAGCAATGCACTAGCATTACTCCTTAGCACTATACAAACACTATGAAAATGAGTAAAGGAGGATTTATGAATTCCTTCCTCTTCCTCTAAAAATATAAAAACTAACTATGTATATTGAAATTTTGATCTAACTTATGGATTGTGATATATTTCCAAATGAAGATGTGAGGTCCTTTTATAGCCTTCAAGTGAGGTGCTTCCTTTCTTCATGTTGAAGTCATCTTGAGTGGATCATAGCTGTAGTTGCTTTTCGAAGTTAATCCCATGTTGAAATCTTTGACTTGATATATAGGCGGTTCCATGGTGATAGAACATGTGTCCCTATGTTGGTGACTCTTCAAAGCTAAGCTATAGCTATGTGTGAATGGTAGCGCCTACTATACATTGTTGGATGGCATCGAGCAAGCGGCGCAGAGGTCATCACATTGCATGTGGATGCATATGAAACAGTCGCTTATTCACCAAGTTGCGCGAAATTGATGCGGATCGGTCACAGAGCATTGATGCGACATGACATTGAGACCGCACCAAAACAAAACATCAAACATACCACAATATATCCAAAATGGCCTATAACTAACTATAACCATTCAAATCACTCAAGATATCATATATCACACTAAATACTATATAAACTCTTTATTATTACTTGAAAGAGAGCAAATACTAAGTTTAAACATATGAAATACTCTATATAAAATAGAGTTATCAAATGACTCTTAAGAATCTCCTTGTGTTTGATAACATATGAATCAACCTCACTATCATTGTGAAGAACGTACAAGTGTGCTTGCTCTAGTTCTTTCCTTGATACCATCACTAATTTAGTTCATGTCATCCATTTACTAATCCTTCCTACATGACGAGACCTTGGCAGTCCCACAGAATATTCAAGACTAGATAGATAGCCCGCAAAAACTCAATAGCCTCTTCAACTATGTAGCGCTCAACAATACAACCCTTAGGTCGTGATCGATTTTTCACATATCCTTTTAATATCTTCATGTAACGCTTCAAACAGATACATCCATCTCATGTAACATGGGCCACACAATTGTGTCTCTCTAACTGATGAACTATTAGATGAATCATTATGTCAAAAAAAGGAAGGTGGGAAATACATCTCAAGCTCACACAAAGTGACAGTAATTTCTCTTTGCAATGTTGGCAACTTTCGAGTCAATCACTCTACTACAAATCGCTTTAAAGAAGAAACAAAGTTTGGTTAAGGTCCGACGCACTTTCTTAGGCAAAATGGATCGTATACCAATGGGTAGCAAATGCTCCATGAGAACATGACAATCGTGGGACTTTAGAGACTTTAACTTGAGGTCTTTAATCGATACAAGAGTCGCCACATTTGAAGAGTATCCTCTGGAACTTTAACTCCATGAAGAAACTCACAAAAGATGATCTTCTCCTTTCTAGATAGAGTATGAGTCACGGAGGTAGATATGTACGTGTACCCTTCTTTACCGGACCCAATTCAGGTCTCAAACCCATACTAACCAAATCCAACCTTGAGTTGATGGTATCTTTAGTCTTACCCGGCATATTGAGTAAGGTACCAATGACACTTTCAAGACATTCTTTTCAACATGCATCACATCAATGAAATGCCTTACATATAATGACTTCCAGATGGCAACTCAAAGAAAATCGACTTTTCTTCCACCCCGTTTGTGCAAGCTCTCCCGCAAAAGGCTTCCCAAATTTAATGTTCAAATCTTCCACCTTTTCAAATACCTGTTCGCCCATCAAAGGCGGGGGAGCGCTACGTGTTTCTGTATTCCCATCAAATGCCTTTCTCCACAATCGATAGTGATGAGTTGATGGCAAAAATCTACTATGACCAAGATAGATATTCTTCTTACCATGTTCCAACCACATCCAATCATGTTATCTTCACATATAGGGCATGCACACCGCCTTTGTTCATGTATCTGAGATAGATTGCCGTATGCAGGAAAGTCGTTAATTGTGCCAAAGATCATAGCCCTCAGGGTGAAACTTTCTTCTCTGAACCCATCATACACCTCTACCCCAGTCTCCCCATTTTCTTCAAGTCTTCAATTAAAGGAGCCAAGTATACATCAATATCATTTCCTGGTTGTTTGGGCCCAAAATTAACAAAGACAACATCATATATTTGCGTTTCATGCAAAGTCACGTGATAAGTTATAAATCGCCAAAATCACGGGCCATGTATTTGTGGGAGCTACTCTGATACCGTCTGCGGGTTAAATCCATCAGCCAGACAATGCAAGGCGTAGGTTTCTCGGGTCATCCCCAAATTAGGATACTCAATATTAATTTTTTTCCATCGCGAGAATCTGCCGTGTCGTAGCATACCATCTTTAATCCTTTCATCCTCATGCCATGTCAAGTGTTTTGCATCTTCCGAACTACGATACATGCGCCTAAATCGAGGAATTATAGGAAAATACCACAACACCTTTTACGGAGCGACTCTTTCTTCTTATACCACGGTGCATTACATTTAGGACACGACTTTAACAACGCATGTTCATTCTCGAAATAAAATGCAATCATCCGGGACAAGCGTGTATCTTCTCATAGTTCAAGCCAATAGACCCCAACATTTGCTTTGCATCATACGTCCGAGAAGGAAGCACATTATCATTCGGCAACATTTCTTTCGTAGTGAGAGTAAATCGGTAAAGCTCTTATCCGTCCATCCGTGGCGAGTTTTCAAGTTATACAACTTGATCACACGACAAATAATTTTGTGAATTCAAGACAACCCGCATACAATGGTGTCTCTGCATCAATTATCAACTTCTCAAACATTTCAGGACAATCATTAAGATCCTCTTCAACCACCTTTGCCATCTCTTCAAATTCGTTCGCATCAAATGAATGTGTTCCGGTGTCAACCGGCGGCGCATATCTCTTACTAATATCATTCATATTTGAAGATTCACCTTTTTTCTCACCGTGCATTATCCAACAAGTGTAACTTTGATCAATTCCATTCGCCTTTAAATGTCGTGCCAACTCCTCTGCAGTAACTGATTTTACATAACAACACCTTAAACAAGGACATTTCATACCACTAGAAGTCCCTAAACGTTCAACAGCACAGCTCACAAAATAATCCACTCCAGCGGCATACTCCTTGGACAGACGATTGGCAGACATCCAATTTCTATCCATAATTTCCAAATATTTATAATAAAATTCTGAGAAGAGAACTTTAACATATGACCCATCAAGCAATTCGAATATAATGAAGAATCAATTCATATAAAAAAACAAACAAAATTTCCTCTTTTAAATTTTTTTCAATTCCACTCCTTATTTTCCCAAGCTATATCTATCTCATATTCTATTTCTATTCTCGGTCCTTTGGTCAAGACAAAGGAACCATAGTCTAGTCTTCCAAATAATTAATGAACTTAATTTATGTGTAACAAGAAGAGGTTAGTGGTAAAAAAAAAAGAGTCTAGTGTGCACAAGTGACAAAACTAATATATTTCTAAACTAGAACCCACAATTAATATCTAACAAATTTCCTAATTGTAATTTACAAGAAAAAATTGCAACAAGAGACTATTGTAATTAGAGAAAGGAAACGAAATTAATAAAGGAACCCAAACAGAAAAGGAACAGAAAAACTCACCAATGTTGTCCGAGTGAGAGATTGAGAAAGATGATGTTCACCGAGAGAGATGATTTTCGTTGAGAGAGATGATGTTAATTTGCGTTAGGGTGTTAGGGTTTTATGCTTTTACGAGTGAGTGATTTTGCGTTTACGGGTGAGAGTGTTCACGAGAGAGGGAAGTAGCTCAATGGGAAACGAAAAAATTATTTAACCATACCTAGCGTTTTATGAAAAACGCTAGGATCTCTATCTAGCGTGTTTTCTAATACCTAGCGTTTTGAATAAAAGCGCTAGGGATCTGTCTAGAGTGTTTACTAAATTACTAGCGCTTTCTAAAAAACGCTAGGGATCTATCTAGCGTGTTTTCTAATTGGCTAGCGTTTTGATAAAAGCGCTAGGGATCTGTCTAGCGTGTTTTCTAAATACCTAGCGCATTTTAAAAAACGCTAGGGATCTATCTAGCGTGTTTTCTAATTGGCTAGCGTTTTGAATAAAAGCGCTAGGGATCTGTCTAGCGTGTTTTCTAAATGGCTAGCGTTTTGAATAAAAACGCTAGGGATCTGTCTAGGGTGTTACCTAATGGGTAACGTTTTACCTTAAAACGCTACTAATAGTGTAGCGTGTTATTAAAATGGGTAGCGTTTTTTTATAAACGCTACTAAAGGTGGCGATCTCTTTTTACAATTATGGCGTAGTGACTATTGTCCCTTTTTTAACTGCAGAAAATTGTTTTTTGTGTTGGTTGGAATTTACTTCAATGTGGTTGGACTGGAATGAGGCCTTTAAGGTGATGAATTGAGTTATATTCAATTGTTTAGTGATGTGCTAATGTCAGTGATGGAAGAGTTTGGACAATGCAACTATTTGCTAATTTAAGTTTTGTGGTGTGTTTCAAGATCCATTTAACCATTTATGTATTTGATGAGACTATGATATTATTAGAATTAGTAATGAATTAAGGAGACTATGTTATGGACTATGGTATTATTAGTAATTAATTGAAGGGACTATGTTATGGACTATGGTATTATTAGTAATTAATTAAGGAGACTATGATTTATATGTGTTTTCCTTTTACCTCTGGATATTATCAGTTTCTGGATATAATGAATTGCTAGATCAGGGAAAAAAATTATATCCAAAAAAAGAGGGAAAAACAGAAAAAAATTCCGGCGCGGCAGCCGGTGGCGGCCGGTGACAGCGGAGGGTGGCGGCGGCCGGCAGCCGGCAGTGGGGGGCTGACAGTGGTTCTTGAAATAAATCATTTTTTTTAAATTTTTATTTCTTTAAACTTTTAAATCTTTATTAATGGATAGATTGGATATTCATCAATAAAAAAATGTCTAATGGATGGATTTGATGGACATTTTTGTTAGTTGATGGATTTGATTGGATTTTTTTTTGTTTCAATTTTAGTTGATATAAATGGATTGTCTCCAATTCATCCATTATAATCCAAATTTAAATTCATCCAATCCATCCATTTTGACACCCCTAGCTTTTACTCAACTCATCTAAATTTGTGAAACAAGTGTTAAGGGGAACGAGAATAACTAACTAAAATATTATCAATAATCAAAATCATATTATTACATTTAATTCTTATATATTTGAATGACTAAATGGTGGACTAAAATGTTGGAAGTTAAGTATTGTTCACATAGAATAGAAAAATATATAATATAACAAATAATAGAAAAATATATTTACATTTAAATGACCGTCTCATGTAAACTTTTTTTTTTGGTCAACATCTCATGTAAACTTACTTATGCTGGATGTGCTGCTATTGGGCCAAAAAAATGTTAAGGCCCTAAGAAGTATGAGTTTTTTTTTGGACCCCCACCCTTTCCCCTTAAACCCCCACCCACTCTGTGAAAAGACCAAAATACCCATGCGCTTTTACAAAATCACAATTTCTTTCACATTATTGGTCATACCTACGACTGACCACCTTCACTCGCATATACGCCACATAGACGTATATACGATCAGCCCAGAAATCAACCACTCGCATATACCCCACACCAACCCTATATACGACGTGCAATTTGTTAGTCATCACATATACCTATTTTCAGGCGTATATACGATTAGACAGAATTCATCCACTCGCATATACGCCCAGCAGACCCAATATACGACGAGTTAAAAAGTATGCATCGTATATACCCCCTTTTTTATGTAAATACGATGAGCAAATTTTTTTTTTTACTAATTTTTTTCCTTTGCTTGCAGTGTCCGGTAGGCATCGCAGAGGGACATGGGAGGTATCTCCTTTCGGAGAGAGAGGGGAGTCATCTACTGCTCCGAGTACGAGAACTCGGAGGCATAATCAGCTCCATGTTTCAGTGAGGAGACAAGATAGGAGACACGCTGACCCCCGGTGAGTATCACCCAGCCAGCTGAGCACCATGACGCAACTCGATGATCGTGACGTCAGAGATTTCTATCACGGGGATTTCTTACGGTAGAGTCAGCATGAGGATTGGTATCGTGGGAGGCCGACTCCTCAGTACCATTCACAGCCTCATCCTCAGTACCATCCACAGTATCCTCGCACCATCCTCAACCTCTTCATTACCATCCCCCGCCTCCCGAGTATCAAGAGCAGCAGAAATTTCGATCGATTCGTCGTTCTCGAGATGAGTCTATGTCCGGCAAATTCAAGCAGATCGGGAGGAGCCTCGGGAGGAGCCTCGGGAGGAGCCTCAGCCCTCTCTCTTCACTGACCTGACAGATCATGTCTGCGAGCTTCGATGACTACCGACCCTGGTAAGTTGAATTTTTTTGCTTAAATAATTCATTTAACGCACATAGTCTGCACTTTTTGCTTACATCATTTATTTATTTTTAACTCAGGAGTATCAGCGTGTTGTCAAAGTATGGGCTCATGGCAACAAAGTCCATACTAGACTCCATCTTCATTACCCGACCTACTTCAAAGCACCACTGTGGTCAGGGACTCCAGATTGGCCCCACTTCTCCAGACTGGCCACGCCACAGTAGACCATGAGTTGCTGTCGGCTTTTATCGAGAGATGACCAATAAAAACTTCTTGTATTTTTGTTAAATCACACTGACTTTGGGTAATTTTTTTTGAATTAAATATGTTGTTTATTTTTGCATTTCAGGCTTGGATTATGTGGTATTTCCCTCGGATGGCGGAGAGGTTGCCTTGGTCATATCCGTGTGTGGAGCCACCGGGGTCGGGCGCTACAGAAGAAGAAGTCGCACCACCCGAAGTCGAGCCACTACAGGAGGATGATTGATGAGCTGAGGCCGGAGGATGTCTGCTGGCGACCATTTGAGGAGGACAGGGCTGATAGACCCTTTGAGCAGATCTCCCTCTACAGAGGCTTCATCAGTTGGGCTGACTTCAGAGTTCTCTACATGCCCGATAGGTGCTCGGCGGCTTTGGGTACGCTCGGATCATCCCGCGTGACCTCTCGTGAGGTCGTCCGAGTCATACCGATCGCGCTTTTTCGATCGTCCACTTCATGGCATCTGTGGATGACATCATGCGCACTACTCGGGTTGCTCGGCTCCACCATCACCAGCAGCTGCGGCCTGGACACCCTCCCCAGAGCTACGATACGACGATGCTGAGTGGGTGAGGGAGGTTGTGATCGCCAGGAGGGAGGGATTCGTGATGGCGAGATCACGCATGGCGCCGGCGTATCGACACACTCCATAGGTGGTGGGGATGGCAAAGACCGGATGACATTGTTTGGGGAGCTTAGACGAGCAGGACGAGGACGAGGCGGCGACGAGGAGAGCGTTAGGGATTTTTTATCACTTTTTGATGTATTTGATGTTGGCACTTTATTATTAATTTTTTCTGATGTTTTATTTTACGAGTTTCCATAAATATTTGATTTCATTGATTCGATAAAACAAAGTTACACAAGCGATACAACATAAACAACTAGAATAAAAATAGATAGATAAAATGAAAATACAATAGAAACTACTGAGCTGGTGGAGTTAATCGACGAAGGATCTCAATGACGGTCCTTCCGGTTTCGACGCATGCATGATGAATGTAACTCTTCCATTTAAACATAATATGATTGGACATCATCCGCCGGAGGTCATCCTCGCGTTGTTGACATCCACGGAGAGAGAAAAGTAAAGACCTCCATCACCCATTCCGGTTTTCGATAAACGATACAAATTATCTCATGCTCGTCGTTCTCTGGTTGAACCATCCGCGGTAGTTTCTACTTAAGAGCAAAGAAATGATATGCAAGTTGTTTTAACCTACACGATACAACATCTCTCCCATCGAACTTATACCATCATCTTTCAAGATGATGCCTCGATGATCAAGAAACCCCATATTAGAATGAACGAGAGTGAGGAAGAAGGCTCGTAGTATGACATTAGCGAAGCTCTGCATCATCTTCTTCACTTCATTGTGTGAGAGAAGGAGGAAGTTGAATTTTTGGTGTGAAAATAGTGATGGTGGGAGTGAGTATTTATAGATGAGGTAAAAGATTATCAACCATTGATTTTGTCGTGCAATCCACACCGTTGATCAACTTTGAAAGTGAAATCATGACCAAGTAAAATTTTTTTACAAATAAAAATAATAATTTAAGGCTCATCGTATATATGTCATTTGGGACATATATACGATGCGTAGTTTTAACACATCGTATATATGCTCTGAAGAAGTATATACGATTGACCGTGTAACGACCAAAATAGATTACAGAAGGCATTTTGGGGATTTCAAACAGGGGGTATATAAGGGAAAGGGTGGGGATCCAAAAAAACAAGCCAAAAGTATTTGTTGAGGTGAGGCCCTATGCTATGCACAGGCCTGCACACACACACACACACCACCCCCACCCCACCCAATGGCCGGCCCTGTTTATTGAATTGGAAAAAATGGGGATTGGCATGACTGATTGAGAGGTTTGGAATTGGCGAGAAAAGTAAAAGCCTTATCATATAGACTAGTATATAAAGATTGTAATGTTAATCAAAATTCAATTTCATATTTCGCATTACCACTTAATTATCAACCACACAATCTATCAGCCTCTATCTAGCTCCTCAACTTAACCAAATGAAGCCTTATATTTTCTTATTTTGGCATGCACACCTTCATCTACTTCCTTTATTAGCTTTAAACTTTATATGTTTTAGCCCAAACAGAACTACAGCTTTGGTATTAGGAAACCAAACCGATAATTTGTCATTGCTTAAATTCAAGGAATCAATATACAGTGACCCTTATAGTATCCTAGATTCTTGGAATAGTTCTACTCACTTTTGCAACTGGCATGGAATCACATGCAACTCCATGCACTCAAGAGTATCAAAGTTGAACTTATCAAGATATCAGTTGCATGGATCCTTATCTCCTTTTGTTGCCAATTTGTCTTTTTTGAAAATCCTTGACCTCGGAGACAACAGCTTTGGAAGTATCCTCAAGAGTTGGGTAGGTTGTCACAATTGCGCATACTACTGGCTCTTGCCAATAACTCCTTCACAGGAGAGATTCCTACAAACTTGACAAATTGCTCTAATCTTATAGCCTTAGGTTTGTCCTGTAAACAATTTGATCGCAAAATACCACTCCAAATTGGCTCTCTCCAAAACCTTCAATTTTTGAACATGGGGAGAAACAATTTAAGAGGAGGACTCCTCCCATTAGTGAATCTTTCATCCTTAACACTCTCTTTATATTCCTTATAACAACTTAGAAGGAGGCATTCCACAAGAAATATGTCTCCTAAAAATTTACAAATAATGGTAGTGTCTCACAACAAACTTTCAGGTACACTTCTTCTTGTCTTTACAATATGTCATCTCTTACTACGATCTATGCCGCAGTGAATCGCTTTGATGGCTCACTTCCACCGAACATGTTCCACACCCTCCCCAACATCCAACATTTTGGAGTTGGTAGGAATCAAATCTCAGGTCTAATCCCCATTTCTCTTGCAAATGCTTCTAAGTTGGCTTTATTTGATATCGGTCGAAACCATTTTGTGGGACAAGTTCCAAGCCTAGAAAAGCTACAAGATCTATATTGGCTAGGTTTGTACTATAACAATCTAGGTGACAATTCAACTGCGGATTTAGAGTTTTTAAAATCATTGACAAATTGTAGTAAGTTGTCGATACTCGGTATATCTAATAATAATTTTGGTGGTAGTCTGCAAAACTCCGCAGGCAATTTATCCACCCAACTTAGTCAACTATATCTTGGGGGTAATCAAATATCCGGGAAAATTCCTTTAGAGCTAGGAAATCTAATCAATTTAATTCTCTTGGCCATGGAAGACAAGTAATTTTGAAGGGATGATTCCGCTACATTTGGCAAATTTCATAAGTTGCAATTTTTAGAGTTGAGTGGAAACAAGCTTTCAGGAGATATACCAAATTCCATAGGAAACCTCAGTCAGTTGTTTCATTTGGGTTTAGGAGAAAATATATTAGAAGGAAATATTCCTCTTAGTATAGGAACTGCAACAACTTACAAATGCTAAATCTTTCACAAAAACAAATTTTTTAGGAGCCATACCCTTAGAGATTTTTAGTATTTCTTCTTTAACAATAGGATTGTACTTATCTCAAAACTCATTGAGTGGCGCTTTACCTAATGAAGTGGGTCAACTAAAAATATTGGGCAAATTGATGTCTCTGAAAATCGCTTGTCCTATGAAATTCCCCGATCCATTGGTGAATGTAGAAGCTTAGAATACCTGTATTTGCAAGGGAACTCCTTCCGTGGAATCATACCATCCTCTTTGACTTCTCTCAAAGGTCTCCGACAATTAGATTTGTCAAGAAATCGGTTGTCCTGATCAATTCCTAAAGGTCCGCAGAATACTTCTTTCCTAGAATCATTCAACGCCTCTTCTAACATGCTTTGGAAGGTGAGGTGCCAACAGGAGGTGTATTCAAAAATTCAAGCAACTTAGGGATCAATGGAAACAATAACCTTTGTGGAGGTATTTCACGGCTCCATCTACCAATATGTCCTGGTCAAAAGTATGAAACCCGCAAAACACCATAATTTCAAGTTAATAGCAAGTGATAGCTAGTGTGGTTTCTATTATTCTCATCCTTCTACTTGTTCTAACTATCTTTTGGATGAGGAAAAGAGACACTAAAAACCATCTTTTGATTCATTAGCAATTGATCAACTAGATAAGGTTTCATACCAAAACTTGCACAATGCAACTGATGCTTTCTCATCTAGAAACTTAATAGGATCTGGGAATTTTGGGTCTGTTTACAAAGGAACACTTGAGTCAGAAATTGGAGTTGTTGCCATAAAGGTCCTAAACCTTCAGAAGAAGGGTGCTCACAAAAGTTTCTTTGATGAATGTAATGCACTCAAAAATATCGGACATCGAAATCGTGAAGATTTTGACTTGTTGTTCCAAAGATAGATTACAAAGGCCAAGAATTTAAAGCTCTCGTGATATGAGTACATGAAAAATGGCAGCCTAGAAAGTCAAGTTACATCCCACAACAGAAACTACAGATCACTCCAAGTCATTGAATCTTGAGAAAATGTTAAATATTATTTATGATGTTGCTTCAGCATTTCATTATCTTCACTATGAATGTGAGCGGCCTGTCATTCATTGTGATTTAAAACCTAGCAATGTCCTTCTTGACGATTCAATGGTATCTCATGTGAGTGATTTTGGCTTCGCAAGAATGCTTTCAAGTGTTGGAGTCTCTCTAACGCAAAGTAGCACAATAGGAATAAAGGGGACAATTGGTTATGCACCTCCAGGTATGGCATTGTTGTTTTATTTAGTTGTGAATTCAACTTTTAACTATTGTTTCTATTTATATAATTTGATTTTAATTTGGGTTTCAGAGTATGGAATGGGTTCTGAAGCGTCAATAGAAGGTGACATATATAGCTTTGGAATTCTAGTTTTAGAAATGTTAATAAGAAAGAGGCCCACTGATGAAATGTTTAAAGATGGTCATAATCTTCATAACTATGTCAAACGCTCAATTCTCGGTCACGCTTTTGAAAATTGTGGATTCAACTATTCTTCCCATTGAATTGGACGACAACACTAACCATCTTGGGATTAATGGCATTGTGCGACTTAATGAAGAGAAGTGCTTGCTTTCACTTTGTAGGATTGCACTTGCGTGTTCAAAGGGAATCACCAAAAGAAAGAATGAGTATGATAGATGTTATAAGGGAGCTCAACATCATCAAAAGTTTTTCTCATCTTACAACCACTTGACACATGATAATACATATGCCAGTCTCGAAATGTATTAAATACGCCATTGAAGAACCCTTTGTTTTCATTTTGCTTTGACATTATCATTTGCCCACCTTTCCTTGCTATGATTGTTGCTCTCTCTCTCTCTCCTCCTCCCTATTTCAATTCATTTTTCGGAGGAAGTATTTAATGTTCATTATAAATTACAATGCCTCTACAGGGGGCACAAGAGTTATGTCCCTAACATGATCAGTGGTGCATCTCAAACCGATATTGGAGTGTTGGCACTATCTTGATCTTTGATAGATACTTCTTGACAAGCATTTGATGATATATATATATATTTTTTCTGTGTCTCTATGCTGCACCAATTAGGTAATTTCTGATAAGGTTTTTGACACTATCTTATATCAAGTTTTGCACCTTCCATCAAATCAAAATATTCACCAAATCGGCTCTGGATTAGATCACTAAAACAATGTTTTAATGATCATCACTAAAGGTTTTTCAACCATTAGTGATGGTAACTAAATAGTCTATTTAGTTACATAAACTATACTCCACCAAATCATACTTCCCATTGTTTAAATTAAATGTCATAATAATAAATTGAAACAAAAAAATGCACAATCAATAAAACCTTATCAAAACCCCTAAACTAAACTGAAGGAAATTTGAAGACATTACTATCAAATATAGCAATACCATTCCTCTTTATCCATAAAAATGCTTTACAACTAACATAACATCCATGAAACATGATAATCAGCATTTCGTATATTTCTTCAATTTTTCCACCAACTGACATTTTTAATCCTAAACTAACCTGCATTAACAACAACCTTCAATAATAAACATATCCTGAAAAAAAAACAAAAAATACCTTCACGTAATGCAAGACACACACGGTCTAAAACGGAACCAGATCTCGAAACAAATACATTAGCAAAGTTAGAGATGATTAATTGTAAAAATCTGTTATGATTAATTCTACCATGCACATTTTTTCCCCTTTATCTCATACAACTAATCTGAAAGTTCAGAACTTTAAAGGCGAGAAGGTGATTGTTAACGACTTAAAACTTCAAGGGCATAGTTAGGGTATGCTGCGATGCAATTCAGTTCTGATGATTTGCACGCTTCTCTGAACCATTGATTTTTCCTTATGGTTGGTTACTTAAAATAATCTAACAATTATGTTACTTGAATCAGGAATTTTTCAGGAGCAGACAATGTGCAAATTTTTTAGTGCTTATAAAAAATAAAAGAGACTTTAAAAGCAAATAAATATTTGCATTTGTATCTATACATGGGAATATGGCCTAAATTGTTACTTGATGAACTGGTTTTCATGAAGACTAAATCATGTAATTTGTCACTTTTTTGTAGGTTTTTTTTTCCCATGTAACTTGGCTTTAGACAACCCGGTTTCATATATGACCCTAAAAAGTTATGCAAAGTTTGATGCTTTACGTTCCTACTCATGTAATCCTTTTGTCTTTGTCATGGTTTGACTTTGAGTAGCTCCTATATCTTTGATTCACTAAAACTGTACTTAGAATAGAAAAAGCGTAGTTCATTTATGGTTGATATGCAATCTATCTATACTACTCACTGATAATCATATAAATGTATTCTTAAAGTTTATACCTTTTAATTCTACATTTGATATTTTTTTACCACTTTTATTTAGATCATGCAGCTTTAGTTTGAAAGTTCTTAACATCCAAGGTTTGTGAAAAACCATAATATTTGATAAAATGCTTGAGTGAAACACCACTCAGCTTATGTGATTATATACACATTAGGGAGTGAATACATTGTGAGATTTACAAGGTCATTAATGTGATTTCTAGTTCCTATGTACATGCATGTAGTTCTTTAGGTACATGATTAACTATTGATTTCCTAGATGCATAGATATCTATACATATTCCAATGTACTCAATTTGATAATTCCAACACTCCCCCTCAAGATGGAGCATATAAATCAAATGCTCCAAGCTTGGAACAAATACTTTGAATTCTTGGCCCTCTTAAGGATTTTGTGAAGATGTCTGCTAGTTGATCCTTAGAGCTAACAGATTCAGTGATGACCTCTTTAGAAAAGACTTTCTCTGGACAAAATGACAATCAATCTCAATATGTTTAGTTCTCTCATGAAACACTCATAAGTTATATGTAGGGTTGTCGTTATCACAACACAACTTCATTGGTTGGGTGTCTCCAAACTTCAATTCATTAAGAAGTTGTTTAATCCAAATTAGCTCACATGTGGCTACAACCATAGCTCTATATTCAGCCTCTGCACTAGACCTTGCGACAACATTTTGCTTCTTACTCTTCAATGATACAAGATTCCTCCAATGGACACACAATAGCCGTAAGTGGAACGCCTATCAATGGGTGAACCAACCCAATCTGCATCGCAAAAACCAACTATTTGAGTGTTTCCTTTGTCTTCGTAAAGTAGCCCTTGTCCCGGTTCTTCTTAATGTATCTCGAATTCTAATTATGGCATCCCAATGATCCTTATGAGGAGATTGCATGAACCGACTTACCACTCCAACCGCAAAGAGAGATATCCGCCTTGTAATGGTGAGGTAGATGAGTTTACCAACCAACCTTCGATATATTTCAAGATCAGGATAAGGCTCCCCCTGATTTGGTAACAATTTCTGATTTGGATCCATGGGACTGTCAATTGGTCTACAATCTAACATGCCAGTTTCTTTGAGTATGTCTAATGCATAATTCCTCTGTGAAACGACAATCCCATTTATTGATTGAGCAACTTCAATTCCAAGGAAATATTTGAGCTTTCCTAGATCCTTAGTCTGAAAATGACTAGATAAGTGTTCTTTCAGTTGAGAAATTTTCTCTTCATCATTACCGGTGATGACTATATCATCTACATAAACCACCAAGTACACACATTTATTTGGAGAGGTATGACAATAGAAGACAGAATGGTCTGCCTCACTGCGTTTCATCCCAAAGGTCTGAACAACTGAACTGAATTTCCCGAACCAAGCTCGTGGGGATTGTTTGAGCCCGTAAAGAGAGCGTCGTAGTTTGCAAACCAAGCCAGACTCCCCCTGAGCAAAAAAGCCAGGCGGTTATAAATCTCCTCTTCTAAATCTCCATGTAGAAATGCATTTTTAATATCTAACTGATACAATGACCAATGAGAGATAACAATCATGGCCAGAAATAATCGAATGTAATTTTTTGGCCACATGAAAGAAAGTGTCACCATAATCAAGACCATATATCTGAGTATAACCTTTGGCCACTAGACGAGCTTTAAGACGGTCAATCTGCCCATTAGGTCCAACTTTTTATAGCATAGACCCATCGACTCCCAACTGATTTCTTGCCTGGAGGAAGAGGGACTAAATCCCAAGTGCCTCACAAACATTTTTAGGGATGGAAATAGAAGATGAAGATGCTATGAAAGAATGATAAGAAGGAGAGAGACGATGATAACTTAAGAAGTTATAAATAGGATGAGGATTTCGAGTTGATCGAGTACCTTTTCTAAGAGCAATGGGCAAATCAAGGGTTTCACAGAGCAGTCCGCAGAGGATCGATTGTTGGAGTAGGAAATGATTCAATTGGTCTTTCAAGGCCTTCCAATTCTGTATTAGGAACACGCGACGCCCGGTATGTAATAAGTGGTCTTTGAGGTGGCTTAGGTGAAGGATTATGAGGATATCCGGAGTAGACTCGTGGTTGGAACCGATTCTGTGAAGCGCAGAGTGGTGGACCAAAATAGGGAATAGGAAGAACTTCTTGAATAAAGGTCACATTCAACCTGGAGATGGTGAGAAATAAGGTTTGTCTTCAAAGAAGGTTACATCTGCGCAGAGATATAATAGCGATTGTGAACTGGAGAGTAACAACGATAACCTTTCTTCAATCTAGAATATCCCAGAAAAACACATTTGATGGCTCGAGGAGACAATTTATCTAAACCTAGAGAGAGATCATGAACAAAACAAGTACTCCCAAATATTTGTGGGGTGACAAGAAACAAGGGTTCTTTTGGAAATAAGATAGAGTGAGGAACTTTGTCATTAAGAGAGGAAGCGGGCGTTCGATTTATCAAGAAACAAGTGGTTAAAATTGCCTCTCCCCAATGAAGGGCAGGTACATTCGCATGGAGTAACAGTGTCCTAGCTGTTTCAACAAGGTGTCTATTTTTCCTTTCAGCAATGCCATTTTGTTGAGCGGTGTGAGGACAAGATGACTGGTGAAGAATGCCCTGTGATGACAAAAAGGAAGAAAGAGCCAAAGAGAAATATTCTTTTGCATTATCACTTCTAAGGACACGAATTGTCTTGCCAAATTGAGTTTTAATTTCATTGATAAAGGAAGTAAAGATGGACAAAATTTCAGATCGTTCTTTCAATAGGAAAACCCAAGTACATCGAGAAAATTCATCAATGAAGGTAACAAAATATCTAAAACCCATAGAAGACACACGACTAGGACCCCATATATCAGAATGGATGACTAAAAAGGGTGAGTCAACACAACTTTCAAGATGTCTAACAAAAGAGGATCGAACATGTTTTCCTAATTGACATGACTCATAAGAGAAAGTACTAATTTTTACAAGGTTTGGAACCATTTTTTCAAATTAGATAGGTGGGGATGTCCCAATCGTTCATGAAGAAGTTTTGGTGAGGTAATGGCACTTTGCAAATCCAGGAGGATCGGACTTGAGATAGTAAAGACCACGAGACTCATGTCCTACACCAATCGTCCGACTGCACTCACGTTCTGTATAACAAAAGAGTCATCATCAAACGTCACCGAACAATTATGAGAGCGAGTTAGCTTGCTAAGAGAAATCAAATTAAAGGGGCAACCAGCATATACAAGACAGAGTTTAAGGATAGGGAAGTAGTGGGTGACACACGGCCGGTTCCTTTTACTGCAACTTTAATTAGAACCATCAGCTAGGGTAATGAAATGAGGAATTTTGGGAGGAGAGATAGATGAAAATAAAGATACATTACCAGCAACATGATCTGAGGCACCTGAATCAATTATCCAAGGACTTTGGTCATTACCTGATTGAGAAATACAAGCAGTGGAGTTATGAGCAACTATAGCAGACGAGCTTTGAGGTTCCTTGGCAGCCTTCAGTTGGAGATATTCCTGATAGTCAGCTTCTGAAAATTTCATCTCTGGTGTTTCAGACTTAGAAATATTAACAGTCTTTCCAGGAAATCCATGGATAGAGTAGCAAGTATCTTGTGTGTGTCCCATTCTCTTGCAGTAAGAGCATTGAGGTCGACTTCCTCTTCCACCTCGTCCTCCTCGGCTTCCATGACCTCCTCGCCCCCCTCGATTAGAAACCATGGCAGAGGTCTCAATATGGTCACTTGAGTTTACTTCCATCTTTGATGGGGGGACCCGAAGGAGTCGAGTGATTAAATTTTCTAGTGATGGAACATCTTGACTAGTTAAGACTTGATCACGAACATGATCAAAATCTGGGTGCATCCCTCGTAGAACCAGCACCATATAAAGATTATCAAGTTTATTCTTCATATCTTCGATTGTGTTGGCTTCCAAAGACAGTTTCAACTCCTCAACGACAGATTGAGCTTTTGAGACATAAGCAACCATGTCATGATCTGGTTGTTTTAGAGTAGCCAATTTTTGTGCAGCATCATACATTTGTTGGATGTCATTAGCAAAGACAGTTTGAGCCTTTTTCTAGAAAGCTTGACAAGTTTTAAAGGCCCTGAAATTTGTCAAGATATTTGGCTCAACAGATTGCCAAAGGAGAGCACAAAGTTGATAATCAAGCTTTTTCCATTGGTCGCATTTTTGTGCAGCAATTCTTTCAGAATCTTGAGTTAAATGTTCTTTGTATCCTTGACCGAGAAACCAAAGCTCAACAGAGGAAGACCAGGCTAGATAGTTTTTACCATTCAACTTTTCTGTAGTGATTTTTGGTGTACCGGAGAAGGCAAAAGTAGGACCATCATTTTGTAGAGAGGAAGAAGTCATCTTTTCACTTGATATTGTGACTTGTGAAACTAAAGGAGATTAAAGGAGAGCGAAAATGCAAACTAATTTCAAGGTAGACCAGAAACTCTTTTTTTTTCTTCAGAAATAGATGACCAGACGTGAAAGTTCAGATTGGCTTTTCAGTTATTTGGGTGGTTCTGTGGGTTAGGGAAAAAAAAGAAAGGAAAAAGAAAGAAGAAAGGATGGTGCACGTAGGAGTGGATTGGTATTGCTGGACCAGAAGCAGTGACCTTTAACCTGCTCTAGATACCATGTGAAAAACCAGAATATTTGATAAAATGCTTGAGTGAAACACCACTCAGCTTATGTGATTATATACACAATACATTGTGAGATTTACAAGGTCATTAATGTGATTTCTAGTTCCTATGTACATGCATGTAGTTCTCTAGGTACATGATTAACTATTGATTTCCTAGATGCATGGATATCTTTACATATTCCAATGTACTCAATTTGATAATTCCAACAAGGTTGAAGTGGAAAGTTTAGTTGACTGGTCGTATAACTGATTTTAGCATACTACTATATATGATTGCATATATATGGCTGGTCCTATAACTTTATTCCTCATTAGAAGCAACTTCATGTATATTGACAAATGAAAAGGTATGTGATAGGGACTTGGGTATTATGGGGTGCTCAAGTCCCACATCGGGTAGTATGGGATGCTCGGTGGAGTATTTAAGTGGCTTGGTTCTCCCCCCTTGATAGCTAGCTTTTAAGGGAGGGTTCCCCAAGTGCTTAGATACTTATCAATATGCTTCTTTTAAATCATGTTTCATGAGGTCCATACTCTTGATGCTATATGTGGGGATGATGTTGATAGACTCAACTGAATCAAAGGGGAATTTTATTGAAGATCAAGAATCGATGGGGTACAATTTCTCTGTGTTTTACGATTCCAGAGAGAAACTATTCATGTAACCGAATTATCAACAAGTCTAACTAACTCACATACAACTAACTCTTATTTATATTACAATTAGCTATCTAAAAAGACCGACATACCCTCCCATTTAGTCTATTCTTTATTCTTTCTAAAGTAAACCTTCTTAACATAAGGTTTATCGCTATCAATACCCCCTGGGCTTTCAAACTGTCCTCAAGGTGAAGTTCGAAATGTTTGCGGGAGTTTTTCTCGCTATTTCCCATGAGTTGTCACATGGTGGCAGCTCCTTCCACTTTACAAGGACCTCTGCATCCCCATTCTTGTTGTATCTCGGTTGTAATGACTCCTCCACCATTGGTTGCGGGACACCATCTTCATCAATGCATCTAGAATAGGCCGTGGATGGTAGTATGCCAGGGATCGTTTTCTTTAGCTTGCTAATGTGGAACACAAGGTGAATTTTACACCCTTCAGCAGAGCTAGTTTGTATGCTATCGCACCCACCCTTTCCAAAGACTTGATAAGGGCCATAGTATCAAGGACCTAACTTCTCATTTCTTCTAGCAAACGGTGTCTTCCAAACGATATGGACATGCCTTCAAATATACCCAATCCCCACCTCCAATGTCACATCTCTTACGTGCTTATCCGCTTGTTTCTTCATCTGCTTTGTGCTATGGTGAGGTTTTCTAGTAGTTTGTCCTAGTAATGCATCCTCTCTTCATACAGGTTTGTTGACACCTCTACATTCAAGGAATTGCAGGCCCTTTGATTATAGGATTAGGTTCTCTTCCATACAATGCTTTATAAGGAGTCATTCCAATTGAAGCATTGTAGTTTGTGTTGAACCATAGTTCTGCCCAAGGTAGCCACCGTGGCTGAGATTTAGGATAGTCACCCACAAAACACCTTAAATAGACCTCTAAGCATCTATTTGTGACTTGATCCATCCATTAGTTTGGGGATGGAAAGCGAAGACTATATTTCAATTTTGTTCCACTTTGTCTCGAATAATTCTTTCCAAAATTGGTGAGGAATATCTTGTCTCATCAGAGACAATAGATGTTGGAAAGCCATGCAACTTGACTATGCCTGCAATAAAACTATTGGCTACCTCCACAGCTGTATAAGGGTGCCCCAATGGAATGAAATGAGCTGATTTGGTGAGTCTATCTACCACTACTAACACTGTGTCTAGTTTAACAACCCGAGGAAGTCCTCCAATAAAATCCATGCTTATCTCTGACCAAACTGTCTCTCGAATTGGTAATGATTGTATCAGATCCATGAGTGCAAGGTTTGTACTTTGCTTTGTTGGCATTGTTGGCACTTCATGATGAACTGCTTGATGTCATGCTTCATTCCTTGCCAATAAAAGACTCCACTAATTCTCTTGTAAGTCCGAAAGAAACCAGAATGACCTCCTTGTAAAGATGAGTGAAACTCATGTAGGATAATAGGGATTTTAGAGAAATTCTTTGGTAATACTAAGCTATTCTCATTGTAGAAAACCTCATCTCGATGAGAAAACTTAGTATTTTCTTCCTCACTGTAACACCACCTTCTCAGATGAGTGTGTCAGTAGTATTGGGCAACTCAGTATTTCCCCCCCAATCACTCCATTCGCACGAGTGTAACTTGGGAGATAGCTGCAAACATCATTTGCCTAGACAAGGCATCAGCCACCTTGTTAGAACTACCTGTTTTATATTGTATCTCAAAGTCAAACCCCAAGAGTTTAGAGGTCCATTTGACTTGCTCTCCTCCCAACAAACTCTGATCATTGAGGAATTGTAAACTTTGCTGATCTGTTCTTACAATGAAGTGTTGTCCCATGAGATAATGCCTCCATTTTTGGATTGCTAGGACCATTGCCATCAACTCTCTTTCATAGGCAAATCTCTGTTGAGCCCTCACGAGACGATTTTTGATCAAGTAGGCAATTGGTTTCTCATCTGATTCACAACAGACTTCCTTTCAGGTTTTGATTATGTTTAGAGTATTTTCACTGATAATTAATCTAGAGAGAAAATTTTATATTGCACTTTTGCCTTAACCTCTCATTGTTGTCCAGATGTGCAAAATGGTCCCAAAATTGTGAAATATTGCTACAATTGTGGGAAAAGTGGGCACTCACTTACAAAATTGTTCCCAGCTACTCCAAGAAGGTTTTCTTGATAATATGCATTTGTATTGTGACTTTGATCTCAAGTCTTGCATTTACATTTATTTTGTTTATCATTGTTTTCTTTGCTTGCTTCTCTAAACATATCGTTAGTGTTTTTCCTTTAGGAATTTAGTCCAATGGAACAGTTGCACTTGCTTCAAAAGCGATGATATTTTTATTCCGAAATTTTACCATTGTCATATTTCATATTACTTATTCTTTGATGCCATTGAGATGAGCATCTTTTATTTAGGCTTTGATGGTATTCACTAGTGATCATGAGATTGATATGAAAATTGGTCATGCTATTTTTTTATACATGTTTGTATATTTGTTTGTTAAACTATTAATATTACATGTACACAAGAACATTAGGGAATCCTTAGTTTACCAAGCATACCTCTTAATTAACTAAACATTTGGTTTGTGATATCGGTACCAACATTTCACAACAGAGAAAAATTGTAAAAGATGTAAACTAACGATCTAACACACAAAAAAAAAAAGGCAATGTCATCATCTACGAGGACAAAAAGATAAAAACGAACAGTGTCAATAATAATATAAAAATTGTAAGAGATGGGAACAAACACAATTATCTTGGTCCATATTATATGTTTTATTATAAAAAAATTGTGTGAAACTTTGACCATATACAGAGGTTACATATGTTGAGTTCATATTAAGTTGATTTGAACGAATATAAAAGTTACTAATTTAAAAAAGAGACACATCAACAGATTTGACTTTTAAGGAATTTTTTTTAATTATAGTATCAATCAAAATTTAATTCAAAGATGTATGCATACTTGTTCCTAATGTTATTCCATTATAACACATGTTCAATCAGATTTTTTGACTTAGATTATTCACCAACAAAGTCAGTAAATATTGTGCGCATTAAAAAAGAAGGTGCTCGCAATCTTGTTATGTTATTTCTTTCTGCCAAGGACCATACCTCAATAAAGCTATTTAGCATAAGAAAACACACATCCTTGATCCTTAACAAAATGAAGCCTTGTCATATATTACTACTATTTACTTTGAACTCACTATGCTTTGGTCCAAACACAAGTGCCTATGCATCAGGAAATGATACTGATTATCAAACATTGTTGAAATTCAAGGAAGCAATATCCAAAGTGACCCATATGGAATCTTAGATTCTTGGAATAGTTCTACTCACTTCTGCGATGGCATGGAATCACATGCAACCGCGAATCAAAGAGTAATGAGAGTTTTTTTCCTACAAGGGTATAAGTTACATGGATCAATATCTCCTCATGTTGGAAATCTTTCTCTTCTAACAACCTTAAATTTTTCAAACAACAACTTCAATGGAATGATTCCACAAGATTTGTGTCGTTTAGTACAACTTCAGAAGCTTTATCTCAACAATAACTCATTAGTTGGTGAAATTCCTACAAATTTAACAAGTTTGTTGAATCTCAAACACTTGTACTTGTCAGTGAATAATTTGATTGGTAGAATACCAATTCAAATTGGTTCTCTTTGGAAGCTTCAACAAGTAAACATGCTTAACAACAACTTAACAGGAGAAATTCCATCATCTATAAGGAATCTTTCATCTCTTGTTAATCTCAATTTAGGTACCAATAACTTGGAAGGCAATATTCCACAAGAAATATGCTACTTGGAAAACTTGGCAACAATATCTATTGGTATAAACAAATTGTCTGGTAAACTTCCATTTTGTCTTTTCAATATGTCATCTCTCACTTTAATTTCTGTTCCTTTGAACACATTTAATGGATCTCTTCCATCTAAAATGTTCAACACTCTTCCTAATCTCCAAACACTTTTCATTGGTGGGAATCAAATCTCAGGACCAATTCCAATTTCCATCACAAATGCATCTAATCTTAGAGCATTTGATATCACTCAAAACCAATTCATGGGACAAGTTCCAAGTTTTGGGAAACTAATAAATCTTGAGAACCTAGGTTTGTCTTTGAACAACTCAACTAAAGATTTGGAGTTTGTTAAGTCATTGGTAAATTGTACCAAGTTGTGTGTGATTGATATAGCTTAAAATAATTTTGGAGGTCATTTGCCAAATTCCTTTGGAAATATGTCTAACCAACTCAACTACATATACCTTGGGGGAAATCATATTTCAGGAAATATTCCTGTGGAATTAGGGAATCTTATTAACTTATTTCTCTTGACTATGGAAACTAACTGTTTTGAAGGGATGATTCCATCTAGTTTTGGAAAGTTTGAGAAGATGCCATTATTGGAATTGAGTGAAAACCAGCTCTCAGGAAAAATACCAAGCTTCATAGGCAACCTTAGTCAGTTGTTTTATTTAGGTTTAGGACAAAATATGTTAGAAGGAAATATTCCTCCAATGTTATATCCCAATTTTGTCCGTTCTCTTTTTTCTCGCTTTAGTAGTTTAATTCACGTTCCGAGGTCACGGAATTACGAGATTTTTTAGAATAACGTCTCATTCTTCTAATTTGAGCCAATTTCAATTATCCCGTCAACTAAACCGAAATATCGTTGTTTAAACTCGGCATGTGCGCGAATGATCGATCTTTTCGCGCATTCTTCAGTTTGAACTCAGTATTTGGGCCTAGTTGAATCTAATTGGGCTTACATGAGTCGTTTTTCTCGCAATTGGGCATATCATTATGGTTTGGGCCTCTGAACGTGATTCCAATTTGATTTTTAGTATCTATTGCCTAACGGGCCTATTTCTTCTATTTGGGCCTCGTTCTAGCGCATTTGTTTAGTCGGGCCCGATTTCGCTTTGGTATTTGGCCCAACATCTTTTTTATTAATTTGTTTATTTAATTTATTTAGACAATATTTAGTCCAAAAATCTGAAAAAATGTAATTTAGTTTTATTATAATGTATAAGTGTCTAAAAGTCCAAAAAAGGGTCCAAAATACAAAAAAATAGTAATACAAAATAAACAAAAAAAGGAATCCGAAAATAAATAAATAAAAATACAAAAAGAGCTTTAGTCCAGATTAATTGATTTGGGCTTGGATCTTCATGCTCTCCCAAACCCTAGTCTTGGTCCCCAAGACTCAAATCCAGATATGAAAAAATAAAACCAAATCGGGGCAAATCAAGAATTAATTGCAAAACCTAATCTTCTAATATAAATAAGCGATCTACCACAATCACAAAAAAACAATAATGTAAAAATCACCTAAAAAGGATTAGGATTTAAAATCGAATTCTAATCCATTGAAACATAGTTTCAAAGTTCTTTGAGTTAAGAGGAAGATCAAAAACCAGATGAAAAGCAACGCAGCCAAAATCATCACCGTGACACCTTCATCACTATATCACCGCCTCAGATTTCCTGCATCTTTGACGCTGCATGGTTAGGATGTTTCAACCCTATTTTCCTTTCATGTGATTTCTTTGTTTATCTTACATTATTTAAAAGTCTTGCAATTAGATCTCGTCAATTCATGATCTAATTTAACTTGAAGCCTATTCCATAAACTAATTTAATATTGTAACTAATCGTTCAACTATTCCCTTAGTGTAAATAAATACTTTTGTAAATATGATCTAAATAGCAATCCTTTGTGTAAATAAATTATTAGATCTGTAACTGCACACCCTTTTATTCTATAATACAACACCTCTTTTATGCTAATTGCACCCCCTTGATTTACAAACCACTATGTTATAATTATTTTCCTCATTTATTTTTATTACTCCTCAAAACCATTTTTTCTCATAAATAAAAAACACCCAACACACAAATATTTTATATCAAGAACTACATGTGATTTGATCCCCCACCAAGGGTATGTAGGAGCAGAGGGCAGCCGACCTCTGTCAATTGCACTAATAAAACCCTTTTTTAAGTTTCTTTAATTATTTGTTTCTAACTCCTCCAAATAACCAAAACAACTAACTTTTTATCTAGTCTTTATTTAATTTTAAACATTCAAAAGGGTAAAATTTAATATATTTTTAAATTAGCTATTTTTACACATTTAATTAAGAGGTAGCCTTCGTTAGGAAGGATGTTGCGGGTGCTAATACCTTCCCACATATAAACGACTCTCCTAACCTAAACCTAGCCTTTATCCAAACCCATAGGGATTTTCCAAATTTGCCCTTAAACTAAAATTTGGTAGCGGCTTCATTTTTTGAGCTTCGAAGAATCCTAACCCGGATTTTTTGGTCGCTACATCCAAGCATAGGGAACTTTCAAAATCTAAACTACTTAGAACTTTCACAAAACAGTCTTAAAGGAATCATACCTATAGAGATTTTTAGGCTTTTCTCTTTAACAAAATTACTAGACTTGTCATACAACTCATTGAGTGGCAATCTTCCAAAAGAAGTGGGAAACCTGATAAATATAGGAGTGTTGAATTTCTCTGAGAATCATATGTATGGTGATATTCCTGTATCCATTGGAGAATGCATAAGTTTGGAGTACCTTTATTTGCAAGGAAACCCGTTCAATGGAGTTATACCAACCTCTTTGGCTTCACTCAAAGGTCTTTGACGTTTAGATGTATCACGAAACCGGTTGTCTGGATCAATTCCTAAAGGTCTACAAAATATTTCTTTCCTAGAGTATTTCAATGTATCTTTCAACACGTTGGAAGGCGAGGTACCGACTAAAGGTGTCTTTGAAAATGCAAGTGAAGTGGCTATAACTGGAAACAATAACCTTTGTGGAGGTATTTAGAATCTGCGGCTACCTTCATGCCCTGTCGAAGAGAAGAAACATGGAAAACAACATGATGTTAGGTTGATCGCAGTGATAGTTAGTGTGGTTTCTTTTCTTCTTATACTTGTATTTATTCTAACTATTTGCTATATGAGGAAAATAAACAAAATTACATCTTCTGATTCACAAATAATTGAGCTTCCGGATAGGGTTTCATATGAAAACCTTTACAATGGAAGTGATGGATTCTGTTCAAGAAATTTGATAGGATCTGGAAATTTCGGCTCAGTCTACATAGGAAAGCTCGAGTCAGAAGATAGAGTTGTTGCCATAAAGGTTACGAAACTTCAATAGAAGGAGCTCACAAGAGTTTCATTCTTTGAATGTAATGCACTAAAAAATGTTAGACACCAGAAATTTGGTCAAGATTTGAACATGTTGCTCCAAATAGATTACAAGCGTCAAGAATTTAAAGCTCTAGTTTTTGAGTACATGGAAAATGGAAGCTTAGAAAGTTGGTTGCACCCAAAGAAAAGAAATTGCAAAGATCCACAAAAACATTGAACCTTGAGCAAAGGTTAAATATTATTATTGACATTGCTTGACATTTCATTATCTTCACCACGAATGCGAGCAACCTGTCATTCACTGTGATTTAAAGCCTAGCAATGTTCTTCTTGATGATTGTATGGTAGCACATGTGAGTGATTTTGGCATAGCAAAATTGCTCCTAAGTATTGAAGTCTCCTTGATGCAAAGTAGCACTCTCGGAATAAAGGGGATAATTGGTTATGCTCCTCTAGGTATAGCAAGATATTTATAGCTTATTTGATAATAACTTTAAGGGTATTTACTAATTGACTAATTTGCATTACATTTAAGAGTACGGAATGGGTTCTGAGGTGTCAATTGAAGGTGACATGTATAGTTTTGGAATTCTAGTTTTAGAAATGTTAACTGGAAGGAGACCCACAAATGAAATGTTTGAAGATTATCACGGTCTCCATAATTTTGTAAAAATTTCAATTTCAAAACAGATTGTGGACCCAACCATCGTCCGCAATGAACTAGAATGGGCTAATGACAGTGTGAACCTTGGGATTATCCATGCTAATGCAGTGAAATGTTTGCTTTCACTTTTTAGAATTGCACTTACTTGTTCAATGGAATCTCCAAAAGAAAGAATGAGTATGGTTGAAATCATAAAAGAGCTTAATATAATCAAAAGTTTCTTCCCTACTGGAGGTTTAGTGAAGGAAAGCTACATTACAACCACAAAAAATATAGTGTAAAGGTGCTACCTACCATACTATTGCTAGAAATTATCCTTTTCATGTTTTCATATTTTTGTAAAAAAAATAAAAATTTAATCAGAAGTCTGTCGTCCAATGTAGGGATTCCTTCTTAAGCTAGCTTTAATGTGTTTATAGCTATTTTGTGTATATTTAAATCTCAGTTCCACATGATAGACATATACAACATGCTATGGATTTAAGTTTTTTAAAATCTCTATGAGTTAAGTCTATTAGTTGTGGTATGCTTCCACTGAAATGTTGTGATGCAAGGAAATGATTTCAGAAAACCCCTCAAAGTGTTAGGATGTACTATTAGTTGTACTATTAGTTGCAGGGTTTAGGAAGTGCAATAGTTTTCCGCGCCAAACCTTCTATCAACCTTTCCTTTTTTTCTCTTTCATTTTTTAAAACCTATATATGTTTGGGGATAATTTGGGGTTCAGGAAAAAAATTTAATTGTTCAAATACGTGAGGTTCATTTCTCAATAACTGATTTGATAAAAAAAGAAAAAAATACAATAACAAAATAAGTAAAGTGCGACGTTAAGATTTTGAAAAATATTTAGATTCTGAAGTATGCAAAGTTAGCTTCTCAATAGCCGATTTGGTGAAACAAAAGATTAATTTCGTGACAAAATACGTAAAGTGCGATGCTAAGCAGGGTATTTTGGGATACTTTAGCATTCAGAACAAAATATAGATGTTCAAATACGCGAAGTTCGTTCTCAATAATCGGTTTGGTGAAAAATATTAATTTCGTGACAAAATATGTAAAATGTGATGTTAAGCAGTGTATTTTAGGGTACTTTAGCATTTCTCATATATGCAGATATTCTGTTTGTTTAATTGCTTCATCCACTCAATTTAACATTTCTCATATATGTATATATTCTGTTTTTGTGATATATTCTGTAATGAATGTGTTCAATTTTGTGTTTTCTATCCTTGGCTTCGTTCAATAACAATGGTGAGAAGTAAATGCTGTTTTTATTGGACTTGCAAGAAAGAACCAATGATGAAGAATTCTTAGCAACAAGACTTGCTGGAACACCAGGCTACCTTCCACCAGATTAGGTTTTATTTTATGCTTTTCAATGATAAATTGATCTGATTAATTATTAAGTAGAGAAAATTACTTCACAGTTAATTTTGCTTCTGATATTATTAGTTTTCTTTTGGTTCTCTTTTTAGATCTGTGAAAGTCTAAAAGAGCTTCGAGTGACTATAAAAACTGATGTATTTGCATTTGGAGTATGCTAATAGAGAGACATAGACAATTTCTGTCTCTATTATTGTCTCTTTTTTAACTGCAGAAAATTGTTTTTTGTGTTGGTTGGAATTTACTTCAATGTGGTTGGACCGGAATGAGGCCTTTTAGGTGATGAATTGGGTTATATTCAATTGTTTAGTGATTGATGTGCTATTTTGTTTGGCTGGATTTAATTCAGTTGTTTTTTTTTTGTGAAATATGCTATTAGTAAGTTTTTCCAATTATTGTCTCTATTATTGTCCAATTTTTAATGACATGGGATTCACTTTTTTTATATTTTGTGGGTCTCACTTTCTCACATCATCTCTTAACTTTTTTATCTCATTTTTAAAACACATTTTTCTATTTTCTCTCCCACTCTTTTCTTTCTCAATTTTCCCTCTATCTCTCTCCCCTCTATTCCCCCTCTCACTCTGTTCAAATTTCTATTTTTATTATTCTACTTTTGAGTTACAACGAGAAAATGTTACATGTTGGTAAAATTTTATTACTGATAAATAAATTTCGTGTTATTCGCCATGGGGTTGCATTGTTACTACATGATTGGTAATTACCTAACGATTAAAAATGTCAATTGAAAAAAATATTCTAAAATTATGAAACTTCACAATACATCTACTTTAATTTCATCTACATGTCTTCTTCTTTTTAATATTCAATTTTTTGTATCGATAAGTTTTATTTAGTCTCTACGGGAATATTACAATATAGAAAATTTGAAACTTAATACAAATTTGTTTTCTAATATTTTCAGAAAATATTAAATATTGCTGGGAAATATTTACGGATAAAGTTAGAACTAACTGAATTACTATTTGAAACTTTTTGTTTATCTACTTTAAGTTAGTCTTGATTTTCATGAAGTAATGTTCAGACTAATTAAATTACGTCTAAGTCTATTATTTAAAATAACACACAACAATCGTGCGTATGCACGGGTATACTGCTAGTTATTTCAGAAATTAGCCGCTCCGGTCCCTTAAAGTGTTAGGTTGTACTATTAGTTGCAGGGTTCAGGAAGTGCAATAGTTTTCCGCGCCAAACCTTCTATCAGCCTTTCCTTTTTTCTCTTTCATTTTTTAAAAACTATGTTTGGGGATAATTTAGGGTTCAGGAAAAAAAATTAATTGTTCAAATACGTGAGGTTCATTTCTCAATAACCGATTTGATAAAAAAAAAGAAAAAAAAATACAATGACAAAATAAGTAAAGTGCGACGTTAAGCGAAGTTCAAATATGGAAAATACCTTAGCATTATTGAGAACGAACTTCGCACTTTCCATATTTTGGGATAATAAGCATTCAGAACAAAATATAGATGTTCAAATACGCGAAATTCGTTCTCAATAATCGGTTTGGTGAAAAATATTAATTTCGTGACAAAATATGTAAAATGTGATGCTAAGCATTATATTTTAGGGTACTTTAGCATTTCTCATATATGCATATAATCTGTTTGTTTAATTGCTTCATCCACTCAATTTAACATTTCTCATATATGTATATATTCTGTTTTTGTGATATACTCTGTAATGAATGTGTTCAATTTTGTGTTTTCTATCTTTGCCTTCGTTCAATAACAATGGTGAAAAGTAAATGCTGTTTTTATTGGACTTGGAAAGCTTAAGAACCAATGATGAAGAATTCTTAGCAACAAGGCTTGTTGGAACACCAGGCTACCTTCCATCAGAGTAGGTTTTATTTTATGCTTTTCAATGATAAATTGATCTGATTAATTATTAAGTAGAGAAAATTACTTCACAGTTAATTTTGCTTCTGATATTATTACTTTTTTTTTGTTCTCTTTTTAGATCTGTGAAGGAGCTTCAAAGTGACTATAAAAACTGATGTATTTGCATTTGGAGTATGCTAATAGAGAGACATAGACAATTTCTGTCTCTACTATTGTCCCTTTTTTAACTGCAGAAAATTGTTTTTTGTGTTGGTTGGAATTTACTTCAATGTGGTTGGACTGGAATGAGGCCTTTAAGGTGATGAATTGAGTTATATTCAATTGTTTAGTGATGTGCTATTTGGTTTGGCTGGATTTAATTGGTTGGATTTAATTCGGTAAGTTTTAAGTTTTGTGGTGTGTTTCAGAAGGGAAGAGTTTGGATAATGCAACTATTTGCTAATTTCAGTGATGGAAGATACGCAGGATTTTCAAGATCCATTTAAACATTTATGTATTTGATGAGACTATGATATTATTAGTAATGAATTAAGGAGATTATGTTATGGTCTATGGTATTAATAGTAATTAATTGAGGGGACTATGTTATGGACTATGGTATTATTAGTAATTAATTAAGGAGACTATGATTTATATGTGTTTTCCTTTTACCTCTGGATATTATCAGTTTCTGGATATAATGAATCGCTAGAACAGGGGAAAAATTTCTATCTTCCGACGCGGCAGCCGGTGGCGGCCGGTGACAGCGGCGGCCGACAGTGGGGGGCTGACAGTGGTTCTTGAAATAAATCATCTTTTTTTTTAATTTTTATTTCTTTAAAATTTTAAAACTTTATTAATGGATGGGTTGGATATTCATCCATAAAAAAATGTCTAATGGATAGATTTGATGGATTTGATTGGATTTTTTTGTCTCCAATCCATCCATTATAATCCAAATCTAAATTCATCCAATCCATCCATTTTGACACCCCTAGCCTTTACTCAGCTCATCTAAATTTGTGAAACAAGTGTTGAGGGGAACGAGAATAACTAACTAAAATATCATCAATAATCAAAATCATCTAATCTAATCTAATCTAATCTAATCTAATACATATACAAAAGAAAATGAAACAAGGGGTCTAATTACTTACATGTCAATCAACTAGCGTGTCCACCTAATAATCAACATAATAGGCCAGCTCATTATAATTAAAATGACGTGTACCTATAGAGGTCCCATGTCATCCATTTTTTGAGATGGTCAACACCACCATTAAATCGAAATTAACATCAGTTTTTCAAATTAGTATTATTACCAAATCACCTTTAATTCATCCTCTTAAATACAATTTATTCCCAATCAACTGTTATACAAGTATAAAAGAAAAAATAATCACCAAACCTATAAAAGAATAATCACCTATAATTGCGGTTTAATTCATCCTCATAAATCGCAATTAACATCAATTTTAAAAATTCTAACATCAATTTTTCATTTTAATATAGTTACCAAATCACCTTTAATTCATCCTCTTAAATACAATTTATACCCAATCAACTGTTATAAAACTAATTTATACAAAAAGCAACCTTTTTCCATAGAATTATTATGTGTTTCACACATATGGAATTGTTGGAACAAGCACACCAGCAAATCTGGATTCTGTTCAAGCGACTTCAGTATGATAGGACCCTACTTTCCAACATTTGTGCATACGTTTTTTTTTTGTAACAACTAAATGATTATACACTTGATAGAATACGTCTGATACATGATCTTTACTTATATTATAACAAATATTTTCAATGATACTCAAAATAATATTGTCAAACATAGATCCCAGACATTCAACAATATTGGATCAATTGGAACATCAGGGAATCCAGCTGATAGGTACATTGGAAGTATTGCTAAGTATTCAACAAGAGTATTTCCATTAATTTTGCACTTAATTCAATGTGTTCTATCAGATGAAAACAACTATCCAGTAAGGGAAACAACCCCGAGTTTCTTGCAGACATCTGTCCACTATCAAACCACACCTCTTTCCACAGTTACATATGGTATTTTACACATGGTATGGTATTTTAAATGTTACTACATGTAATACTAAACTTTAGAACCTTTAGCTTATAAGCCTTTTCGAGGAAAAGTTTAGCACATGCTACATCTGTTTATGTACATCATTCCAAATATCAAATAGAATTTCAATAAAGTTCGTTGTTTTGGAAGAGATTGTCTGTTTCTGATGTCCTGCAACAAAACAAGTCAAAAAGCGAAATATTCAAACCGTAAGTTTGACTGATACACATATTGTGTTGTATATCATTGTGACCATTTTTTAAGGTAATTCTAAATTAGTTACACAATTTATCACCATTCACAAGCAGATAGATCAAACGTCTATTACAGTAAATCGTTGAAAGCGTAAGGTAGAAAACAAAAGTACACTTCAATCTATTGGAGCCACAAAAATTTTCACGTAACATCCCCACACGGATAGTCCGCATTCTAAAGGTATGCTTACATATACCGATGATTTTTATATTAGCCAACTTTAATCTTTACTATATGGTTTAAGCATGTTTATATGTTTTTGCATGTTGTAAATTTTATAGATGTGCTTCATCTATGAGATGTCACCAACCATCAGGTCCAGCCAAGTAACATTGCACATCGAGTGGGAACCTTTCTTGGCCAAAAAGTCAGCACATCTATTCTAATCCCTCCAAACATGAGCTAAAGTGATAGTAGTTGCTTGCTGCATGGCCTCTAGAACTTGGATGATAATCGATGAATGGGCATGCAAGACATGGGTGTTCGCAACATGGAAGAGATTAACAACTTTCAAGCAGTCACTTTCACAAATAATCAGCGTAAAGCCTCTAGCTTGATAGAGATCAAGACCCATACGAATAACCATCAATTCTGACAAGAGAGCATCACCACCATCCCATGAGTATGAGAAACCAGCAATCCACTCACCCGAGTGATAACGCAGTATTAAACTTGCTCCAATACGAGGAATGCCTTCCAAAAAGCTCTTATCTACATTGATTTTATCCATACCAACTGGTGGAGGATACCAGCGGGTCGTGAGTCTAACGGAGGCAATATCGAGACCCTAGATAGGGAAGTGATCAAGCAACTCATCATGGGACACATACACCTTCTTCAGGACTTCATGCAGGTGCCAAGGTTGTTCTTCAAATATCATGTTATCATGGTGGAGGATACCAGCGGGTCATGAGTCTAACGGAGGCAATATGGAGAAATGCTTGTTGGTAATTTTTCCTTTTTCATTAAGGGATCAAAAACTTGATAGGTCGCAAGTGCACGGTTTCTATCTCGTAGTAAAAATGTATCGATCCACAGGGAGTTAAGCAATTACCAATCTAATTTTTAGTTTTTGATTAGCTGAAAGGAGTAATTTTTAGAAGATGGAATGATTGTTGGTTTTAAATTCAGAATTATAAAAACGTCCTAGGATTGTGGTTTCATCTCAATGATAGAAACATTTCACAATCACTCATCCATTCTCTATTTTATTTAAAGTCTTTTCTAAGGACAAGGTATTCATTGGTAACTCATGTTTCGTTTCGGAATACAAGAGTGTGCCTCGAAACAATAATCAAAACCTATTCTCATGGTTGATTATTGCCAAGACCCCTTAAGTACAAACCTTGTTGTCCCAAGACTCTCAAAACTATTCTCATGTTTTGATCATCTTGTTTAACCTCATAGTTCTAATATCAAACTTCACATTTCGGTACCTCGTTTGATATTTGAATTATAGCTTTGAAATCGATGAGGTTAAATTAGATATAAAAACTTCAAAAAAATAGAGTCTAGACTTGGAATTGTTTAGGGATCTATCATTGGATTATTCCCACAATCCCAAGACTAGAAGGGTCTACTCACTCATGATCATTGTAGACAAGGACTTAGAAGAAGAATAAAAAGACATAAAGGATAAATAACAAGAATTGTAAATGACAGAATTGTAAATAGCGTAATGTAAATGACAGAAAATAAACGAAAGCGATAAAGGACTGAATATAAAGTTGCTGAAAATAAGAACAGAAATTAAAAGTGCAAGAAGGTAAAGAACATGAAAATAAAAGAACAAAAGCTTAAGAGAAATGCAAGAACTTAGATAAATCTTTTAGAGTGAGTTTACAAGTAAAAATCACCTGCCTAGCACTCATAATTTCGTGCTTATTTATAGGCCTTTGAGTCATAAAATCTGTTAAGAATCAGTTACAAGAAGTAAAGGAAGAAAAGTAACAACAATTGGAGGAAGTTGGAAAAACACGGCCGTGTTTTATAACACTGGTAGCCGTGTTTTATTACACTGCCAGTGTTTTTCTGCAGAATTAGATTTTGGTTCTTCAGCTTTCTAGCGAAACATGGCCATGTTTTATAACACGGCCAGCCGTGTAATGGCCTGTTTCTGGCTATAAAACCCCCTCTTTTCTTGCCTCTTTTTGGTTCTTTTGGTACTTCTTTCCTTCCTTTTGCCTTGGGATTTCATTCCTATGCATTAGAAGCTTAAATTCCCTTACTTTGCTCAACACTTGTCCTGAAAATAAAAACAAAACAAAAGGTAGTAAAATAGCTCTAGAATTGAACTAAAATACCAAACAACTTGCTTAAAATAAGTACTAAAAAGGCAACTAAAAATGGACTTATCAAACTCCCCCATGCTTAAATCCTTGCTTGTCCTCAAGCAAAACATTACAATTTGGCAAATCCTTGAATGAAAATTATCGGCTTAGCACATGAACTAGAAATGATCTGGTGGTATCCAACAACATTTTCTTCTCGACTTATGACACTTTTCTATTGAGCTTTATGTGCGAGAGAAGATCGGTTTTGTGGTACTAGAATAGCAAGTTACATATCAACAGCCAAATTCCCTAGCACCTTTTGCTTGGGTCATCCACTTATATGCAAACAATGCAATTGCCACACTTGGTCTCAAAGGAGTGTCTCTTTTTCCCAGTAGTCAATCGGTCTCAAAAGGGTACTCAAAGTATTTCCCTAGTAACTTATAAAGTCTCAAAAGGGTACTCAAAGTATTTCCCTACTAACTCCTATGACCTCAAAGGGATGTTGGGCTAAATTGTTTAGATTCTCTTTTTTTTTCTTTTCATTTTCATTTTTTTTTCAACTTCTTTCCATTTTCTTGCTCTTTTTAAGTAGCCCAACACAGACATTTCTCCAAAGAACCAAAATGCATTAAAGTGTCACCAAGGGGAACTAAGTGGCTTTTTTCCAATCTTTCTTAGACATCCTAGTACGAAAACCTATCTTAGCGATTGTGTGTGTAAACCCAATGATAAGTACCAACAAGCATATCTAATAGTTTGAACTCCAACGGAACATTCAAATAGATGAAAATAGAAAAATTTATCACAGAATTGCCATAAAAATTACTTCGAAGATTCACAAGGATCTATCACATACGAGGAGATGATGACTCAACTACCAAATAAAGAAGAAGAAAAGACTAAAGTTACCCCCCCATGCTTGGACTAGACATTGTCCTCAATGTATAAAAATGAAAAACACATGAGAAGGGTAAAGAAAGCTCACATTGACTAGTCAGGAGGTGGCTGAGGTTGAAACTGAGTGTACCAAGCTTGCATCATGGTGGTCAGACTGTCTAGTACTTGACCACGTGCAACCGCTCTCTCCTTGTCTTTCTTTGCTCAAGCTCAATTCGGCCACACCATAGCCGCAAGGCATGCATATCAAAAGAGGAAGGGGGACCCTCAACCATTGGTTCGACATGTGGGTATGCAATATGTTATACCCCAATTTTGTCAGTATTCTTTTTACGGTTTTTTAGTCGTCGCGCGATTACGAGAATTATTAAAAAAAGTGTCTCATTTACTAACCTAAGCCAATCTCAACTAACTGCTCAACTAAGTCGAAATCTTAGTTGTTTAAATTGAGAATCTTGCGCGAATGATCGATCTTTTCGCGCATTCTTTAGTCGAATCTTCGTATTTGAGCCTAGTCGAACTTAATTGGGCTTATCTCGAGTCGCTTCCTTGCAAATGGGCTTATTCGAGTTGTTTTCTCATGATTGGGTTCATCGTTCGACTTCTTTTTCTATTTTTATTATTTCGTCCTTATTTTTGAGCATATACATATATATATATATATGGTCCAAAAAATATATAAAAAAATCTATTTAATTTTATTTACATTTTAAAAAGTGTCTAATTGTCTAAAGTGTCCAAAAATACAAAAAAATGACAATATTAAAAATGCAAAAAATACAAATCCGAAAAAAAGCAAAAAATAAATAAATAAAGGAAAAAGCAAAAAATAAATAAATAAAGGAAGCAGCGATCGATGTCTAAAGAGTGCATTCTTCGCTTGCTCCAAGATCTTTCCAAAGCAGTTCTACATTATCAGATCTGCAAGAGCCCAGTCAAACAGCAATAAATGATAAACCCTAAGTTTTTAATATAAATAAGCAGTCAGTCCACAGTAAAAGACACACAGAAAAAAGGCAGAAAACACTGCTAAAATCACCCAAATAGGATTAGAGTTTCACATCGAAACCCTAATTCACTAAACACGGTTCTGATGTTTCTGAGATCTAAAGAAAGAAACAGCAACAGTCGAAAGAAGGCACAGTAGCAGTTCAGTCATAAGCAAGTAGGATTCACAGAGGCTGGGAGTTTAGGTTGGTACCCATAATAGACCCAAATAGTTATTCAGATGCATAAAAATACTCTATTTACGTTCCTTTATATTTTACTTTCTGTTTGAATAAATTCCCAAATAGTATGTTTATCTATTCCTTGTTGTATGGATCTGTTCAAACCAAAACCAGTACCAGGGCTTAAATAAGGAAATCCTCAGGCTTGTAAATAGTTTAGAGTTTAAAAGATTAGGAAGAAAAGCTGTTTCTTCGCATTCTGTTTTGTTCAAAATACGCAGGTTCCATTTAAAAAAAGAAATGGTCAAACAGTTACAGTCTCACTGTTCCAAAGTCAAGAAAAACATTGCTGGGAAGATATATTAGTAGTATTTATGTTATTGAGTTAATATTAAACTCATGATGTTATTGTTTAGTAACTTTTGATATATTCCAGCGTTGACTATTTATGCATTTGCTTCCATGTTTAGATTATAATAGAACCAATGCAAGGTAAGAAAATTGATCACAATGGCATAAAAGTCGAGCTTCTTGGACAAAGTAAATAAGTAGCAGTAGATTCAGTCCAATAAAAGTGTGTTTTAGCATGAAAATAATGGCTTGAATGAAAACTAAAAAATGACAATAACAAAACCAGAAAATAGAAAATAATAGTGGATCAGGGTCGAAACCGATCGGAACATGAAGTAGGAAGAAGAAGAAGCCTGGGAATCGAAATCAAAAACGAATGGAGGGAGAAGGATTCGTTCCTCTCTTCCCTCTCCTCCTCTCCCTCTCAACCCGAAACCCCACAAACCCGTTTCCATGGGAACCGGCGAGCATCTCGTTGGGTCTTCTCTCTCCCTCACCGTGGAAACCGACGATTTTTGCGCCGGCAGTCACTCTCTCTCTCTCTAGCGCGCCGCAGCAGCAAGTAGGAAGGAGGAAGGGATGTAAATTTAGGGTTTTCGGTTACAAGGTAGGGTTATATATTGGGCCTTTTCTGTTTTTCATTTTTTAATTATTCAGAATGCTAGTCACACCCCCTTCCATTCACGCGCGCACCCCTCCCAATTTAAGCCCAGTTTCGCATTCTGGGCCCTCCTATGCGAACTGGGCTTCCTTTTTGCACCTCCAATTAATTATACAACACCCTGCTATTAATAAAACCCAAATTTACGATCTGCACCCCCTGTTTCTCCTTTTAATTCTTTTCTAACTCAAACGCAAATAATTTTTCTCACGAAATTAAATAAACGGCTAAGTCGGTTGTACAACCGGGTTAGTCATTATTTTAGGGCCAATGAGTCATGCAGATTCAAACCACTCAAAACTTAACAAATACGAATAAACTATTTTTCTAAAAATAAGCGGCTAAGTCGGTTGTACAACCAAGGTTAGTCATTATTTTTTAGGGCCAATGAGTTTGCATATTCGGAACCACGAAAACTTAACAAATACGAATAAACTATTTTTCTAAAAATAAGCGGCTAAAGTCGGTTGTACAACCAAGGTTAGTCATTATCTTAAAAATACAATGAAATACATGCAGATTCGAACCACGAAAACTTAATAAATATGAATAAACCCTTTTTCCTAAAAAAATTGGGATTAAGCCGGTTGTACAACCGGGTTAGTCAGCGTTCTAGAATTAATGAGTTATGCAGTTCGGAGTTCTAGAATACCTATTCTAAAACGGACCCACCTCACACCAAACCACTTTCTTTCAAAAACTCTAAAATTATTTTCAAAAAGTAGGGGACTAAGTCGGTTGTACAATCGGGTTAGTCAGCGTCTTGGGAATTAGTGAGCTGTACAGTTCAAGGAATCCTAGGACCCCTACACTAAAAAACACCAACCCACAAACTTTTTCAGGAAGAACTACGTAGCTTTGATTCCTCCATTGCGTCCGGAGGTACGTAGGAGCAAGAGTCCACTCTTGTCAAGCACTAAAAATAAAAAAACTTAATTAAGTCTTTTTCTGTAAATAAAAGGGTAAATATTAAAATATAATTAATTAGACAAAGGATGTCGTGGGGTGCTAATACCTTCCCCACGCATAACGACTCCCGAACCCTAAACCTGCCTTGTCCAAAACATAAAGGGATTTTCCGAATTTGCCCTTAAACTAAAATTTGGTGGCGGCTTCCTTTCGAACTTCGAAGAATCCTTTCCCGGATTTTTCGGTCGCTACAGCTGGCGACTTCACTGGGGACTTATTTATTTTTAGAGAGTCAAAACCTAGTCTATTTATTATTTAGGATTAATTTATTTTTACCCTTTTATTTATTTATTTGTTTTTGCATAATTATGTTATTTATCTGTGTAAACCCTAGGGTAGAAGACGATATTTGTATATATGTTTGTTTGTCTGTTTGCAGCTTTTGGGTTGTTTTTAAATTGCTCCTACACACACTTCATTTCTACACTTCACACACGTGAGAAAAGTCCTCTACCCGGACTCGAGCATAAACCTAAGTTAGAACGAGATTACGTAGCGATGGCCTGCGGGACGTACGTCTCGTTGGGTGGTCACGAAAATCTCACCTAGAGTTTGATTCCTTTTGAGGATGCTATCCCTTCTAATAGCTTGCCTATTGCGGGTCGATGTTCTTGACCGAGTCCTTGGCTCTAGGGACCATGTGTAGTACTCTTTAGAACTATCCTGTGAGGTTCACTATAAAAGAAACCTTAGACCCACTCTGTAAGATACATTTCTAGGGTCACAAAGGAGCTTTATACCCTCGCATTCAAACAAATATTTATGCATACCGTCTTCTAAAAAAAATCAAAAAACCAAAAATCATTTTTTTACTACTTTTTAGAAAATATACCACATGCATACAAAGAAATAAACATCTACTTGTTGCATGCACTTTTATGATGTCCAGTGGAATTTAAATCTTTACCTTGGAGAGAAGCTGTGCACGCTGAAGTCAAAATTAAATTTTGTACTTTACTCTCCAATGAAAAGTTTATAATTCCCCGACATGACGAATAAAATCATATATTATCATTTCATACACATACATCACATTCGCATTTCACATACATTCATTCGTTCATTCGCATTCTCATTTCATGCGCATTCATTCATTTGCATACTTACATCATGCATTATAAAAACGAAAAAACATAATTTTGAGAGAAAGATTGTGATGAGAGGTGAGGCATTCTTGTGAGATAAATAATTCTTTTTGAAAAAGTTTAGCCATACTTCGTTGCAAGCTCAAGGTGTTTCAAGTCACTCAGTTTTTCAAATTTTTAGATTGCTCACGTTTTTTAACCTAACGTTGCATCTCTTCCGTCCCATGACCGAAATGCCCATCAAAAAAATTTTTTTATCATGTTTTAAATGTTAACTCTCTACGAAGCATTTGTGTAGTGACTTGGGTAACATGTGTGTTTATTTTTGTCTGAGTCAGTTAGCGTCCCTACCTTACCATCATCCCCTGTCAAAGTCTAATCCCACCCCGACCACCCATAAAGTACATACTCCCAACATCAGTACATAGTTGACGTTTCTGGTTGGTTCCCCTAGTGAAATAACACTTTAGGCCCTCCATACTGGGGCAAATGTGTGATCTCTAAAAAACCTTGTCAACGTTGTATTCCCTTGGTGCAAGTCCTTTACAAAAATAATAATAATAATAATAATAATAATAATAATAATAATAATAATAATAATAATGAAATCAAAAAGGCCCGTTAGGTCGAAAACTCGTAAGAGCGGCCTAAGCAAAAATTAGGGCATAAAAAAGGAGAAATAAGGAAAAAGAGCAAATATGTAAAAGTAAATAAATTATTGTCCTTAAGTTAATTTTTGAGAAAACGAGCAATCATGATTTGAAATAAAGTTTGACCATCTTCCCATACCCTCGAAAAAACCTGTGCTACCCACCTTAAGCCAAAATCTAAAAAACCTTTCAATCACCCTAGACAAGGATCAATTCCACATCAAAAATGGTGTATCATTTTTATCAAGTCACTCAGCTCGAAAGAAAGAAAAAGAAAAAATCAAAATCAAAAAGAAAGTGAAATCAAAAAAGAGGATCGAAAAACCACGAAAAAGCAAAAGTGGTACAATTATGAGCTGATACTTCTTGCCATTAAATGCATAAGAGATCCTTGTCTGAAATAAACCCCCAAACACTTCCCTTGCCCTCAATATCCTATCCTTCATAAACCCTTGGCCAAGTCACATCCCTAAACAGATCCATTCTACCATGAGGCACATAAGAGGTTCTTATCGCAATAAAACCTCAAACACCTCATTGAGCCTAATAAACCCTTCTTTCATAAACCATTAACCATTAGTCAAATCATACCGCTCAATAAAAAAAAATCATCTTCTTTGAGCCCAATTATCCCTTCCTTCATAAACCATTAACCATCAACCACATTACAACTCCAAAAATCCATTCCGATCAATGACCGATTGCTTTTGTTTTCTCAAAGTTTTTAATCTTAGGACAAATAAGTTTATTTACAATATATTTGCTAGAAAAATATATTTCTCAAAAAAAAAAAAAAAAAAAAAGGGCTTGCACCCCAGAGATTCATTCAAGTTCCGTCAATATAAACACAATGTTTAGTTATCACCAAGTGCAGTTTTCATCATAGCAAACTCGAGACTATCATAGGGTGAGGGTCATTCAAAAGATAACCAAAAGTTTATACTAGGATCGTCACCTATATCCTAAAGTGGGGCATCCCTTTTACCATCTATTCCATTTGAACTTAGGGAAATTAAATGCAGGTGTCATTCCACATCCAAATTTATAGCCATACCAGACAAATTCCAAAAACCCATAACCTTAACTCCGTCACCTTTTCCAATCTCACTAAAGCCAACCATTCGAAATACCATTCCAAGTGGGGCAATCCTGTCGCTCTTCACTCCACCTTCAAATGGGAAAATTCACCCTACACCCATCTCATCCCCTTGCCATATTCACAGCCAAAAAACCATACCGGGGCAATTCCTCAACTCACTATCCTAAATGTTTCTACTCTAGTCGGGGCAATCTTGTCCTTACCGTAATTAGGGAAATATCAAACTCTATGGGTTGAGACAACATCTCCTACTTGCCACCTTTCATTCCAAAGCCAATGCCTTCCCAATTCATCATCTTCTACACCCCTAGCTTGTCACCACTAGACAGGGGCAAGTTATTCACTCACCGTCATCAAATCTAAATTGGGGCAGTCCTGCATTTCTTGGTTTGGGAAAACATACCTTTCATGACTTTGACAAAGACCAGTCAGTCATTCACCCCTTCATGTGCCACACATGTCCACACCCTAGGTCTTTAGAACCCCAAGTTAACTGACTCATTCATCTATATTCGCACTACTATACATATTCACAAAACAATGCTTCAGAGAGAAAAAACACAAGTTGATCATATGATGTTGAAAACGGGATGATCACACCTGATCAAAGGTTCAGGTTCATTAAAATTTCGGCTACCCTATTTAATAGAAAAATAAAATGAGACAAAATGTTTTTAAAAAAAAGGAAATTATTTTCAACGGTGCTAATTAGTCATAATAGACAGCCTAATTTCATGGATTCAATAATCAATACTATAATACTATAAACCGAAATTTTGTATACTCATACTTATAAATTACTATTGCAACATCTGGACGGCCTACGTTATTTTAAAATGAGGTTGGTCTATCAACGGGTATGATTCAATAAAATTGTGGCTGTTAATTTTAGAAAAAACGAATGCAAAAAAAAACGCATTGCATTTAATTAGGAACTACTGACCAAATTAATACAAGGTAATCAAACAGCATTAGTAATATTCAAATAATCCTATACCAAATGCATAGAACAAAGATTTGCAATTCTATTTGTAGAATTTTGGAGATGTGTTCAAATGAATGACTAAAAATTATTATACCATAGTAAAATAAAATTAAAAGCATTTAAATAGATTTTAAAATTGAAAAGAGATCAATAAAATTTAAAAAAATATGTATCAAAATGAAATATTAGATATGCATAAAATAAAATAAAAACTATTAATGTTTGGTTGAATGGGTTCAAGGCGGAAGCGGGGAGGGTATCGACATCCCCAAATCCTCCCCAATCGTGGTAGGTTTTTAGATAGTCAAGAGTCACCCCCTCCCCTTGGATAGTCAAAGACTATTTTAGGCTTTTAGATAATAACACAATGTCCTCATTTTTAATAGTTGTTTCTCCTAAATCGTTACTTCGCTTTCTCCCATTTATAGAATTTATCGGAACATACTAAATGCCCAAAATGGTATTTTCAAGATTATGGAATATACATATTAATCAGAAGGCAATCTATATAATTGACTAAAATAATTATATTTAAATCTATATATGCAAAATGTACGGGAGAAATATATTATATAACATAATTATTTTATAAAGAACGGTGTACAAAGACACGAAAGCGTACGACTGCATTTTTTTAAGCCTCAAACAACAAATTCAAATGTTATGTTAAAAGAAAACGTATACCCGTGCTGGCACGGGTGATACATACTAGTATTATTACATTTTAATTCCTATATATTTGAATGACTAAAAGGTGGACTAAAATGTTGAAAGTTACGTATTGTTCACATAGAATAGAAAAATATATAATATAAAAAAAAAGAATAGAAAAATATGTTTACATTTAAATGACTGTCCCATGTAAACTTACTTATGATGAGTGTGAGGTGAGGCCCTATGCTATGCACAGGCCTGCAACCCCCATATGACCGGCCCTGCTTATTGAATAGGAAAAAATGGGGATTGGCATGACTGATTGTAAGGCTTGGAATTGGCGAGAAAAGTAAAAGCCTTATCATATAGACTAGTTTATAAAGATTGTAATGTTAATCAAAATTCAATTTCATATTTCGCATTACCACTTAATTATCAAACACACAATCTATCAGCCTCTAGCTCCTCAACTTAACCAATTGAAGCCTTATATTTTCTTATTTTGGCATACACACCTTCATCTACTTCTTCTATTAGCTTTAAACCTTATGTGTTTTAGCCCAAACAGAACTACATCTTTGGCATTAGGAAACCAAACCGATAATTTGTCATTGCTCAAATTCAAGGAATCAATATACAATGACCCTTATACTATCCTAGATTCTTGGAATAGTTCCACTCACTTTTGCAACTGGCATGGAATCACATGCAACTCCATGCACTCAAGAGTATTAGAGTTGAACTTATCAAGATATCAGTTGCATGGATCCTTATCTCCTTTTGTTGCCAATTTGTCTTTATTGAAAATCCTCGACCTCGTAGACAACCGCTTTCTTTGAAATATCCTCAAGAATTGGGTAGGTTGTCACAATTGCAGAAACTCCGTCTTGCCAATAACTCCTTCACAGGAGAGATTCCTACAAACTTGGCAAATTGCTCTAATCTTAAAGCCTTAACTTTGTCCTAGTAACAATTTGATCGCAAAATACCACTCCAAATTGGCTCTCTCCAAAACCTTCAAATTTTGAGAATGGGGAGAAACAATTTAAGCGGAGGACTCCTCCCATTAGTGAATCTTTCATCCTTAATGACTCTTTATATTCCTTATAACAACTTAGAAGGAGGCATTCCACAAGAAATATGTCTCCTAAAAGTTTACAAAAATGGAAGTGTCTCACAACAAACTTTCAGTGTACACTTCCTTCTTGTCTTTACAATATGTCATCTCTCACTTTGTTCTCTATTACAAAGAAATCGCTTTGATGACTCACTTCCACCGAACATGTTCCACACCCTCCCCAACATCCAACATTTTGGAGTTGGTGGGAATCAAATCTCAAGTCTAATCCCCATTTCTCTTGCAAATGCTTCTAAGTTGGCTATATTTGATATCAGTGAAAACCATTTTGTGGGACAAGTTCCAAGCCTAGAAAAGCTACAAGATCTATATCGGCTAAGTTTGTCCAGCAACAATCTAGGTGATAATTCAACTGAGGATTTAGAGTTTTTAAAATCATTGACAAATTGTAGTAAGTTGTCGTTACTCAGTATATCTTATAATAATTTTGGTGGTCGTCTGCAAAATTTCGTAGGCAATTTATCCACCCAACTTAGTCAACTATATCTTGGGGGTAATCAAATATCCGGAAATATTCCTTTAGAGCTAGGAAATCTAATCAATTTGACTCTCTTGACAATGGAAAGTAGTAATTTTGAAGGGATGATTCCCGCTACATTTGGGAAGTTTCATAAGTTGCAATTGCTAGACTTGAGTGGAAACAAGCTTTCAGGAGATATACCAAATTGCATAGGAAACCTCAGTCAGTTGTTTCATTTGGGTTTAGGAGAAAATATATTAGAAGGAAATATTCCTCTTAGTATAGGGAACTGCAACAACTTACAAATGCTAAATCTTTCACAAAACAGCCTTAGTGGAGCCATACCATTAGAGATTTTTAGTATTTCTTCTTTAACAATAGGATTGTACTTATCTCAAAACTCATTGAGTGGCAGTTTACCTAATGAAGTGGGTCAACTAAAAAATATTGGGCAAATTGATGTCTCTAAAAATCGTTTGTCTGGTGAAATTCCTGGATCCATTGGTGAATGTAGAAGCTTAGAATACCTGTATTTGCAAGGGAACTCCTTCCGTGGAATCATACCATCCTCTTTGACTTCTCTGAAAGGTCTCCGACAATTAGATTTGTCAAGAAATCGGTTGTCCGGATCAATTCCTAAAGGTCTGCAGAATACTTCTTTCCTAGAATCATTCAATGTCTCTTCTAACATGCTGGAAGGTGAGGTGCCAACCGGAGGTGTATTCAAAAATTCAAGCAACTTAGGGATCAAAGGAAACAATAACCTTTGTGGAGGTATTTCACAGCTCCATCTACCAATATGTCCGGTCAAAAGTATGAAACCTGCAAAACACCATAATTTCAAGTTAATAGCAGTGATAGCTAGTGTGGTTTCTATTCTTCTCATCCTTCTACTTGTTCTAACTATCTTTTGGATGAGGAAAAGAAACACGAACCATCTTTTGATTTCATTAGCAATTGATCAACTAGATAAGGTTTCATACCAAAACTTGCACAATGCAACTGATGCTTTCTCATCTAGAAACTTAATAGGATCTGGAAATTTCGGGTCTGTTTACAAAGGAACACTTGCTTCAGCATTTCATTATATTCACTATGAATGTGAGCGGCCTATCATTCATTGTGATTTAAAACCTAGCAATATCCTTCTTGATGATTCAATGGTAGCTCATGTGAGTGATTTTGGCTTAGCAAGATTGCTTTCAAGTGTTGGAGTCTCTCTAATGCAAAGTAGCACAATAGGAATAAAGGGGACAATTGGTTATGCACCTCCAGGTATATATGGTAATGTTGTTTTATTTAGTTGTGAATTCAACTTTTAGCTATTGTTTCTAATTCTATAATTTGACTTTAATTTGGGTTTGTAGTATGGAATGGGTTCTGAAGCGTCAATAGAAGGTGACATGTATAGTTTTGGAATTCTAGTTTTAGAAATGTTAACAAGAAAGAGGCCCACAGATGAAATGTTTAAAGATGGTCATAATCTCCATAACTATGTTAAACATTCAATTCCAGATCATGTTTTGCAAATTGTAGACTCAACTATTTTCCTCGTTGGATTGGACCACAACACTGACCATCATGACCATCATGGGAATGTTGTCATAGTGCAGCCCAAAGTAGAGACATGCTTGCTTTCACTTTTTAGGATTGCACTTGCGTGTTCAGTGGAATCACCAAAAGAAAGAATGAGTATGATAGATGTTATAAGAGAGCTCAATATCATCAAAAGTTCTTCTCTTTATGGGGATTAATGGAGGGAAGCTGCACTACAACCATGATATATATCTCATCTTAATTATCCTTTTCTTTTCATGTTCATGTATTATTATTATTATTATTATTATTATTATTATTATTATTATTATTATTATTTTAAACATTTTGTAAGTCAGCAAGATATACATATGTAGCATGATGTATATTTTTTATAACAAGCTTGGTGTGCATTTAAGTTCTATAATTTGTTGAAAGTAAATTTTAAAATAATAGAAAGTGATAACTACTTAGTCTGATTATGGATAAAAACTTAATAGATAAAGTATGAATAAAATTTGTATCATTGTATGCTTCTTCCGAAAAATTCTGAGGCAAGGAAATGCTTTTAGAAACCATTTATAAGCATGTGCATGTTTTTCTATTTACTAGAGGCATAGCTTGGTTCAGCTGTCAAAAACTTGTGCGCTTTTATCACTGGTTTGCCTTCACCAAACAGATTCAACAATTTGATGCAGTGAAGACCATAGTTTTATCAATTCATTAAAAGTATATCCATAAGTTAAGATTGCTATAAAGTTTTTAGCCAATCAAGAATGAAAAATTCCTTAGGGATCAGGTCAAGTTATCAAAAGATGTAGTTCATTGTTTAAGAATATATAAGCTTATATTAAAGGTTCAACAATTAAAGGTTTTTTTCACCCCCTGATAACTCTATTTTATATAGAGTTATTTATATGGTTAAACTTAGTAAATTGCTCTCTTTCAAGCAAACATAAAGAGTTTATATAGTATTTTATGTAATATATGATAACTTAAGTGTTTGACATGGTTATAGTTGTTAATAGGCCATTTTGGATATATTGTGGTATGTTTGATAAATTTGTTCAGTGCAGTCTAGATGCACTTACATCTACACTGGTTTAACACAATGCTACTGCATTGCAACTGCATTACTCCAAGAATGAAGCCAGCCACTTGAACAACCAATTGCACATCCACTTGCACTTGATGACCTCATGCTTGGTCTCCTAAAGCAAGCACATTCATATATTTCGGCGCCTACTATTCCCATATAGCTTTGAGGAGTCATCTACATAGGGACACATGTTCACATCTCATTGGACCTCCCTACTCACTTGATTGAAGACCTCAACTTGGGAGACAACTTCTGAAAAGTAACCATGATCCAACCTCTAGTTTACTTCAACATGAAGGAAGGAAACACCTCTCTTGAAGACTATAAAAGGACCTCACTCCTTCACTTGAAGATAGATCACAATCCATAAGTTAGATCAAAATTTCAATATACATAGTTAGTTTCTATTTTGTAAGAAGGAAAGGAAGGAAGTGACAAATCCTCCTTACCTCGATTTCATAGTTTTACTTAAGTGCTAAGGAGCTAATGCATTTGCATTGCTAGGAGAATTCATGCTAAGAGCTACAACTTGTGTAATCTCTATCTTGTTGTCTCTCTTTTGTGATTTCAATTATATAAACATGTTCTATTCAGTTTATATTTGCCTTGCAATGTCTATGTTGAGCTAAACCTCTCTTAGTTGGAATGTTCTAACCATTTAATGAGCTTTTAAGTAAATTATATGATGTGTGCATTTTAGTTCTTGCTTAGTAATACTTTCAACACTTATTTTGAGATTGATCACTTAGAATAAGTAGATTTGTAAAAGTAGACATGGTTTACAATTAAGAACTCAAGAACTAATATGGGTGAGTGTTTTACATAAAGGAAACTTTGTGAAAACCATACTAAGACCTAGACATAGGATAGTATAGTCCATAGGGTGATACTGTGGGTACGTTAAAAGACAAGAGTGAACTTATTTAGCTAAACCTAGATATAGGAAGCTTGTAATGAAACTCTGAAGAAAGTGACTGAAAGGCACACAACTAATGCAACAACATTCAGTGCAACTGCATCATAACTGCATTAAACACTTATAAGTGAATTACTTGGGGATGACATTCCATCTAGCTTTTCTCTATTGCATTACAACTACTTACACCTTGCTTTATTCTAACTTGATTGTGATACTCACCATCATCAACTATCTTGTTAATTGGTTACTCTCCTCTAAATTACATAATATTGACTTTTGAAAGAGTTCATCAATCCCTGTGGGTTCGACCTGTTCTAAACACTATATTACATATTATGGACTGTGTATACTTGCACATGTTTTTCACACACCAAGTTTTTGGCGCCGTTGCCGGGGATTGTAGTTAAATTCTTTTAAAATTCTGATATATTGTAATTTAGTGTATATTATTCTAGTATTTGCAAGTTTCTGTCATGCAGGAGCACATGGTGCTTTAGCATATGTACAGGACCCGAAACAAGACACCTGAATACAGCTTAGATCCAGAGATAGAAAGAAGATTTAGGAGATTGCTAAGACTCCAAAAGCATACTTTTAAGGTATATATGATCTCCTTTTTCTCTCCAATTTTATATACATGTATATACGATGGCTTTTTGATCTCCTTTTATTAAAAGTATATATTTTTAATTTTTTAAATAATTTAATTAACTTTTATTTGACTAATAAAAATTATAGGGATCGTATATATACCCGCCAAATCGTATATACACCATCGTATATACCATTTGGGGGTGTATATACGACTTCCTAATTTACACATCGTATATACACCCCCACAAAACGATTGGTATTAATTTTTTTTAAAATATCTTTTTTAAGGGTATTTTGGGGCTTCATTATTATGTGGGGGTCGATGTGAAGAAGGTGGGGGTAAAAAAAACCCAAAAAATAAATCTAGTCCATTATTTTTTAGGAAATCAAACAAACCCTATAAATAAAATAGGAAAGGACTGTGCTCCAGTGGCAATTTAAAACTGATTATATTTCATATTATTCAAGAGATCTACATGACTATATCTTATCTTATATATATAGCGAGTGTCGTCCTTCGGCCAAAACTCGCGCTAACTTTATTTATTTTTCCTTTTTCATATTTTAAGTTGTGTGCTTTGGGGTACTTTATTATTTGTAAATTTTTTGTAACTTGTTCAAATAAGCATACTTAAATTGGTATTTATATTTTTATTTTAGTCTCGGTTTTTAGTACTCCCTCCGTTTCAAATTAATTGTCCTACTTACTACAAATATAGTTTCAAAATAAGTGACGCTTTCTATTTTTAATTAATCTTTTATCAATATTGCCCTTTAATTAATACTATGAGCATCACTCCCAATACATTTATCATCTACTTTGCATTTATGATAGTGCTGATTACACCAATTACTAATAATGAGGTTAATGTCGTAAAATTATTCTTCTCTTTCTTCACTTTAGTAGATTTTCTTAATATGTGCAAAATACCAAATGTGACACTTATATTGAAACGGATGTAGTATTTGATTGTAAATAGCATTTTATGAATATACAGAAGATGACAAAATTGAATTCTTTTTGTTTGTTTAAAATCTATGGTTCAACTTTTTTTGACAACATCTATGGTTCAACTTAAATATAGTCTTAGCAGCACATATAAACAATAGAAATTGTGTGGTTTCCCTCTCATGATTTGTTTAAAAATCTAATTGACACTAACTTGTGCAACACACCTTTTTTTTAATTTCACCACTTTAAAAAATAAATTTATTTTCATATGTTTCTCCTTAAATTTCTTATAAGCATATTTTTCTCAACCTAAAATATCTAGGTGTGACAAATATCTATTGAATTTATTTTGTTCTGTCAATACCAAATCTCAAATATATATATATATATATATATATATATATATATATATATATATATATATATATATATATATATTCAATTCCCTTAGTTGAGTCACTATCAAATCACAAAGAAAAATTCAATTTATATTTGCATTTCTTCTTATAGTTATTTTTTGCAAGGTCGAGCCCTCTTTTTTTGTTTCTTTAATAAGTACTCCTACCGACCCCCTTTTTATGACGCTTATTTTGGTCAATTTGTACCAACAATTATTAGAAGCATTCTTAAATTAGTGTTTATATTTTAATTTTTGTATAACTTTTAAGTATTTGATTGTAATTTGTAAATAGTATTTAATGAATATATAGAATATGACAAACATTCTAAAATCCACTCTTACAAGCACACTTGAACAATAGAAATATTGTGGCTTCCGTTTCATAATTTGTTTAAATATCTAATTGACGCTAACCCATGCTACTCACCTATGAAGCCCGGATACGAGATACGATACGACACGATACGGGAAAATTTTAAAAATCAAGATACGATACGACGGGGATACTTCAATAAAAAATTAAAATAATATTTAAAAATATAAAACATAAAGATACTTGTGATCAAAATAAGTAAGCATAGTACCAACAAGGGAATTGTCCGAGTGGTAACTGGACTCAGATTCCAAGGTCTCGGGTTCGAATCTTGGATGTGACAAAAACTTTGGAAGGAGAAAACCACATAGGCCAGCAAAGTCGAGTACTCGTGGCCAAAAGATATACAGTTTACTACCCAAGTTAGAATATAGCAAAAAATAACATCATAAGTCATATCCAAAAGAAGTTTAGGTTCTATAGAATTGCCTACTATTAATTACTTAACACTAACTGTGTCATTCTCCTCTCGCTCATTTCCATCATCAAAAAATAATATAGCAATCAACTCTGGTTCATCAAGAGATACATATGTTAATTCAATTCCAACACATCAAGTGGATGATGTGCATCTCCACTAATGTCCCACATCTTTGTCTCTCCTTTACCAAATCCTTCATCATTCCTAGACAAAAGACGAAGATTAGTATGCACATAACTTGTGGCCTATTTGGATTCATTTTATTTCTCTTCAAATAATAGATAAAAGAGTAAGTATCTGCTTGTTTTTTTATTTAAAATAAATATAAATTCGAGGATACTTCTCAGGATACGTATCCGGATGTATCTGAAAAAGTATCCGGTAAGTATCTGGTCTTTTTTTATTTAAAAATAAACATAAATTTCAAGATACTCCTAGGATACATATCCGAAAGTATCCAACACGTATCAGTATCGGATACGGGTACATGGTGTATTTTGGAGTATCGAGGCTCCATAGCTACTCACCCTTTTACTAGTTTCGCCACTTTAAAGAATAATTTACTTTTATTCTTCTTCTCTTTATATATTTGAAAACCATATTTTTCTAATTAATTTATTTTTATAGATTTATTTTGTTTCTTTAACGACTACTCGTGCTCACCCCTTTTTTTATGACCCTTATTTTGGTTATTTCGCACCAACACGTATTAGAATTTAGAAGCTAGCATACCTAAATTGATCTTTATATTTTTATTTTAGTTTCACTTTTTAGCATTTGACTGTAAATAGTATTTAATGAATAATGACAAACCTTGGTTTCTTTTGTTCAGTTTGATGAAATTCTAGGGTTCAACTTAAAACCAGTCTTATACTAGCACATGAACAATAGAACTTTTGTGTATTCTCTTTCATGATTTGTTTAAAAATCTAACTAACATTAACACATCCCAACACACACTTTTAAAATTCTATGAATGTTGAATTTCAATGTCTTTGCTAATACTCCTTTTTAATTTCATAAATTTGTTATTTAATTTATAGTTATAATTTAATTTTATGTTAAATATTGAATACATTTTCCAGGGTCTTCCACCCCAAAATTTTTTTTTGTCAAGTTGAACGTATTGAGCAGGGCATGACTAATGAGTAAACTGGTAAGCAACATCAGCTGGTCCATAAAACGTAATATTTTTTCCACCCCAAACGAAACGATTGCCAAGTTGGAATACTAAGTCATTGAAGAAGACAAGCAGCCATTGACGTTTACCAAAACTGTAGAAGCAAAACATCAAACATTATATTAACATATTATGCAGCTGAAGAAAGTGCTGAAAGGCACACACTCATGCAGCTGCACTCAGTGTTCCTACACTGCATACTCCACTAAAACACTTAGAAGTGATTTACTTGGTGAAAACATCTCAACTACTTTATCTCACTGATTCCTTACACATTTTAATTGTTTATATTGTTATTATTCACTCTGAACATTCCAACCAAATTGTGCATAGTGTAGACACACTAAGTGTACACTCTGAACTATACAAAACTTTACATTACATAATCCCTGTGGGTTCGACATTTCTTATCATTATATTGTTTGTGTGACTATGTATACTTGCATACTTTCCACCACACCAAAGGCACATGCTTCTTTCAACCCCGTAGCTACTCACTAGAACCCCCTTTATGGGGTGAAAAGACCAAGATGTCCTTAATGAAATAATTTACTCACCCTTTTACTTGTTTCGCTACTTTAAAAAATAATTTTATTTTATACTTCTTCTCTTTATATTTTTTAAAACAATATATTTCTAATTAATTTATTTTTATAGATTTATTTTGTTTCTTTAACGAGTACTCGCGCTGACCCCTTTTTTTATGACCTTTATTTTGGTTATTTCGCACCAACACTTATTAGAAGCATACCTAAATTGATCTTTATATTTATAGATGCAGAAGGGGAATTGTTTTAAAATGTGTTAAGTTTTTATATTTATATTTTGATGAAGATGGATTTTGTCACTAAAACTCTTTACGCTTTTTCTTCATTTTATTATCTATGAATGTTGAATTTCAATGTCTTTGTTAATGCTCCTTTTAATTTCATAATTTTGTTATTTAATTTATAGTTATAATTTAATTTTTATGTCAAGAGTAAATATTGAATACATTTTCCAGGGTCTTCCACCCCAATTTTCTTTTGTCAAGTTGAACGTATTGAGCAGGGCATGACTAATGAGTAAACTGGTAAGCAACATCAGCTGGTCCATAAAACGTAATCTTTTTTCCACCCCAAACGAAACGATTGCCAAGTTGGAATACTAAGTCATTAAAGAAGACAAGCAGCCATTGACGTTTACCAAAACTGTAGAAGCAAAACATCAAACATTATATTAACATATTTACATGCAAGACTAAGAATATTCTTTTCTTTTATTTATTTTTTAAAAGATTCATTATTTACACAAATTCAAAATAACTTCAAAGTTTACACCACGTGAAAATCAAATAGTTGCTGACAGGAAATTTTCTTTTTGCTTATGAAAATAGATAGAAAACAACATATTTCACATTCCGCATTACCTCTTGCTTATCAACTAAACCAAATGAAGCCTTATATTTTCTTATTACCTATATTTTGGCATGCATACCTTAATCTGCTTCTTCTATTAGCTTTAAACTTAATGTGCTTTAGCCCAAACAAAGCTACTGCTTTGGCATTAGGAAACCAAACCGACAATTTGTCATTGCTCAAATTCAAGGAATCAATATTCAGCGACCCTTATAGTATCCTAGATTCTTGGAATAGTTCCACTCACTATTGCAACTGGCATGGAATCACATGCAACTCCATGCACTCAAGAGTATTAGAGTTGAACTTATCAAGATATCAGTTGCATGGATCCTTATCTCCTTTTGTTGCCAATCTCTCTTTTCTGAAAAGCCTCGACCTAGAAGACAACAGTTTCTTTGGAAATATCCCTCAAGAATTGGGTAGGTTGTCACAATTGCAGATACTTGGTCTTGACAATAACTCCTTCACGGGAGAGATTCCTACAAACTTGGCAAATTGCTCTAATCTTAAAGCCTTAACTTTGTCCGGTAGCAATTTGATTGGCAAAATACCACTCCAAATTGGCTCTCTCCAAAACCTTCAAATTTTGAGAATGGGGAGAAACAATTTAAGCGGAGGACTCCTCCCATTAGTAAATATTTCATCCTTAATAATTCTTTATCTTAGACTTGAGTAATCAAATATCTGGAAAAATTCCTTTAGAGCTAGGAAATCTAATCAATTTAACTCTCCTGGCCATGGAAGATAGTAATTTTGAAGGGATGATTCCCGCTACATTTGGGAAGTTTCATAAGTTGCAATTCTTAGACTTGAGTGGAAACAAGCTTCCTTGCTTATCAAATTTCATAAGGGGGGTAATCACTTGAAGATAGATCACAATCCATAAGTTAGATCAAAATTTCAATATACATAGTTAGTTTCTATTTTGTAAGAAAGAAAGGAAGGAAGTGACAAATGCTCCTTACCTAGATTTCATAGTTTTACTTAAGTGCTAAGGAGCTAATGCAATTGCATTGCTAGGAGAATTCATGCTAAGAGCTGCAACTTGTGTAATCTCTATCTTGTTGTCTCTCTTTTGTGATTTCAATTATATAAACATGTTCTATTGAGTTTATATTTGCCTTGTGTAGCGACCGAAAAATCCAAGAATGGATTCTTCGAAGGTTCAAAGGAAGTCGCCACCAAATTTTAGTTTAAGGGCAAATTCGGAAAATCCCTTGTGGTTTAGGACAAGACAAGTTTAGGGTTCGGGAGTCGTTATGCGCGGGGAATGTATTAGCACCCCGCGACATCCTTTGTCTAATTAATTACGGTTTGTTAATATTTACCCTTTTATTTATAAAGAAAGAGACTTAATTAAATTTTTAATTTTTAGTGCTTGACAAGAGTTGACTCTTGCTCCTACGTACCTCCGGATGCAATGGAGGAATCAAAACTACGTAGTTCTTCCTGAAAAAGGTTTGTTGGTTGGTGTTTTTAGTGTAGGGGTCCTAGGACTCTTTGAACTGTACAACTCACTGATCCTAGGACGCTGACTAACCCGATTGTACAACCGACTTAGTCCCCTACTTTTTGAAAAGGATTTTTTTTTTGAGTTTTTTAGAGAAATTGGTTTGGTGTGAGGTGGGTTGGTTTTAGAATAGGTATTCTAGGACTCTTGAACTGTACATCCCACTCGTCCTAGAACGCTGACTAACCCGGTTGTACAACCGACTCAGTCCCCTATTTTAGGAAAAAATAATTTATTTACATTTTTATAAGTTTTTAGGATTACTGAACTGTACAGCTCATTGGTCCTAGAATGATGACTAATCTGGTTGTACAACCGACTTAGTCTTTTGTTTGATTTCGGGGTGGAAAAAAAGAATTTAATTATTGTTTTTGACTTAATGAGAAAGTACTTGATTTACAAAGAATTAAAAAAAAAAAGAAGAGGGTGAAAATTGCAAAAAGAGGTGTTGTTAGTCACAGAAGGTTGTATAATTAAACATGAGGTGTAAAAAGGAAGCCCAGTTAGCATAGGAGGGCCCAGTATGCGAAACTGGGCTTAAGGGAGAGTGGGTGTGCATTAATCCGTGGGTGTAGTTAGTAATCTGATAATTAAAAATAAACTTAAAAATAACACAAATAGTGGAGACACTATAAAAGCCCGAGATAGAAACCCTAAACCTAAAAAACACCCACTTCTCTTCTCCACTTTGTGGCTGCGCCGCAACCTCATTTCCAGTCCAAGAAAGATGGCGAAAATCTCGCCTTATTTTCGGTGAGAGAGAGAGAGAATACGACACGTGAGGAGAATAGCCAACGCCGACGAAGTTGGTGTTCTCCGGCGAGATTCGCGATGACTGAGGGAGAAAGGAGGACAACGACGTCAGGCCGTTCCTTGGCCGGCGTCGTCCTTATGGCGGTGAAGGGGGGTAACGCCAAGAGCTACGGCGGCCAGAGGTGGTGGTTTACGAAGCTAGCTTCGATTTGGAGCAGAATTCGTTGGTTATGGGTCGGTTTCGGGCGAGGCTCGCTGAAGAGGACTTCGGTTCTGGGTGGCTGCGAGTTGTTCATGGAGGTCTCGTCGGAGACACGATGGGAAGGTGAATGGTTTGTGGTATTTGAGCTCGGTTTTGGGTTGTTTTCGTGGCTGCTGGGATGATTTGGGGAAGTTGGCTTCGGTTTGGGAGAACCTTGCCGGAGCTCTCGCCGGAGAAGATGACCGAAGCTCCGGCGAGCCTTCTAAGGTCATTTTCTTGGGTTCTTTAGTTCTATTTCCTTCTGCTTCTACACCTTCTTTTCCATTTTTACTCTATTTGATTTTTCTGATCTGTTGACTACTGGTTGTTATTGTTCTCTTCTTCTCCTATTTATTTTGATTCTGGATTTTTGGTATTCTGATTGGTATTATTCTTAGTCACATTCTATTTCTGAAAAAAAAAGATTAAGGCCTTGATTTGTGTTTTCGCTTTGTTTTGCTAAGAATCCTAAAGTTCAACCTGAAAGCCTTATTTCAAGCATGTATCAAAGTCTATGTGTATTTAAAAATTACTCTTTTGCAAACTGAATACGTAACAAATCCCACTTTCAAAGATAGTGAAATACCTACCTACTTTCCAGCTTCTGAAATCGCTCTCAATTCGCACACTACTCTCATGTGATACTTCTATTCTTCATCTGCTTTGTGTCCGCTCTTCCCGATCGCTACTTCTTCTCTTTCAGACTTAGGAACCCAGAACTGTGTTCGGTGGATTAGGGTTTCAATGTGAAACTCTAATCCCTTTTTTGTGATTTTTGCAGTATTACTTTTGCCTCTGATTCTGTGTGTTTTTTGACTGTATTTGACTGTTTATTTATAGTAGAAAATTAGGTTAAGACATTAATTGTATTTTGACTGGGCTTTGAATGATTTTCAGGTCTAGATTCAAGCCCAAGAGCAGCTCCAGCAGCTTCAGGAGACATGTGGAAACCCTAATTTGCTGTCTGTTACCTGTATTTTCAGATCTGGCTATTTTGGCCTTTTTTGATATAACTTATTTTGTATTTTTGGACATTTTGGACTCTTAAACACTTTTAAATTGTAAATAAAACTAAATAGAATTTTTATTGACATTTTTGGACTATATACATGCTCAAAATAAATTAAATGCACAAAATAAAAATAATAATAAGAAAAAGGAGTCGGGCCAAATACAAAGACGAGAACGGGCCAGACTAGACAAATACGCTAAAACGAGACCCAAATAGAAGAAATGGGCTCGTTAACTAAAAACACTAAAACTAACTCGGAATTGCATTCTTAGGCCTGAATTGAAAAGACAAGCCAAATTTCGGGAAAAATGACTTTTGGTAGACCTAGTTATGTACAACTAAACCCAAATACGGAGATTAAATTGAAGAACGCACGAAAAGATCGATCATTCGCATGCATGCCTAATTTAAACAACGGTATTTCGATTTAGTTGAACGGGATGATTGAAATTGGTTCGGGTTAGTAACCGGGACACTATACTAATAATTCTCGTAATCATGCGACTCCAAAACACGACCACAACAAGAAAAAGAAGACGGACAAAATTGGGGTATAACAGCTGCCCCTCTTTATTTATATTTTACTAGAAAGTGATGCGTTTTCGAGCTTTCGTAGTAGAAATAGGAATAAAGATAAGATAGACGCTAATTTTGTCCGTTGAAGGGGGAAGCGGAAAGTTTAAGGAATAATAGGGGCTGGCTAACACTTGGCGCATTAACCGAGAGCTGAATGAAGGGTCATCAAGGACCTGAAGGAGCACTTAGGCTCTGTAGGACCACTTAGGATCTGAAGGAGCACTAAGGCTCTGAAGGACCACTCGTGGTCCGGAAGGCCGCTAAGCCTTAATTGAAGGACCATCGTGGTGCGAGGAGCGCAACTAGCTACGGTTACTAGTTAAACGGTCTGAGGGGGCCTTTATATTCGAGCGGCCATGATGGGTCAAGATCGGGTCTAGAATTGATATGTTGACCATGAAGGACGCCCACTGTGTCTTAGGCTGACACAACTAGTCTGAAGAACCACGCGAGGTTCGCGAAGGGTCCGCTCGGGCTTGATTCCGACGCTGCGACTGGGCCACTTAGAGGGCATTGCTCTCGAAGGACCACTTGGGGTCTATAGGGGTCTGAGGGATCAACCTGGTGATCTGTGATACGATATGAGATCAATGCTTAAAGCGCTGATATTAGAGGAACAAAATATAGGGACTAACACTTTATGTGTTTATCCGAGCACACCTAACAAATGCATCTTCCCGAAAAGGGAAAAACTTTCTTCATTTGGCAATGCAATTAATGGTGCATGCGTCGCGCAATGATTAGTATCCGTGGAATGATTTTTTCTCTTCTATTTTTTGCTTTTTTGCTTGTTACGTCATAAATGCATGAAATGCAAATGTGAATATGATGCAAATGACATGCTTGGATGCCAATGCTAAGGTGCATGGTGCGATGATATGAAATGATTGATTGGGTGTAGAAACACGTTTTTCTGTGTGATGATGAGATGCGAGACTTTGGATGCAAGAAGCATGGGTGAATATTGATCATTCTTTGGAAAAATTAGTTTTGATTCAAACTTCGGCATTCTCAAGGTCATTATCTACAGACACTGATATGAAAAGTACTTGACTGTATTTGCAAGCTTGCTTATTTTTCCTTCTATTATGATGCCCCTTGATGATCGAAGTTTATGTCCACAAAGTTACCTAAGTGGATTTTTATCATCACATGATCAACTTGTGTTCTCTCTCTCTGAAGCTTTGTTTAGTAAAGACATATGTTAGTGAAAGTATGAATGAGTCAGTTAACTTGGGGTTCTAAAGGCCTAGGGTGAGGATATTTGTGGCACACGAAGGGGTGAATGACCGACTGGTCTTTGTCAAGGTCATCAAAGGTACGTTTTTCCAAGCCAAGAAATGCAGGACTGCCCCCAACTTAGATTTGATGACGGTGAGTGTCTGCCCCTGTCTAGTGGTGACAAGCTAGGGGTGTGGAAGATGATGCATTGGGAATGCATTGGCTTTGGAATGAAAGGTGGCAAGTAGGAGATGTTGTCTCAACCCATAGAGTTTGATGTTTCCCTAATTATGGTAAGGACAAGATTGCCCCGACTAGAGTAGAAACATTTAGGATAGTGAGTTGAGAAATTGCCCTGTATGGTTTTTTAGTGTGAATATGGCAAGGGGATGAGATGGGTGTAGGGTGAATTTTCCCATTTGAAGGTGGAGTGAAGAGCGACAGGATTGCCCCACTTGGAATGGTATTTCGAATGGTTGGCTTTAGTGAGATTGGGAAAGGTGATAGAGTTAGGGTTATGGGTTTTTGGAGATGGTCAAATGCGGCTGTATAAGTGGGTATGGGATGGATCTTGGACAAATTTCCCCAAGTTTAAATGGAATAGATGGTAAAGGGGTGCCCCACTTTAGGATCTAGGTAACGATCCTAGCATGAACTTTTTGGTCATTTTTAGAATGACTCTTAGACTATGATAGTCTTGAGTTTGCTATGATGAAAACTACACTTGGTGATCACTAAACCTTGTCTTGAATGAACCTTTGGAGTGTAAGCCCTTTTTTATTATTATATTTTTGTTTTTTTAATTTTTTCTTTTGAGATATATTTATATTTTTTTTGAGCAAACATATTGTAAATAAATAAACTTATTTGCCCTAAAATTAAAACTTTGAGAAAACAAAAGCAATCACTCAATGATCAGAATGAACTCTAGAGGGTTGCAATGTGGCCGATGTTAGGATTTGTGGAGGAAGGGATAATTTTGGCTCAATGAGGTATTTGAGGTTTTATTGAGACAATAATCTCTTATGTGCCTCATGGTTGAATGGACTTGTTTAGAATTGTAATGTAGCCAAGGGTTTATGGAGGATAGGATGTTGATGCCAAAGGAAGGGTTTGAGGATTGATGAGACAAATGATTTTTATTCAACAGTGTAGTTTGGCTAATGGTTAATGGCTTATGAAAGAAGGGTTTATTAGGCTCAAAGGAGTGTTTGAGGGTCTATTGAGACAAGAATCTCTTACATGTCTCGTGGTAGAATGGATCTGTTTAGATGGATTAATGAAGGATAGGACATTGTGAAGTGTTTGAGGGTCTATTGAGACAAGAATCTCTTACATGTCTCGTGGTAGAATGGATCTGCTTAGATGGATTAATGAAGGATAGGACATTGTGAAGTGTTTGAGGGTTTATTTCGCATAAGGATCTCTTACGCATTTAATTGTATGCGAATATCACCACACGATTCTTACTACTTTTACTTTTTTGTTTTTTTGGGATTTTTCAATCCTTTTTTTTTTTCACTTTTTTGTGATTTTTCTTTCTCTTTCTTTTGAGCTGGGTGAGCTGACAAAGGTGATACACAATATTCGATGTGAGATAGATCTTTGTCTAAGGTGATTGGAAGTTTTTTTTGGCTTAAGGTGGGTAGCGAAGGATTATTTTGAGGATATGGAATGATGGTCCAAACTTCATTTCAAATTGTGATTGCTCGGTTTCTCAAAAATTAACTCAAGGACAATAATTTACTTATTTACAAAAGATTTGCTTTTTTCTTTATTTCTTTTTATGCCCTAATTTTTGCTTAGGTTGCTCTTACGAGTTTTCAACCTAACGAGCTTTTTGACTTTTTTTTCTTTTATAAATGACTTGCACCAAGGGAATAGAATGTTGACAAGGTGTTTTAGTGACCACAAATTTGCCCCTAGTAATGAGGACCTAAAGTGATGTTTCATTAGTGAGAACAACCTAAATAGTCAACTGGTGCGATGCGGGAGTATGCACTTTATGGGTGGTCGGGGTGGGATTAGACTTGTATGGGGGATGATGATAAGGTACGGACATTAATTGACTCAAACAAGAATGAAGACACATGTCACACACAAGTTACTACACGAATGCTTCGACGAGAGTTAACATCAGTTAAAACATGAAAGAAAATTTTTGCAGACCATTTCGGTCATTCATCATGGGGTGGATGAGATGCAATGCTTTGAAAAAAAGTGCAAACAAGCTGCTAATAAATTTGAAAAACCGGGTGCCTTGAGACACCTTGAGTTTGCAACAAAGTATGACTAAACTTTTCTAAAGATGAATAACTTATTTTGCAATAAAGTCGCATCTCTCATCACAATTTTTTTCTAGAATTATTATTGTTTCTCTAGAATTATGCTTTTTTTTATGCATGATGTAAGTATGCAAATGGATGAATGTACATGAAATGAGAATGCAAATGAAATGAGAATGAGAATGCGAATGTATGATTTATCTATCGCGCCGGGGAATTATAAGTTTTTCATTTGGAGAGTAAAGTACAAAGTTTGATTTTGAATAAAGTTTTTAATTCTCAGGCGGTCATAAAAATTCATGCAACATGAGATGTTTATTTGTGGCAATAGAAAAATGCATGAGGTATAGCTTTTGAAAGCTTGTGGAAAATAACAATTTTTGTTTTTTATTTATTTTGATTTTTTCGATAAAAGATGGTGTGCATGAAAATTTGTTTGAATGCAAGGATATGACGCTCCTTTGTGCCCCTAGAAAGGTGCCCTACGGAGTGGGTCTAAGGTTTCTTTTATAGTGAACCTCACAGGGTGATTCTAAAGAATCCTACACATGGTCCCTAGAGCCAAGGACCCAGTCAAGAATCTCGACCCAAACAATAGGCAAGCTATTAGAAGGGATAGCATCCTTAAAAGGAATCAAACTCTAGGTGAGATTTTCATGACCACCCAACGAGACGTACATCCCGCAGGCCATCACTACGCAATCTCGTTCTAACTTAGGTTTGCACTCAAGTCCGGGTAGAGGACTTTTCTCACATGTGTGTGATGTGTAGAGGTGTAGTGTGTGTAGGAGCAGTTCAACACAAACCCAAAGCTGCAAGCAAAGCAAACATTCATACAAAATAAAATCTTCTATCCTAGGGTTTACACATCAAATAAATAATATAATGTGCAAAGATAAATAAATAAGAGAAGGGTAAAAATTAAATTAAATAAATCCTATAATTAATTAGACTAGGTTTTGACTCTCTAAAAAGTTAAGTCCCCAGTTAAGTCGCCAGCTGTAGAGACCGAAACATTCGGGAATGGATTCTTCGAAGGTTCAAAGGAAGTCGCCACCAAATTTTAGTTTAAGGGCAAATTCGGAAAATCCCTTTTGGTTTAGGACAAGACAAGTTTAGGGTTCAGGAGTCGTTATGTGCGGGGAAGGTATTAGCACCCCGCGACATCCTTTGTCTAATTAATTACGGTTTGTTAATATTTACCCTTTTATTTATAAAGAAAGAGACTTAATTAAATTTTTAATTTTTAGTGCTTGACAATAGTTGACTCTTGCTCCTATGTACCTCCGGATGCAATGGAGGAATCAAATCTACGTAGTTCTTCCTGAAAAAGGCTTGTTGGTTGGTGTTTTTTAGTGTAGGGGTCCTAGGACTCTTTGAACTGTACAACTCACTGATCCTAGGACGCTGACTAACCCGATTGTACAACCGACTTAGTCCCCTACTTTTTGAAAAGGATTTTTTTTGAGTTTTTGAGAGAAATTGGTTTGGTGTGAGGTGGGTTGGTTTTAGAATAGGTATTCTAGGACTCTTGAACTGTACAACCCACTCGTCCTAGAACGCTGACTAACCCGGTTGTATAACCGACTCAGTCCCCTATTTTAGGAAAAAATAATTTATTTACATTTTTATAAGTTTTTAGGATTACTGAACTGTACAGCTCATTGGTCCTAGAATGATGACTAATCCTACAGTTGTACAACCGACTTAGTCTTTTATTTGATTTCGGGTGGAAAAAAATATTTAATTATTGTTTTTGACTTAATGAGAAAGTACTTGATTTACAAAGAATTAAAAATAAAAAAAAAGAAGAGGGTGAAAATTGCAAAAAGAGGTGTTGTTAGTCGCAGGAGGTTGTATAATTAAACAGGAGGTGTAAAAAGGAAGCCCAGTTAGCATAGGAGGGCCCAATATGCGAAACTGGGCTTAAGGGAGAGTGGGTGTGCATTAATCCGTGGGGTGTACTTAGTAATCTGATAATTAAAAATAAACTTAAAAATAACACAAATAGTGGAGACACTATAAAAGCCCGAGATAGAAACCCTAAACCTAAAAAACACCCACTTCTCTTCTCCACTTTGTGGCTGCGCCCCAGCCTCATTTCTAGTCCAAGAAAGATGGCGAAAATCTCGCCTTATTTTCGGTGAGAGAGAGAGAGAATACGACGCCTGAGGAGAATAGCCAACGCCGACGAAGTTGGTGTTCCCCGGCGAGATTCGCGATGACTGAGGGAGAAAGGAGGACGACGACGTCAGGCCGTTCCTTGGCCGGCGTCGTCCTTATGGCGGTGAAGGGGGGTAACGCCAAGAGCTACGGCGACCAGAGGTGGTGGTTTACGAAGCTAGCTTCGATTTGGAGCATAATTTGTTGGTTATGGGTCGGTTTCGGGTGAGGCTCGCCGGAGAGGACTTCGGTTCTGGGTGGCTGCAAGTTGTTCATGGAGGTCTCGCCGGAGACACGATGGGAAGGTGAATGGTTTGTGGTGTTTGAGCTCGATTTTGGGTTGTTTTCGTGGCTGCTGGGATGATTTGGGGAAGTTGGCTTCGGTTTGGGAGAACCTTGCCGGAGCTCTCGCCGGAGAAGATGACCGAAGCTCCGGCGAGCCTTCTAAGGTCATTTTCTTGGGTTCTTTAGTTCTATTTCCTTCTGCTTCTACACCTTCTTTTCCATTTTTACTCTATTTGATTTTTCTGATCTGTTGACTATTGGTTGTTATTGTTCTCTTCTTCTCCTACTTATTTTGATTCTGGATTTTTGGTATTCTGATTGGTATTATTCTTAATCACATTTTGTTTCTGAAAAAAAAGATTAAGGCCTTGATTTGTGTTTCGCTTTGTTTTGCTAAGAATCCTAAAGTTCAACCTGAAAGCCTTATTCAAGCATGTATCAAAGTCTGTGTGTATTTAAAAATTACTCTTTTGCAAACTCAATACGTAACAAATCCCACTTTCAAAGATAGTGAAATACCTACCTACTTTCCAGCTTCTGAAATCGCTCTCAATTCGCATTAATCGCTATCACGATACTTCTATTCTTCATCGCTGCTTTGTGTCCGCCTTCCCGATCGCTACTTCTTCTCTTTCGCACTTAGGAACCCGGAATCGTGTTCGGTGGATTAGGTTTCAATGTGAAACTCTAATCCCTTTTTGTGATTTTCGCAGATATACTATACGCCTCGATTCTGTGTGTGTTTTGACTGTATTTGACTGTTTAATTATTTATAGTAGAAAATTAGGTTAAGACATTAATTGTATTTTGACTGGGCTTTGAATGATTTTCAGGTCTAGATTCAAGCCCAAGAGCAGCTCCAACAGCTTCAGGAGACATGTGGAAACCCTAATTTGTTTATCACATTACACTGTATTTTCGAATCCGGCTATTTTGGCCTTTTTTGATATAACTTATTTTGTATTTTTGGACATTTTGGACTCTTAAACACTTTTAAATTGTAAATAAAACTAAATAGAATTTTTATTGACATTTTTGGACTATATACATGCTCAAAATAAATTAAATGCACAAAATAAAAATAATAATAAGAAAAAGGAGTCGGGCCAAATACAAAGACGAGAACGGGCCAGACTAGACAAATACGCTAAAACGAGACCCAAATAGAAGAAATGGGCTCGTTAACTAAAAACACTAAAACTAACTCGGAATTGCATTCTTAGGCCTGAATTGAAAAGACAAGCCAAATTTCGGGAAAAATGACTTTTGGTAGACCTAGTTATGTAACCCAAATACGGAGATTAAATTGAAGAACGCACGAAAAGATCGATCATTCGCATGCATGCCTAATTTAAACAACGGTATTTCGATTTAGTTGAACGGGATGATTGAAATTGGTTCGGGTTAGTAACCGGGACACTATACTAATAATTCTCGTAATCATGCGACTCCAAAACACGACCACACAAGAAAAAAAAAGACGGACAAAATTGGGGTATAATAATTTGCCTCTTTTTATTTATATTTTACTAGAAAGTGATGCGTTTTCGAGCTTTCGTAGTAGAAATAGGAATAAAGATAAGATAGACGCTAATTTTGTCCGTTGAAGGGGGAAGCGGAAAGTTTAAGGAATAATAGGGGCTGGCTAACACTTGGCGCATTAACCGAGAGCTGAATGAAGGGTCATCAAGGACCTGAAGGAGCACTTAGGCTCTGTAGGACCACTTAGGATCTGAAGGAGCACTAAGGCTCTGAAGGACCACTCAGGGTCTGGAAGGCTGCCTAAGCCTTAATTGAAGGACCATCGTGGTCTGAAGGAGCGCAACTAGCTACGGTACTAGTTAAACGGTCTGAGGGGGCCTTTATATTCGAGCGGCCATGATGGGTCAAGATCAGGTCTAGAACTGATATGTTGACCATGAAGGACGTCCACTGTGTCTTAGGCTGACACAACTAGTCTGAAGGACCACGCGAGGTCTGCGAAGGTCCGTCGGGCTTGATTCCGACGTTGCGACCTGGGCCACTTAGGGCACTGCTCTGAAGGACCACTTGGGGTCTATAGGGGTCTGAGGGATCAACCTGGTGATCTGTGATACGATATGAGATCAATGCTTAAAGCGCTGATATTAGAGGAACAAAATATAGGGACTAACACTTTATGTGTTTATCCGAGCACACCTAACAAATGCATCTTCCCGAAAAGGGAAAAACTTTCTTCATTTGGCAATGCAATTAATGGTGCATGCGTACGTGCAATGATTAGTATCTGGTGGAATGATTTTTTTCTCTTCTATTTTTTTGCTTTTTTGCTTGTTACGTCATAAATGCATGAAATGCAAATGTGAATATGATGCAAATGACATGCTTGGATGCCAATGCTAAGGTGCATGGTGCGATGATATGAAATGATTGATTGGGTGTAGAAACACGTTTTTCTGTGTGATGATGAGATGCGAGACTTTGGATGCAAGAAGCATGGGTGAATATTGATCATTCTTTGGAAAAATTAGTTTTGATTCAAACTTCGGCATTCTCAAGGTCATTATCTACAGACACTGATATGAAAAGTACTTGACTGTATTTGCAAGCTTGCTTATTTTTCCTTCTATTATGATGCCCCTTGATGATCGAAGTTTATGTCCACAAAGTTACCTAAGTGGATTTTTATCATCACATGATCAACTTGTGTTCTCTCTCTCTGAAGCTTTGTTTAGTAAAGACATATGTTAGTGAAAGTATGAATGAGTCGCTTAACTTGGGGTTCTAAAGGCCTAGTGGTGAGGATATTTGTGGCACACGAAGGGGTGAATGACCGATCGGTCTTTGTCAAGGTCATCAAAGGTACGTTTTTCCAAGCCAAGAAATGCGGGATCGCCCCAACTTAGATTTGATGACGGTGAGTGTCTGCCCCTGTCTAGTGGTGACAAGCTAGGGGTGTGGAAGATGATGCATTGGGAATGCATTGGCTTTGGAATGAAAGGTGGCAAGTAGGAGATGTTGTCTCAACCCATAGAGTTTGATGTTTCCCTAATTATGGTAAGGACAAGATTGCCCCGACTAGAGTAGAAACATTTAGGATAGTGAGTTGAGAAATTGCCCCGGTATGGTTTTTTGGCTGTGAATATGGCAAGGGGATGAGATGGGTGTAGGGTGAATTTTCCCATTTGAAGGTGGAGTGAAGAGCGACAGGATTGCCCCACTTGGAATGGTATTTCGAATGGTTGGCTTTAGTGAGATTGGGAAAGGTGATAGAGTTAGGGTTATGGGTTTTTGGAGATGGTCAAATGCGGCTGTATAAGTGGCATGGGATGGATACTGGACAAATTTCCCCAAGTTTAAATGGAATAGATGGTAAAGGGGTGCCCCACTTTAGGATCTAGGTAACGATCCTAGCATGAACTTTTTGGTCATTTTTAGAATGACTCTTAGACTATGATAGTCTTGAGTTTGCTATGATGAAAACTACACTTGGTGATCACTAAACCTTGTCTTGAATGAACCTTTGGAGTGTAAGCCCTTTTTTATTATTATATTTTTTGTTTTTTTTTTAATTTTTTTCTTTTGAGATATATTTATATTTTTTTTTGAGCAAACATATTGTAAATAAATAAACTTATTTGCCCTAAAATTAAAACTTTGAGAAAACAAAAGCAATCAGTCAATGATCAGAATGAACTCTAGAGGGTTGCAATGTGGCCGATGTTAGGATTTGTGGAGGAAGGGATAATTTTGGCTCAATGAGGTATTTGAGGTTTTATTGAGACAATAATCTCTTATGTGCCTCATGGTTGAATGGACTTGTTTAGAATTGTAATGTAGCCAAGGGTTTATGGAGGATAGGATGTTGATGCCAAAGGAAGGGTTTGAGGATTGATGAGACAAATGATTTTTATTCAGCAGTGTAGTTTGGCTAATGGTTAATGGCTTATGAAAGAAGGGTTTATTAGGCTCAAAGGAGTGTTTGAGGGTCTATTGAGACAAGAATCTCTTACATGTCTCGTGGTAGAATGGATCTGTTTAGATGGATTAATGAAGGATAGGACATTGTGAAGTGTTTGAGGGTCTATTGAGACAAGAATCTCTTACATGTCTCGTGGTAGAATGGATCTGTTTAGATGGATTAATGAAGGATAGGACATTGTGAAGTGTTTGAGGGTTTATTTCAGACAAGGATCTCTTACGCATTTAATTGTACGAAATATCAGCTCACGATTCTTACTACTTTTACTTTTTTGTTTTTTTGGGATTTTTCAATCCTTTTTTTTTTTCACTTTTTTGTGATTTTTCTTTCTCTTTCTTTTGAGCTGGGTGAGCTGACAAAGGTGATACACAATATTCGATGTGAGATAGATCTTTGTCTAAGGTGATTGGAAGTTTTTTTTGGCTTAAGGTGGGTAGCGAAGGATTATTTTGAGGATATGGAATGATGGTCCAAACTTCATTTCAAATTGTGATTGCTCGGTTTCTCAAAAATTAACTCAAGGACAATAATTTACTTATTTACAAAAGATTTGCTTTTTTCTTTATTTCTTTTTATGCCCTAATTTTTGCTTAGGTTGCTCTTACGAGTTTTCAACCTAACGAGCTTTTTGACTTTTTTTTCTTTTATAAATGACTTGCACCAAGGGAATAGAATGTTGACAAGGTGTTTTAGTGACCACAAATTTGCCCCTAGTAATGAGGACCTAAAGTGATGTTTCATTAGTGAGAACAACCTAAATAGTCAACTGGGTACTGATGCGGGGAGTATGCACTTTATGGGTGGTCGGGGTGGGATTAGACTTGTATGGGGGATGATGATAAGGTACGGACATTAATTGACTCAAACAAGAATGAAGACACATGTCACACACAAGTTACTACACGAATGCTTCGACGAGAGTTAACATCAGTTAAAACATGAAAGAAAATTTTTGCAGACCATTTCGGTCATTCATCATGGGGTGGATGAGATGCAATGCTTTGAAAAAAAGTGCAAACAAGCTGCTAATAAATTTGAAAAACCGGGTGCCTTGAGACACCTTGAGTTTGCAACAAAGTATGACTAAACTTTTCTAAAGATGAATAACTTATTTTGCAATAAAGTCGCATCTCTCATCACAATTTTTTCTAGAATTATTATTGTTTCTCTAGAATTATGCTTTTTTTATGCATGATGTAAGTATGCAAATGGATGAATGTACATGAAATGAGAATGCAAATGAAATGAGAATGAGAATGCGAATGTATGATTTATCTATCATACTGGGGAATTATAAGTTTTTCATTTGGAGAGTAAAGTACAAAGTTTGATTTTGAATAAAGTTTTTAATTCTCAGGCGGTCATAAAAATTCATGCAACATGAGATGTTTATTTGTGGCAATAGAAAAATGCATGAGGTATAGCTTTTGAAAGCTTGTGGAAAATAACAATTTTTGTTTTTTATTTATTTTGATTTTTTCGATAAAAGATGGTGTGCATGAAAATTTGTTTGAATGCAAGGATATGACGCTCCTTTGTGCCCCTAGAAAGGTGCCCTACGGAGTGGGTCTAAGGTTTCTTTTATAGTGAACCTCACAGGGGTGATTCTAAAGAATCCTACACATGGTCCCTAGAGCCAAGGACCCCAGTCAAGAATACTGACCCCAACAATAGGCAAGCTATTAGAAGGGATAGCATCCTTAAAAGGAATCAAACTCTAGGTGAGATTTTCATGACCACCCAACGAGACGTACATCCCGCAGGCCATCACTACGCAATCTCGTTCTAACTTAGGTTTGCACTCAAGTCCGGGTAGAGGACTTTTCTCACATGTGTGTGATGTGTAGAGGTGTAGTGTGTGTAGGAGCAGTTCAACACAAACCCAAAGCTGCAAGCAAAGCAAACATTCATACAAAATAAAATCTTCTATCCTAGGGTTTACACATCAAATAAATAATATAATGTGCAAAGATAAATAAATAAGAGAAGGGTAAAAATTAAATTAAATAAATCCTATAATTAATTAGACTAGGTTTTGACTCTCTAAAAGTTAAGTCCCCAGCTTAAGTCACTGCCAGAGACCAAACATTCGGGAATGGATTCTTCAAGGTTCAAAGGAAGTCGCCACCAAATTTTAGTTTAAGGGCAAATTCGGAAAATCCCTTTTGGTTTAGGACAAGACAAGTTTAGGGTTCAGAGTCGTTATAAAGTGGGAAGGTATTAGCACCCCGCGACATCCTTTGTCTAATTAATTACGGTTTGTTAATATTTACCCTTTTATTTATAAAGAAAGAGACTTAATTAAATTTTTAATTTTTAGTGCTTGACAATAGTTGACTCTTGCTCCTATGTACCTCCTGATGCAATGGAGGAATCAAATCTACGTAGTTCTTCCCGAAAAAGGCTTGTTGGTTGGTGTTTTTTAGTGTAGGGGTCCTAGGACTCTTTGAACTGCATAACTCATCGATCTCTAGGACGACTAACCCGATTGTACAACCGACTTAGTCCCCTACTTTTTGAAAAGGATTTTTTTTGAGTTTTTGAGAGAAATTGGTTTGGTGTGAGGTGGGTTGGTTTTAGAATAGGTATTCTAGGACTCTTGAACTGTACAACCCACTCGTCCTAGAACGCTGACTAACCCGGTTGTATAACCGACTCAGTCCCCTATTTTAGGAAAAAATAATTTATTTACATTTTTATAAGTTTTTAGGATTACTGAACTGTACAGCTCATTGGTCCTAGAATGATGACTAATCCGGTTGTACAACCGACTTAGTCTTTTATTTGATTTCGGGGTGGAAAAAAAATATTTAATTATTGTTTTTGACTTAATGAGAAAGTACTTGATTTACAAAGAATTAAAAATAAAAAAAAAGAAGAGGGTGAAAATTGCAAAAAGAGGTGTTGTTAGTCGCAGGAGGTTGTATAATTAAACAGGAGGTGTAAAAAGGAAGCCCAGTTAGCATAGGAGGGCCCAATATGCGAAACTGGGCTTAAGGGAGAGTGGGTGTGCATTAATCCGTGGGGTGTACTTAGTAATCTGATAATTAAAAATAAACTTAAAAATAACACAAATAGTGGAGACACTATAAAAGCCCGAGATAGAAACCCTAAACCTAAAAAACACCCACTTCTCTTCTCCACTTTGTGGCTGCGCCCCAGCCTCATTTCTAGTCCAAGAAAGATGGCGAAAATCTCGCCTTATTTTCGGTGAGAGAGAGAGAGAATACGACGCTTTGAGGAGAATAGCCAACGCAAGCCGAAGTTGGTGTTCCCGCGCGAGATTCGCGATGACCGAGGAGAAAGGAGGACGACGACGCCGCCGCCTTGGCCTGGCGCCGTCCATATGGCGGTGAAGAAGGGGTAACGCCAAGAGCTACGGCGACGAGAGGTGGTGGTTTACTGGCTAGCTTCGATTTGGAGCATAATTTGTTGGTTATGGGTCGGTTTCGGGTGAGGCTCGCCGGAGAGGACTTCTGCCTCCGGGTGGTCGCAAGTTGTTCATGGAGGTCTCACGAGACACGATGGGAAGGTGAATGGTTTGTGGTGTTTGAGCTCGATTTTGGGTTGTTTTCGTGGTCTTTGGGATGATTTGGGGAAGTTGGCTTGGTTTGGGAGAACCTTGCCGGAGCTCTCATGGAGAAGATGACCAAAGCTCCGGCGAGCCTTCTAAGGTCATTTTCTTGGGTTCTTTAGTTCTATTTCCTTCTGCTTCTACACCTTCTTTTCCATTTTTACTCTATTTGATTTTTCTGATCTGTTGACTATTGGTTGTTATTGTTCTCTTCTTCTCCTACTTATTTTGATTCTGATTTTTGGTATTCTGATTGGTATTATTCTTAATCACATTTTGTTTCTGAAAAAAAAGATTAAGGCCTTGATTTGTGTTTCGCTTTGTTTTGCTAAGAATCCTAAAGTTCAACCTGAAAGCCTTATTCAAGCATGTATCAAAGTCTGTGTGTATTTAAAAATTACTCTTTTGCAAACTCAATACGTAACAAATCCCACTTTCAAAGATAGTGAAATACCTACCTACTTTCCAGCTTCTGAAATCGCTCTCAATTCGCACACTCGCTATCACGATACTTCTATTCTTCATCGCCGTGTCCGCCTTCCCCGATCGCTACTTCTTCTCTTTCAGACTTAGGAACCCAGAACTGTGTTCGGTGGATTAGGGTTTCAATGTGAAACTCTAATCCCTTTTTTGTGATTTTCGCAGTATTACTTCTGCCTCTGATTCTGTGTGTGTTTTGACTGTATTTGACTGTTTAATTATTTATAGTAGAAAATTAGGTTAAGACATTAATTGTATTTTGACTGGGCTTTGAATGATTTTCAGGTCTAGATTCAAGCCCAAGAGCAGCTCCAACAGCTTCAGGAGACATGTGGAAACCCTAATTTGCTATCTGTACCTGTATTTTCAGATCTGGCTATTTGGGCCTTTTTTGATATAACTTATTTTGTATTTTTGGACATTTTGGACTCTTAAACACTTTTAAATTGTAAATAAAACTAAACAGAATTTTTTTTGACATTTTTGGACTATATACATGCTCAAAATAAATTAAATGCACAAAATAAAAATAATAATAAGAAAAAGGAGTCTGGCCAAATACAAAGACGAGAACGGGTCAGACTAGACAAATACGCTAAAACGAGACCCAAATAGAAGAAATGGGCTCGTTAATTAAAAACACTAAAATTAACTCGGAATTGCATTCTTAGGCCTGAATTGAAAAGACAAGCCAAATTTCGGGAAAAATGACTTTTGGTAGACCTACTTATGTACGACTAAACCCAAATACGGAGATTAAATTGAAGAACGCACGAAAAGATCGATCATTCGCGTGCATACCTAATTTAAACAACGGTATTTCGATTTAGTTGAACGGGGTGATTGAAATTGGTTCGGGTTAGTAACCGGGACACTATACTAATAATTCTCGTAATCATGCGACTCCAAAACATGACCATAACAAGAAAAAGAAGACGGACAAAATTGGGGTATAACACCTTGCAATGTCTATGTTGAGCTAAACCTCTCTTAGTTGGAATGTTCTAACCATTTAATGAGCTTTTAAGTAAATTATATGATGTGTGCATTTTAGTTCTTGCTTAATAATACTTTCAACACTTATTTTGAGATTGATCACTTAGAATAAGTAGATTTGTAAAACCAGACATGGTTTACAATTAAGAACTCAAGAACTAATATGGGTGAGTGTTTTACATAAAGGAAACTTTGTGAAAACCATACTATGTCCTAGACATAGGATAGTATAGTCCATAGGGTGATACTGTGGGTACGTTAAAAGACAAGAGTGAACTTATTTAGCTAAAGCTAGATATAGGAAGCTTGTAATGAAACTCTGAAGAAAGTGACTGAAAGACACACAACTAATGCAACAGCATTCAGTGCAACTGCATCATAACTGCATTAAACACTTATAAGTGAATTACTTGGGGATGACATTCCATCTAGCTTTTCTCTATTGCATTACAACTACTTACACCTTGCTTTATTCTAACTTGATTGTGATACTCACCATCATCAACTTTTGAAAGAGTTCATCAATTCCTGTGGGTTCGACCTGTTCTAAACACTGTATTACATATTATGGACTGTGTATACTTGCACATGTTTTCCACACACCAAGTTTTTGGCGCCGTTGCCGGGGATTGTAGTTAAATTCTTTTAAAAATCTGATATATTGTAATTTAGTGTATATTATTCTAGTATTTGCAAGTTTCTGTCATGCAAGAGCACATGGTGCTTTAGCATATGTACAGGACCCAAACTAGACACGAGTAATCTGACTTAGATCCAGAGATAGAAAGAAGATTTAGGAGATTGCTAAGACTCCAAAAGCATACTTTTAAGGTATATACGATCTCCTTTTTCTCTCCAATTGTATATACATGTATATACGATGGCTTTTTGATCTCCTTTTATTAAAAGTATATATTTTTAATTTTTTAAATAATTTAATTAATTTTTATTTGACTAATAAAAATTATAGGGATCGTATATATACCCGCCAAATCGTATATACACCATCGTATATACCATTTGGGGGTGTATATACGACCTCCTAATTTACACATCGTATATACAGCCCCACAAAATGATTGCTATTAAATTTTTAAAAAATACCTTTTTTAAGGGTATTTTGGGGCTTCACTATTATGTGGGGGTCGATGTGAAGAAGGTGGGGGTAAAAAAAACCCAAAAAATAAATCTAGTCCATTATTTTTTTGGAAATCAAACAAACCCTATAAATAAAATAGGAAAGGACTGTGCTCCGGTGGCAATTTAAAACTGATTATATTTCGTATTATTCAAGAGATCTACATGACTATATCTTATCTTATATAATAGCGAGTGTCGTCCTTCGGCCAAAACTCGCGCCAACTTTATTTATTTTTCCTTTTTCATATTTTAAGTTGTGTGTTTTGGGGTACTTTATTATTTGTAAATTTTTTGTAACTTGTTCAAATATGCATACTTAAATTGGTATTTATATTTTTATTTTAGTCTCGGTTTTTAGTACTCCCTCCGTTTCAAATTAATTGTCCTACTTACTACAAATATAGTTTCAAAATAAGTGACGCTTTCTATTTTTAATTAATCTTTTATCAATATTACCCTTTAATTAATACTATGAGCATCACTCCCAATACATTTATCATCTACTTTGCATTTATGATAGTGCTGATTACACCAATTACTAATAATGAGGTTAATGTCGTAAAATTATTCTTCTCTTTCTTCACTTTAGTAGATTTTCTTAATATGTGCAAAATACCAAATGTGACACTTATATTGAAACAGATGTAGTATTTGATTGTAAATAGCATTTTATGAATATATAGAAGATGACAAAATTGAATTCTTTTTGTTTGTTTAAAATCTATGGTTCAACTTTTTTTTGAAAACATCTATGGTTCAACTTAAATATAGTCTTAGCAGCACATATAAACAATAGAAATTGTGTGGTTTCCCTCTCATGATTTGTTTAAAAATCTAATTGACACTAACTTGTGCAACACACCTTTTTTAATTTCACCTTTAAAAAATAAATTTATTTTCATATGTTTCTCCTTATATTTTTTATAAGCATATTTTTCTCAACCTAAAATAGCTAGGTGTGACAAATATCTATTGAATTTATTTTGTTCTGTCAATACCAAATCTCAAATATATATATATATATATATATATATATATATATATATATATATATATATATATTTCAATTCCCTTAGTTGAGTCACTATCAAATCACAAAGAAAAATTCAATTTATATTTGCATTTCTTCTTATAGTTATTTTTTGCAAGGCCGAGCCCTCTTTTTTTGTTTCTTTAATAAGTACTCCTACCGACCCCCTTTTTATGACGCTTATTTTGGTCAATTTGTACCAAAAATTATTAGAAGCATTCTTAAATTAGTGTTTATATTTTAATTTTTGTATAACTTTTTAGTATTTGATTGTAAATAGTATTTAATGAATATATAGAATATGACAAACATTCTAAAATCCACTCTTACAAGCACACTTGAACAATAGAAATATTGTGGCTTCCGTTTCATAATTTGTTTAAATATCTAATTGACGCTAACCCATGCTACTCACCTATGAAGCCCGGATACGAGATACGATACGGGATATGATACGACACGATATGGGAAAAATTTTAAAATCAAGATACGATACGACGGGGATACTTCAATAAAAAATTAAATTCAAATTTAAAAATATAAAACATAAAGATACTTGTGATCAAAATAAGTAAGCATAGTACCAACAAGGGTTTGTCCGAGTGGTAACTGGACTCAGATTCCACTCTAAGGTCTCGGGTTCGAATCTTGGATGTGACAAAAACTTTGGAAGGAGAAAATCACATAGGCCAGCAAAGTCGAGTACTCGTGGCCAAAAGATATACAGTTTACTACCCAAGTTAGAATATAGCAAAAAATAACATCATAAGTCATATCCAAAAGAAGTTTAGGTTCTATAGAATTGCCTACTATTAATTACTTAACACTAACTGTGTCATTCTCCTCTCGCTCATTTCCATCATCAAAAAATAATATAGCTACCAACTCTGGTTCATCAAGAGATACATATGTTAATTCAATTACAACACATCAAGTGGATGATGTGCATCTCCACTAATGTCCCACATCTTTGTCTCTCCTTTACTAAATCCTTCATCATTCCTAGACAAAAAACGAAGATTAGTATGCACATAACTTGTGGCCTATTTGGATTCATTTTATTTCTCTTCAAATAATAGATAAAAGAGTAAGTATCTGCTTGTTTTTTTATTTAAAATAAATATAAATTCGAGGATACTTCTCAGGATACGTATCCGGATGTATCTGAAAAAGTATCTGGTAAGTATCTGGTCTTTCTTTATTTAAAAATAAACATAAATTTCAGGATACTCTTAGGATATGTATCCGGAAGTATCCGACACGTATTGGTATCAGATACGGGTACATGGTGTATTTTGGAGTATCGGGGCTTCATAGCTACTCACCCTTTTACTAGTTTAATTCGCCACTTTAAAGAATAATTTACTTTTATTCTTCTTCTCTTTATATTTTTGAAAACCATATTTTTCTAATTAATTTATTTTTATAGATTTATTTTATTTCTTTAACGAGTACTCGCGCTCACCCCTTTTTTTATGACCCTTATTTTGGTTATTTCGCACAAACACGTATTAGAAGCATACCTAAATTGATCTTTATATTTTTATTTTAGTTTCACTTTTTAGCATTTGACTGTAAATAGTATTTAATGAATAACGACAAACATTTGTTTCTTTTGTTCAGTTTGATGAAATTCTAGGGTTCAACTTAAAACCAGTCTTACTAGCACATGAACAATTGAACTTTTGTGTATTCTCTTTCATGATTTGTTTAAAAATCTAATTAACATTAACACATCCCAACACATTGACGTTTACCAAAAATGTAGAAGCAAAATATCAAACATTATATTAACATATTTACATGCAAGACTAAGAATATTCTTTTCCTTTTATTTATTTTTTAAAAGATTCATTATTTACACAAATTCAAAATAACTTCAAAGTTTACACCACATGAAAATCAAATAGTTGCTGACAGGAAATTTTCTTTTTGCTTATGAAAATAGATAGAAAACAACATATTTGGTTACAATGAGTTGTTGCCTTGCTCTGCTCATCTAAATTATTGGCTTGTATTGTATAATCAGAAGCACTCACATCATAATTAAGGAACGTATTAACTGGGGCATGACTAGTTATAGTGCTCTCTTTGGAGACTGAGTGGGCCTATTTTATAGACTATGCATGGTAGTATATAAAGATTGTAATGTTAATCAAAATTCAATTTCACATTCCGCATTACCTCTTGCTTATCAACTTAACCAAATGAAGCCTTATATTTTCTTATTACCTATATTTTGGCATGCACACCTTAATCTGCTTCTTCTATTAGCTTTAAACTTAATGTGCTTTAGCCCAAACAAAGCTACTGCTTTGGCATTAGGAAACCAAACCGACAATTTGTCATTGCTCAAATTCAAGGAATCAATATTCAGCGACTCTTATAGTATCCTAGATTCTTGGAATAGTTCCACTCACTTTTGCAACTGGCATGGAATCACATGCAACTCCATGCACTCAAGAGTATCAGAGTTGAACTTATCAAGTTCTCAGTTGCATGGATCCTTATCTCCTTTTGTTGCCAATCTCTCTTTTCTGAAAATCCTCGACCTCGTAGACAACCGTTTCTTTGGAAATATCCCTCAAGAATTGGGTAGGTTGTCACAATTGCAGAAACTCCATCTTACCAATAACTCCTTCACAGGAGAGATTCCTACAAGCTTGACAAATTGCTCTAATCTTATAGACTTAGGTTTGTCCGGTAACAATTTGACTGGCAAAATACCACTCCAAATTGGCTCTCTCCAAAACCTTCAATTTTTGTACATGGGGAGAAACAATTTAAGCGGAGGACTCCTCCCATTAGTGAATCTTTCATCCTTAACAGATCTTTATGTTTCTTATAACAACTTAGAAGGAGGCATTCCACAAGAAATATGTCTCCTAAAAAGTTTACAAAAAATGGTAGTGTCTGTCAACAAACTTTCAGGTACACTTCCTTCTTGTCTTTACAATATGTCATCTCTTACTGTGATCTCAGTTGAAGTGAATCGCTTTGATGGCTCACTTCCACAGAACATGTTCCACACCCTCCCCAACATCCAACATTTTGGAGTTGGTATGAATCAAATCTCAGGTCTAATCCCCATTTCCATTGTAAATGTTTCTACATTGGCTTTATTTGATATCGATCAAAATCATTTTGTGGGACAAGTTCCAAGCCTAGAAAAGCTACAAGATCTGTATCGGCTATGTTTGTCCGGCAACAATCTAGGTGACAATTCAACTACGGATTTAGAGTTTTTAAAATCATTGACAAATTGTAGTAAGTTGTCGATACTCAGTATATCTAATAATAATTTTGGTGGTAGTCTGCAAAACTCCGCAGGCAATTTATCCACCCAACTTAGTGAACTATATCTTGGGGGTAATCAAATATCCGGGAAAATTCCTTTAGAGCTAGGAAATCTAATCAATTTGACTCTCCTGACCATGGAAAATAGTAATTTTGAAGGGATGATTCCCGCTACATTTGGGAAGTTTCATAAGTTGCAATTGTTAGACTTGAGTGGAAACAAGCTTTCAGGAGATATACCAAAATCCATAGGAAACCTCAGTCAGTTGTTTTATTTGGGTTTAGGAAAGAATATGTTAGAAGGAAATATTCCTCCTAGTATAGGGAACTGCCAAAAGTTACAAATGTTAAACCTTTCCCAAAACAATCTTAGTGGAGCCATACCCTTAGAGGTTTTTAGTATTTCTTCTTTAACAATAGGATTGCACTTATCTGAAAACTCATTGAGTGGCAGTTTACCTAATGAAGTGGGTCAACTAAAAAATATTGGGCAGATTGATGTCTCTGAAAATCATTTGTCTGGTGAAATTCCTGGATCCATTGGTGAATGTAGAAGCTTAGAATACCTGTATTTGCAAGAGAACTCCTTCCAAGGAATCATACCATCCTCTTTGACTTCTCTGAAAGGTCTCCGACAATTAGATTTGTCAAGAAATCAGTTGTCCGGATCAATTCCTAAAGGTCTGCAGAATACTATTTTCCTAGAATCATTCAATGTCTCTTTTAACATGCTGGAAGGTGAGGTGCCAACAGGAGGTGTCTTCCGAAATGCAAGAAGCTTAGGGGTCAATGGAAACAAGAACCTTTGTGGAGGTATTTCACAACTTCATCTACCAACATGTCCTGTCAAAAGTATGAAACCTGCCAAACACCATAATTTCAGGTTAATAGCAGTGATATCTAGTGTGGTTTCTATTCTTCTCATCTGTCTACTTGTTCTAACTATCTTTTGGATGAGGAAAAGAAGCACAAAACCATCTTTGGATTCATTAGCAATTGATCAACTAGATAAGGTTTCATACCAAAACTTGCACAATGCAACTGATGCTTTCTCATTTAGAAACTTAATAGGATCTGGAAATTTTGGGTCTGTTTACAAAGGAACACTTGAGTCAGAAGTTGGAGTTGTTGCCATAAAGGTCCTAAACCTTCAGAAGAAGGGTGCTCACAAAAGTTTCTTTGATGAATGTAATGCACTCAAAAATATCAGACATCGAAATCTGGTGAAGATTTTGACTTGTTGTTCCAGCATAGATTACAAAGGCCAAGAATTTAAAGCTCTCGTATATGAGTACATGAAAAATGGCAGCCTAGAAAGCTGGTTACATCCCACAACAGAAACTACAGATCAATCCAAGTCATTGAATCTTGAGAAAATGTTAAATATTATTTCTGATGTTGCTTCAGCATTTCATTATCTTCACTATGAATGTGAGCGGCCTGTCATTCATTGTGATTTAAAACCTAGCAATATCCTTCTTGATGATTCAATGGTAGCTCATGTGAGTGATTTTGGCTTAGCAAGATTGCTTTCAAGTGTTGGAGTCTCTCTAATGCAAAGTAGCACAATAGGAATAAAGGGGACAATTGGTTATGCACCTCCAGGTATATATGGTAATGTTGTTTTATTTAGTTGTGAATTCAACTTTTAGCTATTGTTTCTAATTCTATAATTTGACTTTAATTTGGGTTTCAGAGTATGGAATGGGTTCTGAAGCGTCAATAGAAGGTGACATGTATAGTTTTGGAATTCTAGTTTTTGAAATGTTAACAAGAAAGAGGCCCACAGATGAAATGTTTAAAGATGGTCATAATCTCCATAACTATGTTAAACATTCAATTCCAGATCATGTTTTGCAAATTGTAGACTCAACTATTTTCCTCGTTGGATTGGACCACAACACTGACCATCATGGGAATGTTGTCATAGTGCAGCCCAAAGTAGAGACATGCTTGCTTTCACTTTTTAGGATTGCACTTGCGTGTTCAGTGGAATCACCAAAAGAAAGAATGAGTATGGTAGATGTTATAAGAGAGCTCAATATCATCAAAAGTTCTTCTCTTTATGGGGATTAATGGAGGGAAGCTGCACTACAACCATGATATATATCTCATCTTACTATCCTATCAATTATCCTTTTCCTTTTCATGTTCATGTATTATTATTATTATTATTATTATTATTATTATTATTATTATTATTATTATTATTATTACATTAAACATTTTGTAAGTCAGCAAGATATACATATGTAGCATGATGTATATTTTTTATAACAAGCTTGGTGTGCATTTAAGTTCTATAATTTGTTGAAAGTAAATTTTAAAATAATAGAAAGTGATAACTACTTAGTCTGATTATGGATAAAAACTTAATCCCTATTATATAATACACTAACGTCATTTTGGTGGGAAAAAAAAAATTTCCCACCATTTACCAATATACCCCTCATTTTGTACACCACTATTTACCAATATACCCCCACTCTATATTTTTGGACCGACATACCCCCACTCTATATTTTATGCCCCACCATTTACCAATATACCCCTCATTTTGTACCCCACTGTTTACCAATATACCCCCACTATACCATTTACCAATATATCCCTCATTTTGTACCCCACTGTTTACCAATATACCCCCACTCTATATTTTTGGACCGACATACCCCCACTCTATATTTTGTGCCCTACCATTTACCAATATACCCCTCATTTTGTACCTCACTGTTTACCAATATACCCCCACTATATATTTTTGGACCGACATACCCCTGACAAAGTTTTTATTTGTCCAACACTATTTTTTTATCCACTTTTGGTGGGAAAATATTATTCCCACCATTTACCAATATACCCCTCATTTTGTACCCCACTCCAATATACTCCCACTCTATATTTTTGGACCGACATACCCCTGAGAAATTTTTTTTTGTCCAACACTCTTTTTTTTTATCCACTTTTGGTGGGAAAATTTTATTCCCACCATTTACCAATATACCCCTCATTTGTACCCCACTGTTTACCAATATACCCCCACTCTATATTTTTGGACCGACATACCCCCACTCTATATTTTATACTCCACCATTTACCAATATACCCCTCATTTTGTACCTCACTATTTACCAATATACCCCCTCTCTATATTTTTGGACCGACATACCCCTGACAATTTTTTTTTGTCCAACACTTTTTTTTATTATCAAAATGTACCCCTCATTTTGTATCCCACTGTTTACCAATATACCCCCACTCTATATTTTTGGACCGACATTGTTGCCTCATCCCACCAAGGGCTATTGTTGCCTCTTCGTCTTATATATATGTGTTGCGTATTTTTATACCCCCCTTATAAAATGTTGATGTTTTTTGAAACTACATCTGTAGGTCTGTTAATCACCTCTCGTGCATAGCACAGGCGTGTGTCCTAGTAGATAAAGTATGAATAAAATTTGTATCATTATATGCTTCTTCCGAAAAATTCTGAGGCAAGGAAATGCTTTTAGAAACCATTTATAACCACGTGCATGTTATTCTATTTATCTCAATAGGTTACATTTTCTAATAGAGTATTGGGGCTGGTTATGCCTTGAAGGTTACATTTTCTAAAGAATTGGCCAGCGTTCGACGCAAAATGGCTGAGTCAATTGATGATTATCTCAATAGGTTTAGACTTCTCAAAGCAAGGTGTTTTACTCAAGTGCCTGAACATGAGTTAGTCGAGATGGCTGCGGGTGGATTAGATTATTCTATAAGAAAGAAGTTAGATACTTCAGTAAGAAAGAAAAGGTCGCTTATGTTGAACAACATGATAGTGACCAAGAGTTCGACATTTCTTATGAAGAAGTCGAAGAGGAGGTTAACATTGCTGAATTAAAACCTGGACCTCCTTATGCTTGTAAAGTGTTAAATCCTTCAGATGGGAAAAATCCTGTCGAACCAAAAAATGATAGATTTGTTGCAAAAACTTACTCTGTCGATGTTTCAAAATGTGATCAAATATTTGATCTATTAGTTCTTGATGGTCGCTTAATAGTGCCTAAGGGCCTAAAGATACCGCCATTAGAACAACAAAAGAAAAGAGGTTATTGCAAATATCATAATTATTTAGGCCATAACAACTTTGCTCAATGTGTTCTTTTCGTGATCTAGTTCGAAAGCACCGAATGAAGGAAGGTCAAGTTTGGAGACAAAACAAAGCCTCCAATGAAGATAGATCTCGATCCTCTTCCATCGTGAAAGGCCTTCTGCTTGAACCTTTTGAGATTCACATGGTCGGTTTGTAGAGGTTCCCACTATGAGCAATGGTGTCAAAGTAGTCACTGACATCCCAAAAGCTGATGTCGAAGTGGTCATCAAGACAAGTACAATGAAAAATGCAAGTGGTTTACCCTGTATGAAGAGGAACTCATTGATTTCCTTAACCGTTGCAAGATCAACAATACTGAAGTCATGTTGTGCCCAAGGTGTAGCTCTGTGTTTGATAAGCAGGCTGCTAAGAGTTTGGAAGGCTTTACCCCTCAGTTGAAAAGAAAAGGAAAATGGGTCGACAAGAGGCCTAAGTTCAACTTCAACAACAGAATAATCTAATGGACTCATGGAAAATGTGGAAGGAGATCAGAGTTATTTCCTAGCGGAGGTTGACCACATTTCCAAGAAGACATTCGACAAGAAATTGGCTACTATTGCACCATGTACACCATCCACATGTGCCTATATGCCACAAGGTGTTGTCTATGAACCACTAGACCTGCACCCCCAACATGGTTTCATTTGGGAGAGAGAGGTAATTGGTGAGTCAAGCTGCCCAAAGGGTTATGTCAAACCCATAGGGTGGGATGGACCATAAATTGTTTTATGATGACTACACCCAGCACATGGGAGAGAATTACAGCTTACATAGCCGAGAGTAAGAAAAACATGGCTGTAGAGGCCAAACTAAAACAGAATGTGGTCAAAAGGATTACATCAAATCAAATAGTTGAGAACATGATGGAAGATCAAAGGTTGGATTGCATCTATGATGATGAACCTTTAAGTTTTGAAAAAGATCCAATGTTTTCAACAGAGAAGATGAAGGCACAAGATCCCATGGAGGAGATCGACTTGGGAGATGGCACCATAAAGAGGCCAACATTCATTAGTGCCAAGATTGATAAAGATTTCAGAAGAAAAATCATAGAGCTTTTGAGAGAATACAAGGACTGCTTTGCTTGGGATTATCATGAGATGCCAGGTTTAAGTCGTGAAGTGGTAGAACTAAGGCTACCAATTCGACCAGAAAAGAAACCAATCAAGCAGACACCAAGAAGATTTGCACCTCAGATCCTGTCGAAGATTAAGGAAGAAATCGAAAGACTCCTCAAAAGCAAGTTCATCAGAACAACAAGGTATGTTGATTAGCTAGCGAATATAGTTCCTGTTATTAAGAAAAATGGGACTCTTAGAGTCTGCATAGATTTTAGGGACTTAAATAATGCTACACCGAAAGATGAATATCCTATGCCGGTGGTAGAAATGTTGATTGACTCAGCAGCAGGATTTGAATATTTGAGTATGCTAGACGGATATTCAGGATATAATCAAATCTATATTGCTGAAGAAGATGTTTCAAAGACATCATTTAGATGTCCTGGGGCATTAGGAGTTTATGAATGGGTAGTAATGCCATTCGGGCTGAAAAATGCCGGGGCAACATACCAACGAGCAATGAATTCTATGTTTCATGATTTCATAGAAAAATTTATGCAGATATACATAGATGATATTGTTGTTAAATCATCAACAGAAAGTGGTCATTTAGACCACCTTCGACAGTCATTCGAAAGAATGAGAAAATATGGGTTGAAAATGAATCCAGTCAAATGTGCCTTTTGTGTTCGTGCAGGTGATTTTCTTGGTTTTGTTGTGCACAAGAAAGGCATTGAAATACATGAAAATAAGACAAAGGCTATCTTGGAAACAAAGGCTCCCACAACAAAGAAGGAGTTGAAATCCCTGTTGGGAAAAATCAACTTCTTAAGAAGGTTTATATCAAACCTCAGTGGAAAAACGCAAGTTTTCTCACAATTGCTTCATTTGAAGAAGGAAGAAGTTTTCAAATGGGAACCAGAACATCAACAAGCCTTTGATGAAATCAAGTCATATCTGACAAAGCCACCTATGTTGCTTCTTCCTATTAGAAATAAAGCTATGAAATTGTACATAGCAGCATCAGAAAAATCAATAGGAAGTATGTTAGCACAAGAGGATGTAAACGGTGTCGAAAGAGCCGTATATTACCTTAGTAGACTATTGAATGATGCAGAAACGAGATATCATCCAATAGAAAAACTTTGTTTATGTTTGTAATTCTCTTGTACAAAACTGAAGCAATATATTAAGCCTGTTGATGTGTATGTTTATTCACATTATGATATAATTAAACACATGCTGTCTAAACCCATACTTCATAGTCGAGTGGGGAAATGGGCTTTAGCATTGTCAGAATATTCCTAACATATCACCATTAAGAATTTCAGTAAAAGGACAAGTCGTGGTGATTTCATAGTAGAACATGCGCCGTTGAAGAACCAATATGTTCAATAGAGACTAAGACTTGGAAATTGTATTTTGATGGCTCAAGCCACAAAAATGGTACAGGAATTGGGATCTTGATAATATCTCCAACCAACATACCAACAAAGTTTAAATACAAAATCCAAACAAATTGCTCCAATAATGAGGCAGAATATGAAGTCTTAATAATAGGGCTAGAACTGTTATTAGAATTGGGGGCAACATCTGTCGAAATAAAAGGCAATTCAGAACTAGTTATCAAGCAACTCACAAAAGAGTATAAGTGCATAAAAGAGAATTTGGTAAACTACTTTGTTGTTGCCAATACATTACTTAAACAGTTCACACATGTGCATATACAACATGTGCCTCGAATTGAAAATCAAGAAGCAAATGAGTTAGCTCAAATAGCTTCAGAATACAGAGTTTCAAAAGAAAAACTTCAAGAATTCATTGAAATAAAAGAGAAACTCTTTTAATGGAAGATTTACAAAATGAGTTGCCAATGCAAAAACTTGGGGAGCAGAGGACAAGTTAGAAGTATTTTTCCTCCAATTGATGATGAAATTCAAAATTTTCAAGTTTTTGTCATTGACAACATGCCAAATGACGATTGGCGAAGGCCAATTGTAGAATACTTAGAAAATCCAACAGAGTAATTCCTCGAAAAACTAAGTATAGAGCTTTAAGCTATATGATTCTTTGGGAATGAATTGTTCAAGAAAACTGCTGAAGGTGTTTTGCTTAAATTTCTAAGTGAAAATGAAGCCTGTGTGGCAGTATCCAGTACTCATAGTTGTGCTTGTGGATCACATCAAGCGAGCCATAAAATGAAATGGCTTCTGCTTTATTAAGGTGTATATTGGCCAACCATGTTGAAAGATCGCATAGACTTCGCCAAAGGGTGTCAAGAATGTCAAAGACACACGCAGAATTCAACATGTGCCAGCAAATGAGTTGCATTCAATAATAAAACCTTGGCCATTTAGGGGTTGGGCCTTAGACATAATTGGTGAGATAAGACCAACTTCGTCAAAAGGTCATCGTTTCATTTTAGTGGGTATTGATTATTTCACTAAATGGGTCGAAGCCATCCCTTTAATTAACGTGGATCAAGAGGCAGTCGTGAATTTCATTCAAAAACACATTTTGTATAGATTTGGAGTTCCAGAAACCATTACAACAGATCAAGTTACAGTTTTTAATGGTCGAAAAATGGTAGATTTTGCCTCTGAAAAAGGTTTTAAGTTGTTAACTTCGACACCTTATTATACGCAAGCTAATGGTCAAGTAGAGGCTGCCAACAAGATTGTCATTAATCTGATTAAAAAACATGTTGGGCAGAAGCCAAGGAATTGGCATAATACTCTTGATCAAGTGTTATGGGCTTGCAGAACTTCTCCTAGAGAATCTATTAACACTACCCCTTTTCGACTTACATTTGGGCATGATGCAGTGTTGCCAGTCGAAATTTATTTGCAATCAACCAGAATCCAAAGACAATTTGAAATTTCAGTAAATCAGTATTGGGATATGATGGTTGACGAGTTGGTGGATATAGATGAAGAAAGACTATTAGCTTTAGAAGTAATCACAAGGCAAAAAGAAAGAGTGGCTAAAGCTTATAATAAAAAAGTTAAGTTGAAATCTTTCAACTTAGAAGACTTAGTTTGGAAAGTCATTTTGCCTATGGATAAAAGAGATAGAGTCCTAGGAAAATGGTCTCCAAATTGGGAAGGACCATTTAAAGTAAAACAAATCTTTTCAAATGGAGCATATGAGATCGAAGAGATAGGCGCAGACAATAGAGTTATGCGTATAAATGGCAAGTATTTAAATAGATACAAGCCAATGCTACAAGAAATAAAAATAGCGCGAGAATAGACAATGGAATGAAGTCGAAATATGGCATTGTTGCCAAGGTACATAGTACAAAATGTGGTGCACAAAGAGAAAGTTAAGACACCAAAAAACTAAATTATGGTCGAAATTATACAATGAAAGACAAAGTGTCGCTGGTCGCTGAAGCTAAATAGCAGAAAATCGACAGGGTAACGTCGAAATACAGGTCACTTCGCTCAAAGGCATATTGATCATAGATACAAGGTCTTACAAACCATTGTCACAAATTGAAAATTTACATCAAATGGTTGAAGCAAATAATAAAAGCGCATAAAAGGCCCAAATCACGATTTCTTCCACTGTGGAAGATTTTGCTCAGCTTGCCAAGAGAGGATAGTTGCCGTCGTGTGCTGGCGTGGGTTTTTCCAAAGTAGGAACCACCTCTTCATCCGAGAAAATCCACCAGGCCAAGAAAGGGATCTTCTAACAAGAGAGCCACTGAAAGAAGAAGGAGGTGGTGGTTGCCCTCGTATCCCCAGTGCTTGCTCCTCTGGTGAATTGGAGGAAAAGGTAATGACCCCTCATTGCCCCCCAAGGTCTTTGAAGGTCTTTTCAAAGCTCGTCAAAGACAAAGATGCACCTGGAGGACAATGGCAGATTTGGAAGTGGCCTACGAGGCAACACTGGTGTGAAATTCCCCAACATCAGAGAAGAATTACACAACATCAGTGAGTGGTATCCTCAATTTATAGACTCACCATCCGTTGGGTTTTCCACGAAATCTCAATCAAGGAGAAAATCCAGTGGTCGTTTGAGAAATCTCCATAGAAATCTAAAATCTGCAACTCCTGCTTTGAGTTTTCCAGTAATCTCAAAACGCCAGGGCTCTTTGAGATTACGTGGAAAACCCAAGATAGGAATAACGATTTCGAAAGAAGAATTCATGATGGAGATGAGAATAAAAGAAAGGAGAGGAATTTTTCTGGTGAACTGTGAAGGTTCAAAATCGAGGGTCTCTTGTATTTATAACACGAAGAAGGAGTAAGGTCCAAAAAGAGTATTAAATAAATGGCACAAAAAACGGGTTAAGAGTCAAATGCAACTTCCGAGGAGATGAAGTCGCAACTGACAGTCAACATTCAAAGCATCGCATCAACTGAACCTGATCACCGGCCAAATCGCGTGGAAAGTAGAACCGGTAAATGTGCAAGTCTTTAAGTTCATTTTGACCAGTCATAATGGAACGCTTTCAACAGAATAGTTTTTCCAACTTCTCACGTCTTTTCAAAGTTAAAAAGTAACGTTATATTACTTGATAAAGAGTTGTCGAAGAGAATTCAAAAAACGTCATTTTCTACCTTTGGTCACGCCTCAATCGAAAAACGACATTTTTGGGGGCAATTTGTTAGCTTTGTATTTTCAAACAAAGCTAAATAAAGCGATCAATGAGGTTGACTTAGGTACTTTAAAGAGAAGATTGGTGGTCTTCGACGCCAAAGATGGTTTTCGACTATCACAAGGACTTGGCGAAGAGCGAAGACATGAAGGCCACGATTCGACGAAGGACTAAAAGTTAGAAGTGAATTCGCGCAAGAAAACACCGTCGAATTGTGTTTTGAAGATGCGATCGAAGGGCGTGATTTTCACGTTGTCGGGCTAATCGAAAGCGCTTTATTTAATCAGTTATTGTTTTTAAAATTCAAAATTGTTCAGTTACTTTGTTTCCCTCTCTGTATATATACCAGTTTCCATATGGAAAACGGGTCACAATCCCAACATACAATTTCTTACGCTCAAACTTCCAGCGCTAGAGAAAACTGAGCACAAGAAGCGAATGTATGGATCTGTGCACCAACTCTTTACATTTCTATGCAATTTAAGTTTCTTTCTTTGAATTTTCAATTGCCTTTTCTTTTATTTTCTCTTTACGAATTCCTTGGCGTTCAAGGCAATTCCTTGTTTCTTTTGTTTCCTTTTGTTTGGTTACGCAAAGAACACCCTTTTCTTACTACGAATCATACAAGAACTTAAGCACAATATGTCATGAGATTCACTGGTTGATCTCGCAAGTAATTAATTCAGACCAGCGGTTGTTTACCAAATTTCACCGTAAACAAATTGGCACGTTCAGTGGGACCGATTGTGCTAAGTCTTTCCATATTTGAATAATTCGTGGTTCGGTTTATGCATTTGAGAAGTGGAAAAACAATTTCTACAATGACACGTTCAGGTTCAAACAATGCCTCAACATCAAATGCACAAAATCCACAGAATTCTCAAGAACAAGCGTCACAAGGTGATGCTAACGCTGCAACCGTCGTAGGGGTAACTTCTCCTATGCCTGTTTTGACACCAGTTGGAGTAACCGCTCCCGTGTCTGTGTCAAGTTCTGCAGCAATATCACAACCATTAGTAATAGGTTCATCAACAAACCCCTTAATGGTAAATCCTATGGTCGGAAGTTCTTTCGACACAAGGTTTCAAAATCTCTCACTGTTTAGAGGTTATCCATATGGTATGCCAACGGCTATGATGGAAGGCCTTCAAACAAACATGTCAACATACGCAGATACGATAGGAACCACTTTCTCCCCGATACATGGTTCTCCAGAGAGTGTTTTTGGTCGAAATGCTCAACCTACTTTAACTACATCATCATTGTTGGCACTTAGACAACAAATGGATGATAGTAATCATGACATGGTTAATATGTTGACTCAACAAATAGGCACTGTGTTTAATCCATTGATTCAAAACACGAACCAGAGTTACCAAATGTTGGCTAACCAAATGGGTAGAATTGCAGACTTCTTTGGTACTCCACCAGTGCAAAACCAACCTGTGCCACAATCCAACTGAATAGGCATGGTGAAGTTCCTGTGAACCAGGCACAACCAATGTCCATTGAACAGCCTGTGGCAAGGGGAGCCGAAGCAATCCCTGAAGTAGTTTTGGTTAATAGGGGTCAAAATGCTGACGAAGTAGTTAGACAAGTGCAACAAAATAATTTTGGTCTTCAGAATAACTTGACCAACCTTGTCGAAACTATTTTAGCACAGAATTGCGTGAACTTAGGCCTGCATGACTATATCTTATATGGGAAATGATCATCTCAAGTACATGAGAGTCCAGTGAAATCTTAACCATTTATTAAAGAGAGAGAAGATGTGGGTTTATTATAATAAATAAGAGAGGGGAACTTTAAGAGTGAGATTTGTAACACTTTATTTCCTCAAAAAAATTTCCACTTGAGAGAATCCATTCCCATCTTATATATACAGCGAGTGTCGTCCTTCGGCCAAAACTCTTTTTTTTTCCTTTTTCATATTTTAAGTTGTGTGTTTTGGGGTACTTTATTGTTTGTAAATTTTTTGTAACCTGTTCAAATATGCATACTTAAATTGGTATTTATATTTTTATTTTAGTCTCGCTTTTTAGTACTCCATTCGTTTCAAATTAATTGTCCTACTTACTACAAATATAGTTTCAAAATAAGTGACACTTTCTATTTTTAATTAATCTTTTACCAATATTATCCTTTAATTAATACTATGAGCATCGCTCCCAATACATTATTATCTACTTTGCATTTATGATAGTGCTGATTACACCAATTACTAATAATGAGGTTAATGTCGTAAAATTATTCTTCTCTTTCTTCACTTTAGACAATTTTCTTAATATGTGTGAAATACCAAATGTGACACTTATATTGAAACGGGCGTAGTCTTTGATTGTAAATAGCATTTTATGAATATATAAAAGATGACAAAATTGATTTCTTTTGTTTGTTTAAAATCTATGGTTCAACTTTTTTTTTTGACAACATCTATTGTTCAACTTAAATATAGTCTTAGCAAAGACATATAAACAAAGTGATAACTCTATTTTATATAGAGTTATTCATCAATTTTAACTTAGGTTATTGTTTATTTTTGAGTACATTAATATATAAATATAGCTTATTTATGAAGAAACAACATTTTAAGGATTCAAATGTATTAGGACAATGAACTAGACAAAATACACATATCTTGTTCGGTTTGATGTTTTTGTTCAAAGTCAAATTTACTTCAGAGTGGAAACACTGCTAACACTAGGAGTGGAAACACTGTCTACACTAAGAGTGGCAACACTGCCTACACCTGCTAAAAACCAGCAGTTTGTACCAAAACATCCAAGGACCATTTTTGATGCTTCCACACTTGATTTGCGACGTCATGCCTAGTCATCTGGAGCAGAGCCACTTGCAGAAGTCGGCGATCAACATAAAAATCAAGTTGCAAGGCTCACTTATCTAAAGACATATGACACTTCTCCATTGGACCACCCCATGTGTTTTGTATGCAAAGCGGCCAAACCTGAGCTACTTGCTTAATTGGTTGTCTAAAATTAACCATGGTTAAATCCCCTCAGTTGATCTTTCGCGCCAAAGGAAACCCTTCAATGGAGGAAAGCTCTCGTGTCTATAAAAAGAGGCCATATCTTCACTTGCAAATCACCCTTCATCATTCATCTGTATTTCTTCATTTGTTTCTTAAGGGATCACTTAGTTTAGTTTATTTTTAGTTTAGTTTTAGTTTTTCTTTACGTTTCTGAAGAGAAGGAAGGTAAGGAGGTGCTTGACAACAACTCCCTTCACTTCTACTTGAAGGAAACTTGTGTAAGGAACTCATCTTGTACTTCAACTTTGGAAACTCATGCAAAGGATCTTCTATTCGTGTAATCTCTATCCTTTTAAGTTCTTTTGCTATATTACTCATTTGATTATGCTCTTTGTAGATTTTCTCTATTATAACATGAGTAATATGAGCTAAATTCTCTTAGTTGAGATGTTGTAGCCTTGTAGTAAACTTCTAAGTAAGTAATTATGGTTTATGTAGTGTATGCATTTTAATTCTTGTGTAATACTTCTTTCAAAGCTTATTCTGGAATTGATCACTTTAGAATAGGTAAACTTGTAGCAGCAGACATGGGCTACATTTATGAACTCAAGAGTTAATTGGAATGAGTGTTTATAACAACAACTTGTTAAACTAGCTTTAATAAGAATTGTTTGTTAAAACCATGTTAAGTCCTAGACATAGGATAACATAGTTCTTAGGGTGATACGTACAGTGGGAGCTTAAGAGGCAGGAGTGAACCTATTTAGCATGCCTAGACATAGGAAGCTTGTAATGAAACTCTGAAGAAAGTGCTGAAAGGCACACACTCATGCAGCTGCACTCAGTGTTCCTACACTGCATACTCCACTAAAACACTTAGAAGTGATTTACTTGGTGAAAACATCTCAACTACTTTATCTCACTGATTCCTTACACATTTTAATTGTTTATATTGTTATTATTCACTCTGAACATTCCAACCAAATTGTGCATAGTGTAGACACACTAAGTGTACACTCTGAACTATACAAAACTTTACATTACATAATCCCTGTGGGTTCGACATTTCTTATCATTATATTGTTTGTGTGACTATGTATACTTGCATACTTTCCACCACACCAAAGGCACATGCTTCTTTCAACCCCGTAGCTACTCACTAGAACCCCCTTTATGGGGTGAAAAGACCAAGATGTCCTTAATGAAATAATTTACTCACCCTTTTACTTGTTTCGCTACTTTAAAAAATAATTTACTTTTATACTTCTTCTCTTTATATTTTTTAAAACAATATATTTCTAATTAATTTATTTTTATAGATTTATTTTGTTTCTTTAACGAGTACTCGCGCTGACCCCTTTTTTTATGACCTTTATTTTGGTTATTTCGCACCAACACTTATTAGAAGCATACCTAAATTGATCTTTATATTTATAGATGCAGAAGGGGAATTGTTTTAAAATGTGTTAAGTTTTTATATTTATATTTTGATGAAGATGGATTTTGTCACTAAAACTCTTTACGCTTTTTCTTCATTTTATTATCTATGAATGTTGAATTTCAATGTCTTTGTTAATGCTCCTTTTTAATTTCATAATTTTGTTATTTAATTTATAGTTATAATTTAATTTTTATGTCAAGAGTAAATATTGAATACATTTTCCAGGGTCTTCCACCCCAATTTTCTTTTGTCAAGTTGAACGTATTGAGCAGGGCATGACTAATGAGTAAACTGGTAAGCAACATCAGCTGGTCCATAAAACGTAATCTTTTTTCCACCCCAAACGAAACGATTGCCAAGTTGGAATACTAAGTCATTAAAGAAGACAAGCAGCCATTGACGTTTACCAAAACTGTAGAAGCAAAACATCAAACATTATATTAACATATTTACATGCAAGACTAAGAATATTCTTTTTCTTTTATTTATTTTTTAAAAGATTCATTATTTACACAAATTCAAAATAACTTCAAAGTTTACACCACGTGAAAATCAAATAGTTGCTGACAGGAAATTTTCTTTTTGCTTATGAAAATAGATAGAAAACAACATATTTCACATTCCGCATTACCTCTTGCTTATCAACTAAACCAAATGAAGCCTTATATTTTCTTATTACCTATATTTTGGCATGCATACCTTAATCTGCTTCTTCTATTAGCTTTAAACTTAATGTGCTTTAGCCCAAACAAAGCTACTGCTTTGGCATTAGGAAACCAAACCGACAATTTGTCATTGCTCAAATTCAAGGAATCAATATTCAATGACCTTATAGTAGTATCCTAGATTCTTGGAATAGTTCCACTCACTATTGCAACTGGCATGGAATCACATGCAACTCCATGCACTCAAGAGTATTAGAGTTGAACTTATCAAGATATCAGTTGCATGGATCCTTATCTCCTTTTGTTGCCAATCTCTCTTTTCTGAAAAGCCTCGACCTAGAAGACAACAGTTTCTTTGGAAATATCCCTCAAGAATTGGGTAGGTTGTCACAATTGCAGATACTTGGTCTTGACAATAACTCCTTCACGGGAGAGATTCCTACAAACTTGGCAAATTGCTCTAATCTTAAAGCCTTAACTTTGTCCGGTAGCAATTTGATTGGCAAAATACCACTCCAAATTGGCTCTCTCCAAAACCTTCAAATTTTGAGAATGGGGAGAAACAATTTAAGCGGAGGACTCCTCCCATTAGTAAATATTTCATCCTTAATAATTCTTTATGTTTCTTATAACAACTTAGAAGGAGGCATTCCACAAGAAATATGTCATCTAAAAAGTTTACAAAAAATGGGAGTGGGTGCCAACAAACTTTCAGGTACACTTCCTTCTTGTCTTTACAATATGTCATATCTCTGTGATCTACGCTGCAGCGAATCGCTTTGATGGCTCACTTCCACCTAACATGTTCCACACCCTCCCCAACATCCAACATTTTGGAGTTGGTGGGAATCAAATCTCGTGTCTAATCCCCATTTCTCTTGCAAATGCTTCTAAGTTGGCTTTATTTGATATCGGTCAAAACCATTTTGTGGGACAAGTTCCAAGCCTAGAAAAGCTACAAGATCTATATCGGCTAAGTTTGTCTAGCAACAATCTAGGTGACAATTCAACTGAGGATTTAGAGTTTTTAAAATCATTGACAAATTGTAGTAAGTTATCGTTACTCAGTATATCTTATAACAATTTTGGTGGTAGTCTTCAAAATTCCGTAGGCAATTTATCCACCCAACTTAGTCAACTAGATCTTGGGGGTAATCAAATATCTGGAAAAATTCCTTTAGAGCTAGGAAATCTAATCAATTTAACTCTCCCAGCATGGAAGATAGTAATTTTGAAGGGATGATTCCCGCTACATTTGGGAAGTTTCATAAGTTGCAATTCTTAGACTTGAGTGGAAACAAGCTTTCAGGAGATATACCAAATTCCATAGGAAACCTCGGTCAGTTGTTTCATTTGGGTTTAGGAGAAAATATATTAGAAGGAAATATTCCTCTTAGTATAGTGGAATCACACAACTTACAAATGCTAAACCTTTCACAAAATAGCCTTAGTGGAGCCATACCCTTAGAGGTTTTTAATATTTCTTCTTTAACAATAGGATTGTACTTATCTCAAAACTCATTGAGTGGCAGTTTACCTAATGAAGTGGGTCAACTACAAAATATTGGGCAAATTGATGTCTCTGAAAATCGTTTGTCTGGTGAAATTCCTGGATCCATTGGTGAATGTAGAAGCTTAGAATACCTGTATTTGCAAGGTAACTCCTTCAAAGGGAAACATACCATCCTCTTTGACTTCTTTGAAAGGTCTCCACAATTAGATTTGTCAAGAAATCGGTTGTTCGATCAATTCCTAAAGGTCCGCAGAATACTTCTTTCTAGAATCATTCAATGTCTCTTTTAACATCTTTGGAAGGTGAGGTGCCAACAGAGGTGTATTCAAAAATTCAAGCAACTTAGGGATCAATGGAACAATAACCTTTGTGGAGGTATTTCACACTCCATCTACCAATATGTCCGGTCAAAAGTATGAAACACGAAAACACCATAATTCGTGTTAATAGCGATGATATCTAGCGTGGTTTCTATTCTTCTCATCCTTCTACTTGTTCTAACTATCTTTTGGATGAGGAAAAGAAACACGAAACCATCTTTTGATTCATTAGCAATTGATCAACTAGATAAGGTTTCATACCAAAACCTGCACAATGCAACTGATGCTTTCTCATCTAGAAACTTAATAGGATCCGGAAATTTCGGTCCTGCTTTACAAAGGAACACTTGATTCGAAGTTGGTGTTGTTGCCATAAAGGTCCTAAACCTTCGTAAGAAGGGTGCTCGCAAAAAGTTTCTTTCTTTGAATGTAATGCACTCAAAAATATCGGACATCGAAATCGTGAAGATTTTGACTTGTTGTTCTAGCATAGATTACAAAGGCCAAGAATTTAAAGCTCGTATATGAGTACATGAAAAATGGCAGTCTAGAAAGCTGGTTACATCCCACAACAGAAACTACATATCACTCCAAATCATTGAATCTTGAGAAAATGTTAAATATTATTTATGATGTTGCTTCGAAATTTCATTATCTTCACTATGAATGTGAGCGATCATCATTCATTGTGATTTAAAACCTAGCAACGTCCTTCTTGATGATTCAATGGTATCTCATGTGAGTGATTTTGGCTTAGCAAGGTTGCTTTCAAGTGTTGGAGTCTCTCTAATGCAAAGTAGCACAATAGGAATAAAGGGAACAATTGGTTATGCACCTCCAGGTATAACATTGTTGTTTTATTTAGTTGTGAATTCAACTTTAGCTATTGTTTCTAATTCTATAATTTGATTTTAATTTGGGTTTCAGAGTATGGAATGGGTTATGAAGCGTCAATAGAAGGAGACATGTATAGCTTTGAAATTCTAGTTTTAGAAATGTTAACAAAAAAGAGGCCCACAGATGAAATGTTTAAAGATGGTCATAATCTCCATAACTATGTTAAACGTTCAATTCCAGATCACCTTTTCCAAATTGTGGATTCAACTATTCTCCCCATTGGATTGGACCACGACACTAACCATCATGGGATTAATGGCATTGTGCAGCTTAATGAAGAGAAATGCTTGCTTTCACTTTGTAGGATTGCACTTGCGTGTTCAGTGGAATCACCAAAAGAAAGAATGAGTATGATAGATGTTATAAGGGAGCTCAACATCATCAAAAGTTTTCCTCTTTCTGTGGTTTAATGTAGAAACGCTGCATTACAACCACAAGACGCATCATATATGTTTCATCTTACCATTGCTATCAATTATTCTTTTCTTGTTTTTGTTGCCTTCTTTCCTAAACTAGTTAGTAGTTATTTCCTTCTCTTTTTCAAAAAGAAAATTAATCTTTCATGTGTTTTTTCATTATTATTATTATTATAATTATTATTATAATAATTATTATTATTATTAGGCTTAAATATCATTTACCCCCTGCAAATATCACCATAATCCATTTACCCCACTGTAAAATAAAAAGTTTTAAAATGCCCTTGCAAATATAAAATGTTTACGGTTACCCCCTGCTCTGTTAGATTATATTGATAGTGTTAAGTGTATAATGGGTATAAACTGTTTGATTTGTTACTCTCATGAAATATAAATCGTTTACGGTTACCCCCCTATAGGGGGGTAACCGTAAACAATTTATATTTGCAAGGGGCATCTTAAAACTTTTTATTTTACAGGGGGGTAAATGGATTATGGTGATATTTGCAGGGGGGTAAATGATATTTAAGCCTTATTATTATTATAATTGTGATGCTTTTACATGTCAGTTTTAACTTTTTTTGGACTAGATTTCTTCTAGTAGGATTGTTACTTTTTCTTTTAGTTGTAATGTTGCTTTACTCATGGGTTTTGGCCTAGTCCCCCCATGTCTCTTGTATATTTTCCACTTTTTATTAATAAATTGTAGGGGAGCACTCTTTCCTTCTTGATGGTTTTTCCCTAAGAAGGGTTTTCCATCAGAAGGTTTTAACGAGACTCTATAATCCCCTTTTTTTGTTTTAAAAATTATTATTATTATTATTGTCATTATTATTATTATCATTATTATTATTATTATTTAGAGGCTTCACATGAAATAAGTAAGAAAGACGTGCAATGTAAACCTGTGAACCGGTTGTGCGACTGGACCTCTCTAAACTATTTTCCTTCCCGAAAAGTACACAAATTGGGGCCAACCGTGTAAACTGTCAACTGGTGAACCCATGATCTAATTCGAGTCCTCTCATCTTCCCTTTCGAATTTATTTGTTTGACAAAAAATCCTAACGAAAATTACTGGAAAACCCCAATTCTATGGATGCTGAAGTCAATCTCAACTCATTTAACCAAAGTAAAGATTGTCAAAGTCCCACTGTCTCAACTTCTTGTGGTGTAGACACTCCATTAAACCACAGTCTTACACTTATAAAATTCCGCCTCCCGTTCTCATGCAATTTGGTTCAAAAGAGAGATAATATATGATTTGGATTTTTTATTTATCAATTTGGTTTTTGACATTTGTCAGGCTCGTGCGTAACTATCATGTTAGCTTCGTTAACACTATTAATGACTTAAGTTAGTGAGTATATTTTTAGTTTAGAGGTTTTCAACCACACTTCGATATTTAGTGAAAAAAGTCTTACTAATCTGGAATAAACAATTTGGGTCTTTACTCTAAATGAAAACAGAAGCAGTAGAATTTTAGAATTTAGATCACTAATTCAAGCTGATCGGCTGATCCTACCTGACATCCTGATCTTATAATCTTATTTATTTATTTTTATTTTTTCCTGATCATTTTTCTTTTTATATATTATTAATGCATCTTTTCTTATTATCTAATTTGGGTCATGATTTTATCTCACTTTCTTTATTAATTTTACCACAATAAAAAACCAATTTATAATTCTTCTTACCGCATTTTTTTACTCTAAAATATGTATTGTGTAAACAACCATTTTTGATCCCTACGTATGAGATGCTTTCATCATTGTTCCTAAATATATCGAAATTGGAATCACATCTCCAAATATCTCTTTACTAAGTAATTTTAATGCTCAAATATGTATTTTGTTAGTCATTTTAGTCCTCAATATTTTTTTGTTGGTCAACTTAGTCCCTATAATTACAAACAAGAGAGACACTTGGGGATGTGTTTTTTAGTTTTGATACGTTCAATGACTATAATGACAGCGCCCCACACATTCATGAACTAAAATGATTGTAGTCTATTTAGTTCGGCCACTACCAAATTGTTTTTATACTCAGATTATCTGTTCAATCCATTTAGATGCTTACTTAAATTTATGTTTAGCTTTTGTTCTGTTTGTTGAAATTCTATAGTCCAACTTAAATCCAATCTTACGGGCACATATGAACAATAGAAATTTTGTGTCTTTATCATCATGATTTGTTACCAAATAGTTTTTAATTATATTCAATTTATCTATTCAATTCATTTAGAAACATACTTAAATTGGTGTTTATATTTTTATTTTAGCCCCGCTTTCAAGTATTTGATTGTAAATAGTATTTAGTGAATATATAGAAGATGATAAACATTGATTTCTTTTGATCTCATTGGTTAAATTATATGGTTTAACATAAATCCAATTTTATCGGCACATATGATCATAATAGAAATTTTGTATCTTACCTTCATTATTTGTTTCAAAATATAATTAATATCCCATGCAATGCACACTTTTACCAATTTCACCACTTTAAAAAGTTAATTTATTTTTATACTTCTTTCATTATATTTTTTAGAACTAAATTTTTTCAAGTCTTTAAAAGAGGGAGGGGGTTGGCCAAATTTGTATCCATTTAGTTCGGTCACTACAAATCACAAATATCTATTGAATCTATTTAGTTCTGTCACTCCTGCAAATCACAAATACCTATTCACTCCATTTAATCTGGGCGCGCATTACCAAATCATAAAGAAAAATTAATTTGTATATGCATTTCCGAGTTTCGTGCTTCAGGAAGTACTCGCGTTAACTTTCCTCCCCCATTTTTTTTATTTTTTAAATATTAATGTTTTATTTTTTTAAATAGTGTTCTTTTCTTTCCTTGTCAAAAAAATATAATGTTTCTTTTTTATTTTTTAATTAATGTAATATTAATTTACTAATATCACTTTTTTCATTATGGCCTTTATTTTTGGCATTTTGCACTAACTGGTATTAGAATCATACTTAAAGTGGTGTTTTATTTTTATTTTAGTATCACTTTTTAGTATTTGATTGTATATAGTATTTTTTTTGAACAAACGGACAGAGTGCCCGAATTTATTATTAAAAAAGGAAAAAAAACAAAGAAAGCAAAGGGGGGACTAGACCGAAACATTTGCCATCAGAAAGAACAAACCATAACAATAATAGAGAGCCCCTTATAGAGCCACTAAAACACCGCAGCCTACAGGCTAGACTAAGATCCTAAACCAATCTAACTTACAAAAATTAGATAAACTGTCGAGATCAACAAACAGTAGGAACTACATCAAGAAGAGGGTTTGGGTTCCCAGCCATCTCCTCAGGTGAAATAATAGTGTTATTCGAACCCTTAGAGCGATTAGGGTCATCCTTTTCCTCTACCAAATCCACACTAGCATCTTGCAAGTTGGGTGGGCTAGTTTCTGTCACACACACAACATTTTTCTGATGAATCTGGGAAGGTTGTGAATCCCCTTGCTGCTGATGTTGCTCATTATTAAAAGCCTTGTGCTTAGGGACATAAACCTGTTGCTGCTGATGAGTCTGGGACGGTTGCTCATTAAAAGAAGAGCCCCCTTGCTGTTGCTCATTATTAAAAGCCTTACGCTTAGGGACGGATACAAAATCCCCCTGCTGCTGGGTTTGCTCATTAAAAGGAGTCTTGTGCTTAGGGACATAAACTTGTTTTACCTGAAGAGTTCTTCCTTTGCAAGAACTAGTGGCATGACCAACAGTATTTCAAGTCGAACAAAAAGACGGAAAATTTTCATACTTGATTCCAACTGAGAAAGCATAGCCAGGCCTTTCAACAATGATGTGATCCCTAAGCTCAGATTTCCGGTCGATATCAACCAAGACGCGAGAAAAATGACCAAAAGTTCTATCAAAAGAGTTTTTGCTTGTTGTATCATCTTGTTTGAGTGGAGTTCCAACACAGCTAGCAATTGCAAAGAGAATTTTGGGTCTCCAGTATTTCTGAGCTAGACCTGTAAGCCTAATCCAACATTGAGCATTTGTATGATTGATATTGGAAGGATTAAAGTCAGGCTGCCAGGCAAACAATCAAAGCAACCCTTGCTTTCACTGCAACTGGATTCTTCGTAAATAATTAGCACAAGAGAAAGAAAATTCATAATATCCTTTCCCTAAAGAAATCAGTCCCCACTTACCTGTTGGTTTCCAAAGAGTTTGAAGTTTGGATTTCAAAGTCGCTATCTTGATAGGAGTGTCTTCCTTTGAAAGTAAATTTCTTCCAAGAAGGTGTGTTTTGCATTCTGCTAGACCTATCATATACTCCTCCTCAGGAATTGAGATTGATAAATCATCTCCTTTGATACACGGACGGGGGAGTTGACTAATAGGAATATCACAAATCTTGTTTTTGGATCCCACCAAAACTTGTGCAAAAGATTTGATATTTGTTGCCTCTTTAAGAGAGAAATTCTGGTTGGTAACAACAGTCTTTGCAGAGAGACAGCATCAATTCGGGAACAAATTTTGCAATTCCGTCAAGTCAGAGAGACAAGAATCACGGCATGTTGCGTCTCGAAATCCAGAGAGGAGCCGCCAAGACGCTCTCGATTGGTTGGCAATGAGTCGATCAAGAAAATATGATTGGCTAGTAGAGTCTCTCGGCGACGTGAAAATAAAGGATGCAGGGGTTCAAACCCCAACATTGTGGTCAAAAGATTTCTTCATTGTCGGGAGTTGAACTTGGAATTCATAAAGAAAATTTAGCCAAGTGTTCTACTACGTGATGATAACATATAACAAAAGTAAGCGTCCAAAAATAATGGTTTTTAGATTGTAGATAGTATTTAATAAATCTATATTATAATAAACCATGGATTGTCCACCTAGGCATCCATGTCAATAATTACATCAAGACAATTTTAATCCACCTCATCAATCCGCACCGCGTGTCGTCGCGGCGCTTTTTATTCAACATCAGCGGTTTTGGCTCAAGTTAAATCGCTAAAATATATACCAAAAATGTCAAAGACGAGAATTGAACCCATCCCCTCATGAATTCAGTGCAATTAACCAAGTTGGCTACCTAGCTCTGTTGTTTCATAAGCGTAACACATTATGGTTAAACCATTCTTCATTATTATTTTAAATAAAAACCTTGGTACATTATTTTATATTTTTGAGAATGTTATCACTTGAAAATTGCATCTATGAATAAGACTAGATTTTTCATATTCTAATAATCTCCTAAAGTGTTAATTTGATTTTTCCCGTTTATAGTTTCGTTATAGTAATATACAAAATACATAAGGGTTCTTTCGCAATATGTAAAATACATATATTAAATCGAAATTAACATTTAAATAGTCAAATAATATAAAAAATTCGCACTATATTGGCAAAAGTAGGATGATGTTATGAATATTTGTGGATGTCCATCTCCTCATCTCCCTTAGTCCTTTCATATTCTATAAGATGTTTATGACACATAATGGTAGACCATCCATATGCTTGTAACTTACATATCTTATGTCCTATAAATAGGACTCATGTAGCATTGTAAAAGTTACCTTCAAGAGTAGAATGAAAAATCTCTCTTCTTCTCCCATTCTCTTCTTCTCTTTGTTTAGTTGTTATTCATCTATAGTCTATTATAGTGGTACTATCTTATTCTTGTTTTGGTTAATTTTATAACACGTTATCAGCACGAAGCTCTACCAAAACGATGGCTTAATCAACTTGGAGGCTAATTTGCTAAGATATGTTTTCTTCTACTTTTTTCCTTTAATCTAACTTAGTTTCATGTTATGATGTTCTTCCTCATAGCTTTTATTTTATCATGTTAATCTTTTATATTTCTATTATAGAAATTATGGAGAATTTTATTTAGCTACCACAGTTATCATGTTTTCTATTCTTGATGAATTTTCAAAGAATTCAACATTCAAGCATCCCCGTTGGATTGCATAAAGACAATTATCATGTTTGCCTATTCATGATGAATTCAGAAGAGTTCAACATTCAAGCATCTCTCATTGGATTGCATAAAGACAATTATCATGTTTGTCTATTCTTGATGAATTCCAGAAGAATTCATCATTCAAACAACCCAGAAGGATTGCACAAATAGCTGAATATTGAAACATACTATAGGATTCCCCAAAGTGTGAAAGTTTGTGATATAGTTCTTGAAGAACTGGAAAAAAATATGTTCAAGCATCCATGAGAGATTCCTCAAAGCATAATATTTTTTTTGTCATCGCTTAAATTTGAAAATTAGTTCCTGGAGAACAAATGAAATAAGATTTTCCTTGGTCATTGTTAATGATAGAATTCTTGAAGAACCAAACTTTTAGGCCATGATTATAATCTAAAAGATCAATTTGATCTTAGTATAATTGAATCAAAGAAATATTAGTGATTATAATTGAATATGCTCTTGGAGTAGCATAAATGAGAAAATATTTTCAATAATATTTTTTGAATAAAGATTATATGATATTGTGATTGAAAGAATAATCACAAACCACTCAATTGATTGAACTTCATTCCTAGAAGGGAATGAATTAAATTAAAAGTTTGGGTTACAACAAAAGTTGTGATTATGATCTTTGGTAAAATAAAGGTTACCATCATCCTTTATAAAAGATTTCTTCGAATATTTTTGACCACCAAAATATGTTAGATTTATGGTCAAGTTCCTGAAGAACCACCATTAGAGCGTGATTAAAATTTGTAAGATTACTTGATCTCGTATTCTTTAAAACAAAGAAAATTGAGAAAAACAAGTAATTTATTTCTACGTTATCACAATTATACTTTTGAAGTAGCAAAATTGAGAAAATATTTTCAAGAATATTTTGAAAGTTTAAGACATAATTTGGTTGAACAAAAGATTGGTTGTTCATTAAAATATAAAATGTCACATAAAAATTGAACTTTATTCCCAGAATTGAATGGTTATGACCATTCATATTGTAGATTTTCATCATCATAATTTGTGTTTATAATGGTGCTGCAATTCTCTTTTCAAATATATAATGATGAAGTAACATATTTTGACACAGTTAATTTCTTAAATTTTTTTCTAACAAAGGTGTTGTTGTTTTCTTTTCATATATAAGTGTTATTTGTGGTAATGACATTTGTTATTCCTAATAATGATTTCGTATTTTGGGATTATTGAAAAATGTAACTTATTTTCTTTCTCAAACTTAGAATTCCATATAAACATGTAAAAAGAAAATATGTGTACCGCCAATTTTTATTTATAAATAGTCACTTCTGTTATATACATCAGTTAGAAACTTTATTTTTTGCTACTTAAGTGATCAAAGTTTAATACAATTTTTTTTTTCATTCTCATTTTAAATATTTGTGAGAGCCATTAAAATTATGCGATGGCAAACTAAATGTTTGCTATGCACTTATAATAGAAAAGAAAATTTTGTTTTAAACCTGAAGTTTAATAGTCTAAACTAGGTGCACTATCTAATTATGACATGAAGTCATAAGGTGGCGTAAGTTCCTATTATATACTTGCAATCAAAAGTTTGCAAATTTAAGTGAAGGGCTCTAGAAGAGTTAATTGTATTGTTACCTAGCTTGAAGAACAAAGTTTTTACACATTAATATTGTATTATATTCTCTTAAATATCATAGAAACTAATTGAGTCTCAAGGATATTCATCTAAGTGGATATATCCTATCGAGAGAAATCTCCAATGTCTGTATATCATGAGACTTAACTTAAACCGGAAGTTTATGGATTGTTTGTCGTTGGCAAGACCGGTTGGGCCATCCCGGGTCTTTATGATGCAAAAAATAGTTAAGAATTTTCTTTTGAGAACTTGTATTGAAGAGCCTGTAGATTCTTCAATCTATTAACTTTTCTCAGATTACCAGCCTCCCAAAGGAAGTGGAGAATTTGAGGGAATAAGTCTCTCACATTTCTACAATGTGCTTAAGGTGATGTTTGTCTGCAGATACACCAATCAGATGAGCCATTTAGATATTTTATTATTTTAATTGATGCATCAACTAAATGACTAGAAAAATATAATTGTCATCAACTCACAACCAGAAGTTTGTGAGACTCCTTGCTCAACTAATTCGAGTAAGAGCTCATTATGTGAATTATCTTGAAAGCATCTGATAAGTATTTTATGACTATTAGAGTTTATATTGAACATCACAAAGCATATGTTCACTCATATAATGGTCTTGAAGAACCATTCATTAGACACCTAAAGTTAATTATATGACTAATACCTATGAAATCTAATTTCCAAAATTTCTACTTGGGAATATGAAATCTTGTAGACAGAGACATTGATACGCATCAAGCCAACATGTTATCATATGTAATTTCTCCCCTTTACAATTGATTTTTGGTCAATGACCTAATATTTTCCATCTGAGATATTGTTGATGTGTTGTGCATGCTATAGTTAATCCATCACAACATAATAAGATGGATCCTTAAAGAATGTTGGGAATACATGAGTATATGAATCTCCATCCATGATAAAATATGTTGAGCCAATAATCAGAGATATATTTATAGCTCAGTATTATCATTTTGGTGAATTAGTTTTCCCAACATTAGGGGGAGAGATAAGCAGCTGGAAATGAGTATTATGTGAAATAAATTATTATTTTATCATCTTGATCCTCCAAGAAACCAATGTGAACCAGAAGTTCAAAGAATAATTCATTTGCAAAATTTAGCAAATTATTCACAATACCGCAATACTCAAATATAAATTGATGTCCTCGTTGGACACTCAAACATTGCAAATGACTCACGAACCATGTAGATTGGTCGGTTCCAAAGAATAAAAATCTTCTCACAAGAAAATGAGCTTAAAAGCAAGATGGCCCAAAAGAGGATATGAAAACTCAAAACGAGTAATTTGACATAATTAATTTTCAAGTTCCAGAGGAACTGGTCAGGTACCTGAAATTTTTGGAAATGAGATCTCAATAAATTATGTCAACAATGAAATATGAAGGAACCGAAACAAAGTCAACATTGACAATTTTGATGTGTATAATATAACACTAAATGTGATAAGTGATGAAGAGGATCATGAACTAATGTCTAACAAGAATTTAGACAAAACAATGATTGGCCAAAATAGAAAAGATCAATTGAAGTGCAGTAAGCTCGCTTTGCAAAGAAAAAAGTTTTTCAACTTGTAGTATGTACACCTGAAGATGTAAAGCTAGTTAGGCTTGTTGTTCAAGAGTACTCGCACAAACCTAACATTGATTTTGAAGAAAAATTCACCTGTAGTGAATGTAAGTAATATTTAATACTTAGTCTATTAGCACATGAATGACTCAATTTACATATGATGGATGTGTTACAACTTATTTGTATGGCTCATTTGATAGTAATAATTATATGAAGACATAATTTGTCCATTTAGTTTTATGGAAAGATCTAGAAATGAATTTACTATTATTGGAACTCTTGAAGAGATTTCAAAAACTATAGCTTGCTCAAAGAAAGAATTCTAGAAAATGACTTCAAATTATATTTGATGAATTTGGAGTTTGAACCTTAAATAGATCTCCACATAGAAAATCCTAGAAGGATAAAAGATATAGAGAAATATCTTAAAATAAATATTTTTGGGAAACAAAGTTTTTCTCGACCTGCAGATCGATCGATTAGCTAAGTGAATGATGATAAATTATATCTATTGAGTACATGATGTGTGTGTCAAGAAGATATCAAATGTTACAGTCTCGAAGACTTTAAATTAGTGCGCGCACGTCACTAAATGTCATATGAATTGATGTGATAGTATTATTTTATACTTAGTGAGATAGAATTTATCAACAATCAAAATGTACTAGAACAGAGTGTAATATATTTGTTTTTATATTTTCATGAGACAGATGAAGCAATTATTTTATGCATATCTGTTCATAAAACTAATCATGCAGATACAAGGTATTTGTTTTTATCCAGATCAAGTCAAATTTCAAACCTACTATTTTCAACATATGGTGACATTGAAACATCATTAAAATCTACAATAAATCTATGGTTATTGGTTTTTCATATCAGACTCAAGCACCAGCAATTCAAGGAAGGGGCATTGAAGATAAAGCTCAACTAAAAGGATGATATATATCACTTTGTATATTGGTTCAAATGTGTCAAGAGGGAAAATATTGGTATCAATATTCTTAATTGATGCTTCAAACAGGGGAAGAAAACTGTACTCTTTTTTCCTTTTCCACGGTTTTGTCCCATTGGGTTTTCCTGGAAAGGTTTTTAACGAGGCAGTTCCCACATAAAGGATATTGTACTCTTTTCCTTCACTAAGATTTTTTCCCACTGGGTTTTTTCTTAGTAAGGTTTTAATGAGGCATATCCTCAATGGACATCCAAGGGGGAGTGTTATGAATATTTGTGGATGTCCATCTCCTCATCTCCTTAGTCCTTTCATATTCTATAAGATGTTTATGACACATAATGGTAGACCATCCATATGCTTGTAACTTACATATCTTATGCCCTATAAATAGGACTCATGTAGCATTGTAAAAGTTACCTTCAAGAGTAGAATGAAAAATCTCTCTTCTTCTCCCATTCTCTTCTTCTCTTTGTTTAGTTGTTATTCATCTATAGTCTATTATAGTGGTACTATCTTATTCTTGTTTTGGTTAATTTTATAACAGATGATAATTTATAGATAAAAATACTCACTATAAAAAAATTCTTTAAGAACCCATGTAATAAAATTCTTTAGGACGAGATTATAAAAAAAATACTCACTATATATAAAAATAAATAAATGTATAAACATATATATTAACACACGAAAACATACAACTGCATTTTTAAAGGTGCCAAAAAATAATTTAAAAATTTATGATAAAAAATTTGTGTCTTTATCATCATGATTTGTTACCAAATAGTTTTTAATTATATTCAATTTATCTATTCAATTCATTTAGAAACATATTTAAATTGGTGTTTATATTTTTGTTTTAGTTCCGCTTTCAAGTATTTGATTGTAAATAGTATTTAGTGAATATATATAGAAGATGATAAACATTGATTTCTTTTGTTCTCATTGGTTAAATTATATGGTTTAACATAAATCCAATTTTACCGGCACATTTGATCATAATAGAAATTTTGTATCTTACCGTCATTATTTGTTTTAAAATATAATTAATATTTACCCATGCAATGCACACTTTTACCAATTTCACCACTTTAAAAAGTCAATGTATTCTTATACTTCTTTCCTTATATTTTTTAGAACCAAATTTTTTTGAGTCTTTAAAAGAGGGAGGGGGTTGGCCAAATTTTATCCATTTAGTTTGGTCACTACAAATCACAAATATCTATTCAATCCATTTAATCTGGTCATTACCAAATCATGAAGAAAAATTAATTTGTATATGCATTTCCGAGTTTGGTGCTTCAGGAAGTACTCAAGTCAACCTCCCTCCCCCATTTTTTTTCTTTTTTAAATATTAATGTTTTATTTTTTTAAATAATGTTTCTTTTCCTTCCTTGTCAAAAAAAATAATATTTCTTTTTTATTTTTTAATTAATGTAATATAAATTTACTAATATCACTTTTTTCATTATGGCCTTTATTTTAGGCATTTTGCAATAACTAGTATTAGAAACATATTTAAACTGGTGTTTTATTTTTATTTTTATTTTTATTTTAGTATCACTTTTTAGTATTTGATTGTAGATAGTATTTAATAAATATATAGAATATATAAAACATTAGTTTCTTTTGTTCAGTTTTTTGAAAGAAGTGCGACATAACAAATATGTTTAAGGTATAACATATCCTTTATTCCTTTTATTGTCATGGATAAATAATTTTTTTATCAATTCTTTAAAGTGGTGAAATTAGTAAACGAGTGTGTTGCACGAGTTAGTGTTTATTAGATTTTTAAATTAATTATGAAAGAGAATTCACAAAATTTCAATTGTTCACGTCTGATGGTAATATTGGATTCAAGTTGAACTGCAGAATTATTTGTATTTTAGAATGAGTCTTTCTATTTTGCAGAGAAGGAATGATATCTTTTTCAATCGAGGAATTCAAACATTTTAATTCACCTTTACTCTTGAGTTTTATCTTTAGTTGATATACTGATATGGCTTGGGGTGAAGAGGTGGAAGCTATCGTACAACTCAATACATGGTTGTCCATTGCTGACTTACAATCTCTAGTTGCCAAACATAATTGTAGAAAAGACAAATTTAATATATTGATTATTTTTACTTATTTATTTAATTTTACAATATAAGGATTCTGCATGCTTGGTGAAGGAAATCCTAATACCAATTGTTGTTAACTTAAACGATGAGTTCCCAATGATCAAGAGCCGAAAATGACAGATGTTGAAGAAGTGTGGTTTTGATTATAGGCAAAATTATACTAGAGGACCTTTAAGCTATTTATTTGAAACAAGTTGGCGCTTTAAGTTTTTTTTTTTTGGTAACAAATAGACCTTTTAGTGATTACTCTAGCTTATATATTTTGATGTAATGCTACTTTATATATTGTGATTAATCTAGCTTATGTATTTTGGTGCAACCAAGCATATTTTGGTGTTTTTTTTATGTAATCAACGATATGACATTTTACTAAAAGGGCCAATGGTGTCAATGTTAGTTAACTTAAAGGGCCAACTTGTTACAAATAAATAATTTAAAGGTCCTCTGGTGTAATTTTGTCTTGATTATATTATGTGCTAAGTTTTTATATTTACACTAGTATTTTACCCGTGCATACGCACGGGTGATATCGTATTTGTTATAACCTGCTATAAAATTATAAATACGATGAAATTTAGAAAAAGTTAAGAAAAAAAAAGTTAGTATATTCTTATAATATTAATAATGGAGTTAAAATGAGGAAAAAGGAAATGAGATTTATTTAGTATAAAATATATACTCTCCGTTGGCACTCTCGTTGTCAAGCTCTGTGTTGCTTTCTCTATTTGCGCTCGTTTGCGCTCCCGTTGTAGCTCTTGTGCGGTATCATTTTTTTTTTGGCAATTGGTAGTACCTAAATTAATTGGTTTTAGTAGTTTGAGCAAGTTCTTGTAAATAGAAATTAAATAAAAATAATTTTTAAATGAAAAAATAAAAATAAAATACTGATTTAATAAATAATTCAAAATAAAATGAGTTTAACCTAAAATATGCACACTTTTTGGCGCTTGGCACACCAGTTGCCGCTTTCATTGGTGTTTCCATTGGCGGTTCCGTTGGCACTCTAGTTGCCATGTGTTTTCTCTTTTTTTTATGTGATTTAGTATTAATTTTAGAGATTTTATATTAAATAGTAAATTTTAGATTATTTAACTAATTTTTAAAAAATTGCTTTAAAAAATTAATTATTAAAAAAATGGATTTATTAATTTTTTTTTGTTGAAACCAAAAATTTGAAAGTTTAGGTAGAGGTTTTTTTTTCTTTTTGGCAATTGGTAATAGTTAAAAAAATTGCCAATTGGTGGTAGTAGTTAAAAAGCTGACATGTTTTTGTATTTTAGTGGGCAAATTACTATTTTGCCCCTAAAATGTGACAAATGACAAAAAAGAACATGTCTAGTAATGTTTATTTGCTCTCACTTTATTTTGCTATATTAGATAGATAGATAGATTAGATTAAGATTTTTTTTGACTAAGATATTAGATTAGATTAGATATTTGATTTGATTAATATGGATTCTATTATTAAAACTCTTACACAAACCAGATTTAGCCGAGTGCATCACACGAGTATTAGGGCTAATCTATTATCTATCTATTATATATACAAATGAAAATGAAATAATGGGCTTTAAATCTGATTTGTCACTCAACTAGGCTATCCACCTAGTATTTGCGAAAAATAAGGCCACCTAATCAAATTTTTAATTACATGTCATGTACACATATGACATGTCATTCGATTTTAATAAGTGTTAATTAAAAAAACACAATTAAAGCTATTTATTAGTCATTGCTTAATTTGAGAACAATCTTACACCAGAAATAATTCAAGTAAATGCATTTATTTGTATCACCATCAAAACAAAAACAAATATTCAAACAATAATGTGCTGTCAAAAAAATTCAAACAACATGTGAGACACAAATCATTATCATTATCACTATCATTATTATATACAACCAAAAGTTGTCCACATTTGCGTCAAAAAAAAGAGTTGTCCACATAAGCATTCCACCTCATCATTTTGAAAAAACCATGCAATACACAAATAAAATAGGTGGCATCCAACTCACATTTTCGCTGAGACCAACGGCTAGGATAACAAGAGAATGCAACATCATTGCTAACAACGGCCGAGATCGTTAGCCAAATGCGCTGGAAAAATTCAAAAAAAAAAAAAAGTTACTTCTCCATCAAACGGATGATGTTTGTCGATGGGAGTCGCAGAATATCAACGGCTATCAATTCTTAAAATTGTGGCTGCTGCATGCTACAAAAGGAGTATTGATTAATGGTCTTTTAATTTCGGCTACCCCAAACATTGATTTGAGAATCGTTTTAAATGGGGATTTCCTAGCCAACCAAGAAATCAGATGTTTTTTTTTCATTTAATGGCCCTTTAATTAGTACCGTTTTTCAAAATTATTTCATACACGAGTCACCGTGTGACAAAGGGGTTTAAGAATTGAAAATGTTTTTTCAAATTAGTACATTTTTTTAATTAGTACGTTTTCTTTTTTTGTAACATCAAATTATTTCACATTTTCGTATCCTTTAAAAATTAAAAAATGTTTTTGTCAAAAAAAAAAAAATTAAAAAATGTTTTTTCACTGATGTGGCATATGACGATTCTCTCTCCTAATGTTAAATGTAATAATTTACTGCTAACCTTGAATCTACTTTTACTATAAATATTAACGATCAATCCACTACCAAAAATATCAAATTATCCCTTACTTTTATCTCAATCTTAGGGATAAAAATGTCATTTCAAATTATTTTCTTTCACTTTTTTACTCTCACTCACTTTTATTATTAGTGGGTCTCACTCTCACATCATCTTTTTATTTTTTTATTTCACTTTAAAATCTACTTTTCTTTTTCTCTTTCCTCTTTCTCACTCTTTTCACTTCTCTCTACTATCAACATAATCAAACAACCCACTACCAAAAATCTTTTTTACAAAATTAATAATTTTGTAAAAAATCAGTAATTACATAAAATTGATTAAATTAATATTAAATTATGTAGAATTTACTATAATCTACTCGAACTACTAAACTCAATTAATTTAACCACTACTATTTGTCTAAAAAAGAGATACCGTTGGCAAATATTTTAAAACTATTTTTCCTAAAAAAATCCAACGGGGGCGCTAACAAAAGCGCAACGGGAGCGCCAAAAAGCAGCAAAAGCTACCTGCCACACTAACGCACACAGACAATTTTTTTTAAAAAAAAAACACTTTATTTTTAAATTTATTTCTTCTACAAAATCAGTAATTAAATAAACTTAATAAAATTAATATTAAATCATGTGAAATTTATTATTTACTTTAATTTACTCAAAACTGCTAAATTCAATTAATGATAGTCAAAATAAGCGATATCGCTAGCAAAAATTCAAAATAATTTTTCCTAAAAAAATCAATAGTTAAATCCATCCACTTTTTACGGGAGCAGCAACGGGAGCGCCAATGGAAGAGCCAACAAAAGCGCCAACGGGGTGCCAACGGGAGCACCATTATTATAAGAAGATACTGATATTATTACACCTCATTTTCTTTTTTCCTTATTTTTACTCTATTATTTATATTATAAGATGGTATCGGCTTTTTCTATTAAATTCTTTTTGCAACACAACAATTTTAATAAATTTGAAATATCGCCTTTTATGTAGTTTTTCCTTTTTCTTTTATTACATTTTGTTTCTTTTAACGTATTAATAATTTTATAGAAAGTTATAACAAATACCGTATCAGTACGCAGGGTAAAATACTAGTATATAACATAGCAATATCGCAGTTCGCTCCACAGTTACCGTTTGTGAGGTGCTTGACATACACAGTCGTGGAATTGTGAATCTCACAAATATTGAGGATGATACACCAAAGCACCATTCTCTCTCTATTATCAAAATGCAAAACTATGACTGAATTGAAAATATTACACGGGTTAATAGTTACAATCCCAACTATTAAAAGTATAATCCCCATAAGTAAGCTTATTGATTTTTGCGTTGATTCACAATTTGGTGACATCAATTATGCACACTTAGTTTTTCGTCACATTGATTCCCCTAGTGTTTATATCTGGAACTCTATGATTAGAGGTTATGCCAATGCCAACAGTGATAATCCAAGATTGTCTTTGCTTCTGTACAGACAAATGATACAAAATGGGTATTCTCCAGATAATTTTACCTTCCCATTTGTACTTAAAGCAAGTTCTTTGGTTGCTGATAAAGACTGTGGAAAATGTATTCATAGCTGTATAGTGAAATCTGGGTATGAAGCAGATGTGTATTCTGCAACTGGGTTACTTCAAATGTATGTTTCATGTGCAGATATGGAGTTGGGCTTGAAGGTGTTTGATAATATTCCTAAGTGGAATGTGGTTGCTTGGACTTGTTTGATTGCTGGATATGTGAACAATAATCAACCACATGAAGCTTTGAAGGTGTTTAAAGACATGGGTTATTGGGGTGTAGAGCCTAATGAAATTACCATGGTGAATGCTTTGGTGGCCTGTGCTCGTTGTAGAGATATTGATACCGGGAGATGGGTCCATAAACGCGTCCGTGTCATACTCCAATTTTGTCCGACCAGTTGAAGATCAAATAAAATTGTATTTTTGCGAACACCCATTTTTAACGGGCATTTTTCTCGCTTTCAAAAAGACTCAAAAATATGTTCTGTAGTGCGCGCGTGTTATTTTTAATCATGCACGTTAGTTTTAACAATCTTGCACCATTTTGTTCTCGTTTGGCTCGCGTGTTAGTTCTAATTATATACGTGTGTTTATATTAGTACTTCGTTAAGCGGTTTTACGTTATTTTATTATTATTAGTAGAACTTATTTACTTTTTATTGCTAGAAAAAGAATTAAAAATGTTTGTTAGTATTTAATCTTAACTACTATTTTGGTGTAAATCATGAAATTAAAAATACAAAATACAAGTAAATATAAAATCTGAAACTAATAATACAAACAAATATGAATTACAAAATTAAAAAAAATGTTTTGCAGTGTGTTACTTCTAGCATTAGAGACAATTCCTTAATTGTTTCTTGCCTTTTTCCATTATTAGTCAAAGTAAGCATAGTTCTTCAAGCAACCAAGCTGCCTCCACGCTACTGCTTGCCGAAAGCCTCCAACAGTGTGCTTTTCTCCAATCTTTTGCACCACAGCTCACTTCTCTACCCAAAAATACACAATAGTATTTATCCACAAGCAACCCCCTGCTGCACTTCTCTCCACGCCACCCCCTATCCCTCCAAAGCTCCCATTTACACAAGCTCATATTATTACACAAAGAGGATATTCAATTCTAAATACACACTAATTTCTTTACTTCCCTCTCACAACTTTAAACCCATTAGATCTTTGGCATCTTATCACAGCTGCATACAACAACACAAAAAAACAAACAAACACATTAACAATATATAAAAAGGGGAGGAACGAAATATGGAGGGGGGAAGAAAAGAAAAACAAAAAAAAATTGAAAGGAGTGACAACAACAAACACAACACACACAGACATAAAGAAAGGAGGTGGACACTCAAAACTCTTCAAAAAATCCAGCTTTTCAAGCCACCACCTCACCATTATCTCCTCCACTATCAACACAAACACCATAACTACCCCACCACCTCACCAACAACCACCACCACAAGCCACCACCTCACCATTATCTCCTCCACTATCAGTTCAAAACCACAAACTACAAACCAAAACCATTTTGCCTACCACACAACAACCACGGCTTTCGCGCCTCTTTCTCCTCTCTCTCGGCGAGAGCTCACTTGCCGAACACCGCTCCACCGTCGCCGTTGACCCCACTGTGACCTCCGCCGCACAAACAACCACCGCCATCTCACCCCTCATCTTCGTTCCCTCTCTCACCACCACGCTGTCGCGCGCCATCGCTGCCACCACCGTGAGCCATCGTCTTCGTTGCGACCACCCTCCTCGTCGTCACTAGCTCGCGGCCGAATTCTTCCTCGCCGCCACTCTCTCCGTCGAGCTTCCTCTCTCACCGCTGCACCTTCGTTTTCCCTCACTCTCTCTCATTCGTAAGCTTCCTTCTCTCTCCCTCACAGTTCGTTTTCAACTCTCTCTCTGTCAAATGTTAAATGAAATGGCGCATGAGAAAGAGGAATAGATTTAGGTTGTTTTTTTTTTTTGGTTTCAGTATTCAGTCTGTGTGTTGGGCTTTCCTTTTTTAGTTTCTTTTTTTTACATCTGATTTCTAATTACACCCCCACGTTTTTGGTGCACCTCCGGTTTTATAAAGAAAAGCTATTGTTAGCACTCCCAAATTTCGCTATCTCACCCTCTCTCTTTAATGATTCAACACCTTTTTTTTTGTTATAGTTTCTATGCTTGCTTGTCATTTTAAGTATGCTTGTTTTTGTGCTTGTCATATGATTAAGTATTGAATAGGTGTTCACAATTTACTTGTTTGTCTTGATGATCACATTGACTTTGTAATCCGACTTCAAAGTTCAAAACCTTTGTTACTCGTTAGTAACACCTCAAAACCATGTCGCATTCAAATTATACAACAACTTGTTACTCGTTAGTAACAATTACAATTTCAAATCTTCTTCATAACCAAGAACACTTTCAAACTTCAAAAAACTATCTCACAAACTAAAAATCAATTCAATTATAAAACCCTTTTGATGACCTAAAGTAAGAACCAATTATTATTAATGATCACTCGCGCCGATGCCGTTTGGTTGTTAATGATAATTTCATTTTCAAGAGAGTTAGTAGTATGACCACTCTAAACCGTTGTTGTTTGGTCATCACGAACACTCAATCCAATTGCGAACTTTTTTTAAGTTATCAAAACATTTTCTCCAAGTCAAACCAACGAAACGCTTTTCAAAAACAATCTTAAAAACATCAAAATCAAAACTAATTGTCATTGATGATCACTCGCGCCGCTGCCGCTTTGATTGTGGGTGATAATTTCGTTCCCGTGGGAGCTAATAGTGTGTGCCACTCTAAACCGTTGTTGTTTGGTCTTCACAAACGCTCCCCCTTCATTTGCGAAAACCTTTTAAATAATCAAAATAAAAATGGTTGTCATCAATAGTCACTCGCTCGCTGCCGCTTGATTGATTGTTAGTGACGATCCCATTTTCAAAAAGAGTTAGTAGCGCGCCCACTCTAAACCGTTGTTGTTTGGTCACCGCGAACGCCAACCCTTTGCGAAAAACTCTAAAGAAGATAAAAACAAAAACCTTTTTCAGACAAACAAGAACTACGTAGCTTTGAATTCTCCATCGCACCGGAGATACGTAGGAGCGAGAGGCCAACTCTCGTCAAGCGCCAAAAATAGAAATTTTCATTAAGTTTTCCCATTCAACTTCAAACAAGAAATAAATAGGCAAATCTAGGTATTTTTCAAATCAAACGTTAAAACCACACACTTAGTTAGAGGTTCCTTTCGGTAGAAAGGGCGTGTCTTGATGCTAGCACCTTCCTCACACGTCGACCCCCGAACCTATATCTCTAGTTTTCAAAAGACCATCCGCCTCGTTCAAAAGACCTTTTTCCAATGTTTTGGTCTTAAAATTAAAATATTGGTGGCGGCTTCAAAAATTTCCACGTTGTACATTGAGAAACCCAAACCGGATTTTTCGGGGTGCAACAGCTGGCGACTTCACTGGGGAGTTTTCTTTTTTAAGTGGGTCAAGCCTAACTAATTAAATGTGTGGTTTAATGTGCTATCGATTTGATTTGGATACCTTGTTTGCTTCTATCTCTTTCGGTTTCCTTTTCTTTCTTATCATGTTGTATGCATGTGCATTTGTTTTCTCTTCTTCCATGTTTGTTTCCTCCTCTTTGCTTATGTGCTTAGTACCCTCACACATTTCTCCCCAATTCTATCATTATCCCCTCTTCTTGGCTCCCTTCCTTGAGGTAAGCAATGCACTTGATTGTTGTTGAAACCCTAGGCTAGCTTATTTGATATTAAACCCTAGGGTAGACAACATGTTATTGCTAGCTTTTTGTCTGGACTATTCTGGGTTTTCATTTGCAGGTGGGGTGATATGTGTTGGGTAGCTTTAAGTGGTATGTCCTTGCCACACACACTCACACCTTATGCTTACTATGTTTTGAGAGGGGCCTAAAACCCAAGGTCTGACAAAACTTAGGAGAGTGGAAACGAGTAGTGACTGGCAATCGGACCGTTGTCCTTCTGACTCTCACGAAAGTTTCAGCCAGAGTATGCTCTTTCATGATGCCTCACGCCAGATGGCATTCCATCGTTGCGGGTGCTATTGTGAGAGAGAATTAGCTCTGGTAACCTGGTGAGGAAGTGACAAGAACCCACATGGGAGGAACATTTGAGTTGTCCTAGAACCTAGGTCCCCACCTTCGTAGGACACAAGGGGCATACCAAATTGTGTGTTGCATTGTAATCTAGGCACGTTTTCAAAAAGAAAAGGAGATTTTTCAAAAAAAAAAAAAAATAGAGAAAGAGTTGCCGTTGTAGCCTTTCTTTTGCCGGTCCGTACAAAGTGACATATGACCCACTTTATTTTAAAAAAAGGGTGAAAGAGCTGTCGTTGTAGCCTTTCCCTTACTAGGTCCATATGAAGCCACGTACGACCCACATTTTCCAAAAAAACTTGAATCATTGCCAGTAAAACCTCTTTCATTTATCCTGCATACACATAGAGCATCATCATCATTTGCATACATCCTTGCATTACATAAAACAAAATTCTCAAAAAAATGGCAAAAAGCAAAACTTTCAAAAAAATCATCATAGTCTTTTCTTTTACCGGGCTATATGAGGTGATGTTCCCAAAATTTCAGTCACCAAACTCGAAAAAATATTTTCATCTTATTTTTCACATGCATGTCAAGTCGCATTATCGCCGTCATTTTCATATAAAGACATCATTTGCATTGCATAAAACAAAAACTTGATAAAATTCATACATGCATTTTTCTCTATCTCATTAAGGTTTGTCAGGAGTGCATTCCCCGCGCGGGTGCGTTTCCATTCACTAAACTTTTTCCTAATTTTGTCAAAAGTCCAAAAAACATATTTTATTAGGAACGTGTCTCATGCATTATTGCTTTTTGCATATCATGAAGAATGAACATGTGACCATCTCATTTTGCATACATTTCCATTCAAAATAAATCATGTTTTCCCTTGCATTAAAAATCATTTGCGAGCATCATGCACTTTCTCGCATAAAAAAAAAATGTTAGAAACATATCACATGCTTTATTATTTTCCTTTTTCATATCATATATGCAAACATCTCATTTTGCATGCATTTTCATAAGAATCATATCTTTCCACGCACTAAAAATAATTGTTAGTATTATGCATTCCATTTCATTGTTTAAAAATAAAACAAAAAGCAATCATCATCCACACTTTGCATAATGGCATCATGCATTACATAAAACAAAATTTTGAAAAAAAAAAACAATTATCATCCCTATGGTATTTCATTCGTTCATAATCATGAAAAATCATCGAGTGATGCAATTTACGGCATCCTCATTCAAAATGTGCATTCGTTCATTCATTCACCCGTTCATTCCGTCGTCCATTCATATCACATCATCGCATTAGTATTTTTCTTTGTCGCAAATCAAAAATAAACATTAACGTCTCACTTCATATGCATCTCCATTCAATATCTCTCATGCATTAGGAAAGTAATGGTAAGCATCACACATTTCATTTCATTGCATAAAAACAAAATAAAGCAAGAAGCAATTATCATCCGCATTGCATAAGCATCACATCCGTCCGGGTGCAGGTACAAAAATCATCATCAAATTTATCCAAAATGTAGCATTCATGCATCATTTCATTAACCTCATCACTTTAGTTCAAATACATCATTTCTCCCTGCAAGCATCCTTTCGAAACAAAGAAAAATTTCCTCATGTGATGGCTTAAGGGTAGAAGTGCACATTTGAACGACGAGTAATAATATCTCAAATTTGTTTGTCGACTACAAATTTGAGATGTTACTCTACGATATCGTGGCACTTTGACCCACACACGTGTTTTATTTTCAAGTAGGAAATTAAGTTGAGTCAACTAATTGTCGAAACGTTTGAAGATATATTGTGTGAAGTATTGAGTCAGGATCCACTCAATGTTTCATGCAGGTTACTCAGGGTAACGACAATCAGTTGTCTCATATCACCATTCTTGCTTCTTTCATCATTCAAAAGAAAAGGGAAGGGGCATTGACATTTCATACTTTGCCTTGCCTCTAAAAATCATCATTTAGGAAAAAGCATCATTCCTGCATCTTTCAAAAGAAAAGGAGGCATCGGCATTTCATATCATGTCTTGCCTCTATAAAAATCATTTCGAAAAGAAGCATCATTCTTGCATCATCATCCAAAAATGCATTGGCATTTCATATTTCGTCTTACATCAAAAAAAAAAACTTTTAGAATAATCACACTTTTCAAGTGAACATGCATTCATGCATTTCATTTTCATCATGTATGCATCATAATGTTTTCATCCATGCATCGCATACAACAAAAACGTTGTGATGAGAGATGAGATATTCTTGCAAAGTAATCTTTCTTTTTTGAAAAAGTTTACCCTCACTCATTTGCAAACTCAAGGTGTTCCAAGGCCTCTCGCTTTTTCACATCAATAACTCATTTGTATTTCCTTCAAAAAAGCATTGCATCTCATCCATTCCATGATAAAAGACTAAAACAGTTTATCAAACAAGTTTTTATATCATGTTTTAACCAATGTTAACTCTCTGTGAAGCGTTCTTCTAGTAAGTATGCATGCCCACGTGTAGTTTCTCTTGTTTGAGTCACCAATTTCCTTCATTTATCATCATTCCCCATCCAAGTCTAATCCCGCCCTGTCCACCCCTAAAGCGCATATTTTCTCCCATCAGTACATACTTGACTTTTTGGTTCATTCTCGCTAACATTTTAAGTCCTCCATGCTGGGGCAATTCTGTGATCACTAATTTCCTTGTCAGTATCATATTCCTTTAGTGCAAGTCTTTCTAAAAAATATATGATAAAAAAAAGAAGATAAAATAAGCTCGCTAGGTTGAAAACCCGCAAAGGGCGGTCTAGGCAAAAAAGAGCGCCTGGTGGATTGAAAACTCGCAAAGAGCAATCCAGGCAAAAGTTAGGGCACAAAAATGAGAAAAAAGAGCAAGCACAGGAAGATAGATAAATTATTGTCCTAAAGTTAAGTCTTACAAAAATAAGCAATCGGGATTTGAAATGAAATTTGGTCATCTCTCCATACCCTCAAAAGCCTAAAATCCCAATAAGTCTATTTCCTACCCCTCTTAAGCCAAAGATTCAAAATTACAAAGATACCCTTTGTTACCCATCTTAAGCCAAGAAAAGCCCAATATATCCCCCATCACCCTCTTAATTCCACATCAAAGATGGTATATCATTTTCACCCAAGTCAAAAGGAAAGGAAATTCACGAAAGGAGGGGAATAACAAAGTTTCAAAAAGGAGAATCCCAAAAACAGAGAAAGGAATACAAAGGGAGTATAAGTTGAGAGTCAATACATTTTCCATAAAGCATAAGAGCTCCCCTTCAAAAAGGCCCTCAAATTCAATGGGTTCAATCGTTTCCCCTTTCAAAAAAGCCCTCAATTCATTGGGTTTAACCATCTTTTCTTTCATAAAACCTTCAAACACCTCATCAAACCTAATAACCATTTCCTTCATAAACCATTGACCATCGGCCAACACCGAATAAGACCCATCCTCCCCATCAATCCCAAACACTTCATTAAGCTCAATCATCCCCTTCTCCACATCACAGCCCTAAAAAGACCATTCCGATCAATGACTAATTGCTTTCGCTTTCTCAAGTTTTAATCTTAGGACAAATAAGTTTATCTATTTACGACGTGTTTGCTCAAAAAGAAAAACAAACAAGCAGAAAAAAGAAAGCTGCTAAAAAAAACAATCAAAAAAGAAAGTTGGTAAAAAAGAGAGAAGGACTTGCACTCCAAGATGCATTCATTTTGCATTAAAACAAGGTTTAGTGGTCACCAAGTGGAGCATCTCCTCATACTAAAAGGTCAAAACTTTCATTGCATTTGAGTTGTTCTTAAAGAGAACCGTATGTGTACTAGGGGCATTCTCTTCACCTCTCACTCCACTCAACTTTGGGAAGTTCGTTCATTGCCCACCCCATTCATATATCACCCTCGCTTCATAACCATCACCATAACTCTGTCGCCTTTCACAACCCCACTCAAGGAAACCATTTGAAATGTCATTCGAAAGTGGGGCAAGTGCGTTCCCATTCCTTCACCTCATAACACCTCATCGGGGTAATCTCTCAACTCCCTATCCTAAACAAGGCCTTGTCATTCTAATTGGGGCAGCTTTGTCCTTGTTATGACTGGGGCAACATCAAACTTGATGGGTTGAGACAAAATCTCTTTTGCTCCACCCTTCATTTCAAAAGCCGAAGCATTCCCAATTCATCATCTTCTACACCCCTAGTTGTTTGCACCACTAGACAGGGGCAAGCTATTCATCAAAGACCTGAATCGGGGCAATCTTGTATCTCTTGATCCCTCATGAGCTTCGGCAATAACCATGTCTGTCATTCCTTCACTTGCCATAAATGTCCATGCCCTAAACCGATTCCAAGTTAACTGACTCATTCATTCACATTTGCACTCCTATGCATGCTTACTAGACAATGCTTCAAAAAGAGAGAGCACAAGTTGTTTACGTGATATCTAAAATTCAGTCATCATGGAAAGAAAGAGAAAACAAGTGAGTTTGTTTGTAAATAAAAACCTTGAGAACACCGGAGTTTGAATCAAATTCAAATTTTCAACAGAATGGTCAATAATCATCTCAATTCCTTGCAGTCAAAGTCTCACATCTCATCATCACAAAAATGTATACCTCATGCATCTAGGCATTTCAATCTATTCATTATGGCATATGCATCAAAGCATTACATTTGCATCTTCACATTTTGTGCATTCATCACATAGCAAAAAGAAAAAAAATGGTCCACGTCAGTTGCATCATACTAATACTTGCATTTCATAGAGGAAAATAGTAAAGAAGAAAAAGCAGAAATCTTTTCATTGCATTGGCATCGTATTAATGCTAGCATTTCCATAAAATAAAAAGAACAAAAATCATTGCATCAAACATCAGAGCATTGCATCATATTAATGTTTGCATTTCATAGAAGAAGCAAAAAGAAACAAGCAGAAGTTAGAATAGGAGCATTCCATTCATCAAAGCATCAATCACCGCATACACTTGCATTCAAACATCAAAGCATATGTGCAGAAGAAGCATCCCACCAAAATCAATCATTGCATTCATATGCACCCAAATACCCAAGTGCATGCATTTCATGCACCATCCAAGAGAAAAGTTACTTCGGGCCAGAGAGTCCCAAAAATCTCATTTTTAGAAAATCACCATCAGCACAGAGTTCGTAAACTCCATCAATCCAGAGTTCGTAAACTCCATCAACCCAAGTTAGTGAACTCCCACAGAGTTAGTGAACTCCTTCCACAGATCACAACATCGTTATGCGAGCACGCGCGATGGATCCATCGAACCGTTAAGTCCTTCCGGATTAGTTGTGTCGAGCCTAAGGCATAGCGTAAATCCATTGATCAAATCAGTTCCGGACCTGATGTTGATCGGCCGCTCGAAAAGGCCACCCCCAGAGCTCGGACTCGACCAGAGTCCGTTAAAAGGTTTTTAGGCAACCTCCGAATTCCCAATTTACCGTTTTTTTTCAATTTACCGTCTTTCCCAATTTACTGCTTTCCCGTTAATGCGACGAGCGTTAGCCCCCTTTCTCAAAAGGAAAATAACAAAAAGAAAATTTGAAATTTTCTGAAGCGGACAAAATTAGTATAATTTCTGAATTCTTTATTTCTATTTTATCTCCGAAATATGTCTCGGCCAATTCATATTTCTTGATAAAATCCAAATAAAGAGGGGCAGCTGTCATACTCCAATTTTGTCCGACTAGTTGAAGATCAAATAAAATTGTATTTTTGCGAACACCCATTTTTAACGGGCATTTTTCTCGCTTTCAAAAAGACTCAAAAATATGTTTTGTAGTGCGCGCGTGTTATTTTTAATCATGCACGTTAGTTTTAACAATCTTGCACCATTTTGTTCTCGTTTGGCTCGCGTGTTAGTTCTAATTATATACGTGTGTTTATATTAGTACTCGTTAGCGGTTTTACGTTATTTTATTATTATTAGTAGAACTTATTTACTTTTTATTGCTAGAAAAAGAATTAAAAAATCTGTTGTTAGTATTTAATCTTAACTACTATTTTGGTGTAAATCATGAAATTAAAAATACAAAATACAAGTAAATATAAAATCTGAAACTAATAATACAAACAAATATGAATTACAAAATTAAAAAAAATGTTTTGCAGTGTGTTACTTCTAGCATTAGAGACAATTCCTTAATTGTTTCTTGCCTTTTTCCATTATTAGTCAAAGTAAGCATAGTTCTTCAAGCAACTAAGTGCCTCCACGCCATCGCTTGCTTCGAAAGCCTCCAACAAGTGCTTTTCTCCAATCTTTTGCACCACAGCTCACTTCTCTACCCAAAAATACACAATAGTATTTATCCACAAGCAACCCCCTGCTGCACTTCTCTCCACGCCACCCCCTATCCCTCCAAAGCTCCCATTTACACAAGCTCATATTATTACACAAAGAGGATATTCAATTCTAAATACACACTAATTTCTTTACTTCCCTCTCACAACTTTAAACCCATTAGATCTTTGGCATCTTATCACAGCTGCATACAACAACACAAAAAAACAAACAAACACATTAACAATATATAAAAAGGGGAGGAACGAAATATGGAGGGGGGAAGAAAAGAAAAACAAAAAAAAATTGAAAGGAGTGACAACAACAAACACAACACACACAGACATAAAGAAAGGAGGTGGACACTCAAAACTCTTCAAAAAATCCAGCTTTTCAAGCCACCACCTCACCATTATCTCCTCCACTATCAACACAAACACCATAACTACCCCACCACCTCACCAACAACCACCACCACAAGCCACCACCTCACCATTATCTCCTCCACTATCAGTTCAAAACCACAAACTACAAACCAAAACCATTTTGCCTACCACACAACAACCACGACTTCGCCTTTCTCTCTCCTCTCGGCGAGCTCATTCGCCCGAACACCGTCTGCCACCGTCGCCGTTGACCCCACCGTGACCTCCGCCGCACAAACAACCACCGCCATCTCAGCCCCTCATCTTCGTTCCCCTCTCCACCACGCCGCCGTCGCGCTCACTGCCCGTCCACCACCGTGAGCCATCGTCTTCGTTGCAGCCACCCTCCTCGTCGTCACTAGCTCGCCGGCGAATTCTTCCCTCGCCGCCACTCTCTCCGTCGAGCTTCCTCTCTCACCGCTGCACCTTCGTTTTCCCTCACTCTCTCTCATTCGTAAGCTTCCTTCTCTCTCCCTCACAGTTCGTTTTCAACTCTCTCTCTGTCAAATGTTAAATGAAATGGCGCATGAGAAAGAGGAATAGATTTAGGTTGTTTTTTTTTTTTGGTTTCAGTATTCAGTCTGTGTGTTGGGCTTTCCTTTTTTAGTTTCTTTTTTTTAACATCTGATTTCTAATTACACCCCCACGTTTTTGGCTGCACCCCTCCAGTTTTTATAAAGAAAAGCTATTGTTAGCACTCCCAAATTTCGCTATCTCACCCTCTCTCTTTAATGATTCAACACCTTTTTTTTTTTTATATAGTTTCTATGCTTGCTTGTCATTTTAAGTATGCTTGTTTTTGTGCTTGTCATATGATTAAGTATTGAATAGGTGTTCACAATTTACTTGTTTGTCTTGATGATCACATTGACTTTGTAATCCGACTTCAAAGTTCAAAACCTTTGTTACTCGTTAGTAACACCTCAAAACCATGTCGCATTCAAATTATACAACAACTTGTTACTCGTTAGTAACAATTACAATTTCAAATCTTCTTCATAACCAAGAACACTTTCAAACTTCAAAAAAACTATCTCACAAACTAAAAATCAATTCAATTGCGAAAACCCTTTTGATGACCTAAAGTAAGAACCAATTATTATTAATGATCACTCGCGCCGATGCCGTTTGGTTGTTAATGATAATTTCATTTTCAAGAGAGTTAGTAGTATGACCACTCTAAAACCCGTTGTTGTTTGGTCATCACGAACACTCAATCCAATTGCGAACTTTTTTTAAGTTATCAAAACATTTTCTCCAAGTCAAACCAACGAAACGCTTTTCAAAAACAATCTTAAAAACATCAAAATCAAAACTAATTGTCATTGATGATCACTCGCGCCGTTGCCGTTTGATTGTGGGTGATAATTTCGCTTCCGTGGGAGCTAATAGTGTGGGCCACTCTAAACCGTTGTTGTTTGGTCTTCACAAACGCTCCCCTTCATTTGCGAAAACCTTTTAAATAATCAAAATAAAAACTGGTTGTCATCAATAGTCACTCGCGCCGTTGCCGTTTGATTGTTAGTGACGATCCCATTTTCAAAAAAGAGTTAGTAGCGCGGCCACTCTAAACCGTTGTTGTTTGGTCACCGCGAACGCTCAACCCCTTTGCGAAAAACTCTAAAGAAGATAAAAAACAAAAACCTTTTTCAGGACAAACAAGAACTACGTAGCTTTGAATTCTCCATCGCACCGGGAGATACGTAGGAGCGAGAGGCCAACTCTCGTCAAGCGCCAAAAATAGAAATTTTCATTAAGTTTTCCCATTCAACTTCAAACAAGAAATAAATAGGCAAATCTAGGTATTTTTCAAATCAAACGTTAAAACCACACACTTAGTTAGAGGTTCCCTTTCGGTAGAAAGGACGTGTGCGGTGCTAGCACCTTCCTCACACGTAATCGACCCCCGAACCTATATCTCTAGTTTTCAAAAGACCATCCGCCTCGTTCAAAAGACCTTTTTCCAATGTTTTGGTCTTAAAATTAAAATATTGGTGGCGGCTTCAAAAATTTCCACGTTGTACATTGAGAAACCCAAACCGGATTTTTCGGGGTGCAACAGTCCGCAAGGCTGGTTATGATCCTTTTATGTTCAAATCTAATAGTAATGTCGTTCTTGCAACTGCCATTCTTGAAATGTATGCAAAATGTGGTAGCTTGAATATTGCAAGAGACTTGTTCAACAAAATGCCTCAAAGAAACATTGTTGCTTGGAACTGTATGATTAATGCTTATAATCAGTATGAGAGGTATAAGGAGGCGCTTAATCTCTTTTTTGATATGTTGGCAGCTGGTTTTTGTCCTAACAAGGCTACCTTTCTGAGTGTCTTGAGTGTTTGTGCCCATCAGTGTGCTTTGGCATTGGGAGAAACTGTTCATGCTTATCTGTTGAAAAGCAGCATTGCAACAGACATTGCCCTGGCAACTGCTCTTTTGGACATGTATGCCAAGAATGGTGAATTGGAAAGTGCGCAGAAGATTTTTAATAGTATGGAAAAGAAAGATGTGGTTATGTGGACTAGCATGATTAATTGTTTAGCCATGCACGGCCATGGAAAGGAAGCATTGAGTATGTTTCAAATAATGCAAGAGGATAGTTCTCTAGTCCCTGATCATATTACTTATATTGGAGTTTTATTTGCATGTAGTCATGTTGGATTGGTTGAAGAGGCTCAAAGACAATTTAACCTAATGACAAAGAGGGACGGTATAGTGCCGGAAAGAGAGCATTATAGTTGCATGGTTGATCTTTTGAGTCGAGCAGGTCGTTTTAGAGAGGCAGAAAGATTAATGGAGACAATGTCGGTACAACCAAATATTGCCATATGGGGTGCTCTTTTAAATGGCTGCCAGATTCATGAAAACGTCTATGTTGCTCGTCAAGTGAAAGTACGACTAACAGAGTTGGAACCTATTCAAAGTGGAATTTATGTTCTTCTATCTAATATATATGCGATTGCTGGAAGATGGGAAGAGGTAAATTTGACTAGACAAATGATGAAGCATAAAAGGATTGCAAAGCAAATTGGTCATAGTTCAGTTGAAATGAAGATGTGATTGTGAAGGGGGGAAACTATTTTATGGATTTGAAGGTAGGTTCCTAGTTGACATTAATGATTGATTTATTCATCTTCTTAACTGGTTGGCCTAATTAATCAACATATAAATGACCAGTTACAAGCAAAATAAACTTAATTGATTGACAAATAAAAGGAAAAGTACTGAAGGCTGAAAAGATATTTTTCTTTGGGATACTTTCCAGTAGGCTAGTAGTTGGAATAAATTTTAAAGGATGACATACAGGATATTGGGTTGAGCATTAACTTTCTTCACTGATTGGATCGGCCTTCTAAAGTAGCAAAAGACTCTCTGCTGCATGGATTGGCTTGTGATAATGTTGGTTTGTACTTTTTAGTGATTGAACAACCGACTTAAGTTAAACTTCTCAGCATCCAATTGATAAATTTATATTGATCCAAGTGGTACTGAAAACGGTCGGCCCACTGGGGTTTTTACTTTTTAGAGGTATGTCTCAAACTCTACCATTAATTACAGTATGCTATTTTATTTCTGAAATTCATGTATGTAGTGATATGCCTCGCAGCAATGGTTTATACTTCTACCTCCCGTCCTGCGTGGTGGCTCCAACGTTCAAACCCGATTGTACTAAAAGAAGTTTGGAATTTTCATGCAGGAAAAATTTGGATATAAACTGAGTCATCCGGTCATTTCAAGAATCAAATACTGTAGTTTTCAGCAAACTGTTATATGATTGGACCCCCGCTAAAATGTTGTTCTGTATATCAAATCTGTATCTTCATCTCCTGTTGACAAATTGTTACCACCTTGCTTGTGTTGAGAACCTGCCTATATTCTTTATAACAAGAGAGTCGAGAGTTCTCTCTGTGGATAGAAATTTGCTTTGGTTGTTCCTTTGAGTTACTCAGAAGAAATGCAATTGCTTCAGCAGTGGTCAGGCGAAGAGATGAACTGTGTGTAACACCAGTTCCTCAAAGGGCTGCAAAGGGACCACCCCAGTTGCCAATGTCTCTTCCTTCTTCCTAAATATCTGGGATTTGTAGCATTTCATGCTCATCATCAACCCTTGCTCACCTCCTCATACTCAGGTTTCTATTCCATTCCTTCATCTTTTGTATTTCTCATTTGCGATTTGTTTATCAAGTTATATGTATAATCAACAACAATTAAACGATACTGTTTAGTGTATGCTGCTATTCTGTGAGTTTGCCTTGTATATCTGTATTTGTACATATTACTTTTATTGTGCTCTATGGAGAGAAGCATGTGAAAAATTTAGAGTGGAAAAAAGAAATGTGCTTACTATGGAGCATGAATATAAATTTTATGTAACTAGTTTCATATTAGGGAACAATATGTACCGAACAATACTGTTGAAATCGGTGACGCATGTTCTGAAAAATGAAGATTTTCATTGTAACAAGATTCTCACTTTGTATGAGCAACATTGTTGAAATCGGTCATGTATCTTCTAAAAAATGAAGTTTTTCGATGTAACCAGATTCTTTGTATTCATTTTGTATGAGCAACATGGTTAATTTCGTCTTGTTGATTCATGACAGAGGTATAGTTAGGGGTAGGTACAAACTACAACGTTGGTTCAATAAACAATCAAGTCCTATAAATAAGAGCATCATGTACCTATGCCCTCAGATCTATTTGCTTTGTACTCAGTCTACTCTCATTTGGGGGGAGAGCTTGTTGTGGGAGTGGGTTGGCTTTGATTTGGCATACGATTCTGTGAGAGCTGCGGGGTGGGTGCGTAACTGCGTATTTCTTGAGAGGGTTCCAGATTTGGTTGAGACTGCTGAAATATAAAATAGATATGTTAGAGTATGTACAATTATTCATGCACCTAGGATATCAATAGCCAATTAAATGTCTAGTAAATCACATTGATGTTCTTAGGTGTATATAGATCAAAGAATTTACGTTGGGCCTAACTCAACCCTACAAAACCGGCTTGTAGAGAGTGAGGGATGCCTCCCACTAATAAAATCTCTTTTCGGTCATATCACATCCAATGTGGGACTCTTAACACACACTCCTCACGCCCAAAACTTGACAACTGGAGTGGCCTGATAGCGCGTGGCCCAACGGTTCTTGGATTGACTCTGATGCCATATTAGAATTTGGGTTAGGCCAAACTCAACCCTACAAAACCGACTTCTAAGGTGAGACATGTCTCCCACTTATATATTATTTTTCAGGCTGTATCACATCCGATGGGGGCTCTTAACACACCCCCTCACGTCCAGGACTGGACAACTGGAGCGTGACCCAAGTGTCCCGATAGCGGGTGGCCCTGCGGATCTTGGATTGACTTTGGTACCATATTAGAATTTGGGTTGGGCCTAACTCAACCCTACAAAACCGACTTGTAAGGTCAGAAATGTCTCCCACTTATATACTCTTTTTCAGATCATATCACATCCGATGTGAGACTCTTAACCCCTCACGTCTAGAAGTGGACAACTGAAGCGTGGCCCGACTGGCCCGATAGCGGGTGACCCAACGGATCTTGGAGTGGCTTTGATGCCATCTTAGAATATGGGTTGGGACTAACTCAACCCTACAAAATCGGCTTCTAGAGTGAGGGTTGCCTCCCACTTATAAACTCTTTTTCAAGCCATATCACATCTGATGTGAGACTCTTAACACACTTCCCCTCACGCCCAGAACTGGATAATTGGAGCGTGATCCAAGTGGCCCGATAGTGGTTGGCAAAACTGATCTTGGATTGGTTCTGATACCATCTTAGAATTTGGGTTGAGCCTAACTTAACCCTACAAAACTGACTTGTAGAGTGATGGATGCCTCCCAGTTATAAACTCTCTTTCTGGTCATATCACATCCATTGTAGGACTCTTAACACCCATCCCTCACGCCCAAAATTGGACAACTGGAGTGACCTGGTAGCGAGTGGCCCAACGGATCCTTGATTTGCTCTGATACCATATTAGAATTTGGGTTAGGCCTAACTCAACCCGATGTTAAATCACCGTTCTAATCTGATGCTCTAATCGATGCTCCAATCGATCTAATACTTTAGAAATTGCAGTCCTTCGATATCTTAGAATTTCAAAACAAAGTAGCCCAAACAGGATTGTAACCAATAGGCGACTAACATACATAGATTGATCGCAAATAGGATGGTGTGGAACGAATTCACAAACCTGATCTCACCCTCTCAGATTCGCCTCAACCTGATCCATGTGACAGCCCAACTGGATCCCGCGAACCCGTGAATTTCTTAGCGAAAACATGGTTGAATAGAGCAGGTACACAGACACCATTTGAGTGGCGTCGACAGTGAGATCGCAAAGAGGAAAGTGCAGTTCAATTATTGAAAGCCGATGGATCTGTAATGTAAGGTGAATAGTACTTTAAGTTCAAATTACAAAAATAACCCCTGTGTTTGCAACAATTACCCATACATGCCAACCACAATCATTCCACAAATCAAACTCTGTTACTTCTAATTTTTGTGACCCACATTATTTTCTATTTTAATAGTACTAATATTTTTTAGTTGTGGTTTTTTAAAATAAGGTTAAATTATTTGTGGTATTTAAAATTAATACTAAATACCATAAAATTATAGATATCATTAACCCATTAATTTAATAATTATAGATATCATTAACCCATTAATTTTTATTTGCGTTTTTCAATTTTTTTAATCCCACTTGAGTTTTATTTAAGCCTATCATTAAACATATGAAGATGTGAGTTAAGCTTCGAGGTAAAAGAAGGAGGCATATCAGGCTCATAATTATAAAATGCAGCTGAATATTGTTGGAGACTTAGAATATAGGACAACGTTTTAGAGATACAGGTTTTCAAAAAATAAATGCCAGTAAATGTTTTTCTAAAAAAGTGACCACACATCTAAGTTAAAAATTCTTGTTATACCTACCGCGAAATTACGTTGCACAATCCCAAAATTCCTATTGATTTGAATTTTTTACAACTTATCATCTATTTTTAATCTTATTCGGATGAATGCATCATTAGAGTTATTGTACACTAATATTTTAATACAGTTGAAAGGACTAACCCGCAAAGCGCAACTGCCTATACTACATCTTATACTGTTGTCGAAAATATTACCGTAACATCATTATATATTAGTAAAAAAAAATGTTTGCCCGTGCTGGCACAGACGCTGCAAACTAGTACTATAAATACCTGAAACGTTTACAAGAGGGGTCACCACTTACCTTTTCAATATTTTTTACAGCCCTTTTTTGTTGTTACATCACTTATGTAGATTTTTTGATTGTTACATCACTAATACCCAAGCTTGAAGAAAGGCATTGTAGTTGCTGGAATTGCAAGTTTTTTTATGTAAATTTGTCTTCCTTTTTCCTTAAGCTTTTATTCATTAATGTTGATTCAGTCTTGAAATTTTAATAGGTGACAAGTTTAATTATCAAATTTTTATATTCTGTAAATAGGAGTAACTATCTCTTCTTGGATTGAAGTATATCTTGAAATATCAATTGTAATCTTCTTAATGTATGGTGCAACTGTAATTAAGATGTTTTACGCTATTTGCTAAAATTTAATAGAAATTTTGGGCATTTGCATCCATAGTAAATTATTTCATAGTAAATGTTGCTTTCTATTTGAGATGTTTTTCCTAATGGTATGTTTTGATCTTTTATGTAATTCCTTGATGCACATTCCAATAGACAATCATTTTTGAGAGAACGGAATGATCCTCATATTTATGAATAGACTCTTGGTGGAAAGTTATCCAAGAGGAAAATGACAAATAAGTTCATAAATTATCCCCACTTTGATAGAAACACCATTTTGATAAAAATAATATACATCTATAAATTATCCCTAATGGAGCCTCTAGAATGCTTCTTGATTTTTTGAATTTATAATTGGTAAATATCAAATTTCTTCTATTATACACTAAACTATTTACTATTGTAATACTTGAGTATTGTTTTAATACTAAATTAATCTCTAACTCACCTTTTTTTAGTTTCTTACCATAAAGTGCAAAGATTCTTTTATTTATTTATTTATTTATTTATTTATTATTATCATCTATATAAATCTCTAAAGGAAGCTTTTTTCCAAGCTCTAGGATGCTCCACATCATTTCAATTTATTTTCCAACTTAAATCTCAACATTATTTTTTACTTAATTAATATCCACTAAACCTTTATGACATTCAATTTTTAAATCAATATAAATCTAACTTTATCAATACTTCTTAAACATCACAATATATATATATATATATATATATATATATATATATATATATCAATTAACTTTTCTCAACCAAAAATATTCATATTATCTTTTTCTTGATTTTAATTTTTTTATAAACATTTAGCAAATGTTAAATTCATTTTATTAAAAACATTAAAAAGATGTTAACTAAATACTACATTTTCTATAAACTTCATTTCTTTTCCTACAAAAAAAATGAAATTCTATGTCTATATTGTGAACTTTAGTAAATTTATTCCTCTAATTATTTTCATAAGGAATTTTCTACACACAAACTTGACTATTGAATTGTGAGTTTTTCTTCCTTTGTTATTTTTATTTTAAAAAAATTTCTCCCTTATTGATTACTCTTAATTAATTACTTGATGTTTTGATTTTTTTGCCTTTTGGGGTCTCTAAATTATTATTTTCATTAGTACTAATTATTAGTGTTGGTTTTTAATAGAGATTAGTTACAATCCTTTCATTTTCCATCACTTAAATTCTTCTTTTCAAAATACTATATATACCTAAGAAGAGAGGTCACCCCTCATCTTTTCATTTTTACATCACTTTTTTTGAGTGTTACATCACTTATGTGACTGTTTTTTTATTTGGTTTTTACATCATCAATATTCTAGCTTGAAGAAATGTATTGTAGTAGATGGAGTTCCAAAAAGTTGTATAAATTTGTCTTTTATTCTTAAGCTTTTATTGATTGTTGATTAGGTATTGAGTTTGTTATAGGTTCCAAATTGCAGTTAAGGGAGGAAAAAAATGAAGTTTAAATGGATAGGAAAAATTGGAAAGGCAAATCAAAGGATTTGAGCTTCATGTTGTAGACAATTCTAATGTTGTCAAAAGTTATAGACATAGACATGCAGTTGAGGAACAATTTTTTAGTGAGTAATGCAGTTGAGGAACAATTTTTTAGTGAGTAATGCAGTTGTCAAAAGTTATAGACATAATAATTTGGATTATTTAGTCAGTAATGCAGGTGAGGAACAATTTTTTGCCAAGCTATTGACATGTATGGATTATTTTAAATTTTAATATTGTTCTTTAAAAAATTGTTTAGTTTTAATAGGTTCCATGAAATTGGATGAGGCTTTGTATCTAAAAGTTTTTTTATAATATGTTCTTTGAACATTCACAAATGCATGTTCGTTAATGTCCCTTCTAAACTAATGATATTAACATTTTATTTTATTTTATTTTAATTTTTTTTTTGTACAATTTAATATTAATAATAAATTTGTTAATTATTATTCATTATAAATTAATGAGATGAAGTTTTTACTTACATTTAATTTTTTTATTTTCAAAAAAATTTAAAGATAGATAAATATCAATGTACCATTTGAAACAACATACTTCTGTAGCAAATAAATTATATTATTACTAAAATAGATTAATATAAATTAGTTTAGTAAACACTTTTTATAATTATAATAGTTTAGATCAATTTAAAAGATTAGAATCATATGAATTTGTCTTTTAAAACATTTAGTGCAAATTAAAAAAAAAGTGATAAAGGAGGCTTGATCGTTGGTGACCTTTCCTCTCTCTATGTTTATTTTTTTTTAAAACGTATCTCTTATTGATTACTTATCAATATTTTTTTAGTCAAAACTCTTCAATATTTATGATTAGTAGTTATTATTTTAGTTGCCTTTTAGTGTCTCTAAATTAATATAATTAGTACAATATATTTTCTTTTTCTTGATTTAAAATCCACCCAACAAATCGTACTTTTTTTAATAATATATTGAAAATATTTTATAAAATCAAAATTAAAAATAGATGAAACTAAAATTATACAAATATTAATTATTATAAGAACAAATATTAATTATTATAAGAAAAAAACACTATCGTAAAAATAAATGAATTGTCTCATTTTTTCCCCTATGGCGTCCAATATCATGTTTTACCATTGTGTTTTTTCATGTTACCATGAACTAATCTATACATATGATTGCTTTAATGAAAAAAAATCTACACATATGAATGTATAGAAAAACAATTTATTTGTCGTAAAAAAAAAGTCAACTAACTCACCATCTCTATTGTCATATTAAAATGTGTCTATTGGTATTACTTTTGTTGACCTAATGTTTATCATCAATTTAACCTTTTTTGTGCATTCATCAAATTGATCTATAAAATTCTTATGGGTCATGATTAGTTGTTTAATATTAATCATTCACACAATTAAAAATTCCATACAAATAGTAACCGATGTCATCCAAAAGGTTTATATTCCACCATCTACTACTTACATAACTTAATAATTCTTTAATAAAACAATAAAGCTTTTATGAACGGTCTTTTCTATTTAAACCATATAGTTAACCATTTCCATTCAAATGCATCCTCACAAGAGGTTAGGTGTCAATTGAACATAAGTTCCTATATAAACACTTTAAATATTTTCACCATTAGAAATAAAATAGTGTTTTCTTTCTAAACAATCCATCATCCACAAAAACTGCATGCAAAATAGAAAGGATAATTTTGACCATAGGACACTCTCAACATCCATGAAAAAGCGGAATTGACTCATTCAAGTATGCTGCTACTCATTGACGAGAATGTATGAATTCTATAATTTTTCTTTCTTACAATATACTTTATTGCAAACTTTAATTCAAACTTTTTCAAAACCTTTTAGACCAGCCACATACATACTTCCTTTGGGAGAAATAATGGCATAGATTCATGAATATATTACAAGAATGTAAAATATTTAGTATTACCAAATTTATTGTATTATGCTATTCAATTTTCTTATTGACCAACTAACAATTTCATGATAGAATATCATAAATTTCATAATTAGAAATAAGACAATATAAAGGATTTAGATTTCATATTGAGAATTAAGACAATAAAAAGGACTTAATTAGATCAACTATCAAAGTTTTACTAATAAATTTCCAACACGAAACTTTTCCTAGGGTCAGAATAAGGTGAATGTGATTTGTAATGCATAATATTCAACTTTATATTTCATTTATCGATTAAATATTTGTTTCAAATAATTGCAACTTCGAATCTAATGAAGATGAGTCAACTTATACGGAACAAAAAGTGGTCGAAAGAGAAGTTCAAAAAATTGTATGATTGAAAAAATTAGATTTAGTTTTTAGAACTTTAGATGTTTCAATTATCGCAACAAATATCATTATGGTTGATTAAATAATTGTTCGATTTTTTATTATTTAAAATGTTGGGTTTTAATAGGTTTAAAATACCATGAATTTACTATTAAAATATTTGTTAATTATTATTTTTATAACTTAGATATGTTTATAGAATAAAAAAACTGTAACAATCTCTATATTAAAAACCAACTAAAATAATTAGTTCTAACCATACTAATTTAGAGCCACCAAAAGGCAATTAAAATTAAGACTCACCCGATAGATTAATAGTAATCAATAATGGAGTAATTTAAAAATAAAATAAAAAAACTCAAAGTTGGAAGAGGTAGTAAAATATGAGTATAAGATGTAGAGTTTTAAACAGTTGTAACAACAAACAATTATTTAAAGAAGACAACTTTGGATTTGAGTGGACTTTCGTAAGAAAAAAAGTGACTTTCTGAAGAAAAAAATAAAATGTGCAAAAATAAAGGATTTCATGTTTATATATATATATATATATATATATATATATATATATATATATATATATATATATATATAGCATTAGCAAATGATATATTTTTATATATAAATTTCATAATATTTAATAAAAAAATATTATAGCAACACGTGCATCGCACGGGGTTTTCCCCTAGTTTATATCTTAAAAGAAACTTTTGTGGAGCCTCTAAGATGATCCACATTATTTTTAGTAATATTAATGTATATTTTTAAATTTAATTTGGAGACTTTAAATTAAATAAAATAATTATTACTTAATAAATTAATTGATTAAATATTTTTATATTAAGTAAATGTAAAAATATTAATACATATATATATATATTAGTATTATTTTATATATTTATTTATATCTCTAAAGGAAGCTTTTTTTGAGCCTCTACGATGCTCCACATCATTTTTAGTTACATTAATGTATATTTTAAAATTCAAATAGGAGACTTTAATTTTTTCTATTATATTATTATCTTAGTGGAATATTAATAATTATTTTTATATTAATTAAATACTTCTCTTAGTGGAATATTAATTATTTTTAATTTTATTTGAAAAAACTTTCTCCTTTATTGATTGATCTTAATTTATTAATTGATGTTTTGATTTTGATTGCCTTTTGGTGTCTCTAAATTATTTTCTTTATTAGTATTAATTATTATACTTGATTTTTAATAGAGCTTAGTTAGAATCTTTTCATTTACCTTCACTTTAAGTCTCCTTTCAGGAATATTATAAATACCTAAAAAGAGAGGTCACAACTTATATCTTTTCATTTTTACAACACCTTTATTTGGTTATTATGCTTATGCAATTTTTTTGTTTTGTTTTCACATCACTAATATTCAGCCTTGAAGAAAGTCATGGTAGTATAGATAAATATAGATATTACAATTAGGAGCATTTTTTAGGCTCTATTTCAAGCAGTTTTTTAATTAAAAAAAGTCTTTTAATTGAAGTATTTTAAACAATACTATAATAAATTATAAACAAAACCTTTTAAATAAATCTGTGCAACGCACAAGTTTAACCCTAGTAAAATATGATAATCCGATATGAAAAAGAAGTAATAGATTTTAAAAAATGAATAAGAAAAGGTGTCAACCTTAACCTTTTCCGATCAGGGAATTAGAGACACTAAAAATCGTCACTAATTCACATTATTCTAGTTATGAATGATGAATTTCTTTAAGGGCTTGTTTGAGACTTTGAAGGGTAAGGGAGAGAAGGGATTAAAAAAAGAGGATGAAAGACAAATAGAATGAAGAATGCACCATCAATATCAATGAGGAGTTTATTTTTCTTCATAAAACCAAATCCTCCCAATTTGGATGAACTCGAAAAGTGTATTGGAAGGATTTGGGAGATTTAGCAACATTTGTCAACTTATTTACATCCTTTTATAATAGTATTAAATTTAAAAATATATTAATTATTAGCATCTTTTTATCATTTTCTACAAAATTATTCTCTCAATTAAAGTGAAATATTTTTATAACTTTCTATTTTCCACTCTCCGAAAGCACTCCCCTCCCCTTCAAACTCCCAATAAGACCCTTAGATTGGCAAACAAAACATATAAAAATATGATATGCTACCTATTGGGAGGGAAGAACCATACACCCGGTAAAGTCAAGTACACATGCATGTGGATAGGTTTTCGACGTTGATTAATCACCGGCAAAGTTGTGAATACCGTGTACCATTAACACCGTAAGAAAAAAATCTGATACATTAACCCAAAGAATTGTTAAAACTAGCCCTTAGCCTCGTATGATACACAAGTTAGTATTAATTTCATTTTTACGTACAGTCGAGTTAGTATTAGTTATATATGTATATATTGACGCATTAGAAAATTAAAATAAAATCATACGACATTAAGGAAAGATATTTGTACATAGAAAGATAAATTCAAAATTTAATGGATTAACAATCGAAATAGACAATAGCGTCATTAGAAATTTAAATTTAATCATCTCCATCCTCATCAAGTTCTGGTGCTCCATTAACTACTGCTTGATCAACATTATTCAAAATATCCTCAACAACAAGCGTTGTTTCTTTTGTATATAGAGTGGAATGACAACCATTCACTCTAAATCTTAAACCCTAAACTCTAAACCCACCTAGTTCTAGAAGTAAGCAGGAGTCAACTTGATGGTGTCTTAGAAATTCTAAGAAGAGGGAATATCATTGAGTATGTTAAGGTGTATTTGTCGAAACACACTACTTAGCATTGTAGTTTATGCATTTTGTCACAAAATTATTACTTTTTGAATAACAAACTTTAGATATTTGAATCGTTAAAAAAAATTGAATCATAAAGTACACCAAGACACACTGCTTAGCATCTCGCTTTACGTATTTTGTCATTAAATTAATTTTTTCCCACCTAACTGGTTATTGAGGAACGAACTTCACGCACATATTTAAACATTTTGTTTCTACCATAAAATACTCCTCAAAATATAGAAAAGAAAGAAAATCAAAATAAATAAATAAATTCTATAGGAAATCTATCCGCTCAACTTAGTCGCCTATATCTTGGAGCTAATCGGATATCAGGAAAAATTCCTGCGGAATTAGGGAATCTAACTGGCTTAATTCTATTGAGCCTAGGAAAAAACCATTTTGAAGGAATTATTCCAGCTACTTTTAAGAATTTTCAGATGATGCAGGGGTTACAATTGAGTGACAACAACCTATCAGGGGAGATACCTCCCTTTATAGGAAATATCACTCAATTGTTTTTCTTGCAGTTAGGGGGAAATAACTTCCAAGGAAATATTCCTTCAAGTATAGAAAACTGCCAAAACTTACAAAGCATAAACCTTTCACAAAACAATCTTAGCGGAATAATAATACCAGTAGAGATTCTTAGTCTTTCCTCTTTATCAAATTTACTAGCCTTATCCCAAAACTCATTGAGTGGTGTCTTATCTATAGAAGTGGGTAAGCTAACAAATATAAATTAGTTAGATGTCTCGGAGAATCATTTATTTGGTGATATTCTCGAAACCCTTGGTGAATGTCAAACCTTAGAAAACCTTTATCTATAGGGGAACTCCTTCCAAGGAATAATACCGTCCCGTTTGGCTTCACTCAAAGGTCTTCAACAATTAGACTTGTCTTGAAATCAATTGTTCGAACAGATTCCAAAAGCTCTACAGAATATTTCTTTTTTGGAGTATTTTAATGTTTCTTTTAACATGTTGGAGGGGGAGGTACCGACTACAGGTGTGTTCTGAAATGCAAAGATAGCAGTGACTGGAAACACTAAGCTTTGTGGAGGAATTTCACAACTGCATTTACCACCATGCCCCATGGACGGTATGAAATCTGCAAAACACCATAGTTTTAGGCTAAAAGTTGTGATAGTTAGCCTAGTTTCTTTTCTTACCGTACTGCAATTATTTTAAGTATCTACTGCATAAGAAAGAGAAAAAGGAAATTGTCTTCACATTCACCAACAATTGACCAGTTTAGCTAAGGTTTCATACCAAGACCTTCATCGAGGAACCGATGGGTTCTCAACAGGAAACTTAATTGGATCTGGAAGTTATGGTTCTGTGTACAAAGGAATTCTTGTGTTAGAAGATAAAGTTATTGCTGCAAAGGTCATGAACCTTCAAAAGAAGGGTGCTCACAAGAGTTTCATTACTGAGTGTAATGCACTCAAAAACATAAGACATCGAAATCTGGTTAAGATTTTAACTTGTTGTTCCACTACTGATTACAAAGGTCAGGAATTTAAAGCTCTTGTTTTTGAGTACATGGAAAATGGAAGCTTAGAACAATGGTTGCATCCACTGACAGAAAATGTAGAGCATCCTAAAACACTGGATCTTGAACAGAGAATAAATATCATCATCGATGTTTCTTCTGCATTACATTATTTGCATAATGAATGTGAGCAATTGGTCATTCATTGTGATCTAAAGCCTAGCAATGTCCTTCTTGATGATGACATGGTTGCTCAAGTAAGTGATTTTGGCATAGCCAGACTTGTCTCAGCCATTGAAGGTACCACTCACAAGGAAACAAGTAGTACAATCGGAATAAAAGGGACTGTTGGCTATGCTCCTCCAGGTGTGTTCTAAACTCTAGAATGGTTATTACTTCATAGAATTTCCATCTTTTAGTGTAGACTCAATATTTTATTTGGTAATAAGTATTGACAGCTTTTATTATTGCTTTTAGAGTATGGGATGGGTTCAGAAATGTCCACATCTGGCGACATGTATAGCTTCGGGATACTCGTGTTGGAAATGCTTACAGGAAAGAGACCTACTGATGAAGTGTTTAAAGAAGGTCAAAATGTGCATAACTTTGTTGCAACTTCAGTTCATTATAATCTGGCACAGACGTTGGACCCACGTCTTGTACCAACAGATATAGAAGCAACAATAGAAGATGGAAATAGTGGGAATCTTATTCCAAATTTTGAGAAGTGCTTGCTTTCGCTTTTTAGAATTGGACTTGCTTGTTCAATGGAATCCCCAAAAGAAAGGATGAATATAGTGGCCGTCACTAGAGAGCTAAACCTAATCAAAAATTCCTTTCCTTCTAGCGACATCATTTGAGATTTTTAAAATGCTTAATTGCTTATGCCAGCTTTGGCTTTTAAAGTGTTATGATCTTTTGTATGCTTAATTGCTTATGACACTAGTTCACCTTCATATATTTTTATTGAGCATAGAATATTCAAGTTTGAGATTTTCTCATACTCATGTGCCAACACAAACCGCTACTATCTTCAAGTATCTTTGTACATATGTTGAAACTTGTTAAATATATAACTTCAAGTCAACCTGTGAGTTTGCTTCTTTTCTTACTGAGCTTGTAAGTAACATGTAATAACAACAATAACATTTACAAAGCTAATATAAAAAAAACACTATGGAGAATTTGGAGAAGACACACTTGTACAAGCCTCTCTACTAATGCACTGGAAATGAATTAGAGTTTTTTTTTAGACGAACCAGCAAATTGCCCGAAATTATTATAAAAAGAAAAAAGAAAGACAGAGAAGTCAAGTTCCTTCCACTGCCTTTTCTAATTCAATATGGAGCATGGAATCTTGATATTGCGTCTGGCAGGGGAAGTCAAGGAGAGAATAGATTCAACTTGATTCTTCATAACAATGTTATGCTTGGAAGCCATATGTTCGCAAATGTTGGAAGCTGTGTTATGCCCCTGTTAGAGTATAAAAAATTTATTCCAAGTCTTGAGGTCTTTTTTATTACAGTTCTAAGCATTTTGCATTAGCATACAATTACACAATGGTTTGAGTTCTCGTTTAGAGATATATTGAATGTAAATGTAAACAATGTTACATTATGTCCTGCTTGGGGTTATGCTTTGTCCAATTTACTCTCTCAATTGCAAGTTGTTAGGAAGATTGGCTACTTACTTGAGTTTGAATGTTCAAATGGTATGCTATATTTGTTGGAACCATTTCTGGGGTTTGAATCAGATATCATGATAAGCCAATTGCTGAAAGTAGTGGCAGAGGTAGAGTTCCAGGACTTACAAAACTATAAGGATGTGACAGTTTTTATGGTGGGATTGCTGGCCAGAATGTTAAATTTTTCAACCAGAATTCTAACAAGCCAACAATGGGACCCTGGAGGAGATTTCGATTCATCAACACTTATCCGCTCCTCCCAAATCAAGCTGTGGGACCTTGGTGAATTTTTTTTTTACTACAATGGCTAGCTCCCGTCAATTCATACAGTGGGATCCAGGAAAATATGTAATTATATCCATTTTTCTTCAACCTTGAGGACAAGGTTGCTGTAAAGGGGAATGGAATGTAATTAATCAACCCAAGAGAGAAAAGCTCAAATACCTAAGAGACTAGGTGACCTGATAAAAAGCAACTAGTAGATTCTAGAAGCGTATGAGTCACCACTTTATCCCTTATGAGTCATCTTTTTATATTCCTTTATTTTGTCTTTTTGTTAGTCAATCTAGAATGTTCCTTAGTTAGGTGAGTCACCCTTTTCTAGCACCTATATATGTACTCTCAATCATTTGAATGAGATCATCAAATCAATGAAAAAGAATGTTTAGTGTAGTTTTTATTTTGTTAAAGGAGACGCTCTCCCCTCGAAAGGAGCTTTAATTGTAACACCCTAGTATTTCTAAACAATAGAAATACCAAAACATACAAATTAGCTTACATCAGAGTATAAATTTCCTTGCTTAGATTTACAATCCTTACAAGAATAGCGGAAAACCAATAAATAACTTAAACAAATTTTAAGTCATAACTGATACAAAAATAACAAGGAAAACCTAAAGACAGGAGGAAGACTAAATCTTCAATCTTCTATTCAAGCATGCCACCTACTCGTGCCATACAGACCTTCTTCTTTCCCTGTTAAGCTGAAAATAACAACATATGATAGGGTGAGATAACATATCTCAGTGAGTCTTACCGCGACCCCTCACCCATCACTCGGTCTATTTATAAAACATTTGTTTACTTCGTGATTTAATTAGTAAACCACGCACAATACCGACTGCACACACAGTGCTAAATACAAACTGCACACACAGTGCTGATCGTCAAATGCACACACAGTGCATTCATAACGTCCAACAATTGCACAATAGCAGTGAACCCTATCATCGAGCAAACTCGCTATGTACAATAATTCATCCGAGCATAACACCGATCGCACATCTCTAATAATCCCGTGAACCCTATCATGAAGGCCTAGGTTTAGGGGCTCATGACTTCCCGCCTAGTATCTTTGCGAGCTCGGGTGCCACACCGCCTCGAATCCTAATTCCGATATTGATCATATACCGAAATATCCTCTAATCACAGTACACCCGCATTGGGCCGTCTCATATACACGATATAATATATATATACCGGATTATGTCTCACACCATAATATGTTGCAATAACATATTATCCACATAAATTCTTAAAAAATCCGTTTAGTCAACATTTAAGTTGTAAGCCATTTGGTTCCCACACGTACTCTATATTTTACGGTTTTTCGAAATACTCATAACATTAATCGTTATTTCAAAACCACTTTGAATTTGTACAAAAAATTTCCAACGAAAATTCGGCAGAGTTTCCTATGTAATACGGACATCCCGAAATAGTATATTTACCTGTCCAGACATCAATTTTGTTCCAAAATCGTTAATTTCCACATATATACAAAATTTACGGTTTCCCAAAAGATTTGTAAATTCAATTAAATCAACCAAACAACTTTAAAACACATCCAGGCAAACAATAACAATCCAAAAATCAAAGCATTATGGTTTCGTTTTGAATTTTCAAACACGCGTCATTTTCGGAAAATAGCGTTTTTGACTCTAAAATTCTCGAAACTCCGAATTTTGAAAAATCGTTCAACCATAACTCAAAAACGATATTTAAATTCCCTAAGCGAGTAAAACTCACCTCCTCGTGATGAAAATCACGAACCACCGAGACGTTCCGAAGCTCCCGATTCCAAAACTTCACGAACTCGCTCCGAACCCGCTCCAAAACCGGAACCGAACACTCCACGTCAGTTGTTGAGCTTCCAATCATCCATACCAAGCTTCAATTTCGCTTAAATCTCGGTTTCTCCAAATTGGAGCTTAAAACTCATTAATGGCAAAACGAAACGGAAAGAAATTAGGGTGTGAAAGTGGTATCATTAGATAGATCTCGAAAAATGGAGAAGAATGGTGCGAGAATCACTTACTATCGTTAAGAATCCGTGGAGATCTCGCCATTCTTCCTTCTCTTCCTCCACGCCCTTTCTCCCTCTCTCTCGGGCTGTTTCTCTTCTTTCTTTCTTTTTTTTTTTTTTTTTTTTCTTTCCTTCCCTTTTTAATCCGTTCCTTCTCTCTCTCTTTTTTATTCTTTTTAACTTTACTTTTCTTTCTTTATTCACACAAGTGTGGAATGAGAGGGTATTTGGATATTTTTTGATGTCTCAGAGATCATTTTGGGCGAGTGGCATAAATACTAAAATACCCTTAGAGTACTAATTTCCACTCGGTTGTGTATTTAAATTATTTTCTCTAGCAATTTTAAATTGCTTTCGTAACAACCTCATATCCGTGACTTGATTTATTACCTATTCGAGTAATAAATCACTCGTTAATTTCTTAATTCGAAATTAACGAAATTGGGGATGTTACAATCACCCCAACTTGAAAAATTTTGTCCTCAAAATTTGACAAACATACTTCAAGAGAACATATACGAATATCTAATCCGCATATCGTTCTTCAATTCCCACATAACATCATCGGTTTAAAAACGATTACAAACAACTTAAATAATCGTAATTGTTCTCGTCCAAGTGTCTACTCTCCATGATCTAAGATATTACTTGGATATGGCTTAAATGACGAATTAATCAAAGATCCATTCATTCTAACTCAACGGTTGACGAAATTCTTACAATACAGATCATCAAGGATTCAACACTACTGGTTTATTCCTTTTTGCCGACTCAGAGCTATTTCCAATTCTCAAGGCATACACAATAGATCCCTATTTAAAATCATGAGTCGGAGAATCCTTCTCATGAGGCTTCTCTTACGTGAAAGCATAAGCTATCTCTTGTTGATTCAGCATCAAAACACCGCCTAAACTCTTCCCAAGCGCCACCGAGCATTTGAAATCCTGTGGACAGATTCAGAAAGATAAAGATTGAAACCGAAATCAACCTGCCTTTTCTACTCTAGAAACATTCTTCACCATCGAAATTTCATTCAAACGACTGACCTTTACAAGTTAACTGTATGAGTGAAATAACTACTGTGAGAATCTTCCGATAAACCTACTATACAAATCAATTAGTTCCAAATAACTCCTTACCTCTATGACCGATAACGGTAACTCCCAATTCATCACAGCTTCAACCCTTCTAGAATCCATTGCCACGCCAGACCGGAATACCACACGTTTCCGAATTTCACTACCGCCATCTTGAAATCACACTTCGATGGCTTAGCCCATTACCTCTTTACTCGAGTACATTCCAACAATGCGAAATGTACACCATGATCCACATGGGTTTTAAATATATACCAAGATGTTATCCGTAAAAATTTCAACAACTAGTCTAAGTACAGGTGAAAAACTTGGTTCATGTAATCCATGTATACCGTAGGAGCATTAGTTAGACCGAAGAGCATCACTACTCACTCGCAATGTCCATATCTAGTATGGAAAGTCATCCTCGGGGTAACTAAAGCCCTAACCTTTAAATAAAAACCCGACCTTAGACCACACTTTGAAATCACTGCTTCACCTTGAAGCTAAAACAACCTAAGCATAGATTCTTGGCATAGATACTTATTCTTAACCATAACTTTATCCAACCTGAGGTAATTTATACCCAATCTCCTGGCTCCCATCTTTTCTTTCCAACAAGTAACACGGGAGCACCCTACTACATGGGAAAACTAAGTAATATCACGTTCGATTTCATGGGAATACTGTGTACTATTAGAACTTGGGTTAAACTCATGTCACTACTGAGTTCATGACTATCTCACCGATGGGTAACGGTTTTGTAAAAATTTTCTTGAAAACATTTGGATATGAAATAATTTTCCCACTTACCCATAGGAGTTTGTTTCTTTGCTAACCCGACATACTAATAAGACATATCTTCACCTCGTGACTCATTCTTGAAACTCAATTCCGAGATCCGGATGATCTCACACAAATGTATGGCCTTTCAAAACCTATAAGTCGATGACTATTCCAACCAATCATTCCTCTTGAACTGAAATCTACTATTCATTCACTTAGAATCCATCAACAATAGTGTTACAAAGATGTATCCATCCCAAATATCAAAATGTTCTTTAGATTAGGGACTATTAATAATATTATACCAATGTTACTAGCTCAGTAATCCGTAATGGTAGTAACTAATAATGATCAGAGTTGCTAATGTAACTTGTGAACCAAAAATTTCATGCATTACAAATGGATTACGGATCAAGTCCTTTGACTTTATTTCATTGAATATAGACGCAGTGATTGCCGAACTAGCTACTTTCCAATCAAAACAACATTTCTTGACTGGCCTGTTTGGAATAGCATAGCCATAAGTCACATTATCTCTAGCTAAAGCTTCGTTAGAATATCACAAATATTCCTCGTACTCTTCTTCAAATTTGGAGCACCATACGCTTTCACATTATAACTATTATATACTCCTAGCCTCATCATCATGGTCCTTATGATCATTAGCTAAGATATGGATCATATGTCAAACGACTTTTCTAAAGCCAACCATTCTCTTGAATGGAGTCTAAAACTCAATTACTCGAAGCCTACGAGAATCTAACAACATAGATTCCTTGCTTGAAGCATAACCGCTTTCCTAGCTAAGTAGGACTTACTAGAAGATTTTGAACTTCATTCAATCACACCGCCTTGTGGACTACTCTAAGCGAAACGTTTATGTTTGGATTCATCACTTGAGTCAAACTAGTTATTATGATCATCAAAGAAATAGTCAAAATAGAAGGATTCTTCCACGGAATCAAACGGGCACAAGATAATGCTTCCAACGTTGATTCCGAGAACAATTCTCACCACTTTAGTCATTCCTTTGGTCCCATAACTCTCGACTCCCACAACCGCTCAAACATAACCATAACCTCTTTAACGTATCCATTTGGTATGGAACATGTCTTGCTTAACAATAAGTAAGGTGTCTCACGCTCACTTGATTCCGTCTTACTATAGAACAACATCACTTTAAGAGATTGAAAATTCCACCCTTGGATATACTGGTGGCATACCTCATAATCGTTCGCTTTTGGAAACTCTACCGACTGTTGAAAAGCTAAAGCTACTAACAACCTTTTCCGGGGAATAGGTCCATTGGAAAATCTATAATGAGTATCATCCTAAAACAGTGTTTAGGAATCTCATCTTAACGACTGGAAGTTCTCTTTCCACTTCCCAAGCCTTTAATGGGTTTATGTCCTACAACCGCTTCAAAATTTAACAAATTGGGTAAAGTAGAAGTACATTTCAGAATACCATTGAACAATTAGTTCAAATCCTACTCGGATGTGCAGACATTTCCGTTAGCCTTCCAACGCATCATGGAATATAAAAAAAAATCTGAATTCCGTATTAATAATTATGAATAAAACAAGTCAGAGAACTATCAAAATTTTCTCACATACCGAGACTGGCTTGTTCATACTATATATCAATAAGCTTGAATATATTTTCCCTCACATGTGACATCTCATTTTCATTACTGCCGTCATTTCTCAAAATCAAGTAACGGTCCATTGCATAACTTGATTGGAAACGGGTTTTCAGGAATAGATTGAAAAGATGATCCTCAAGTTCCTCATCTAAAAGTTTAACAATATAATCCAATATAGGTGCAGGTCTTTCAATAAATAATCACTCTTTCCGAAATATTGCCATAGCGGGAAAATGTTTGAATCTCAAAGACATGTCACCATCAAAGTCACCTCTTGATCTCCTCTTGATGGAGACTTGGTTCAAACCGTGATCGAACTAATTCTATCAAGATTGGGTTCTCAGAGCCAATACTGAGATTGCACTACAGCTTAATATATCGTCTTCCTAGCATTTCATAAGGCGGCTTTGAGGAAAAGAACATGGTCAAGACTCACAGCTATCCGGAGAATGTCTCTAACTGCGATCTAAGTTGGGGTTTATTCTAACCATAAGGTAAATTTAACTATGGAACAATATTTTCCATAATCGCTAGATCGACTAATCGGTGATCGGGATCTCGGGGTGCTCATTAATCTTAACGAGATCTTACGATCTCACATTGTTACTGACCTAAAGGCTTTTCTTAATTGTAGTTCCCTGCAGGACCTACGATAACTTCCACTGCAATTCCACAATTGCACCTGGTTCACTGATTGAACATTCGTCCACAGCTTTCTTCAGAACACCAACTGTAGCCCTTTGCTTTCGCTGCGTGCTCTGATCAACTGAGAAGGCCAGGATTCCTAAGGTTTAGGGTTTGGACATTTTCGGGGCTGAGGCAACTAACGGTCATAATTCTCAGTAACTCACATGAAACATTGAGTGGATCCTGACTCAATACTTCACATAATATACTGAAAGGTTCTGACATTTAATTGTCTAAGTCCCTAGCTGACACTATCTAACCTTTTGACCATAAGGTCTCTACGTCCGACGAGGTCGAACCGCTCTGATACCAAAATGTAACACCCTAGTATTTCTAAACAATAGAAATACCAAAACATACAAATTAGCTTACATCAGAGTATAAATTTCCTTGCTTAGATTTACAATCCTTACAAGAATAGCGGAAAACCAATAAATAACTTAAACAAATTTTAAGTCATAACTGATACAAAAATAACAAGGAAAACCTAAAGACAGGAGGAAGACTAAATCTTCAATCTTCTATTCGAGCATGCCACCTACTCGTGCCATACAGGACCTTCTTCTTTCCTGTTAAAATTTGAAAATAACAACATATGATAGGGTGAGATAACATATCTCGATGAGTCTTACCACGACCCTCACCCATCACTCGATCTATTTATAAAACATTTGTTTACTTCGTGATTTAATTAGTAAACCACGCACGCGATTGCACACCGATCGCACACACAAATACAAATCGCACACACACGTCTTTGATCGTCAAATGCACACACAAAGCATTCATAACGTCCAACAATTGCACAATAGCGGTGAACCCTATCATCGAGCAAACTCGCTATGTACAATAATTCATCCGAGCATAACACCGATCGCACATCTCGCTAATCCTTGAACCCTATCGTGAAGGCCTAGGTTTGGGGCTCATGACTTCCCGCTTTAGTATCTCATGAGCTCGGGTCGCCACCCGCCTCGAATCCTAATTCCGATATTGATCATATACCGAAATATCCTCTAATCACAAAGACACCCGCATTGGGCCGCCTCATATACACGATATAATATATATATACGGATTATGTCTCACACCATAATATGTTGCAATAACATATTATTATCCACATAAATTCTTAAAAATCCGTTTAGTCAACATTTAAGTTGTAAGCCATTTGGTTCCCACACGTATTTATATTTCACGGTTTTTGAAATACTCATAACATTAATCGTTATTTCAAAACCACTTTGAATTTGTACAAAAATTTCCAACGAAAATTCGGCGTTTTCCTATGTAATACTGGACATCCCGAAATAGTATATTTACTGTCTGACATCAATTTTGTTCCAAAATCGTTAATTTCCACATATATACAAAATTTACGGTTTCCCAAAAGATTTGTAAATTCAATTAAATCAACCAAACAACTTTAAAACACATCCGAGCAAAACAATAACAATCCAAAATCAAAGCATTATGGTTTCGTTTTGAATTTTCAAACACGCGTCATTTTCTTTAAATAGCGTTTTTGACTCTAAAATTCTCGAAACTCCGAATTTTGAAAAATCGTTCAACCATAACTCAAAAACGATATTTAAATTCCTAAGCGAGTAAAACTCACCTCCTGTGATGAAAATCACGAACCACCGAGACGTTCCAAGCTCCCGATTCCAAAACTTCACGAACTCGCTCGAACCGCTCCAAAACCGGAACCGAACACTCCACGTCGGTTGTTGAGCTTCCAATCATCCATACTAAGCTTCAATTTCGCTTAAATCTCCGGGCTCTCCAAATTGGAGCTTAAAACTCATTAATGGCAAAACGAAACGGAAAGAAATTAGGGTGTGAAAGTGGTATCATTAGATAGATCTCGAAAAATGGAGAAGAATGGTACGAGAATCACTTACTATCGTTAAGAATCTGTGGAGATCTCGCCATTCTTCCTTCTCTTCCTCCACGCCTTTCTCCTCTCTCTCTCGGGCTGTTTCTCTTCTTTCTTTCTTTTTTTTTTTTTTTTTTGTTCTTTCCTTCCCTTTTTAATCTGTTCCTTCTCTCTCTCTTTTTTATTCTTTTTAACTTTACTTTTCTTTCTTTATTCACACAAGTGTGGAATGAGAGGGTATTTGGATATTTTTTGATGTCTCAGAGATCATTTTGGGCGAGTGGCATAAATACTAAAATACCCTTAGAGTACTAATTTCCACTCGGTTGTGTATTTAAATTATTTTCTCTAGCAATTTTAAATTGCTTTCGTAACAACCTCATATCCGTGACTTGATTTATTACCTATTCGAGTAATAAATCACTCGTTAATTTCTTAATTCGAAATTAACGAAATTGGGGATGTTACAATCACTGACTTGAAAAATTTTGTCCTCAAAATTTGACAAACATACTTCAAGAGAACATATACGAATATCTAATCCGCATATCGTTCTTCAATTCCCATAACATAACATCATCGGTTAAAAACGATTACAAACAACTTAAATAATCGTAATTGTTCTCGTCCAAGTGTCTACTCTCCATGATCTAAGATATTACTTGGATATGGCTTAAATGACGAATTAATCAAAGATCCATTCATTCTAACTCAACGGTTGACGAAATTCTTACAATACAGATCATCGATTCAACACTCTTTGGTTTATTCCTTTTTGCCGACTCGAGCTATTTCCAATTCTCAAGGCATACACAATAGATCCCTATTTAAAATCATGAGTCGGAGAATCCTTCTCATGAGGCTTCTCTTACGTGAAAGCATAAGCTATCTCTTGTTGATTCAAAGATCAAAACACCGCCTAAACTCTTCCCAAGGCGTCACCGAGCATTTGAAATCCCAGGACAGATTCGAAAGATAAAGATTGAAACCGAAATCAACTCGCTTTTTTTCTACTCTAGAAACATTCTTCACCATCGAAATTTCATTCAAACGATCGACCTTTACAAGTTAATCGTATGAGTGAAATAACTCATCGTGAGAATCTTCCGATAAACCTACTATACAAATCAATTAGTTCCAAATAACTCCTTACCTCTATGACCGAGATAACGGTAACTCCCAATTCATCACGCTTCAACCCTTCTAGAATCCATTGCCACGCCTGCACCGGAATACCACACGTTCCGAATTTCACTACCGCCATCTTGAAATCACACTTCGATGGCTTAGCCCATTACCTCTTTTACTCGAGTACATTCCGAACAATGCAGAAATGTACACCATGATCCACATGGGTTTTAAATATATACCAAGATGTTATCCGTAAAAATTTCAACAACTAGTCTAAGTACAGTGAAAAACTTGGTTCATGTAATCCATGTATACCGTAGGAGCATTAGTTAGACCAAGAGCATCACTACTCACTCGCAATGTCCATATCTAGTATGGAAAGTCATTCCTCGGGGTAACTAAAGCCCTAACCTTTAAATAAAAACCCGACCTTAGACCACACTTTGAAATCACCGCTTCACCTTGAAGCTAAACAACCTAAGCATAGATTCTTGGCATAGATACTTATTCTTAACCATAACTTTATCCAACCTGAGGTAATTTATACCCAATCTCCGGCTCCCATCTTTTCTTTCCAACAAGTAACACGGAGCACCCCTACTTGTGGGAAAACTAAGTAATATCACGTTCGATTTCATGGGAATATCAGACTATTAGAACTTCTGGTTAAACTCATCCACTCATCGAAGTTCATGACTATCTCACCGATGGGTAACGGTTTTGTAAAAATTTTCTTGAAAACATTTGGATATGAAATAATTTTCCCACTTACCCATAGGAGTTTGTTTCTTTGCTAACCCGACATACTAATAAGACATATCTTCACCTCGTGACTCATTCTTCGAAACTCAATTCCGAGATCCGGATGATCTCACACAAATGTATGGCCTTTCAAAACCTATAAGTCAGATGACTATTCCAACCAATCATTCCCTTGAACTGAAATCTACTATTCATTCACTTAGAATCCATCAACAATAGTGTTACAAAGATGTATCCATCCCAAATATCAAAATGTTCTTTAGATTAGGGACTATTAATAATATTATACCAATGTTACTAGCTCAGTAATCCGTAATGGTAGTAACTAATAATGATCAGAGTTGCTAATGTAACTTGTGAACCAAAAATTTCATGCATTACAAATGGATTACAGATCGAAGTCCTTTGACTTTATTTCATTGAATATAGACGAGTGATTGCCGAACTAGCTACTTTCCAATCAAAACAACATTTCTTGACTGGCCTGTTTGGAATAGCATAGCCATAAGTCACATTATCTCTAGCTAAAGCTTCGTTAGAATATCACAAATATTCCTCGTACTCTTCTTCAAATTTGGAGCACCATACGGTTTACATTATAACTATTATATACTCCTAGCCTCATCATCATGGTCCTTATGATCATTAGCTAAGATATGGATCATATGTCAAACGACTTTTCTAAAGCCAACCATTCTCTTGAATGGAGTCTAAAACTCAATTACTCAAGCCTACGAGAATCTAACAACATAGATTCCTTGCTTGAAGCATAACCGCTTTCCTAGCTAAGTAGGACTTACTAGAAGATTTTGAACTTCATTCAATCACACTGCCTTGTGGACTACTCTAAGCGAAACGTTTATGTTTGGATTCATCACGGAGTCAAACTAGTTATTATGATCATCAAAGAAATAGTCAAAATAGAAGGATTCTTCCACGGAATCAAACGGGCACAAGATAATGCTTCCAACGTTGATTCCGAGAACAATTCTCACCACTTTAGTCATTCCTTTGGTCCCATAACTCTCCAAATTCCACAACCGCTTCAAACATAACCATAACCTCTTTAACGTATCCATTTGGTATGGAACATGTCTTGCTTAACAATAAGTAAGGTGTCTCACGCTCACTTGATTCCGCCTTACTATAGAACAACATCACTTTAAGAGATTGAAAATTCCACCCTTGGATATACTTGGTGGCATACCTCATAATCGTTAAGCTTTTGGAAACTCTACCGATCGTTGAAAAGCTAAAGCTACTAACAACCTTTTCCGGGAATAGGTCCATTGGAAAATCTATAATGAGTATCATCCTAAAACAGTGTTTAGAATCTCATCTTAACGATCGGAAGTTCTCTTTCCACTTCCCAAGCCTTTAATGGGTTTATGTCCTACAACCGCTTCAAAATTTAACAAATTGGGTAAAGTAGAAGTACATTTCAGAATACCATTGAACAATTAGTTCAAATCCTACTCGGATGTGCGACATTTCCGTTAGCCTTCCAACGCATCATGGAATATAAAAAAATCTGAATTCGTATTAATAATTATGAATAAAACAAGTCGAGAACTATCAAAATTTTCTCACATACCGAGACCGGCTTGTTCATACTATATATCAATAAGCTTGAATATATTTTCCTCACATGTGACATCTCATTTTCATTATCTTTATAGTCATTTCTCAAAATCAAGTAACGGTCCATTGCATAACTTGATTGGAAACGGGTTTTCGTGAATAGATTGAAAAGATGATCCTCAAGTTCCTCATCTAAAAGTTTAACAATATAATCCAATATAGGTGCAGGTCTTTCAATAAATAATCACTCTTTCCGAAATATTGCCATAGCGGGAAAATGTTTGAATCCCAGTACATGTCACCATCAAAGTCACCTCACTCGATCTCCTCTTGATGGAGACTTGGTTCAAACCGTGATCGAAACTAATTCTATCAGCATTGGGTTCTGTAGCCAATACTGAGATTGCACTACAGCTTAATATATCGTCTTCCTAGCATTTCATAAGGCGGCTTTGAGGAAAAGAACATGGTCAAGACTCACAGCTATCCGGAGAATGTCTCTAACTGCGATCTAAGTTGGGGTTTATTCTAACCATAAGGTAAATTTAACTATGGAACAATATTTTCCATAATCGCTAGATCGACTAATCGGTCGATCTCGGGTGCTCATTAATCTTAACAGATCTTACGATCTTCACATCATTGTTACAAATTTTAAAGGCTTTTCTTAATTGTAGTTCCTGCAGACCTACGATAACTTCCACTCGCAATTCCACAATTGCACTGTTCATCGATTGAACATTCGCCCACGACTTTCTTGAACACCAAGCTCGTAGCCTTTGCTTTCGCTGCGTGCTCTGATCAACTGAGAAGGCCAGGATTCCTAAGGTTTAGGGTTTGGACATTTTCGGGGCTGAGGCAACTAACGGTCATAATTCTCAGTAACTCACATGAAACATTGAGTGGATCCTGACTCAATACTTCACATAATATACTGAAAGGTTCTGACATTTAATTGTCTAAGTCCCTAGCTGACACTATCTAACCTTTTGACCATAAGGTCTCTACGTCCGACGAGGTCGAACCGCTCTGATACCAAAATGTAACACCCTAGTATTTCTAAACAATAGAAATACCAAAACATACAAATTAGCTTACATCAGAGTATAAATTTCCTTGCTTAGATTTACAATCCTTACAAGAATAGCGGAAAACCAATAAATAACTTAAACAAATTTTAAGTCATAACTGATACAAAAATAACAAGGAAAACCTAAAGACAGGAGGAAGACTAAATCTTCAATCTTCTATTCGAGCATGCCACCTACTCGTGCCATACAGACCTTCTTCTTTCCCTGTTAAGCTGAAAATAACAACATATGATAGGGTGAGATAACATATCTCAGTGAGTCTTACCGCGACCCCTCACCCATCACTCGGTCTATTTATAAAACATTTGTTTACTTCGTGATTTAATTAGTAAACCACGCACAATACCGATCGCACACGAGCATTACTAAATACAAATCGCACACACACCAGTCGATCGTCAAATGCACACACAGTGCATTCATAACGTCCAACAATTGCACAATAGCAGTGAACCCTATCATCGAGAGCAAACCTGCTATGTACAATAATTCATCTGAGCATAACACCGATCGCACATCTGCTAATCCCGTGAACCCTATCGCCGAAGGCCTAGGTTTGTGGGCTCATGACTTCCCCGCCTAGTATCTCATGAGCTCTGGTCGCCACCCGCCGAATCCTAATTCCGATATTGATCATATACCAAATATCCTCTAATCACAAGACACACCGCATTGGGCCGCCTCATATACACGATATAATATATATATACTGGATTATGTCTCACACCATAATATGTTGCAATAACATATTATTATCCACATAAATTCTTAAAAAATCCGTTTAGTCAACATTTAAGTTGTAAGCCATTTGGTTCCCACACGTACTCTATATTTTACGGTTTTTCGAAATACTCATAACATTAATCGTTATTTCAAAACCACTTTGAATTTGTATAAAATTTCCAACGAAAATTCGGCAGAGTTTCCTCTGTAATACGGACATCCCGAAATAGTATATTTACTGTCTGACATCAATTTTGTTCCAAAATCGTTAATTTCCACATATATACAAAATTTACGGTTTCCCAAAAGATTTGTAAATTCAATTAAATCAACCAAACAACTTTAAAACACATCCAGGCAAACAATAACAATCCAAAAATCAAAGCATTATGGTTTCGTTTTGAATTTTCAAACACGCGTCATTTTCGGAAAATAGCGTTTTTGACTCTAAAATTCTCGAAACTCCGAATTTTGAAAAATCGTTCAACCATAACTCAAAAACGATATTTAAATTCCCTAAGCGAGTAAAACTCACCTCCTCGTGATGAAAATCACGAACCACCGAGACGTTCCGAAGCTCCCGATTCCGAAACTTCACGAACTCGCTCCGAACCCACTCCAAAACCGGAACCGAACACTCCACGTCAGTTGTTGAGCTTCCAATCATCCATACCAAGCTTCAATTTCGCTTAAATCTCCAGTTTCTCCAAATTGGAGCTTAAAACTCATTAATGGCAAAACGAAAACGGAAAGAAATTAGGGTGTGAAAGTGGTATCATTAGATAGATCTCGAAAAATGGAGAAGAATGGTACGAGAATCACTTACTATCGTTAAGAATCTGTGGAGATCTCGCCATTCTTCCTTCTCTTCCTCCACGCCCTTTCTCCTCTCTCTCTCGGGCTGTTTCTCTTCTTTCTTTCTTTTTTTTTTTTTTTTTTCCCTTCCCTTTTAATCTGCTCCTTCTCTCTCTCTCTTTTTTATTCTTTTTAACTTTACTTTTCTTTCTTTATTCACACAAGTGTGGAATGAGAGGGTATTTGGATATTTTTTGATGTCTCAGTCATTTTGGGCGAGTGGCATAAATACTAAAATACCCTTAGAGTACTAATTTCCACTCGGTTGTGTATTTAAATTATTTTCTCTAGCAATTTTAAATTGCTTTCGTAACAACCTCATATCCGTGACTTGATTTATTACCTATTCGAGTAATAAATCACTCGTTAATTTCTTAATTCGAAATTAACGAAATTGGGGATGTTACATTAATTTTCTGTCATTGTGTTTTGAAGGTTTACCCATTTTTGGTACCTTACACTCTGTAATTCTCTTTCCATGAGAATATAGCAGCTTCTAATCTATTAGTGGTCTCGAGGACAATATGTTCAGATTTCAAATCAGTTATTTATAATGACATCATCATCAAGTGAATCAGTTCAGAAATGTTATTTGGACAAACAATATGGTACAAAAGTGGACAAATACTGATATAATATTGTGGGATCCACTAAAATTCAATACCGGTTCCACACATTTTTAATTTCTTAATTGGATACAAATGGGACCCACCGTATAAGTTGAGTATTTGTTCATTCTTGTTACCAAATTGTTGTCCAAATAGCATATCTGGAATCAGTTACACCAAATTGGTTTCTGCTGGGTAAATAGTCCACAGTTGTAAAATGTTTTGGGCCCAATTTTTGGACACATTTAGTCCACGGTTTTCTTAGTAAGTTGTTTTAGTCATATTTAGTTTTAGTCCACGGTTTTATAACTGTGGTCTCAAAATAAAAACTGCATTATACACAGTTTTAAGCATTTTAGAATAAATTTTTTAAGTCAACAGGGGAGTTGAGATCTCTGAAGTGAAGATGTTTTGGCTCACGATTTTGAAAGAGAAAGAATAATGTATTATGTATTTGGAGAAATATGTATATAGTGTACTATGTATTTTTAGTACATGAATAGTAAACCTTGAAGTGTCTTGATACATGGAAATGTTTATATATATGAAAAAAGATCTTAAAGCGTTTTGAAAGTTGAAGGGATATTTCCCCTATGGTCGTGATCTTTTGAAAGGAAGGATATACATTTACATTATATATTCCTACTAAGTTAGTAGAAAGGTATTTGAAGTCCAATGGACTATTTGATATTATGTAAAGATGTTGTACAAATAAGTTTTGTATTAAAAATTTGTATTAAAAAACAAGGAATGCTAGGGGCACCTCAACCCTTACATATACAAAGGGTTCGTTAAAATCTCAAAGGGCCAAAATCTCATGGGAAAAAGACCCAATGGACTATTTGATATCATGTAAAGATGTTGTACAAATAAGATTTTGTAGATTAAATAGAAACAAGGGCTATGATATGAGAGTCATTGGATTTTGAACTTATGTTTTGAAAATTATAGTTATATACTCCTTCTGTTACAAAATATAAGGAAAAGCTGGTCAACAAGAGTTGATGTATCTAGTCCAAAATTTGAATTAGATACATCAACTTTTGTTGACCAATTTTTGCTTATATTCTGTAACAGAGGGAGTAGTTTTATGGTTTCACACTAAAGTTATTAGCAAAGATATTTTGAAAAAGTTAAAAAGGTTATTATGAGACTATTATTGGATTATGAAGAGCTCTATGAACATGTAACTATTTTTAGAATAATATCAATTATGTTGGAAACCCTATTTATGTTTTGCGCCTAGTATATAAATATCTATATATAAATATACTCGGATGGACTTCATGACTCATACGATTTCCTAAAAATGATTTAAGGTTTAGTATCGGAAAGATACTCAAAGTTGATTTATGGAGTTTTTGAGAGTCGAAAATTAATTGGCTCGGTCCAAAAATACTCTGATGGACTTCATGTGTATTTGTGTTACTACAGTTTCTTCCAATATATCCAAAGATGTCGGCTAGGGATTACGTCACTAAGCCATGTGCTTAATGATAATAACTAAATTACTCTCAGTCGTTGGATGATCAAACTAGTAGTAAAAAGGTATCCTACGGTTGGTAATCAATGAGGGTAAAAAGGTTTCCCAAGTAGGTAGCTCGGTTGGCGAGCTAAGGGATACCGAAGGAGTGCACCAAATGAGTGCAAGAAGGAGGTCCCGGGTACAAGTCCCGGAAACTAACATTTCCCCCACCCCTACTAACAATTGTCTATCTAAAAAAAATCTTTATATTAATTAAATTACTTCAAATAATTAATGATAATAGCTCTCCTATTTTTATGGCACTTTTAATGCCACATTATAACTCCCATAATCTCTCATTCCCTTTCTTCTTCCTATTATTTCTCCTTCCCCATATTTTACACGTTTCTACCAAATCATCAAGCTGAACGTAAACCCAAAAAAATCATCAAGCTTCACGTTATTGAGTTGATTATTACTCTCTTTGTGTGTCCAAAAAAAATCAAGTTGAACGTTATAGGATTAAAGTTGAACGTTATAGGAGGAAAGCTTCACGTTTGCGTCAAAAAAAATCATCAAGCTGAACGTTTGCGTCAAAAAAAATCAGCAAGCTTCCATATTTCAACCATGGCAACAAGTGATCAAACTCTCCCTTTCTTCACATAGTTCTTTCAATTTGTAACAATAACAGCACCACAGTTATATGTAATCATGGTTATTCATGGACTAGCCAAACTATGGAACAAGAGTGGTTATTCATGGACTAACCATAGCCTACATGCATTCTGGTTTATGCTGGGTTTTAGCGTTGCCGTGTGTCAGTTCTTGGATGGGTTATTGCTCTTCCTTTTTTTGTGGGATTAATATTGGAGGTTACGTTTTTTATCAATTGCAAAGATAATGTCTAATTATTCGGAACACACATAAAAGCTATTATTAAATTATTATTTTTTTATTAATTGGTAAATTACATTTGTACCCCTTTAGTGACTATTACTAAATGTGTCATTAGAGGAATGAAGCTATACATATAAAATCTTTATAAGAGGCTGAAGGAGGAAGAAAGAAGCTTGAAAGAGTAAAAATGGAGAAAAAAGGCTAGAGGAAGAAGAAGACGACGACTAAACGTGAGAGAGAGAGAGTCAGGGAAGAAATGAGAGGGAGTCTGCTATTCACTTTTCCAAAAGTGGGAAAAGTAATAATTAATTACTCCCTCCGTTCCTTATTACTTGTCGCTTTTGTAGAAAAAATTTGTTTCTATTTACTTGTCATTTTTAAAGTCTAATGCAACATTTATTATTATTTTGTCAATAATACCCTTAAGTATTTATTGTAGAGAGAGAAATAGATGAAATGAGATAATAAATCATTAAGAGTATTATAGGTAAAAGAGAATTAAGCGTATGTGTAAAATGCCAAAAAGCAACAAATATATAGGAACGGAGGGAGTAATACATTAAAAACTAGAACACATTAACAACAGCAGCAGCCTGCAAACATTGGAATATGGAATACTCATTTATCCTATTATATATTCAAATTTTAATATTAAAATATAGTAGTAATCTTTGTCACCAAACCTGCAAACCATGAATACAAATGCTTTAACAGATGCGCATACTGTCAATACGGGTTGGTTCGGTTTCCAACGAGTTTGTTTATTAAATCTACATCCGCCCATATATATATCCGAGCTTAACTGAACAGTGGCACACGCTTACCCGTTAGACCGCCCGAATCCGCCCATTTCTATTTATTTTTTTGACTCTGTCCACCCCTAACCTTATCTTTCCAAGTCTTCCAAGTCCACCCCACCCCCACGGCCCCACTCCACCCCACACGCCACACTAACAAACCTTACTTTTTCCAAGTCTTTCACCCCTCTAGCCTTTCCACCCCTGACACCTCCACTAGCAAACCTTGCTTTTCCAGTCTTCCACCCCTTTACCCACGATTGTCATGTTGAAATGCTATCATTGACTTTTGGGAGACTTTATGTATTTCTGCTAACACACATATCCGTAGTTTTATGTAGGATAAATAGTATTTTTATCTTTTAGTTAGTGGGGTGGGAGAATGTTAGTTTTCAGAATTAAAACTTGAAAGTTTAAACTTTGGACCTCCTTCTTGCAACTCCTTCATGTCTCTTAGCTCGCCAACTGAGCTACCTTCCATGGACTTGATCCTTTATCTTTGTTTTAGGTTTCATTTTAGTCTTTTATCTTTTTTTTTTCTTTTTTTTGGTCCCTCGTCTATTATTTTACCACACTCTCACTTTAATTTACCACACTCACCAAATCCCCATTTTTCCTCCAGTTGGAAAACTGTCATCACCACACTCACCGGGATCTAATCAGCGCCCTTCATCTTCTTCTTTGAGAGAAACAAAGCCTCCCTCTCTCAATCAATCTCCCTCATTGTCGCCTGCCAAAGCCTCCCTCTCTCAATCAATCTCCCTCATTGTCGCCTGCCTTCTCTCAAGCTGTTGCCCCCATCACCGTTGCTTACCTTCGTCCCAGGAAGGTAGCTCAGTTGGCGAGCTAAGGGACATGAAGGAGTGCACCATATGAGTGCAAGAAGGAGGTCCTACTAACAATTGCCCATCTAAAAAAAAACAGTTGCTTACCTTCATCTCAAGCCTTAATCGTTATGGAGCGATTCTGCTCCTGTTTTCATTTTCTTTTTGCTGATTTTTTGTTAATGTGTAATACTTCTCCTTGATTCAAATTTTTCTCTGCTTCAACTTCTTCTTCATGTTTATGTGATCTAAGTATTGAATCGGTTTGCTGTAACAAATGAGAGAGAAATTATAATATTTTAATGTTAGTTTACAGTGTGTTAAATACTTCACGACAACTAAAAGTTGGCAATTGTTGATGCCACTTAGGACACCTTTACCGCAAGTGTCATGTGACTCACGCATCTTATTGTTTATTACTCGCTAGTTTACTAGCGTTAAAGATGCTCTAAGGGATACATCACAGGTAACTATTTTTAGAATAATATCAATTATGTTGGAAACCCTATTTATATTTTGTGCCTAGTATATAAATATATTCGGATGGACTTCATGACTCATATACGATTTCCTAAAAATGATTTAAGGCTTAGTATCGGAAAGATACTCAAAATTTCTTTATGGAGTTTTTGAGAGTCGAAAATTAATTCACTCAGTCCAAAAATACTCGGATGGACTTCATGTGTATTTGTGTTACTACCGTTTCTTCCAATCCAAAGATGTCTTATGTTGGTATTTACGTTTTCAATATGCCTTCCCCAAACCTTATCTTTCCAAAGTCTTCAAGTCCACCCCACCCCCACGGCCCCTCCACTAACAAACCTTATTTTTTCCAAGTCTTTCACCCCTCTAGCCTTTCCACCCCTGACACCTCCACTAGCAAACCTTACTTTTCCAGTCTTCCACCCCTTTACTCATGATTGTCATGTTGAAATGCTATCATTGACTTTTGGGAGACTTTATGTGTTTCTGCTAACGCAATATCCGTAGTTTTATGTAGGATAAATAGTATTTTTTATCTTTTATTTTTTTTATAAGCAAATGTTAGTGGGCGTGGGAGAATGTTAGTTTTGAGAGTTTAAACTCTGGACTTCCTTCTTGCACAACTCATTTATGTCTCTTAACTCACCAACTGAGCTTACCTTCTAGGGACTTGATTCTTATCTTTACTTTAGGTTTCATTTTAGTCTTTTATCTTTTTTTTTGTCTGTTTTGGTCCCTGCCGTCATTTGTGGTTAACAGATGTCACACTGTCAGTTAACTGCTGACGTGACGTCTTAAGTATCATGTACGACGTGTCATTCATTAAATGATGTGGTATTTCTTGATTTCTTTAAATAAAAAACTAAGGACAAATAAACATAAGTATGTTTTTTAAATTATGAAATTACAAAGCACAAAATCTAATAAATCCTAAAAGATTAAAACATTAAACCTGAAAACAAACAAAAACCAAAATGAAAGAAACAAAAAACAAAAAAAACACTGTTCTGGTTTTTTTCTCAAATCAGTTAAATCATGTTTTAATTGTTTGTTTGATTTTAATGTTTTTAGTTTTTTGTTTGTTTATGTCCTATGTTTTATGTTTTCTGTTTTTAAAATTTAAAAAACTTAATTTCTTATGTGTTAATTGATTTAGAAATAAAAAAACATTTATTTGCCACCCCATTTAATGAAGGACATGGCATTCATGACACTTAAGATGTCGCGTCAACAGTTAACTGACAGCAAAGGGTGTCAATATCATCCATTTGTCAACTTGATATTCGGTTAGTCCGTAACAAAATCTATCCAATTCGTCTGTTACAAAAAAATATACTAATAGATTGGATTGGATTCATCCGTTTAATTTCTTTTAAATCCAATAGATTACAAAAAGTACACCACCAAAATTCATTGGATAATTATTTAAAATATTTTTATAAATATAAATATAAATATAAATCATTTAGAGCTAGGAAATCTAATCAATTTAACACCCCAATTTTTTTTTTGTCAAGTTGAACGTATTGAGCAGGGCATGACTAATGAGTAAACTGGTAAGCAACATCAGCTGGTCCATAAAACCTAATCTTTTTTCCACCCCAAACGAAACGATTGCCAAGTTGGAATACTAAGTCATTGAAGAAGACAAGCAGCCATTGACGTTTACCAAAACTGTAGAAGCAAAACATCAAACATTATATTAACATATTTACATGCATGATAGAAAACAACATATTTGGTTACAATGAGTTGTTGCCTTGCTCTGCTCATCTAAATTATTGGCTTGTATTGTATAATCAGAAGCACTCACATCATAATTAAGGAACGTATTAACTGGGGCATGACTAGTTATAGTGCTCTCTTGGAGACTGAGTGGGCCTATTTTATAGACTATGCATGGTAGTATATAAAGATTGTAATGTTAATCAAAATTCAATTTCACATTCCGCATTACCTCTTGCTTATCAACTTAACCAAATGAAGCCTTATATTTTCTTATTACCTATATTTTGGCATGCACACCTTAATCTGCTTCTTCTATTAGCTTTAAACTTAATGTGCTTTAGCCCAAACAAAGCTACTGCTTTGGCATTAGGAAACCAAACCGACAATTTGTCATTGCTCAAATTCAAAGAATCAATATTCAGCGACTCTTATAGTATCCTAGATTCTTGGAATAGTTCCACTCACTTTTGCAACTGGCATGGAATCACATGCAACTCCATGCACTCAAGAGTATCAGAGTTGAACTTATCAAGTTCTCAGTTGCATGGATCCTTATCTCCTTTTGTTGCCAATCTCTCTTTTCTGAAAATCCTCGACCTCGTAGACAACCGTTTCTTTGGAAATATCCCTCAAGAATTGGGTAGGTTGTCACAATTGCAGAAACTCCATCTTACCAATAACTCCTTCACAGGAGAGATTCCTACAAGCTTGACAAATTGCTCTAATCTTATAGGCTTAGGTTTGTCCGGTAACAATTTGACTGGCAAAATACCACTCCAAATTGGCTCTCTCCAAAACCTTCAAATTTTGGGAATGGGGAGAAACAATTTAAGCGGAGGACTCCTCCCATTCGTGAATCTTTCATCCTTAACAGCTCTTTATGTTCCTTATAACAACTTAGAAGGAGGCATTCCACAAGAAATATGTCTCCTAAAAAGTTTACAAAAAATGGAAGTGTCTGTCAACAAACTTTCAGGTACACTTCCTTCTTGTCTTTACAATATGTCATCTCTTACTGTGATCTCAGTTGTAGACAATCGCTTTGATGGCTCACTTCCACCGAACATGTTCCACACCCTCCCCAACATCCAACATTTTGGAGTTAGTGGGAATCAAATCTCAGGTCTAATCCCCATTTCTCTTTCAAATGCTTCTAAGTTGGCTTTATTTGATATCGGTCAAAACCATTTTGTGGGACAAGTTCCAAGCCTAGAAAAGCTACAAGATCTATATCGGCTAGGTTTGTTCGGCAACAATCTAGGTGACAATTCAAATGCGGATTTAGAGTTTTTAAAATCATTGACAAATTGTAGTAAGTTGTCGTTACTCGGTATATCTTATAATAATTTTGGTGGTCGTCTGCAAAATTCCGTAGGCAATTTATCCACCCAACTTAGTCAACTATATCTTGGGGGTAATCAAATATCCGGGAAAATTCCTTTAGAGCTAGGAAATCTAATCAATTTGACTCTCTTGACAATGGAAAGTAGTAATTTTGAAGGGATGATTCCCGCTACATTTGGGAAGTTTCATAAGTTGCGATTGCTAGACTTGAGTGGAAACAAGCTTTCAGGAGATATACCAAATTCCATAGGAAACCTCAGTCAGTTGTTTCATTTGGGTTTAGGAGAAAATATATTAGAAGGAAATATTCCTCTTAGTATAGGGAACTGCAACAACTTACAAATGCTAAACCTTTCACAAAACAACCTTAGTGGAGCCATACCCTTAGAGGTTTTAAGTATTTCTTCTTTAACAATAGGATTGTACTTATCTCAAAACTCATTGAGTGGCAGTTTACCTAATGAAGTGGGTCAACTAAAAAATATTGGGCAAATTGACGTCTCTGAAAATCGTCTGTCTGGTGAAATTCCTGGATCCATTGGTGAATGTAGAAGCTTAGAATACCTGTATTTGCAAGGGAACTCCTTCCGTGGAATCATACCATCCTCTTTGACTTCTCTGAAAGGTCTCCGACAATTAGATTTGTCAAGAAATCGGTTGTCCGGATCAATTCCTAAAGGTCTGCAGAATTCTTCTTTCCTAGAATCATTCAATGTCTCTTTTAACATGCTGGAAGGTGAGGTGCCAACAGGAGGTGTCTTCCAAAATTCAAGCAACTTAGGGATCAATGGAAACAATAACCTTTGTGGAGGTATTTCACAGCTCCATCTACCAATATGTCCGGTCAAAAGTATGAAACCTGGAAAACTCCATAATTTCAAGTTAATAGCAGTGATAGCTAGTGTTGTTTCTATTCTTCTCATCCTTCTACTTATTCTAACTATCTTTTGGATGAGGAAAAGAAACATGAAACCATCTTTTGATTCATTAGCAATTGATCAACTAGATAAGGTTTCATACCAAAACCTGCACAATGCAACTGATGCTTTCTCATCTAGAAACTTAATAGGATCTGGAAATTTCGGGTCTGTTTACAAAGGAACACTTGATTCAGAAGTTGGTGTTGTTGCCATAAAGGTCCTAAACCTTCAGAAGAAGGGTGCTCACAAAAGTTTCTTTGCTGAATGTAATGCACTCAAAAATATCAGACATCGAAATCTGGTGAAGATTTTGACTTGTTGTTCTAGCATAGATTACCAAGGCCAAGAATTTAAAGCTCTGGTATATGAGTACATGAAAAATGGCAGTCTAGAAAGCTGGTTACATCCCACAACAGAAACTACAGATCAGTCCAAATCATTGAATCTTGAGAAAATGTTAAATAGTATTTATGATGTTGCTTCAGCATTTCATTATCTTCACTATGAATGTGAGCGGCCTGTCATTCATTGTGATTTAAAACCTAGCAACGTCCTTCTTGATGATTCAATGGTATCTCATGTGAGTGATTTTGGCTTAGCAAGGTTGCTTTCAAGTGTTGGAGTCTCTCTAATGAAAAGTAGCACAATAGGAATAAAGGGAACAATTGGTTATGTACCTCCAGGTATATATGGTAATGTTGTTTTATTTAGTTGTGAATTCAACTTTTAGCTATTGTTTCTAATTCTATAATTTGACTTTAATTTGGGTTTCAGAGAATGGAATGGGTTCTGAAGCGTCAATAGAAGGTGACATGTATAGTTTTGGAATTCTAGTTTTAGAAATGTTAACAAGAAAGAGGCCCACAGATGAAATGTTTAAAGATGGTCATAATCTCCATAACTATGTTAAACATTCAATTCCAGATCATGTTTTGCAAATTGTAGACTCAACTATTTTCCTCGTTGGATTGGACCACAACACTGACCATCATGACCATCATCGGAATGTTGTCATAGTGCAGCCCAAAGTAGAGACATGTTTGCTTTCAATTTTTAGGATTGCACTTGCGTGTTCAGTGGAATCACCAAAAGAAAGAATGAGTATGGTAGATGTTATAAGAGAGCTCAATATCATCAAAAGTTCTTCTCTTTATGGGGATTAATGGAGGGAAGCTGCACTACAACCATGATATATATCTCATCTTACCATCCTATCAATTATCCTTTTCCTTTTCATGTTCATGTATTATTATTATTATTACTTTAAACATTTTGTAAGTCAGCAAGATATACATATGTAGCATGATGTATATTTTTTATAACAAGCTTGGTGTGCATTTAAGTTCTATAATTTGTTGAAAGTAAATTTTAAAATAATAGAAAGTGATAACTACTTAGTCTGATTATGGATAAAAACTTAATAGATAAAGTATGAATAAAATTTGTATCATTGTATGCTTCTTCCGAAAAATTCTGAGGCAAGGAAATGCTTTTAGAAACCATTTATAAGCATGTGCATGTTTTTCTATTACTAGAGGCATAGCTTGGTTCAGCTGTCAAAAACTTGTGCAGTTTCTGTCCCTGGTTTGCCTTCACTGAAACAGATTCAACAATTTGATGCAGTGAAGACCATAGTTTTATCAATTCATTAAAAGTATATCCATAAATTAAGAGTTTTTAGCCAATCAAGAATGAAAAATTCCTTAGGGATCGGGTCAAGTTATCAAAAGATGTAGTTTATTGTTTAAGAATATATATATATATATATATATATATATAAGCTTATATTAAAGGTTCAACAATTAAAGGTTTTTTTTTCACCCCCTGATAACTCTATTTTATATAGAGTTATTCATATATTTAAACTTAGTAAATTGTTCTCTTTCAAGCAAAGATAAAGAGTTTATATAGTAATTTATGTAATATGTGATAACTTAAGTGTTTGACATGGTTATAGTTGTTAATAGGCCTTTTTGGATATATTGTGATATGTTTGATAAATTTGTTCAGTGCAGTCTAGATGCTCCTGCATCAAATGCTCCTGCATTAATCCTGCACTTACATCTACACTGGTTTAACACAATGCTACTGCATTGCAACTGCATTACTCCAAGAATGAAGCCAACCACTTGAACAGCCACTTGCACATCCACTTGCACTTGATGACCTCATGCTTGGTCTCCTAAAGCAAGCACATTCATATATTTCGGCGCCTACTATTCCCATATAGCTTTGAGGAGACACATATTCACATCTCATTGGACCTCCCTACTCACTTGATTGAAGACCTCAACTTGGGAGACAACTTCTGAAAAGTAACCATGATCCAACCTCTAGTTTACTTCAACATGAAGGAAGGAAACACCTCTCTTGAAGACTATAAAAGGACCTCACTCCTTCACTTGAAGATAGATCACAATCCATAAGTTAGATCAAAATTTCAATATACATAGTTAGTTTCTATTTTGTAATAAGGAAATGAAGGAAGTGACAAATCCTCCTTACCTCGATTTCATAGTTTTACTTAAGTGCTAAGGAGCTAATGCAATTGCATTGCTAGGAGAATTCATGCTAAGAGCTGCAACTTGTGTAGTCTCTATCTTATTGTCTCTCTTTTGTGATTTCAATTATATAAACATGTTCTATTCATTTTATATTTGCCTTGCAATGTCTATGTTGAGCTAAACCTCTCTTAGTTGGAATGTTCTAACCATTTAATGAGCTTTTAAGTAAGTTTGATGCAATTATATGATGTGTGCACTTTAGTTCTTGCTTAATAATACTTTCCACACTTATTTTGAGATTGATCACTTAGAATAAGTAGATTTGTAAAAGCAGACATGGTTTACAATTAAGAACTCAAGAACTAATATGAGTGAGTGTTTTACATAAAAGAAACTTTGTGAAAACCATACTAAGTCCTAGACATAGGATAGTATAGTCCATAGGGTGATACTGTGGGTACGTTAAAAGACAATAGTGAACTATTTAGCTAAGCCTAGACATAGGAAGCTTGTAATGAAACTCTGAAGTGAAAGACACACAACTAATGCAACAACATTCAGTGCAACTGCATCATAACTGCATTAAACACTTATAAGTGAATTACTTGGGGAAGACACTTATAAGTGTTTTAGTAGTTGTGAATTCAACTTTTAGCTATTGTTTCTAATTCTATAATTTGATTTTAATTTGGGTTTCAGAGTATGGAATGGGTTCTGAAGCGTCAATAGAAGGTGACATGCATAGCTTTGGTTCTAGTTTTAGAAATGTTAACAAGAAAGAGGCCCACAGATGAAATGTTTAAAGATGGTCATAATCTCTATAACTATGTTAAACATTCAATTCCAAATCGCCTTCTGCAAATTGTGGATTCAACTATTCTTCCCAATGGATTGGACCACGACACTAACCATCATGGGATTAATCGCATTGTGCAGCTTAATGAAGAGAAATGCTTGCTTTCACTTTGTAGGATTGGACTTGCGTGTTCAGTGGAATCACCAAAAGAAAGAATGAGTATGATAGATGTTATAAGGGAGCTCAACATCATCAAAAGTTTTTCTCATCTTACATCCACTTGACACATGATATATGTCTCATCTTACCATTGCTATCAATTATCCTTTCCTTGTTTTTGTTGTCTTCTTTCCGAAACTAGTTAGTAGTTTTTTCCTTCTCTTTTTCAAAAAGAAAATTAATCTTTCATCTGTTTTTTCATTTTCATTATTATTATTATTATAGTGATGCTTTTGCATGCTAAATTTAACTTTCTTTGGACTAGATTTCTTCTAATAGGAGTGTTACTTTTTCCTTTTAGTTGTAATGTTGTTTTACTCATGGGTTTTGGCCTAGTCCCCCATGTCTATTGTATATTTTCCACTATTTATTAATTAATTGTAGGGGGGTACTCTTTCCTTCTTGATGGTTTTTCCTAAAGAGGGTTTTTTATCAAAAGTTTTAACGAGGCTACATAATCCATTCTTTTGTTTTAAAAAATATTATTATTATTATTATTATTGTTATTATTGTTATTATTATTATTTAGAGGCTTCACATGAAATAAGTAAGCAAGAAGTGTAAACTTGTGAACTGGTTGTGCGACTGGATTCTCTCTGTAAATCATTTTCCTTTTCGAAAAGAACACAAATTGGGATCAACAACAAATAAAGCATCAAGCTCAGAACCCATGATCTAATTTGAGTCCTATCATCTCATCCATTTCGAATTTATTTGTTTGACAGAAAACCCTAACAAAAATTACTGGAAAACCCCAACTCTATGGACCCAAATTCTATGGATACCGAAGCCAATCCCAACTCACTTAACCAAAGTAAAGATTGTCAAAGTCCCATTGCCTCCATTTCTTGTGGTGTAGACACTCCATTAAACCACATAGTCTTAAATTTATAAAATTCCCCCGCGCCCATTCTCACACACATGGCAAGACCATATTTATTTTCATTTCCAAAAATGGGTGCATCGACATTGCATTTGTACGATCCAGCTATCGACTTTCCATCTGAGATCTCTTTGTTGCTTCTGTTTTTTTTAAAACGAAAGAAGTGTTCATGGAGCCTCGTTAAAATCTTCTGGTGGAAAGCCCTCCTTAGGGAAAAACCATCAAGAAGGAAAGAGTATTCCCCCTACAATTTATTATAAAAAAGTGGAAAATATACAAAAGACATGGGGGACTAGGCTAATACCCATATGATTAAAACAAAAATACAACCAAAGGGAAAATAGAGCCATCCTATTAAAAGGAAACCAATCCAAAGGAAAATAAAATTGGCATGCAGGAGCATCAGTATAATGACTCTCATTCTAACTAGGTTGGCACCAAAGTCACTAACAATCATTTGCACCACACCAAAAACAAAAGGCCAGAAAGGAACTGAAACCATCAAACAGAAAATCAACAAAACCTATAGCTAGGAAAACCTAACCTATTTCTGCAGAAATCTTCAGCAATGAAACTGGGAGGAAGGCTCCACATGACAAAACCAGAAATAGTAGTACCATGCTCGACAAGCTTACCAGCACAAGTGTTACCCTCTCTCTCTCTCTCTCTCTCTCTATATATATATATATATATATATATATGAGTGCAAATGAATTTCATTTGTGTCGTCAAATAAACGCAATTATTCCAGCGATTACGAAGCTTCCAAGGAACGATTTGCGATTCTTGAAGGCGGGGACTACTAACTGAGAATCGCACTCCAACCAATAATTCTGGTTGGTGTGCATTTAAGTTCTATAATTTGTTTTTTGACAACAGTTCTATAACTTGTTTAAATTTAATTTTAAAATCTAGGCAAAATCACACCAGAGGTCCTTTAAGTTATTTAATTGTAACAAGTTTGTCCTTTAAGTTTTTTTCGTACCACATAGGTCCTTTAAGTTATTTAGTTGTAACAAGTTGGTCATTTTTTTAAGTTTTTTTTATACCACTTATGTCCTTTAAGTTACAAAATGTTTACACCGTTAGCCTTTTTTTAATATCAAATTTGGGTTTGGGGTGTAAATATTTTGTAACTTAAAGGACCTAAGTTGTAAGAAAAAAACTTAAAGGACTAATTCGTTACAACTAAATAACTTAAAGGACCTAAGTGGTACGAAAAAAACTTGAAGGACCAACTTGTTACAATTAAATAACTTAAAGGACTTCTGTAGTAATTTAGCCTAAAATCTATCTATCTATTATAAAAAGAGACAATCAAACCACCACCAAAATTACTTTTTTGCCCTCATTTTATTTGTTAGAGCACTAGGGTCAAAATGTCATTTAGTTACTAAATGACAAAATAACTTTTTTATAATCTAAAAAACCTATTAAAACCAATCAATTTAACCACTAATAATTGTGTAAAGAACTTTAACCACTACCAAAAATTATAAAATAACTTTTTTATAAGTAAATTAATATTAAATCATATAGAAAAAAAAGGAGTAAACACGTGACAACTGGAACGGCAACAAGGGACTGTCAATCTACTATAATATAAAAATAGGCAACCAAACCACCACCAAAATTACTATTCTGCCCTCCTTCTATTAGTTAGAGGACTAAAGTCAAAAGGTCATTTAGCCACTAAATGACAAAATATGTTTTTATAATCTAAAAAAACTATTAAAATCAATCAATTTAACCACTAATAATTGTATAAAAAACTTTAACCACTACGAAAAATTACAAAATAACTTTTTTATAATTAAATTAATATGATTAAATTAATATTAAATCATATAGAAAAAAGGAGTCAACACGTGGCAACGAGAACGACAACGAGAGACTGGCAATGAGATCGGCAACGAGATTGCCAACGAGAGAGGCGCAATGAGAGTGCCAACTGGAGTACCAACGGGAGTGGCAATGAGAGCGCCAACGGGAGTGCCAACGGGGTGCATATTTTACCTTAAATCTCATTTTCCTTTTTCTTCAATTTTTACTCTATTATTAATATTATAAGAAGCTACCAACTTTCTTTTTAAGCTTTTTCCAACACAACTATTTAAATAAATTTGACAAAAATATACCCATTTATCAAGTTTTTCCTTTTTCTTTTATTACATTTTATAATTTTCAACGTATTTATAATTTCATATCAAATTATAGCAAAAACAGTATCACCCGTGTGTATGCACAGGTAAAATACTAGTAATAGAAAATGATAAATAACTGATTATTCTGATTATGGATAAAAAAAATTAATAGATTAAGTATGAAAAACATTGATGTTATATTCTATCTAGTCCCTGATTTTTTAAAAATGTTCAATTTGGTCTTTGACTTTTCAAATAATCCAATTTAGCCCCCAATATTTACAAACGTGTGTCAATTTAGTTCTTCTGCCAACCACTGTTAGTTTATAGTGTTGACAGAGCTGACATGACAGTTAAGTGTCGGCGTAAAAAATATCAGGGACCAAATTGATTAAAAAAAATCCAAGTCAGATAGTATCTCTTTTTAATGTTCCATTTTCCCCGCACTTTCTCTCTCCAATTCCTTCACACTGTGCGCCCCTTCCTCTCCCTTGTCTCTCACTCTCAACGACATGGAAAAGAACCTGACAATGTCTTCTGGACTTCAATGTCAAGAGCTAAAGATTTCCAGCATTCCAAGTATCCGATGATGAATGGAAGCTTAAGACAGAATTGGGGTAAGTTTGGCATTTAAAGCAACTCAGAGCAACAGATACATGCATGATTTATAAGTCACAAGGCTATCAAGTTCTAGGATGAGAGAAGAAGTCAACCTGTTCCGAAAATGAAAAGGGAGGGAAAAGGGAGAGGAAGGGGCGTCAAGCGTGAGGGAATTAGAGAGTGAAGTGGAAAAAAATTGGAACTTCAAAAGATAGATAATATATGATTTGGATTTTTTTGTATCAATTTGGTTCTTGACATTTTGTCGAGCTTATAGTTAACTGTCATGTCAGCTTCTTTAACATTATTAATGACTTAAGTTAGTGAGGTATATTTTTAGTTTAGAGGTTTTTAACCACACTTCGATATTTAGTGGAAAAAGTCTTACTAATCTGGAATAAAGTCAAGCATTTTGATATCGACACCCTTCAATTTCAAATTCCAGCATCGCCCCTACATATGATCTCATATTGGTCTTTCTCATATTAAAAATTTTGGAAAAAAAAAGTAAGCAATTAATAGAGGTTATTTGGGTAAACTAATTACTAAAAAAAATATTGGTCATTTCCCAAATTGGTCTCTGACAATTTCTTCGTGGGACAAATTGGTCATTGACAATTTTTTCCAGACACACCAATCCCTGACAATTTTAAAACGGGACACATTAGTCCCTTCGTCCCTTCAGTCATTGTCAGCTCGTCTAACGTCCCCTATGTGGCACGTTAAGTGCCACTGTGTCACGTTAAACGCCACATAAGACGTTATTTTGTGCCAAATAGATCCCTAGCGTTACAAATTTGAAATTTCTTAAAAAAAATGGACAAATCAGTCCCTGCGCGCTTTGGGACAAATTGGTCCCTGAGTCACTAGTTGAGTGGTTTTTAGTTTTCAAAACCAGAAAACCATTTCAGATATATTAATCAGAGAGAGCGCAAAAAGTGTGGGTGAAGAGAGAGAGAGAGAGAGAGAGAGAGAGAGATCATTTTCTTCTTAAATCACCTCTTAAATTCGGGACAAAAATGGAAGAAGATGGACGAAAATCGAACCTTTGCGAAAATGGTGGAGACCCACGGTGTCCCTACGATGTCCCAACGTCATCCTTATGAAAATGATTGATCTTGTTGTTGTTCCAGTAAAACACTTTGTCTCCATTTTTCTAGTCTCTCTCTCTCTCTCCCACTTTCCACACACACACACACTCTCTCTCTCTCTCTCTCTCTCTCTCTATGTCTGATATCTCTGAAATGGTTTTCTAGTTTTGAAAACCGAAAAACCACTCAACTAGTGACGCAGGATCAATTTGTCCCAAAACGCATTGTGGACCGATATATCCATTTTTAAAAATTTTCAAATTTGTAACGCCAAAGTGACCTATTTAGCCCAAAATAGTTTCTTACGTAGCGCGCTTAATGTGCCACATAGAGACGCTAGATGAATTGTTAACTACTGAAGGGACAGAGGGACTAACGTGTCCCGCTTTGAAATTGTCGAGAAATAATTTGTCTCAAAAAATTGTCGTGGACCAATTTGTCCTACTGAAGAAATTGTCATGGACCAAATTGAGTCTTTACTCTAAATGAAAATGGAAATAGTAAAATTTTAGAATTTAGATCCCTAATTCAAGTGATCGGTGATCTTACCGGACATCCTCTTGATCTTTTCTATATAGTGAGCATAGTCCTTCAGCCGGACTTGCCACCAAAACTCCCCCCCTTTTTTATTTAATTTTTATATTTTAATGATATTTTCTAAAAATTGTTTTATTTATTTATTTATTCTGATCATTTTTCTTTTATATATTAATACATCTTTTCTTATAATCTAATTTGGGTCATAGGAAGCCACCGCCCCAAGGGTGGCTCGCGCTCAATGTTGATGGCAGTGCGCAGCTTGATCCTCCTGTTGCTTCTTTCGGTGGATTAATTCGTGATCATGATGGTCGATTTCTTGCGTTTATTATGGCTCGCTTGGAACTCAACTATTATGCACGCCGAGTTGAGTGCACTTCTGCGTGGCCTGGAGCTATGTTGGCACTTGGGTCACAGAAACATCATTTGCTACACCGACTCTCTTAACACCTTACGCCTAGTGGAGCATGCTCAAAAAGATATCATGTACATGGCAATGAAGTTTCCTTGGTCCGCAGTCTACTTGCTCGCCCTTGGATAGTTCGCCTCCGTCATGTCTATCGGGAAGCCAACTTCTGCGCTGATTTTCTGGCTAAGTTGGGATTGTCTTCGCAGCAGCAACATGTTCACCTTGCCTCTCCTCCCGCGGGAATGATCCAAATTTCTACAAGCCGATGCTCAAGGAGTGCTGCTCGTTAAATGCTTTAGTCTTGCTTTTTGCTTTTTACTTCTCTTTTGTAACCAAAAAAAAAATCTAATTTGGGTCATAAATTTTATCTCACTTTCTTTATTAATTTTACCACTTTAAAAAATCAATTTATAATTATACTATTTCTTCTTATCTTTTTTAGAACCACATTCTTTTCTCTAAAATATAAATTGTGTAAACAACCATTTTTGATCCCTATACGTATGAGAGGCTGTCGTTATAGTTCTTAAATATATTGAAATTGGAAACACGTCCCCAAATATCTCTTTTCTAAGTCATTTTGATCCTCAAATGTGTATTTTGTTAGGTATTTTAGTCCTCATTTGTATTTTTTGTTGGTCAATTTAGTCCCTAAAATTACAAACAAGAGACACACTTGGGGATGTGTTTTTTTAGTTTTGATACGTTCAAGGACTAAAATGACAGCACCCCACACATTCATGAACTAAAATGACTGTAGTCTATTTAGTTCGGCCACTACCAAATTAGTTTTATACTCAAATTATTTGTTCAATCCATTAAGATGCATACTTAAATTGATGTTTAATTTTTATTTTAGTCCCTCCTTTCAGTATTTGATTATAAATAGTGTTTAATGAATATATAGAAGATGACAAACATTGATTTCTTTTGTTCTCTGCTTTGTTGAATTCTATAGTCCAACTTCTCATTGTTAAATCGCTAAAATATATACCAAAAATGTCAAAGCCGAGAATTGAACTCATCACCTCTTGAATTCAGTACAATTCTTAACCAAGTTAGCTACCTAGCTCTATTGTTTCATAAGCGTAACACATTATGGTTAAACCATTCTTCATTATTATTTTAAATAAAAACTTTGGTACATTATTTTATATTTTTGAGAATGTTATCACTTGAAAATTGCATCTATGAATAAGACTAGATTTTTCATATTCTAATAATCTCCTAAAGTGTTAGTTTGATTTTTCCGCTTATAGTTTCGTTATAGTAATATACAAAATACATAAGGGTTCTTTATAAGTAATATGTAAAATACATATATTAAATCGAAATTAACATTTAAATAGTCAAATAATATAAAAAGTTCTCACTATATTGGCAAAAGTAGGATGATAATTTATAGATAAAAATACTCACTATAAAAAAAATTCTTTAAGAACCCATGTAATAAAATTCTTTAGGACGAGATTATAAAAAAATACTCACTATATATATAAAAATAAATAAATGTATAAACATATATATTTAACACACGAATACATACAACTGCATTTTTAAAGGTGCCAAAAAATAATTTAAAAATTTATGATAAAATGTGATGTATGCTCGTGTTGCTTATAACAAAAAAATCGAATTCCCACAGGTTCACACGCTCTGCGAAAACAAATTATGAAGAATATATTATAAAATAGATGAGACATTCTATTATCGTATATCATTTTCCTTCCGACATTAGTAATAGTAATGTGCTTTTCTATATACTTATTCAGAATACATTAGATGATTTTCTTCAAAAAAAAAATACATTAGATGATAATCATATTTTCATCGGTTTCAATTTTCGTTTTAGTACTTTGTTTAAATACTTATATTTTTATTTTCCTTCATTTAATTATTACAAAACATTATAAGACAGGAAACAAAATCATTTCCTGGACAAAACCCCACATCCCATTTGAAATTATAATATATAATTATATTATATATATATATATATTCTAATTTTAATTTCCTACTATTATATACATATTTAAAATAGTTGAAGTAATTACCTTACGGTGTCTAAACAAATGAATTTCGACCCGTGTTGGCACGGGTAAATTATACTAGTATATAGAATATGAAAAACATTAGTTTCTTTTGTTCTGTTTTTTGAAAGAAATGTGACATAACAAATATGTTTAAGGTATAATATATCCTTTATTCTTTTTATTGTTAAGGATAAACTGTTTTTTTTATCAATTTTTAAAGTGGTGAAATTAGTAAAAGAGTGTGTTGCACGAGTTAGTGTTAATTAGATTTTAAAATAAATTATGAAAGAGAATTCCCAAAATTTCTATTGTTCACGTGTGATGGTAATATTGGATTTAAGTTGAACCACAAAATTATTTGTATTTTAGAATGAGTCTTTCTATTTTGTAGAGAAGGAATGATATCTTTTTCGATCGAGAAATTCAAAAAATTTAATTCACCTTTACTCTTGAGTTTTATCTTTAGTTGATATACTGATATGGCTTGGGGTGAAGAGGTGGAAGCTATCGTACAACTCAATACATGGTTGTCCATTGCTGACTTACAATCTCTAGTTGCGAAACATAATTGTAGAAAAGACAAATTTAATATATTGATTATTTTTACTTATTTATTCAATTTTACAATATAAGGATTCTGCATGCTTGGTGAAGGAAATCCTAATAATCCAATTGTTGTTAACTTAAACGATGAGTTCCCAATGATGAAGAGCCGAAAGTGACAGATGTTGAAGAAGTGTGGTTTTGATTATAGGCAAAATTACACCAGAGACCTTTAAGTTATTTATTTGTAACAAGTTGATCCTTTAAGTTTTTTTTTTTTTGTAATAAATAGGCTCTTTTAGTGATTACTCTAGCTTATATATTTTGATGTAATGCTACTTTATATATTGTGATTAATCTAGCTTATGTATTTTGGTGCAACCAAGCATATTTTGGTGTTTTTTTGATGTAATCAACGATACGACCACTACAAAAAAAACGCGAATTAGCGACGGAATTAGCGAGGGAATATTTGTCCTCGCAAAAACCCGACATTAGCGACGGAATTGTAGGTCCTCGCTAATGTGCCCATTAGCGAGAGAATTAGCGACGGAAATGAGATGTTACGGTGATTTGATCGAAAGCAAAGACGCTTTTTTAGCGATTAGCGACGGAACTTTCAAGTCCTCGCTAATTGACTCGACATTTTGCAGATTCTCGACCCATGGCGTTGGCTTGGGAAAGCGAGGATTAGCGAGGGACACCCCTCGCTAATTCCTCTCGCAAATTGTCATATATTTAATTATAATAACCGAACCACCTTCTCTCACTCTTCTCTCATTCTTCTCTCATCTTCCTCTTCCACTCCTCTTCCTCTTCCTCTTCCTCTTCCTCTCTACTCTCTCTCTCTTCACAAAACCACCACCACCACCACCACCACGCCCCACCACACCACAACCACTCTCACTCTCTCTCTCTTCAACCACACAACCACAACTCTCTCTCTCTTTCTTCACAAAACCACCACCACCACACCACCACCACCACCACCACCACCCCCACCACACCACAACCACTCTCACTCCTCTCTCTTTCAACCACACAACCACAACCTCTCTCTCTCTTTTCTTCACAAAACCACCACCACCACCACCACCCTCTTTCTCCCTTACTCTTCTCCTTCTTCTTCTCTCTTTACACCACCACCACCACCACCACCACCACACCACCACCACCACCACCACCACCACACCACATCCAAACAATAATAATAATAATAATAATAATAATAATAATAATAATAATAATAATAATAATAATAATAATAATAGTAGTAGTAGTAGTAGTAATAATAATAATAATAATAATAATAATAATAATAATAATAATAATAATAATAATAATAATAATAATAAAAAAATTCAAATTGATAAGCGTGCCAATCAGACTTGGGTTGCGTGCTGTCAGCATTAGCGAGGGAATTAGCGAGGGACTGGTCCCTCGCTAATTAGCGACTGACACATATTCCCTCGCTAAATGCCACTAGCGAGGAGGGAATTAGCGACCGAACCGGTCCTCGCTAATTCCTCGCTAATGGACATTAGCGACCGAAATGGGCCTGTTAGCGACGGATATTTCACTCGCTAATCTCCGTGTTTCTTGTAGTGGACATTTTACTAAAAGGGTCAATGGTGTCAATGTTAGGTAACTTATAGGGCCAACTTGTTACAAATAAATAACTTAAAGGTCTTCTGGTATAATTTTGCCTTGATTATATTATGTGCTAAGTTTTTATATTTACACTAGTATTTTACCTGTGCATACGCACAGGTGATATCGTATTTGTTATAACCTGCTATAAAATTATAAATACGATGAAATTTAGAAAAAGTTAAAAAAAAGTTAGTATATTCTTATAATCTTAATAATGGAGTTAAAATGAGGGAAAAAGGAAATGAGATTTATTTAATATAAAATATATATCTCCGTTGGCGCTCCCGTTGTCGCTCTGTTGCAGCTTTCATTTGCGCTCGCTTGCGCTCCCGTTGAAGCTCTCGTGCGGTATCATTTTTTTTGGCAATTGGTAATTCCTAAATTAATTGGTTTTAGTAGTTTGAGCAAGTTCTTGTAAATAGAAATTAAATAAAAATAATTTTAAAATGAAAAAATAAAAAGAAAATACTGATTTAATAAATAATTCAAAATAAAATGAGTTTAACCTAAAATATGCACACTTTTTGGCGCTTGGCACACCAGTTGCTGCTTTCATTGGTGTTTCTATTGGCGATTCCGTTGGCACTCCAGTTGCCACGTGTTTTCTCTTTTTTTCTATGTGATTTAGTATTAATTTTAGAGATTTTACATTAAATAGTAAATTTTAGATTATTTAACTAATTTTTAAAAAATTGCTTTAAAAAATTAATTATTAAAAAAATGGATTTAATAATTTTTTTTGTTGAAACCAAAAATTTGAAAGTTTAGTTACAGGTTTTTTTTTTTGGCAATTGGTAATAGTTAAAAAAATTGGTAGTAGTAGTTAAAAAGCTGACATGTTTTTGTATTTTAGTGAGCAAATTACTATTTTGCCCCTAAAATGTGACAAATGGCAAAAAAGAACATGTCTAGTAATGTCTATTTGCTCTCACTTTATTTTGCTATATTAGATAGATAGATTAGATTAAGATTTTTTTGACCAAGATAATAGATTAGATTAGATATTGGCTTTTGATTTTCTAACCCCCTCAACATCAATCTCACCCCATATTTCAAAAAAACCCAATACTACCCCCGCTTTTAAAAAAATCAAATTTTTCTAATTACCTCAAAATAAGGTAATTTCGGTTCAAAAAATTAAAATTTGAATTACCTCTAAAAAGGTAATTCGGTTCAAAAATTAAAAATTTCGAGTAATTCAAAATTTTTAATTTTTTTTAAAGTTTATATTTTGGTCTTAAGATTTAAACGCGTTTTATTGGAAATATGATACTGAACGATTTACGATTTAATAACAATACGTCAAAATATATAAAATGACCAACATAAAATAGAAGTACAAATACAACTATGGGTCCAAAATGTCTAAAAATGACTGAAAATAAGCACGTGAAGTAGGTGAACGGGCGACATCTAGGGCATCCCGGCCAATCCAGGATGCGCAGGTGCGTATATATACGATTTGTTTTAATTTTTATTACTAAAAGGCTACTAAAAATAGTCAAAACTACTCTAAAAAAATATAAAAACACCACTAAAAATCTAACAAAACCAAAATAAGGCTATACAATTTTTTTTAGATTTTTTGGAGACTATGAAAAATTAAAAAAAATCGTAAAAAATAGTAAAAGATGGAATTTGGGATTTTGAGGCCGTAGTCTCGTAAGAAGTCCCTTCTAAGGGTGTCTTGATTCTTGATTTTTTTCGCTTTTAATGGCTGTGGTTTCATTACGATCAGAGTATGTTGTCCGAAAACCGATTTTTTAGCTTAAATTATTCGTTCGAAATAAAAAAAATTGTAATTTTCGGAATTACCTCAGAAATAGGTAATTCCGGTTCACAAATGTGAACCGGAATTACCTCATTTCTGAGGTAATTCCGAAAATCTTTTTGGAATTACAGGGTAAATCCGAAATTCCATTATTTTTTGAACCGGAATTACCTTTTTTAGAGGTAATTCCGAAATTTTTAATTTTTTTTTTTAACAAACCATGTAATTTTTGTAAATTTACAGGGGTATTTTTGTCCGTTTGGTTAATTATGGGGGTGGGATTGATGTTGAGGGGGTGAGAAAATCAAAAGCCTTAGGTATTTCATTTGATTAATATGGACTCTAATATTAAAACTCTTATTACACAAACCAAATTTAGCCGAGGGCATCACACGGGGTTTTATTTTTTACACCCCCTCATCATCAATCTCACCCCCATAATATACGTTTTGGACAAAAATGCCCCCAGGGATATATAAAATTTCTGAATTATCTCGAGGGAATGGTAATTCCGAGGAAGGGAAAAAGGATTTCGGATTACAAAAATTGAGGTAATTCCTGTTCAAAAATGTGAACCGGAATTACCTCAATTTTTGGTAATCCCTAAATCCTTTAAATCTACCTGAATTACCTAGTTTTGAAGGTATTTCCGAAAAAAAAAATTAATTAAAAACAAATTAAAATTAATTAAAGACGCGTTTTCGATCACGAAACGATACAATACATGAAATTGATGAAAAAAAATAACATAATGCAACAACAAACGAAATAAAAAGATGGTACAAACTAGTGAGATGGTGGTTGGAGACGTCGAAGGACCTCAGCAAGAACGCGGTCCTTCGGTTTCGGACATATCTGGTGAATAGGACTCCGCATCTGAAATATGTCAAAACGCTCCATCATCACTCGAACGTCATCGTTGTTCTTCACATCCATGGTGGACCACTGAACACGATTATTATCGCCCATAGTCGGGTATGATAAAATGATCCGGGTGACTTCTTGCTCGCCACCCTCCACCGCACCCTCGTTGTTATTTTTTCTTTGAGCTTGAAAGGTGATGTTGTCGTTAAGCTCGCATAAAATGGGGTTTGGACTCTCGAAATAGACACCATTTTCTCTGTTTGTGATTGTGCCACGATGGTGAAGAGGCGCGAGTGCGAGAATCACGAGTATTGTGTATTCAGAGTATCCATGAGAGTGTTGTGTGTGTGTAAAATTATATAAACAATCAAGATGTGATATCTACATAATCATATGGTGTCATTTGAACATAATCTGGAACATAATCTGGAACAAAAGAAGACCATAACTGCATGCGTCCAATGTATGGATATTGCCACGATCTAGCTTCATCTGAGACGTATCGACCCCAAGAAGGATGTGCAGGAGGGATAGGGCTAGTGTGGTTCAACTTGACAAGAATCCAATGATTCCTATGGATGAACCCAACACAAACCAACTGACTCTGACTGGAAACACAATCTCCCCTCAAAGGGAAGAATGTCCAGTTCTCATGAGGCGACAACATAACCAGGGGTCTCTGATATCTAGTAGCTATAACATGTCCTGTGTCTGGCATGGTCATCCACTTCTCAATAGGTTGTTCCTGTCTGTTTAGGATAGCAACTAATGAATCTCTAATGTTCTGAACATTGTCACCCATCAACTGTGTGTACTGAAACCAGTTGGAGTCCATCTCACTAATTAAATCATTCCGAACCATCTGCCAACTGTGCTCCGACCAGTCTAGTGAAGTAGAGATGCATCTAAAGCCACAGTTTCCATCCCCCGCGACATTGATAATGTCGTCAATATACCTATGTAAGAACTCGGAAAGTGACTTACCAAGTGGATGTCATGTTGTGCTCGCTTCCTTTGCCGACCTCTCTCGTGACGGTAGCTCGATGGTACTTGTGATGCTAGTTGTAAGGACCGTCGGGAGGTATCTTTGAAGGTCCGTCTGATGGTACTTAAGGACCGTCGGGAGGTATCTCAGGTGGATTTTTCTAAAGATGCATCCACGTGCTCCCACGCAGATGGATCTCTCTTCACGTCATACTTTTCTTCTTCTTCCCCTTCTTCTGCACCCTAGTTTTGAATTTGTGGCTAGGTGGAACCATGGATGTAGTGCCTCTGAATACATAATCATCAAGACCTCTCTTCCAAACACATCTCTCCTCAAGGTGCATGTCATTCCATTGCCTCCAAATCTCCTCTACTGTATAACTTAAGTCACCTCCTTCTGACGCTTCTTTGATCCGCCATCATCCATTGCCTCCAAACTGAGTCTCTTCCAATGAGAGTCAATAATGTCCAATGGTATTGGTAGTCCCATTAGGTGTAACCTACCAAGTTCACAAGAACAAGGTAACCCATGAGTAACTTTAATGACACAACCAAAGACACTTTTTCTTATCTGTGCCCACACCATCCATCATGTTATCAAACTCCCTACAATATGATTCAACGCCTCAATAGACACCAAACCGTGTAGATTCTTGTAGAATGGAATGTTGTGTTGGGCATCTATACGGTTGATGCTCTTTTGAAAAGAATCCACAATTTTATTAATTTGTGCATTGATCATCCCATTAATTGACTCCCAGCTTTTGCATAAATCACCACCACTAGAACCCAATGATCTCTTCAATGCCCAATGGGCAGCCTCAACCCTATGGCACGTAAGGAAAAATTAAAACAAATAAACCACAATCATATACTTAAAGCACATAAGAAAACAATTTGCGTACCTATTAGTCGTGGTATTTCCATAGTGTCTTACTTTATCCGTCCCACGGACCACAAAATCTTTCCTTGTGAGGATACAACCATTGTCTGCTCACATATGCAATAAGTTGGGGTATGTCGGTGAGATCGATTGCTCAAAATCATGCAAAGCCTCACTAAACTCATCATCAAATATAGCATCAACTACATGATGCCAAAGTGTCATCAGTGAATCCACTCTATCTCCCTTCACCAACTTCTTAATTTGAGCATGAACATTTTTGTTGATATGATATCGACAAAGCAAATTCACGACCTCGGAAAGACAACCTTGATAGCGATCATCAAAGCCTCCTCACAATCGGTGAGGATAACCCGAGAAACACAATCCACACGCTCTATTAGAAATGAAAAAAACGATAATGTAATGGCAAAAACTAAAGTCATTTAGCATTGACTTACTTGAGGAAGTGCAATATCACACAACATCAAATCTCGTAGGCTCTGCAAAGACCCACGTGTAGTCATCATAACGCTCATGAGACGAGATATGCAAACGCAACAGAAATGTCAACTCGATGGAAGTGACACCAACAATCTCCAACAGAGGCAATGCATACTTGTTCGCCTTAAAGTGCGATCCCATAATCAAAACAATGGGAAACATCCTCAATAACTTAATACTATCGTGATGTGACCACATGATCTCCTCAACAATATCGCACCTTTAAGTCGCCTCTCGCCCAACACAAGTAATGGTTCGCTTTGAATCGGTGTCATAAGTCGCTGATCTCGGTCATATTACCTCTCTTTCCCTTCCTGGATATTGGCGCGGGTTCTATACAACCGAGTAATGTTGCTCAAGTTGTTCTTAAATTTGGTCTTTAATGCTTCAAGACTTTTGGATGCTTTCACTCCCAAGGACATATGCTCCCAACAATCGACCGCTCGTCCTTGCTAAACTTACCAAATATAGTTGCTCCAAACAAAGTCTTATGAGGCTCATGATTATGAATCCCATACACCACTCTCACCTTCCAATCGTAACTAGGAGGTAACATTGGTTTAGCTTTCAATTGAAACCTACAACCACATCTTTTCGAACTCTTGTGTCTACCAAACAGAACACCCAACATCTACTCGATCAGTATGTGCCCCGCCTCTCACAAACCATAAACAACCTTGTTCTTTTCCCTTTCCCATTCTCCGTCGCCTCTGCTGCTCAACAATAACCACAATGACTCCGTTCGCTTTCCGAAGATCTCTAACCCAACGTGTCATTGCATCACGAGTGGGAAATATCTCGGATGTAGTAAACGCACCTGCTAAATCTGTAATAACCATCTATTTAAAACAAAATTTAAATGTTAAAAAAAAAAATTTTTGAAATACCTTTTTAATAGGTATTTCCTGGTTCATATTTTGTGAATCGGAATTACCAAAAAAAGGTATTTCAAAAAATCTAATTTAAAAATACAAAATTTCTAATTACCTTTTCTGAGATAATTAGGTTCAAAAATCATGAACCTGGAATACCAATTTTCTGCGCTTAATTCCTAAAATCACCTCGAAAATTTCGGAAATACCTCTTTTTTTTGGTAATTCCGGAATTTTTTTTTTATGTAGGTCCGGTTCGTTTTTTTTTTAAATGCCAGGGGCATTTTAGGCATATTGGTACTTATGGGGGTGAGATAGATGATTAGGGGGGTGAAAAAATTAAAACCCCATCACACGGGTATTAGGGCTAATATATAACATAGCAATATCGCAGTTCGCTCCACAGTTACCGACTTACCGTTTGTGAGGTGCTTGACATACACAGTCGTGGAATTGTGAATCGAACAAATATTGAGGATGATACACCAAAGCACCATTCTCTCTCTATTATCAAAATGCAAAACTATGACTGAATTGAAAATATTACACGGGTTAATAGTTACAATCCCAACTATTAAAAGTATAATCCCCATAAGTAAGCTTATTGATTTTTGCGTTGATTCACAATTTGGTGACATCAATTATGCACACTTAGTTTTTCGTCACATTGATTCCCCTAGTGTTTATATCTGGAACTCTATGATTAGAGGTTATGCCAATGCCAACAGTGATAATCCAAGATTGTCTTTGCTTCTGTACAGACAAATGATACAAAATGGGTATTCTCCAGATAATTTTACCTTCCCATTTGTACTTAAAGCAAGTTCTTTGATTGCTGATAAAGACTGTGGAAAATGTATTCATAGCTGTATAGTGAAATCTGGGTATGAAGCAGATGTGTATTCTGCAACTGGGTTACTTCAAATGTATGTTTCATGTGCAGATATGGAGTTGGGCTTGAAGGTGTTTGATAATATTCCTAAGTGGAATGTGGTTGCTTGGACTTGTTTGATTGCTGGATATGTGAACAATAATCAACCACATGAAGCTTTGAAGGTGTTTAAAGATATGGATCATTGGGGTGTAGAGCCTAATGAAATTACCATGGTGAATGCTTTGGTGGCTTGTGCTCGTTGTAGAGATATTGATACCGGGAGATGGGTCCATGAACGCATCCGCAAGGCTGGTTATGATCCCTTTATGTTAACATCTAATAGTAATGTCGTTCTTGCAACTGCCATTCTTGAAATGTATGCAAAATGTGGTAGCTTGAATATTGCAAGAGACTTGTTCAACAAAATGCCTCAAAGAAACATTGTTGCTTGGAACTGTATGATTAATGCTTATAATCAGTATGAGAGGTATAAGGAGGCGCTTAATCTCTTTTTTGATATGTTGGCAGCTGGTTTTTGTCCTGACAAGGCTACCTTTCTGAGTGTCTTGAGTGTTTGTGCCCATCAGTGTGCTTTGGCATTGGGAGAAACTGTTCATGCTTATCTGTTGAAAAGCAGCATTGCAACAGACATTGCCCTGGCAACTGCTCTTTTGGATATGTATGCCAAGAATGGTGATTTGGCAAGTGCGCAGAAGATTTTTAATAGTATGGAAAAGAAAGATGTGGTTATGTGGACTAGCATGATTAATTGTTTAGCCATGCACGGCCATGGAAAGGAAGCATTGAGTATGTTTCAAATAATGCAAGAGGATAGTTCTCTAGTCCCTGATCATATTACTTATATTGGAGTTTTATTTGCATGTAGTCATGTTGGATTGGTTGAAGAGGCTCAAAGACAATTTAACCTAATGACAAAGAGGGACGGTATAGTGCCGGAAAGAGAGCATTATAGTTGCATGGTTGATCTTTTGAGTCGAGCAGGTCATTTCAGAGAGGCAGAAAGATTAATGGAGACAATGTCGGTACAACCAAATATTGCCATATGGGGTGCTCTTTTAAATGGCTGCCAGATTCATGAAAACGTCTATGTTGCTCGTCAAGTGAAAGTACGACTAACAGAGTTGGAACCTATTCAAAGTGGAATTTATGTTCTTCTATCTAATATATATGCGATTGCTGGAAGATGGGAAGAGGTAAATTTGACTAGACAAATGATGAAGCATAAAAGGATTGCAAAGCAAATTGGTCATAGTTCAGTTGAAATGAAGATGTGATTGTGAAGGGGGGAAACTATTTTATGGATTTGAAGGTAGGTTCCTAGTTGACATTAATGATTGATTTATTCATCTTCTTAACTGGTTGGCCTAATTAATCAACATATAAATGACCAGTTACAAGCAAACTAAACTTAATTGATTGACAAATAAAAGGAAAAGTACTGAAGGCTGAAAAGATATTTTTCTTTGGGATACTTTCCAGTAGGCTAGTAGTTGGAATAAATTTTAAAAGATGACATACAGGATATTGGGTTGAGCATTAACTTCTTCACTGATTGGATCGGCCTTCTAAAGTAGCAAAAGACTCTCTGCTGCATGGATTGGCTTGTGATAATGTTGGTTTGTACTTTTTAGTGATTGAACAACCGACTTAAGTTAAACTTCTCAGCATCCAATTGATAAATTTATATTGATCCAAGTGGTACTGAAAACGGTCGGCCCACTGGGGTTTTTACTTTTTAGAGGTATGTCTCAAACTCTACCATTAATTACAGTATGCTATTTTATTTCTGAAATTCATGTATGTAGTGATATGCCTCGCAGCAATGGTTTATACTTCTACCTCCCGTCCTGCGTGGTGGCTCCAACGTTCAAACCCGATTGTACTAAAAGAAGTTTGGAATTTTCATGCAGGAAAAATTTGGATATAAACTGAGTCATCCGGTCATTTCAAGAATCAAATACTGTAGTTTTCAGCAAACTGTTATATGATTGGACCCCCGCTAAAATGTTGTTCTGTATATCAAATCTGTATCTTCATCTCCTGTTGACAAATTGTTACCACCTTGCTTGTGTTGAGAACCTGCCTATATTCTTTATAACAAGAGAGTCGAGAGTTCTCTCTGTGGATAGAAATTTGCTTTGGTTGTTCCTTTGAGTTACTCAGAAGAAATGCAATTGCTTCAGCAGTGGTCAGGCGAAGAGATGAACTGTGTGTAACACCAGTTCCTCAAAGGGCTGCAAAGGACCACCCCAGTTGCCAATGTCTCTTCCTTCTTCCTAAATATCTGGGATTTGTAGCATTTCATGCTCATCATCAACCCTTGCTCACCTCCTCATACTCAGGTTTCTATTCCATTCCTTCATCTTTTGTATTTCTCATTTGTGATTTGTTTATCAAGTTATATGTATAATCAACAACAATTAAACGATACTGTTTAGTGTATGCTGCTATTCTGTGAGTTTGCCTTGTATATCTGTATTTGTACATATTACTTTTATTGTGCTCTATGGAGAGAATATAAATTTAGAGTGGAAAAAAGAAATGTGCTTACTATGGAGCATGAATATAAATTTTATGTAACTAGTTTCATATTAGTTAACAATATGTACCGAACAATACTGTTGAAATCGGTGACGCATGTTCTGAAAAATGAAGATTTTCATTGTAACAAGATTCTCACTTTGTATGAGCAACATTGTTGAAATCGGTCATGTATCTTCTAAAAAATGAAGATTTTCGATGTAACCAGACTCTTTGTATTCATTTTGTATGAGCAACATGGTTAATTTCGTCTTGTTGATTCATGACAGAGGTGTAGTAGGGGTAGGTACAAACTACAACGTTGGTTCAATAAACAATCAAGTCCTATAAATAAGAGCATCATGTACCTATGCCCTCAAATCTATTTGCTTTGTACTCGGTCTACTCTCATTTGGGGGGAGAGCTTGTTGTGGGAGTGGGTTGGCTTTGATTTGGCATACGATTCTGTGAGAGCTGCGGGATGGGTGCGTAACTGCGTATTTCTTGAGAGGGTTCCAGATTTGGTTGAGACTGCTGAAATATAAAATAGATATGTTAGAGTATGTACAATTATTCATGCACCTAGGATATCAATAGCCAATTAAATGTCTAGTAAATCACATTCATGTTCTTAGGTGTATATAGATCAAAGAATTTACGTTGGGCCTAACTCAACCCTACAAAACCGGCTTGTAGAGAGTGAGGGATGCCTCCCACTAATAAACTCTCTTTTCGGTCATATCACATCTAATGTGAGACTCTTAACACACACTCCTCACGCCCAAAACTTGACAACTGGAGTGGCCTGATAGCGCGTGGCCCAACGGTTCTTGGATCGACTCTGATGCCATATTAGAATTTGGGTTAGGCCAAACTCAACCCTACAAAACCGACTTCTAAGGTGAGACATGTCTCCCACTTATATATTATTTTTCAGGCTGTATCACATCCGATGGGGGCTCTTAACACACCCTCTCACGTCTAGGACTGGACAACTGGAGCGTGACCCAAGTGTCCCAATAGCGGGTGGCCCTGCGGATCTTGGATTGACTTTGGTACCATATTAGAATTTGGGTTGGGCCTAACTCAACCCTACAAAACCGACTTGTAAGGTGAGAGATGTCTCCCACTTATATACTCTTTTTCAGATCATATCACATCCGATGTGAGACTCTTAACCCCTCACATCTAGAACTGGACAACTGAAGCGTGGCCCGACTGGCCCGATAGCGGGTGACCCAACGGATCTTGGATTGGCTTTGATGCCATCTTAGAATTTGGGTTGGGACTAGCTCAACCCTACAAAATCGGCTTCTAGAGTGAGGGTTGCCTCCCACTTATAAACTCTTTTTCAAGTCATATCACATCTGATGTGGGACTCTTAACACACTCCCCTCACGCCCAGAACTGGACAATTGGAGCGTGATCCGAGTGGCCCGATAGTGGTTGGCCAAACTGATCTTGGATTGGTTCTGATACCATCTTAGAATTTGGGTTGAGCCTAACTTAACCCTACAAAACTGGCTTGTAGAGTGATGGATGCCTCCCACTTATAAACTCTCTTTCTGGCCATATCACATCCAATGTAGGACTCTTAACACCCATCCCTCACGCCCAAAATTGGACAACTGGAGTGACCTGGTAGCGAGTGGCCCAACGGATCTTTGATTTGCTCTGATACCATATTAGAATTTGGGTTAGGTCTAACTCAACCCGATGTGAGACTCTTAATAATAGATTCAAAATCATCTAAGTGGAAGAATCTTAAATTAAATATTAGTAGTTTAATTTCATGGAACTTTGTCTCATTCCAAGATACTAGTAGTAAGGTCAAGGCGTCCAAATAATAATAATATAATAATAATGCTTTCAATAATATAACAAAATCGGCTTCTAGAGTGAGGGTTGCCTCCCACTTATAAACTCTTTTTCAAGTCATATCACATCTGATGTGGGACTCTTAACACACTCCCCTCACGCCCAGAACTGGACAATTGGAGCGTGATCCGAGTGGCCCGATAGTGGTTGGCCAAACTGATCTTGGATTGGTTCTGATACCATCTTAGAATTTGGGTTGAGTCTAACTTAACCCTACAAAACTGGCTTGTAGAGTGATGGATGCCTCCCACTTATAAACTCTCTTTCTGGCCATATCACATCCAATGTAGGACTCTTAACACCCATCCCTCACGCCCAAAATTGGACAACTGGAGTGATCTGGTAGCGAGTGGCCCAACGGATCTTTGATTTGCTCTGATACCATATTAGAATTTGGGTTAGGTCTAACTCAACCCGATGTGAGACTCTTAATAATAGATTCAAAATCATCTAAGTGGAAGAATCTTAAATTAAATATTAGTAGTTTAATTTCATGGAACTTTGTCTCATTCCAAGATACTAGTAGTAAGGTCAAGGCGTCCAAATAATAATAATATAATAATAATGCTTTCAATAAAACGACAAAAAGTAACTGACTCCCCCCCCCGGGCCGGCTAAATCAGTAATATATTATCAGTTTTGTACCAAACGGTATTAAGTTGAAATGAAATACTAGTAAAGTACTAATAGTATTGCCTTTAATGAAATGCTAGTAAAGTACTAATAGTATTGCCTTTTATTATCGGAAGCCCTCACATCATAATTAAAAAAAAACAAATACGATGGGAGACCTTTAAGTTATTTAATTGTAACAAGTTTGTCCTTTAAGTTTTTTTCGTACCGCTTAAATCATTTAAGTTACATAATGTGTACGCCGTTAGTCATTTTTTCATTTTTTATTACAAAAAAGCTCAGTTCGCGTTAAAAGGGTTAATGTGGCTCTGACGAAGGCTAAGAATTTGGTCATTTAAAACTAGTGTCATGTAATAATTTCGAACTTTCAACTTAATTTTTTTTTAAAAAGATGGTTCATCTTTTTCTTTTTCATTGAAGTTGAAAGGAGCAAATTACATGACGGTAGTATTAAATGACAACATTGTTACATGACAGGTGACATATACGCCTCTCATCACCATCGCATACCATAGTTAAAGCGGTTGGTTTTTGTAACAAAAAAAAAAAAACAATGGTGTACAAATTATGTAACTTAAAACCAATTTGTTCTGATTAAATAACTTAAATGACTAAGTGATACTGAAATAAACTTAAAGGACCAAAACTTATTACAATTAAATAACTTAAAGGACTCTCTAGTATAATTTTACCATAAAAAAACAGATTAACTGACATAGTGCTCTCTTTGGAAGTTGATGAAAGAGATTGATCCTATCTTATATATATCAAGATTGTAGAAAGTCTGGAGTTAAAATGTCAACATGGCAGTGTCTCATTTAAGTTCAATTTCACATTTTGCATTGCATGTTGCCTCTAGACTCTAGTATTTAAACCCATACTGAAAGAGGGGAAGGAGCACACTCTATCAGCCTCTTGCTCCTCAACTCAACCAAATGAAACCTTATATTTTCTTTTTACCTATATTTGCTTTGAACTTAATGTGGTTTGGTTCAAACAGAAGTGTGGCCTTGTCATTCGGAAACCAGACAGGTCATTTGACATTGCTCCAGTTCAAGGAATCAATATCCAATGACCCATATGGAGTCTTAGATTCTTGGAATAGTTCTTCTTACTTCTGCAACTGGCATGGAATTACACGCAATTCCATGCACCAAAGAGTTACAGAGTTGAACCTACAAGGATATCAGTTACATGGATCCTTATCTCCCCATGTTGGCAATCTCTCTTATCTAAGAAACCTCAACCTTGGAAAGAATAGCTTCTTTGGAGAAATCCCACAGGAATTGGGTCAGTTGTTACAACTGCAGCAACTCTATCTCAGCAATAACTCCTTCACAGGAGAAATTCCTGCTAACCTCACATATTGCTCAAATCTTCAAGATTTATACTTGCATGGGAACAATTTGATTGGAAAAATACCAACTCAAATTGGCTCTTTGCAAAAGCTTCAAATACTGAGTCTTTGGAGAAACAATTTAACCGGAGAAATCCCGCCATTCATAGGGAACCTCTCATCCCTAATATCTCTTTCACTTGCTTCTAACAGCTTAGCGGGTGGTATTCCACAAGAAATATATCGCCTAGAAAACTTGACTATTTTACTATTGGGTGAGAACAAGTTATATGGTAAGATTCCTTCTTGCCTTTACAATATCTCATCTCTTACTAAGTTCTCAGCACCAGTGAATAACTTCACTGACTCTCTTCCACACAACATGTTCAACACCCTCCCCAATCTTCAACATTTTGCAATTGACGCGAATCAAATCTATGGTCCAATTCCAACTTTCATTATAAATGCTTCTTCTGCATTTGCATGGCTTGATATAAGTCAAAACTATTTTCATGGACAAGTTCCAACTCTAGGAAGGCTAACAAATCTATTGTTGCTAAATTTGGAAGTCAACAATTTAGGTGACAATTCAATTAAGGATTTGGAGTTTTCAAAATCTTTGACAAATTGTAGTAAGTTGCAAATGGTTTCTATTTTCCATAGTAATTTTGCAGGTACCTTTGGAAAATTTCAGAAAATGCAAAAGTTAGCATTGAATAAAAATATGCTGTCAGGAGAGATACCATCCTTTTTAGGGAACCTCACTCAATTGTTTTTCTTGAATTTTAGAAACAATAGGTTAGAAGGAAATATTCCTCCAAGTATAGGAAAATGTCAAAAGTTACAATACTTGAAACTTTCATAAAACAATCTTAAAGGAACCATACCTCCAGAGATTTTTAGTCTTTCCTCTCTAACAAATTTATTGGACTTGTCACAAAACTCATTGACTGGTAGCTTAGCGAGAGAAGTTGGTATGCTAAAAAATATAAACTGGAATTGCATGTATCTGGGAATAATCTTTCTAGTGACATTCCTGGAACAATTGGTGAATGCATGAGCTTGGAATCTCTTCAATTGCAAGGAAACTCCTTCAGTGGAATCATACCACCCTCTTTGGCTTCACTCAAAGGTCTTCGATATTTAGACTTATCACGAAATCGATTGTCTGGGCCAATTCCTGATGTTCTTCAGAATTTTTCTGTTTTAGAACACTTGAACATTTCTTTTAACGCATTGGAAGGCGAGGTACCAACAGAAGGTGTCTTTGGAAATGCAAGTAGGTTAGCAGGAATTGGAAACAACAAGCTTTGTGGAGGTATTCTAGAGCTGCATCTATGGTCATGCCTTGTTAGAACTTAGAAGTATAAGACCTGCAAAACACCATAATTTCATTTTGGTAGCAATGATAGTTGGTGTTGTTGCTTTTCTTCTCATATTATCACTTTTTCCAACTATATATTGGATGAAGAAAAGAAACAAGAAACAATCTTCTAATTTACCAACAGTTGATCAACTAGCTATGGTCTCGTACCAAGACCTTCATCGGGAACTGGTGGGTTCTCAGTTGCAAATTTGATTGGATCCGGAAGTTTTGGTTCGGTGTTCAAAGGAAATCTTGTGTCAAAAGACAAAGTTGTTGCAGTAAAAGTTCTAAACCTTCAAAAGAAGGGAGCCCACACCAGTTTCATTGCAGAATGTAATGCTCTAAAAAGTATTAGACATCGAAATATAGTTAAGATTGTAACATGTTCTAGTATTGATTACAAAAGTCAAGAATTTAAAGCTCTATTTTTTGAGTACTTGGAAAATGGAAGCTTAGAGGAATGGTTACATCCCAAGATTGAAAGTCTTGATCACCCTAGAGTACTAGACCTTGATCAAAGATTAAATATAATTATCGATGTTTGCTTCTGCATTACATTATCTCCATCATGAATGTGAGCTAGTGGTCCTTCATTGTGATCTAAAGCCAAGCAATGTCCTTCTTGATAATGACATGGTTGCTCATGTGAGTGATTTTGGCATAGCAAGACTCGTCTCAACCAATATTGATGATATCTATCATAAGGAAACTAGTACAATTGGAATAAAAGGGACAATTGGCTATACTCCTTCAGGTATGATCTAAAACTTTTGAATCATTTTGTATTTTTAAATATTAGACTTGATATTTTGCTAGTTACAAAATATTAACAAGTTTTGATATACCTTATAGAGTATGGAATGGGTTCTGAGGTGTCCACACATGGTGACATGTATAGCTTTGGCATGCTTATGTTGGAAATGCTTACTGGAAGAAGACCAACAGATGAAATGTTAAAAAATGGTAATAATCTACATTCATTGTTGAAATGTCATTTCCCGATAATATTATTCAAATCTTGGACCCGCGTCTTCTACCAAGAGATGAAGCAACAATGGAAGATGGAAACAATGAGAATCTCATTCCAATTGTAGAGAACTGCATAGTTTCACTCTTTAGGATTGGACTTGCTTGTTCAGCTGAATCACCGAAAGGAAGAATGAATTTAATGGATGTTACAAGAAATCTAAACACAATCAGAAAGACCACTTTTGCTGGTGAGATAAATTGTGTTTTTATTTATATTCTTATTTGGTTAATTGCTTTTGGTTAATTTCATTTTTGACATCTTGCTATTCGTTTCATATTCCTAAATAACAACATACAAAGGTAACATGCTTCTTCTCGAATTTCAGGTGTTCACATTCTGATAAATTAAAGTTGAAATAGAAGTGTGTGTTGCATGACGTATCGCTGCTAAATGACGTACCACAACTAAAGTTAAATTGCACGTCAAAATTGTTCAAGTAATCTCCTTCTAATGCTATTCATTTGAATCCATCAAAGCATCTATCATGTTGACGTATATCATATGGATGTAGTATGATATGAGTAGTGGACTTGTTGTATTTCAATACCAACTTATTATCATTTAATTTGCATTTACAATAATTGTGTATATATTGATGCTTAGTTTGGTGAATTTTATGGTCATTTTCTAGCTATAACTTTTCTTTAATTTGTGTGAAATAAACAAGTGTGACCCTCATTTTGTAAACGAGGAATGCTACATGTTACTGAAAGAATAATGTAGGATCAACTAAGAATACACGGATGTCGTGAATTCAAATTTTCAAACAAATAAAAGGTTAAAACATCCCAATACCAAAGACATAATCGAACGGTTGGCGGAATTTTGTTGCTTTTAGTGCAAAAATCTTTTGTACCATTCAACTTCGGAAAAACTTTTCCAAAAGTTATACAAAGAACAAGCTAATGAATTAAGCAATTCTATCCGGTTTGAGACACAGGCTTCAATAACGAAGGTGGTTTTTTGAGCAACTGAAAATTGAGGAGAAAGGAGTTTTCGTTGATGGAAACTCACCGTAGATTTGAGAGATTGGTGTTAGAGGATTACGGGTTTCAAGATTGAAGGATTCTTCACTCCAACTTTGACAAAAAAAGGATTGAAGGATTAGGTTTGAGTTTTGGATTTATGGTGGTTTTCAATAACGAAGGATTACGGTTTTATGTTTTTGGATTTACAAGTTCGTTTTATTTTATTTTAAATTATTTTATATATTATTAAAAACAATTGTCATAATTAAAATAAGGATTTTTAATTTAGATTCCAACATGGCATGCTAATGTGTCCTTCCACATAGGACAAATGAATGACAACTCACCAATAGGGTTGACCAAACATAGGGGGGACTTTGATTTTACAAATTGGTAAAATAGGGGAACTAAAATTGTGAAAAAAATAGTTGGGGGACTAAAATCGTGAGTTAGTGAAAATAGGGGGACCAAAACTGCAATTAAGCCAAAATTATTTAAGGGTTTTGATTCTGAAATCTTTTTTTTCTGAACGATAAAAGTAGGTATAATATATAAATATGATGTGTATTAAGGAACACAAAACCTATATCCAATAGGATTCTCTTAGTGAGAGGCTCAATACTAGGAAACAAAAAACCAAGAAAACAAAGCAGAACGATAACAAACAAAATCCAAAGCAGAGCATCTAGGTCACCCCATTTGAGTAAAAGTTTGGATTCTGAAATCTAGCACAATGAGAATGAGAGTGCAGATTATTTGTCAAGGTAGATGATGTATGGAACTTTTAGTTTACAGGTAAATCAATGAAGATTTTGATGAAGCAGCTAGCTTTTGCCAAATATACATAAGATGCATGTTGTGCACTTGAATTCTTTAATTAGGTACTTTTGGATAGAGCTTATTTTAGCTTATGAAAAACAATTTATGCAAATAAATAAGCTTCTATTCATAAGCTTGTCAATGTAGTTTATGAAAAAACAACTTATGGAGATATAACTTTTGTTAGTGAGAACTTATTAATTAACCTAAAACCTTATTTATCTCCATAAGATGTTTTTCATAAGCTCAATAATAAGTTTATCCAAACAAGCCCTTAGTTAACATTTAATTTTGTAAAGGGTTAGATATGTTTTTAGTCTCTACAAAATTTGCGAATTTGTTTTAGTCTTTATAAAAAAAAAATTCATTCGCTTTCAGTTCTCACATTTTCTCCGTTTCATGACTTTTAATAGCACCTAGAAGAGCTATAAAAGGTCAAAAATGGCACTATTAAAAAGTCATGGGGAACTAAAGCTATTGGCAGGGGAAAACATGGGGATCAAAAGTGAGTGAAATGTTTTAGGAAACAAAATTCACAAATTTTGTAGGGACCCAAAACATATTTAATCCATTTATAAATAATAATAAAATGTTAAATAATAGATTAGTCTAATTATGAATACAAACTCTATGGACTAGGCATGAATAAGTTTTGTATGCTTCTTCCAAAAAACTCTGGATGAAATAAATGGTTTTAGAGACAAGTTAGCAGCATCTGTCTGTTTTCTTAGAGACAAAATATAATTTGTATTGCTAATTATAATTTATTGTACCAATTATCTACTCTCTGATCAAATAAACCACCCGGTAAAATACCAAACTACTATTTTTTAAAGTAGTTGACACATCACTGTTTTTAAAGGGTAAACTAGTCATTAAAATAATACGGGATAAATATTTTTTATTGATAAATATGAAAAATATCACAAATAATTGTTACTGATGCATAAAAAGCACGTGACAAATATTTATCTTTGATAATTATAATTTATTGCACATATTATAAATAAGACAAATTTTTGTATAATACTCATGGACAGGACAAACGTTTGTCATTGATACACGAAAAAATACGAGATAATTTTTGTCACTCATATATAAAAAAACATAGGACATATAGTTTTCACTCATATATATAAAAATACAAGACAAATATTTGTCACTGATAATATAATTTACTATACTAATTTTAAATAGGACAAAAGCTGAGCAAAATAATATGTTCCCATTTTTTTTGACTCTCAACTAGCAAATAATTTTTTTTCATAACTATAATTTACTGTACATATTATAAATGAGACAATTTTTTGTATAATACTAATGGACATAATAAATGTTTTTCATTGATACATAAAAAACACAAGATAATTTTTTTCTGATTGAAAACACGAGCCACTCATAATTAAAAAAAGACACGAGACAAATAGTTGTCACTATAATACATCGAAAAGTCACAAGACAAATATGTCACTGATGATATAATTTACTGTACTATTTTTTTCTTTACCAACAAAGAAAAATATTAATGATTTTTCCTGAGTTTGTCGATATAGTTTCACAGTCTTAAACAGAGAAAAATGTATTGAAGAGTTGAAAGGTACGATAGAGAGAAAAAAAACATTAATACTTCATTGATATTATAAAACATCCAGTAACATTGAATAATTTTTTTTTTATCAAAACTTCTTCTATCAACCAGGGAAGAAGTTAGGTTTCCGACATGCCTTCCCAAACCTTATTTTTACAGTCTTCCACCCCTCCACTAACAACCCTTATTTTTCCAAGTCTTCCACCCTTAAAACTTTATTTTTTGACAACTTATAGTGTTTGAAATAAATTTTCTTAAAAAGTTACTTTTGAATATAGTTAAGCAAAATTTAGTGTTAATGGTAGCCTCACATACAATACAACGTATTAAATGGAGCCATTGACCAAGTCTCATTGGAATAAAGAAAAAGTACTTCATCAAAATGGGAGGGAGGAGTACATGTTGCCTCTAGTATTTATATTAACTTATTGCTTCAGTATTCCCACCAAATAATCAAACCCTCATTCTATCAGCTACTTGCTTTTCAACCAAATGAAATCTTATAGTTTCTTGTTACCTATATTTTTGTATGTACATTTTCACTTGCTTCTTCTCTTAATATGTTTTTGCCCAAACAGAACACTAGCCTTTAAAATAGGAAACCAAACAGATCATTTCTCATTACTTAAATTCAAGGAATCAATATTCAGTGACCCAAATCGTATCTTAGATTCTTGGAATAGTTCAACTCACTTCTGCAAATGGCATGGAATCACATGCAATGCCATTTATCAAAGAGTTACAGAGTTGGAGTTACAAGGATATGAGTTGCATGGATCTATATCTCCATATCTTGGCAATCTTTCTTTCCTAACATACCTCAACCCTTGGAAACAATAGCTTCCACAAAAACATCCCACAAAAACAATATCTTCATTCTTGGAATACTTCAATGTTTCTTTTAACATGTTGGAGGGCGAGGTACTGACCGAAGGTGTCTTCCGAAATGCAAGCGAGTTAGCAGTGAATGGAAACACTAAGCTTGTGGAGGTACTTCACAACTGAATTGACCACAATGCCCTGTGGACGATATGAAACCCAAAAAACATCATAGTTTCAGACAGATAGTTGTGACAGCTAGCCTAGTTTCTTTTCTTCTCCTACTGGTATTTATTTTAAGTATCTACTACATCAGGAGAAGAAACAGGAAGTTGCCTTCACATTCACCAACAGTACGTTGACCAGTTAGCTAAGATTTCGTACCAAGATCTTCATCCGATGGATTCTCAGCTAGAAACCTAATTGGATTTGGAAGTTATGGTTCTGTGTACAAAGGAAGTCTTGTGTCAGAAGATAAAGTTATTGCTGCAAAGGTCATGAACCTTCAAAAGAAGGGAGCTCACAAGAGTTTCATTACTGAATGTTATGCGCTCAAAAATATCAGACATCGAAATCTGGTTAAGATTTTAACTTGTTGTTCCAGTACCGATTACAAAGGTCAAGAATTTAAAGCTCTTGTTTTTTAGTACATGGAATATGGAAGCTTAGAACAATGGCTGCATCCGGTAGCCGAAAATGTAGAGCATCCTAAACCACTGGAACTTAACAAAGATTAAATATCATCATTGATATTGCTTCTGCATTACATTATTTGCATCATGAATGTGAGTAATTGGTCATTCATTGTGATCTAAAGCCTAGCAATGTCCTTCTTGATGATGACATGGTTGCTCATGTAAGTGATATTGGCATAGCCAGACTTGTCTCAGCCATTGAAGCTACCTCTCACAAGGAAACAATTAGTACAATCGGAATAAAAGGGACTGTTGGCTATGCTCCTCCAGGTATGTTCTAAACTCTAGAATGATCATTGCTTCAACGAATTTCCCATCATTTAGTGTAGACTCAATACTTTATTTAGTACAAAGTATTAAGAGCTTTTGCTATTGCTTCTAGAGTATGGGATGGGTTCAAAAATGTCCACATCTGGCGACATGTATAGCTTCGGGATGCTCGTGTTGGAAATGCTTACAAGAAAAAGACCCACTGATGAAATGTTTAAAGAAGGTCAAAATATGCATAACTTTGTTGCAAGTTCTGTTCCTCATAATCTTGCACAGACGTTGGACCCATATCTTGTACCAAGAGATATAGAAGCAACAATAGAAGATGGAAATAGTGGGAATCTTATTCCAAATGTAGAGAAGTGCTTGCTTTCGCTTTTTAGAATTGGACTAGCTTGTTCAATGGAATCCCCAAAAGAAAGGATGAATATAGTGGACGTCATTAGAGAGCTAAACATAATCAAAAATGCCTTTCCTGCTAGTGACATCATTTGAGATTTTTAAAATGCTTAATTGCTTATGCCACTAGCTTTGGCTTTTAAAGTGTTTTGATCTTTTGTATGCTTAATTGCTTATGACACTAGTTCACCTTGATATATATTTTTATTGAGCATAGAATATCCAAGTTTGAGATTTTCCCATACTCATGTGCCAACACAAACCGCTATTATCTTCAAGTATCTTTGTACATATCTATGTAGTCAGATTCCTCATGATTATCATCATGTTGAAACTTGTTAAATATATAACTTCAAGTCAACTTGTGAGTTTGCTTCTTTTCTTACTGAGCTTGTAAGTAACATGTAATAACAACAATAACATTTACAAAGCTAATATAAAAAAAACACTATGGAGAATTTGGAGAAGACACACTTGTACAAGCCTCTCTACTAATGTACCAGAAACGAATTAGAGTAGCTTAAAGAATCCTTTTGCAATATATCTTGAATGTCCAATATCCTACAGAGATAGAGACAGAAACCATATCACATTACCACTAAATTGTTTTAAGAAATTTTAGACCAAGAAATGTAGTTTAGCAGATAAAATAAAAAATAAATAAAAAATGTAGCTTAGCAGAATAATTTGTCAAATGTTGGAGGAAGGTTTGGATATTAGATTTTAAGAAGCTGTAAAAGTGTTTCTGAACGATCCAATAATAACTCCATTTTATCAACCTCTGTAATTCTCTTTCCATGAGAATATAGCAGCTTCTAATCTATTAGTGGTCTCAAGGACAATATGTTCAGATTTCAAATCAGTTATTTATAGTGACATCATCATCAAGTGAATCAGTTATACATCCATCTCCTCTACTAGTTCTGCTTTCCTCTTCGTATGATTGATTATTTAGAATGCAACACTCTAGGCCATTATATGTCATTATTTATGAAAGGTTACATTATATATTCATAAAGATTATGATTGCCAAAATGAAACCTTGGCACCCAAGAAAGGATAGCCAAAAAATCAAATGAAACATTGGCTGTCAACATTGAAACAATGCAAGAATATATTCTCTTTGATGCGTGAGGTGCCGCTCGAAGGACTCACTGAGATTTCAATGAAATCTCACCCTTTTATCAAATTGTCGTTTTCAGATAAGCAGGGGAGTTGAGATATCTGAAGTGAAGATGTTTTGGCTCACGATCGATTTTGAAAGAGAAAGAATAATGTAGTAGTATTTGGAGAAATATGTATATAGTGTACTATGTATTTTTAGTACATGAATAGTAAACCTTGAAGTGTCTTGATACATGGAAATGTTTATATATATGAAAAAAGATCTTAAAGCGTTTTGAAAGTTGAAGGGATATTTCCCCTATGGTCGTGAACTTTTGAAAGGAAGGATATCATTTACATTATACATTCCTACTAAGTTAATAGAAAGGTATTGGAAGTCCAATGGACTATTTGATATTATGTAAAGATGTTGTACAAATAAGATTTGTATTAAAAAAAAGGAATACTAGGAGCACCTCAACCCTTACATATACAAGGGGTTCGTTAAAATCTTAAAGGGCCAAAATCTCATAGGAAAAAGACCCAATGAACTATTTGATATCATGTAAAGATGTTGTACAAATAAGATTTTGTAGATTAAATAGAAACAAGGGCTATGATATGAGAGTCATTGGATTTTGAACTTATGTTTTGAAAATTATAGTTATATTACTCCCTCTGTTACAGAATATAAGCAAGCTGGTCAACAAGAGTTGATGTATCTAGTCCAAAATGTGAATCAGATACATCAACTTTCGTTGACCGCTTTTCTTATATTATATTCGTGAATGTAGGAAATAGTTTTATGGTTTCACACTAAAGTTATTAGCAAAGATATCATATAATAATACAATTATATAGGTTTCTCAAAGTACAAATTCTGATGTGTCATCCTATGAGGCCATCCACATCAGCAAAATTTATTGTTCACAAAATATTACTGACTTTGAATATTAGAATTCAAATTGTAGGAGTAATTAGCAATTGGTCAACAGAGTAATTAGTAATAATACTAATGTTTTTTTCGTTATGTTTTGTAGTAATGAATTCATTAATGCAATTAAATCACAATTACGATTTGTAAGAATGTTTAATTTAAAAGAAAGAATAATTTGCACTTCATGTGATGTAAAATTTGTATGGAGTCCGTAATACATCCGATCGTTACAAAGTCGCACAAGATGAAAAACGTCAGAATTAATGCACAAGCTGAACATACGTTGCTGACCAGGAAAAATAATAAAAATAAATAATGATTATTCACTTTAATTGCTAAAGTGAAGGTTATCACTATTTAAAGTCTTAGAATTCGGTGACCAAACCACCAAACTTCGGATCTGCATACGGTTTGCATCTTTTTTTGCACACATTCGTTGTCATTTTAAGATGCCATGGCACATAACACCATTTTTGTTTACGTTGCAGGCGTATTAGCAAGGACACGGAGTGCGCGATCGGCAATGGGCCCGCGACCCGACTCGCCAAGCGGCCCCGAGACCGTGGCTTGTCCGCAATTCTCGGCGACCGCCGCATTTCTCGCAACGGCGGTCGCCCGGTGGTATAAATACCACCTCTGTCCACATCGTCAGTGCGCAATTCCTACCTGTGATACCTGCCTGTTAGCACACCTCGACTAGGCGTCGGAGTGTCTTTGCGTACCACCCGAGGTGCTCTGAAGACCGGTCCCCACACGAAGCGGCGACGGCCAGGACAAAGGCGACACAACACACTTGGTGATCGAGTACGATCATTTGGCGACCACGGTGGGAGCGGCGCTTTCCCACTTCAAAGATGGGTCCAAGAAAATCGTTACGGGCTTCCACCGAAACGACCTGCCGCGGTCCCGGCGCTCGTCGCGCAGGACACCGGGGGGCGTTCCTCTAACAATCAATGAATCCCATGACAACCTGCGCCGAACCCTCGGTCCTGGGCGGGCGAGCGAGCCACCTCGGAACGAGCATCAACGAATCCCGGCGAATCGCCGAGGCGGGATCATGGAGCAATGCCGAACACGTCACCGTGCCGTTCTCCGGCTACTCGAAACCAAAAATCGGATCATTGCCGATCGGAAAACCTCATAACTCGGCTCGAGAGGTCCATGCCCGCCGTCAAGAAAGCGAGACATGGGGCATCCTCTGCTCGAACTCGCCGCTTCACGCAGGGGCGAAGCCCCAGAAGGATCGTCCCACTATCGAGGAGTACCTCTGCTCGATCCTCTCGAAGGATTCGGCGCGCAGACGCCGACCGCGAGAACGCGCGCGATCGCCGTTCCCCTCACATAATTATGACTATTCGTATTCACCCTACCGGCCGAGTCGGATTGTTGCGCCCGCGAGATATTCTTCGTGCGAATCCTCCGACTCCGAGCGCTCTAGGAGCCGATCGTGGGACCCTACGACGAGTTGAGCGAATATCGGGGCGGTGAAATCGAGAGATGTTTCCACGACGGCCAGAAGACATCACTCCACTAGAAAGCGAGGCCGTTCGTTCCAAGGGCCCCCATACACGGGCACCATACCGGCGGTGGGTTCTATGGAATACCGGCCGTGAAGCATATCTCACGATGCAGACGTTCGGGCGAACGACTTCTCGGCCGGCGGCGAGGCCCTTTCACTAGGGAGATCGACGCCATTATCGTATCCCGGGGGACCTAAGAAAGCGCCCAACCTCAACAAGTTTGATGGGCGAGGTGATCTGATAAACACATCGATACTTCAACAATTATTGTAGCTACCAGAGTTAGATTCCATCATGAAGTGCCGCACTGTTCCCACGATCACTTGACGGACGAGCTCTAGAATGGTGGGGTCGCTACTAGAACACCATTTCATCGTGGGAAGGATTGATCGAGAATCTTTTTGGCAAATTACACCGCCAACCGGTGCCAATACCGCCATGAAGAGCACTGGACACCATCACCCGGGGGACAACGAGTCATTAAGGCGTTACATAGGCGTTTTAACAATGAAGCGATCAAGTGCGACCTAACGAGCGAGGATAAACCGAAATACCTCGAGAGAGGCATCCGTGGGACCACGATTTGTTGAAGAGTTCACTTTGAACCACATAGACGATCTTAGCACGTTCCTCCAAGAGCCAACGCCCACATGCATTATGAGGAAACCGCTTGCGCGCGAAAAGGCGCCAGCGTGCGACCTAGAAAGACGATAGCGGGCGGGCCGTAAATCAAGACAACAATGGGACGAGCAAGCCGAGTCAGGCCCGAAAAGTATGAGCATCGGACGAGGCTCAATGCTCCCATAGCCCAAATATTGTCCGAGTGTCGAACAACGAATTTGTCGGCGTGAAGAGGCCCGATCCATTGGTACTCGAGAAGGCGGCGCCACGGGCCACAAAAAATATTGCGGTACCATAAAAGCAAGGGACACGATACCAATGATCGCATGGCCCTAAAAGATGACATCGAGGATCTCATCCAAAGGGGAAGTCTGACGATGCGTCCGAAATGTGAGGTACCGCACCGACCAAGAGAAAGCGGGAGGAAAGCCCCCGATCAAAGGGCAAAGAAATTACTGCGAAGAACCGTAGAGGAGATAGCGGACAAGGACACCTCCAAGAGGACGTCCGAATGTCCAACAATGGGAGAGTGGCCATGGTAATCCAAGGAGAAACCCCTTAGAAAAGGGATTCAAGAAAGCCATAAAAAGAAAATGGAACGAGTTGATGATGGTTGGGTCTACATCTACGGGCGGCCAGGCTTTCAAAAGCCACCCATTTCCTTTGGAGATGAAGATTTCTTTGGGCGGAAGGGCCAATAGCTATGCCCCGTTGGTAATCGTGAGCGGTAATGGCCAATACCGGCACGCCGAATTGCAGTCGACCAAGCGGGTCGGCCGACATCATATTTGCGAGGTGATCGACAAGATCAACGTCGGCCGGAGTGAGATCATTCCACGACCGATCCAACACCCCTAACGGGGTTCAGCGAAGCGATCCACCTACCCGCAGAACGATCGATCTCTTGGTCACCTTCGGTGATGACTCGAGAACGAGCACAAAATACCGGGACGGTGAAGGCCACATTCCTAGTCCTACCCATCAAATCCTGCTATCGATTGCATTATAGGCGACCGACCACAGGAAAGTTAGGGTCGTAGCCTCCTGATCCACACGAAGATGAAGTTTCACAGCCGAAGGACGATCAGTGGTAGCGGTGTTAGCCCGACCTAGAAGCGGCCAAGAAAAGCCACTATTTGTATCAAGACATCTCGCAACGGCGGGGCGAGATCTCGACCCACGAGCACCGGAGAAAAGGCACCAAGTCAACCTCGCGGACTTAGGCGCGCGGTATGACCACGATAGCGACCCGCAGGGCGGCGACGATGAATTAGCCCGCGAGCTAAAAATAGGCGAAGAGGCACGAGCCACATGGAGAGCTTGTTGACGTCCGGTGAGGGCGACCGGAGAAGACGGTCAAACTTCGGACGCGGACTACGGCGGTCGAGCAAGATCTCGGCTTTGCCTTAAGGAGTATGCGAGACTTGTTCGCATGGCAAGCGTCGACATGCGGCATCCCAACGAAGTTGCATGCCATCACCTCGCGATGGATGAAAATGTCGGACCATTGTAGCCCAAAGAAGGCGAACCCAAAATCAAGAAAAATCCCAGCGGCTCGGGCGGTTGACGACCTAGTCAAGGCCGACTTCATTGAGAGATAAAATACACAACCCGGCCTGGTATCAAACGTGGTTACGTCGGGAAGAAAAATGGCAAGTGGCGCATGTGCGTCGACTACCGAGTCTGAACAAGGCATGCGGCGGATGCCTTCCTGTGCCGAGCATTGATAAATTGGTCGACGGGGCATCGGGCTATAAATTGCTTGTCGTTCACTGGATGCCTATTCAGGTACAATCGAGATCACGATGTACCCGCCCGATCGCCACAAAAGCGCCTTCATGGCCGATCGTGGGAACTTCGAAGAAAGGTCATGCCGTTCGGCTTTGAAGAATCTTTGAGGCAACATACCAATGGATGATGAACAAGATCTTCAAGGATCGGATCGGTCGAGTAGGTGAAGTTTACCTTGATGATATGATCATCAAGAGCGAGAACGACCAAGATCATGCGGCCGACACGAGAGAAGTCTTTAAAGAAGCGAGAAAAATTCTCTTAGAAGCAACCTGAGAAAAGTGCACCTTTGGGGTTAGGGCCGAAAGCAAATTCTTAGGGTTTCATCGACCGAAAAGGGGATAGAGGCTAACCTGGACAAATGTAGGGCGATCGTGACATGAGGCCGCCCACCACAAAGAAAGAAATCCAACGGTTGAATGGCATGGTCATTTGCCTGTCAAGATTCATACCGAGATCTGCGTCTGAAGTCGCTCCCCTATTTAAAGCTGGCGAAGAAGAAGAAGTAGACTTGAATGGGCCGACCAGTGCCAGTGAACCACTGGAACAATTAAAAGAGGCTTTGACCAATCCACCCATCATGACAAAGCCCGAGCCGCGAAATTCTATATTTGTACTTAGCCATAATCGAAGAGGTATTGAGTGCGAGTCTGGTCGAGAGAAGTTGACTCGAGGCAAAATCCGGTCTACTTCATCGACAAGGTGTTGCAGGACCGGCGAGATACGGAAGATCGAGAAGCTAGCACTTGCACTACTAGTGGCGCGCGGCGCTGAGACCATACTTCGTGGCCCACCGTGTCGTGGTTAGAACGGACCAACCCATAAGACGAGTCCTCCATCGGCGGACTGGCGGGACGGATGATCAAATGGGCGGTAGAACTTAGTGAGTTTGGCATAAAGTTCGAGTCAAGATCGGCCGCTAAGGCCCAAGTCTTTGGCCGACTTTATTGCGAGTAAATGACCCCAACACGGGGCGGCCGCCGGAGACAATATGGACCTTGCATGTGGGCGGCTCCTCCAACAACAAAGCGATGGGCGGGCCTCATATTAGAGAATTGAAAGGACTTGCGGTGGAAGTGTCCCTAACATTTGCGTTTCACACTTCCAATAACCAAAGTGAATCTGAGGCATGCATAGCCGGCCGCTGCGGCTCGCAAAAAAATTCAACGTCGGCCGGGTAGAACTACACTCGGACTCGCTGGCTGGTCGTCTCCCGCATTCGGGAGTTATATGATGCAAAAGACGAAGTGTTGAAGAACTACCGCCGCGAGTTAGAGAGCTCCTCCGCCCGATTTGAGCGGGCGGAAGTGAAACACGCGTCTTAGAGGACCGCGTCCGGTGACATCCTGGCAAAATTAGCGATGCAAGACACCGGGCAATCACGGGAGTTTAATTCAAGAAACCCTCACCCGGCCGGCGTATCCACCAAGGCTAGTCAACCGATGGCCGTCGACCATCGGCGAGAAGATGATTGGATCGCCCCATCCTACGTTACATCACGGCCGGGTGAAGAGCCGACCGACCCAAAGAAGGCTAAGACATTGAGGTTACGATCCACCAAGTATTCGTGATCGAGGGAAGTCGTATAGAAGAGGATTCTCGTGCCCACTCCTCCGGTGCTTATCGTCGGTCGAAGCGGACCATGTCTGAGGACATACATGAGGGGATATGTGGCAGCCATCGTATGGACGGTCCATTGCAAAGAAAGCACTTAGGGTCGGGTTACTCTTGGCCGACCATGGATGAGGACTCCAAAAAGTTAGTACAAAATGCAAGAGGTGCCAAGTACACGCCGATGTTCACGTCGCCCCTCATCGAGCGCAAAACCTCACCTCACCATGGCCGTTACGCTGGTGGGGATGGATCTGCTCGGTCCGTTCCGCGCCGCCGGGCGATTCAAATTCACGATTGTGGCGATGAGACTACTTCACAAAATGGATAGAGGCGAGCCTTTGGCAACAATAACTTCGGCAAAGATCAACAAGTTTTTGGCGGAACGTCTTAGCTTGGTTCGGAGTTCGCGGCGGCTCATAACGGACAACGGCACCCAATTTGCGAGATAGGAAGTTCGAGAGATATGTTGGCGGCCTAGGGGTGAAACAGCGTTTCACTTGGTCGAGCACCCCCGACGAGCGGGCAAGCGAAGCGGCCAACGAGAGTCATTCTACGAGGTTAAAGAGAAGACTTGCTTTGGCTAAAGGGAATTGGGTCGAAGAAATTGCGATCGATCCTTTGGGCATATAGGGCGACCCCATTCATCGGCCAGGGAGTCGCCGCTCAAAACCGGGTCTATGGAATGGACGCTTATTATTCTATTGAGATGAGCGAGTGAATCGGAGAGAAAGACCGACCAACTGACGATGATCGATATGGCCAGGGCTATAAAGAAGAATTAGACTTGGTTGAAGAGTTGCGCAACCAAGCATCCTCGAGGAGGCGATCAAGCAAAGTGTCGTTGCGGATACAACGCCGGTGTGTACAAAAGAGGACTTTCCGATCGGACGGTGGTTCTCGACGCAGGCGGGCGTCGGCAACAAGAATGCACGCCAAGGAAGTTGGCCCCAAATTGGGAAGGCCCGTCATCGTATCATTAATAAGACCGGCCGTGGGGCATACGAATTAGAAACCATGGAAGGCGATTATTCCCGGACATGGAATAGTGATAAATTGAAGCAGTATTATATTTAGTTCACACTTTTGTAATCGATCGATCGTTTGAAATAAACAATAAGCGGGCACTCTTTTTCCCCACTGGGGTTTTTTACAGAGGCCCGTTCTTTAATATATTGCGTTTTTAAATTATAGAATGGTCGTTCGCTCTCAATTAACGGAACGACCGCATGATCCCCAAAGGGGTTCCGAACGAACGAAGATCCAGAGCGGTCTAAAACGAGTGCCATCGAATTGGCCAAGGGTTTAAATAAACCCACTAGCGATCGTAGGCCGCCGAGCGATCTACAACGAGAGCCATCGAAATGGCCCGAGGGTTAAGTAAACCCACTAGCAATCGTAGGCCGCCGAGCGACCTACAACGAGAGCCATCGAATGGCCCCAAATTCCAATAATTAAATAAAAGGTCATGAATCGGCCGACGATCGGCCTAAAGCGTGTGCCTTCGAAAGGGCCCAAAATAGCGGCCAACGATCGGCCTGCATTTCGTAACTTAAGAAAGTGCGAAGACAAAGAAATTAATTCAAGCGAACAAATTAAACATAAGCGAAATTCATTACAAGGCGAAATGCCCACACAAAGCCGGCGCCAAAATGTTTGAACCGCTCGAAGGCGGAGTACAGGAACAACAAAATTACAAGTGCCGAAATTACAAAATAGCAAACCGCTCGCAGGCGGGCAAAACAGAAAATTAATCACTTTTTGGCACGAGGGAGGACCACGCTCCGCTTGCGAATCACTTTGCCATCATCGTCCATCCGAACGGGCAAGATGATCTCCTCACCCTCGACAACATGGTCGGCTGCACAAAACGGCTATCATCTTGAATGCCCCGGCGCGGCGGTGCATCTGAGCCCGCGGCGATTGTCGAATCGGAAAATGGCGCCCCCTTTGCAACAGAGGCCACTTCAAACAAGCTTCTCTGAATAGCGGCCGTTTTGGTCTCCTCAAAGCGGGCGATCTCACTCGAGGTCTTCACTAAATCGGCCAGTTCTTTGTTCTGGCCCCGACTTGACCTTGTCGTCGGCCAATCGCTTCTTATCCTTTTCGATGGCGCCGGCTTGATCTTGGTTTGCTCGGGCGGCAATCTCGGGCTCCAGCTCCTTAAGTCTCCGACCGGCCGACTCAAGCTCTTTGACCTTCTTTTGGGCCGCATCCCGCTCGGCCTCAGCACCTGAAAAGGAAAACTAAGTTAACAGACGAATGTCGAATATTTGATCGATAAGGTGACAAAAGCAAAGAACTCACGTGCTTGGCTCCTCTTTATGTCCTTCATAGTCTTGTTGGCAGACTTGAGCAGGTCGCCACAAAACTCCATGGGATCCTTCTTGAAAAGTGCCACATGAGCATCATCAAAATCCTCGAGTTCAAAGACGGGGGACTCAATCCGCTCTTCCCCTCCTCGGTCGCTTAGAAGAGTGCGGCCGAAGTCCGCCCACGAGGCCACCACCGGCGCTCTATCTTGGTGACCGCCCCAACGCTCCTATTGAGGAGTGGGGTGTTCTGGCGTTCTTGAACCGGGGCGATTTCTTGGTATTTGCGATGTGAGCTTCTCAAGTGCACGCCAATCGGAGGTAGACATCTTTAGAGTTTTAGCCGCAAAAGAAAAACAAAGAAAGGTCGATCGTCCGTGAATAAGAGCGAACAAGCGGGTAACAAAGATACCGACCGAGCTCGAATACCAATTTATCCCCTCATACAAGCGAGCGGTCGGCATGGGATATCCCCCGGGGTTCTGCGGCGGCAAAGCGGACAACTCTGTTATCATCCCCAAGGTTCTTCAATCCTCTTCATCAAGAGTCGACCGCAGTGACGATGTAATCGCGGCTTCAGCGAGAAGTGAGCGCCCGCCACGATATGGGAAGAAGGAACTCCCTGCGATCTGCGTCAGAGAAAACTCTGCGATATCTTGGCGGCCTTTGCATCGGGAGCGACCCAAAAGTCTTGGTTCTTCCAACCGCCCGTGAGAGAGTCAGAGTAAGCTCGAAAAACTTGCGGGCAAATGACTTCACGGTTCTTAAAAGACACTGCTCCTTGCGATCCATGTTGGTCCGTACTCCCGTGCGGCTCAATTCAAACAAGGCAAGAAAGAGCACGGTCGATCGTTCCGCCCAACCGGTCGGTGACTGGCGTTCGAACGTCTTCATGAAGCCCCGTACCGTTCGGATGGATCTGCGAGGGGGCAACGTTCGGATATCGAGAACGTCTGCTGGAAGTCTCGTAAAGGGGGCGATCCCCATCTTTTCAAACACCACCCGTGCATGGTAAACTTCAACGTGGGCCAGGCAGTGCAATGTTTTCATCTTCGGCCAGACGCCTTTCACCTTCCACCCCTGGCTTGGTGAAGAGGCGTTCAAATCGTCAATACATGGGGCCTCCGAAGGGACAAAGCTTTTGAAAGCCCTCATCTTCTCAGACACCCACGAGATGTCATTCACGTCTATAACCTCCGAAGGGCCGGCTTCATCCTCCACCCGCTCGACCGGTTCACCAATTTTTTCACCGGCCAGTGCGACACCATCCCCGGCCGGGTGATTCGGGATTGCCTCCATCAGCCGCCCGATCTTCCACTTGCATGGGCTCGGGCGCAGGAGGGTCATCTAAGTCAATAAAGTCAACAAAAGGACCCGTAGAAGGCTGGGTAACATCGCCCATATCGTCGTCGCCCACCACGTCGATCGGTGAGTCGTCACTCCGCCGCCACCCGGTGCGGTGGTGTCGCGCGCGCGAGATCCTTGGGTGGGTCGACTCGTGGAAGTCGATGAGAGAGACGCTTTCGCTCGGTGGAGGAATGCTCGATGAAGATCCCGTAGGGGAAGTTCTTTCTTCAACTTGAGAGTGTAGGGCGACCCGCAGAGGGCGAAGACTCCGTCCGTTCCATCTCTTGAGAAGGCGCGTCGCCATTAGCGCGAGGCTTTCTTTGAGGGGAGCACGGATATCTGAGCGGTGCGCCGTTACGGCGGATCCACCTATGAAAGACATGGCGTCGGTCGGCCAAGAGCAGTAGCGCTCGAGAAAAGAGGCGGCGTGGCCGTCCCGACCGGGCGCCTCCCCTTTCACGAGGCGTGGAAACTAACTAGGAAAGCAACAAAAGCGGTAAAAACCAAAGGCGAGAAAGAACGGCTTACTTGGAATGCGAGAGAAAGAAAGGAGGCGGACGAAAGATGTTCGAACAAAAGCTTTCGTGGCGCTTGCGAGAGCGGCTCGATCGGCGGCAGAGGAATGTGTTTGGTGTTGAAGCGTCTTGACCAAAGGCCCTATTTATAGGAGGGCCCACGGGATTTAAGCGTCGTCGGGTCGGTTGCCCGCCCTCCTCCCGTCCGTCGCATGGGAACACGAAAAGGCACCTCGAGACACGCAAAAATCGGTGCAATCATTGCGCATTAATGGCGGTCGAAACCCAGCGCCACGCGCGATCGGACGACTTCAAAGCGGGGCCCGACCTAGTCACGCCAAAAGTGCGAGACATCTTCCCACCACGGCGGTGATTCAAGCCTCGGCCCAGCTCTGCAGGCGACCTAGGCTTGAGGGGCAAGCTGATGCGGCGTATTAGCGAGACGCGGAGGTGCGATCGGCAATGGGCGCGGCCCAACTCTCGCCAAGCGGCCCAAGACCGTGGCAGTCCGCAATTCTCGGCGGCCGGCGCATTTCTCGCAACGGCGGTCGCCGGTGGTATAAATACCACCTGCTGTCCACATCGTCGGTGCGCAATTCCTACCACTGTGATACCACGCCCGTTAGCACACCTCGACTAGGCGTCGGGTGTCTTTGCGGTACCACCGAGGTGCTCGAAGGCCGGTCCCACGCGAGCGCGGCCAGGACAAAGGAAGCGACGACCGCGACACACTTGGTGATCGGTGTGCGATCATTTGGCGACCAAATGATGCGTGCACGATCACAAGTGTGTTGTGTCTGCTCTTCGCTGTCGATCGTTGCTGTGTGAACGATCTTCAAGCACCTCGTGGCACTGCAAAGACACTCGACGCTAGTCGAGGTGTGCTAACGCGGTGTATCACAGGTAAAATGCGTACTGGCGATGTGAACGAAAAGGTAATATTTATACCAGCTGAAGCATTTGGCGTTGCGAAAAATGCGACGATCGCCGAAATTGCGGACAAGCCACGATCTTTAAACCGTTTAACGTTCGAGTGATGCCGAGCCATTGTGGCTGCACCTCGTGTCGTGTCTAATATCGCCAGCTGATTCGACATTTCACCAAACGATGGAAATCTAACATTCATTGGGAGTCATAAGGCTTTGATGCATTCTTGACATTAACAATGGTAACCGACCCTTTTCCATGGAGTTGGTTACGATGGATAAGAAGGTAGTCTTGATATTCATATTATACTAGATGTTCATACTTATTTTCAATTTCATGTTATCTTTTTTTATTGTTATGGCGGTCGGCACATCCATGGACCTCAAGTGTCATTCATTTTTAATCATTTCCTCACTTGGAGCAGGGTGATCAAATCGAGTGCTATGATCAAGAAAACTCTTATCTATAGGTTTGTGAGAGAACTCAAGGAGGGTTTTGTATCACCGTATTTCAAAGTTCGGTGTGGGTCAAAATGTTGGTGCATCTGTGCTACCTCTCATCGATAAGCTTAATTTCTTATATAACACTTGTGGTTAGCCGTGAGAATTCGAATGTTGTGCACGAAATGATTCATAGGTTTATCAACCCACAATCAATTTTTGCGTTGGTTTTGATAGTGACTACACAGTTGGTATGTCGATCTCAAAACTCAAACAAATTACTTTCATTGAATCCGGTTTTAATATTAAAAATACCTATTATGGTTTAATGCTTTTTTTGCTATTAATAACCTCTCCAATCTCCCCATTGTTAGATTTCATTGGAATCATCAACTGCCGTTGGGACGGGCGAGAATATGAAAAGATGGTGTTAAATCAAGGCTTAACATCATCGAGCTCAACAATGATGGATATAAATTCAAAGTTACTCTTTTTGGGCAATTTGTTGTGAAATGAATTCGTTTATAAACACGTAACGTGGACAATGTTGTGGTCATTGTTCTTTTTGCTAAGGCAAATATGTTTGGAGGTAAGACATTTATTATTTGTAGGTTTCATTGTATGTTTAGTATGAAGCTAACGTTGATTATAATATTACTTCACTTTAGGGAGGGTTGTACTTCAAAATTCTTGTATGCCAGCAAAGTCATATTCAATCATATTCTATCACATTGCAAATGAGGCACTAATTTAGTGACTTTTTTATGATTCAGACTGCTGTGTTTGTGGTTTTGGGAACCATAGAACAGTGTTATTCTTGATACTAAGCCGGTGGTATAACGATTTGCAATGTCTGCACTTGTGGAAGGTGTATCTGGATTCAGATATGTACTACTGTGAACATTGTGTTCGCCATGTTGTACTTCAAACCCCAAGGTGCTTAACCCACTGTCATACATTGTATTCTTTATATTTATAATTTTTATTCCTTCTATTTGTAGTTGTATTTGTTTTTGTTCTTAAATGGTAAATTTTGTATATTTTACGATATATTGGTAGGTACCTATCAATTTGAGGATAATAAATGGCCCGAATCTATTTGTCTTTACCACTGTTTGATCGTGGCCTTGATTTGTTGCTAGGGAGGACATGTCTTTGATCTATAGGTAGTTTTTACTGTAGTGGATTTTTCAAAGATCGTCCATAGGTAGTGACAAAAAGATCTCGGTATTTCTTTGAAATAAAAAAAAACCTATCATAAATTACTGATCACCTTGATGCAAATGCATAGCGTAATTACTTGAAATAAATAATGATTTACACTGGGGTAATAAGTTATATGAGAAAATGTACTTACAATGTGCATATGTCCTTCTTCATGGTACAGGACAGTGAAATTCTCCATTTCAATCAAATACACAGTCATGTATGGAAATACAATTAAATATATTATCCACACACACACACACACACACACACAATATCGGATATTTTGACAATCATGATATGATATTATACTAATCAGTTCCATATCGAAATGCACAGCTGCTGCTGTATTAGACCGTAAGCTTATATTTTTTTCATATTGGTGGCTAAAGTAACACCCAATACTATAGCATTTTCCCATCATGAGATCACAAAAATTACTCAACCAAAAACAAGATGAAAATCTAAACTAAGAACAGTGCAAAATTTAAATAAGCACTCAAAACAAAATGGAACCGAATTAAAGTCACAAACGGAAAATACTAATTAATAAATCAGATTTGATAAATGACCAAAATCGGACATTTAGTAGGTAACTTGAAAAGATAATCATGCACAGACCAGGAAAAAATTAAAGCATAAGTAACATTAAGAAAACAACGAAGTAACCTTTGGGAGAGATAGAGAAGAGAGGGTTGTCCGAGGTGGCTGCAGGTAGACACGCGGTGGTTGCCCACACGGATGGCTGATGGCTAAATCTGTAGTTGCCCACATTGAGGGAGAATATGCGTAACTGAGGCTATATAGTGATAGAGAAGAGTGTGATATTCTAATCAGGAATGAACTAACCGTTACAGAGACAAAGAAAAGTAATTTTGCGCTTCAAGGTTTTGTGTTATAAACCGTTAGAGAAGAGTGGGATCCTTATTTATTGTTGGAGATAACTTCTCCTATTTTTCCTATCTAACTTTTATACCTTTTCCTAATTTATTGGTAACTGATTTTTTTTCTTAAGGTCAACACAGATTCAATTTGTTTCTGAGAACCATAAGATAATTCCAGTTTCTTAGTCCCACAATTCAGTTGGGCCCATTACTGAATGAGATATTTGCTTTATAATCCATTGGAGCATGCAGCTGCATGGGATATTTGTTTTAGTTTTGTCCATTTCTTACTAAACCATACTTTTTAATAGATTCCATTTAAAACATTCATCTACTGTTTTGTATTTTTAAAAACACAATTATCTAATGGCCTTCATCGTGAAAAAAATAACTATTACATGCAAAAAATTCGGAAACTTCCCGTGCATCGCACGGGTTGCATACTAGTTTTGAAAAAGTTAAAAAGGTTATTATGAGACTATTAGTGGATTATGAAGAGCTCTATGAACATGTAACTATTTTTAGAATAATATCTATTATGTTGGAAACCCTATTTATGTTTTGCGCCTAGTATATAAATATCTATATATAAATATACTCGAATGGACTTCATGACTCATACGATTTCCTAAAATGATTTAAGGTTTAGTATCGGAAAGATACCCAAGTAGGTAGCTCCGTTGGCGAGCTAAGGGATATCGAAGGAGTGCACCAAATGACTGCAAGAAGGAGGTCCCGGGTTCAAGTCTCGGAAACTAACATTTCCCCCACCCCTACTAACAATTGTCTATCTAAAAAAAATCTTTATATTAATTAACTTACTCCAAATAAATAATGATAATATCTCTCCTATTTTTATGGCACTTTTAATGCCACAATATAACTCCCACAATCTCTCCTTCCCTTTCTTCTTCCTATTATTTCTCATTCCCCATATTTTACACGTTTCTACCAAATCATCAAGCTGAACGTAAACCCAAAAAAATCATCAAGCTTCACGTTATTGAGTTGATTATTACTCTCTCTGTGTGTCCAAAAAAATATCAAGCTGAACGTTATAGGATTAAAGTTGGTCGTTATAGGAGTAAAGCTTCACGTTTGCGTCAAAAAAAATCATCAAGCTGAACGTTTGCGTCAAAAAAAAATCATCAAGCTTCCATATTTCAACCATGGCAACAAGTGATCAAACTCTCCCTTTCTTCACATAGTTCTTTCAATTTGTAACAATAACATCCCCACAGTTATATCTAATCATGGTTATTCATGGGCTAGCCAAACTATGGAACAAGATCGTGGTTATTCATGGACTAGCTAGCCAAACTATGGAGCTAGAGTGGTTATTCATGGACTAACCGTAGCCTACATGCGTTACGGTTTATCTTTGGGTTTTAGCGTTGTCGTGTGTCAGTTCTTGGATGGGTTATTGCTCTTCCTTTTTTTGTGGGATTAATATTGGAGGTTACGTTTTTTATTAATTGCAAAGATAATGTCTAATTATTCGAACACACATAAAAACTATTATTAAATTATTCTTTTTTTATTAATTGGTAAATTACATTTGTACCCCTTTAGTGACTATCACTAAATGTGTCATTTAGTGACATAAACCAGACTCGTTTCGGCTCAAAACCACCAATCCGACCAAAACCGCGGTCCACAATCACAGGCCCATCTCCGCCCAAAGTTGTCTTCGAATTGTGCGGGTTCGGTTCGGCCACTACAACATTTTTGACTTTAGGCAACAGCAAAAAACCGTGGCCAGAAGTGGAAAAACCGTGGCCTGAACTTTAAGCCACGATTTTTTAGGCGCTGTCTAGGTGGCCGTCACCTATTCCTTTAGTCCACGGTTTTGTCACATTAGGCCACGAAATATAAAAACCGTCGACGCCACAGTTTATTAGTCTAATTTCCGGCCACGGTTATCAATTGGCCACACATAAATAACTGTGGCCTATAGGTTTAAGCCACGGTTTTCAATTGGCCACACATAAATAACCGTGGCCTATAAGTTTAAGCCACTATTTTTAAAATCCAGTTTTTTTCTTTATCATGCATTTGCTTTCCAAACATCTAAATCACAATTAGCCGACTCTAGAAACATGCATAGACAATACTTTTAGTGTTTATAGCTTAGGAGCACTAAAATAACTATTTATAATCAAAACTCTTTAATTACAAATCAAATCAAGATATACACCAAGTTCAATATTTCAACTTCAAAATACCAAATGCGGAGTAGCTTTATAACATTACATAATACCACCCCAATAAGAAGCCAAAAAAAAACAGCCCCTACTGAAACAAAAGGGACAAAGAAGAATAAAAGTAAAAAGAACATAAGTGACCCTTTAAAACTAATCTCCTTGAGCCTGTTACCAACTAATAACATATATACAACAAAGATGAGCAAATTCATGCTTTCAATATTAGCTCATTAATGACATATTCCACCCAAAAAAAGCTCATTAATGACACACCATAGAAGCAACATGAGGCTTCTGAGAATCACTTGGCCAAGAATCACATCACATCTAGGACCACAGTTCCCAAGCTCTTGATATAAACCCGTCCAATAGACCAGAACTATGCGCTGGTGGCTGAAGCGGAGGTCTTCTTCGAGAGTGGCTCTGCCATTTTTATAAGGTCCTCTTCATGCCCCTTTTAGCTTGTCTCATAACCTGTTCAATCACTAACTTTATAAAATAAGTGGAAAAATCTGACTGCATTTACAAAGCAAACTTGAACAATCAAACTTAAAGAAAAAGAAGATAGAAAACAACTTCAGTGAAAACAGATGCAGCAGAGAAATAGTTCCATAACCTGTCTTTCATAAAGGCCAAATCTAGGTATCGTAATTTTCATTTTGTAACTCAGATAAAAGCTAAGTTGAAAGCAACAGATTTTAAGGAAATCAAGAAACACATCCTTCTTTTGAATATGCGTAACCACAAAAGCTAATAAACATAAAACTTAGTCCCAAGCACAAAATACCCATATCCAAATTAAGTTTTCAGTATCACCTTGTCATTTAAGAAGAATTCCCAAGTTAATGCACTTATAACTTAATAGCACATTGAGTTCTCAATAATGGAATGTTTAGCAAAATGAGTCCCAAACCACATTCAAATTTCAATAATGGGAGGTTTAGCAAAATGAATCCCACACCAGAATAACTTGTGTGATATGGAATAATTGTTATACTCTTCAATTTAATTCTCAATGAATGCATGCTATGCAACCGCATCTACCAAAACATAGAATTCAATAAAGTTTCATAAAGTAAGGAAACTATCCAAATAGAATTCACTAGGAGAATACTCGTGCGATGCACGAGTTGTTATATAATTTTTTTCCTTTAATTTTATATAGATTTTATACAAATATATAAATAAGTTGTCGATATAAATTATGTATTTTAAAAATATAGTATTACATTAATATATTGTTGAATTTTTATTTATGCCATATTCTTATATAGTGTATTTTTTAATATTCACAATTGTCCAAATTTTAGTGAGCTTAATTGTTGAAAATAAAATCTTACTAAACTTCATTTTACTTAGTAATAATAAATGTCATTCTATTTAATATCTTGAATTTATGAGCATGAATTTTAATAATAAAGACATGTGAAAAATAATATAAATAATAAGAATATTTTTGATATAGCATTTTTTAATATGTGTAAGACAAAGAAGAAAAATAATAATGATAATAATTGAAGATCAATACTAATGAGAATATTTTTGATATAACATATAGCCTAAATAAACACTACGTAAAAAAAAATCTTTTTGTTTAAAAACAAAAATAATGGTTTAATATGTGAAAGTTTAAGGATGAAAATAATGAGATTTTATATTTATTTTAAAACATTAGAATAAAAATAACTAAGTTATACTAAGAAAGTGATCATAATATATTGATAAACATGTTTGGAAGTGACTTACATTTGTAATGTGCATCTCGCATTTGTTTTTCTCTTATAATGTTATTCTATTTTTATTTTCTTCTTCCAAATTTGATGACATCCTCTAAATATTATTATTATATTAAGCTTGGATGAATTTAAATTAAATAAGTTAATGGTTGTGTATGAATAAATATAAATCATAGAAATTAGAAAGTAACTACTCTTTACTTTATTTTTCTTTATTTCTTTGTTTATTCATCAATTAATAATTCATAAATATTAATTAAAACAAAATTTGAAACTTAAAACAAAAGTGATAATAAGGAATTTAGATTTAATAGGAAACTTAGAAAGAAAACAATCAAAATCAAATCTTTATTTTTATTCTTTATAATGATATGAAAAATATATGGCCATTATTCACAATATGAAATGAAAGATTTATTTTATTATAATTGTTTTTTATGCAACTTATAATCTAAATAAGCTACATAAAGTGGAGAGTAAACATATAATATTTGTAAAAGAATTGAAACATTTAAATCTGAAGCTTTATTTGGTTGTTTTTACCTCAAGCACTATTCTTATTTAAAATTAACCATTTTAGATGTGAATTTGTAAATAAAAAGTATTAGATAGAATATATACTAAAGGCATTGGATATGATGATAGTTGAAGAAAATGATATTTTTTTTCCTTTGTGATATAGAGAAGAGACACCTAATGTAATTTCCTTCTTAGAAGTGACACCAAATGTTATGAAGTTTCAAGAAACATATGCAACTCATTTAGATCTAGCAAATCATACAATTTTACAAAACTACGAAATTAAACATTTTTTTTGCCAAAAAATTAAACATTTTTATAAAGAACAATATTAAAATATACATCATTTCTTAATCACTTATAAACTTTCTGAAAAATCGTTGCTTATGTTGTCAACTTCAAACTATCAAGAACACAAAATTCTTTACCCTTTTTATGATTTCTACATCTTGTGAAACTTGCTCCTTTCTTCTACTCCTTGTTTTTATATGATTATTGCACCTAATGTAATTTCTTCTTAGTGACACTTGAAGGTTATGAAGGCTCAAGGCACATATGCAACTCATTTAGATCTAGCACATCATACAATTTTACAAAACTATAAAATTTAATATTTTTCTAAAGAACAATATTAAACTATACATCATTTCTCAATGCCTATAACTTTACAAAAAATTGTTGTCTATTTGTCAACTTCAAACTATCAAGAACATTAAATTCTTTATCCTTTTTGCGAATTCTACATCTCGTGCAACATCCTCCTTTCTTCTACTCCTTGCTTTCTATATGATTCTTGCACCTAATGTAATTTCCTTCTTAGAAGTGACACCAAAGATTATGAAGGCTCGTGGAACATATGCAACTCATTTAGATCTAACACATCATACACTCATACAAAAAATTAAACATTTTTCTTAAGAACAATATTAAAATATACATAATTTCTCAATGTCTATAACTTTACAAAAAATCATTGCCTATTTGTCAACTTAAAAAATCATTAAGAACATAAAAATATTTACCCTTTTTGTGCATTCTACACCTTCTTGTGAAACTTGCTCCTTTCTTCTACTTCTTATTTTTATATGATTCTTTTTTTGTCAAAACCTCTACCCTAACCATCCAAAGATCTCTCCTTTAAATAGTCATTTCTTGTTATAATTAGTTTAAACTCTATTTCTTCCACTCATATTCCACTAACTCATGAGTTTATTGTAAATTAAAGCAATAATTCATGTAAATGTGAAACCCCTCCATTCAATGCATAATAGTTACATAAAAAAGAATTTTAAAGGTCAACTTATTATTTCTTATTTCATCTAAACTATTATAATTGATAAATATATTTATTAATTCAATTAATTTAAAATTTGACCAATTCTAATAATAATATAATTTCTATGTAAATAAATATATAATTTAAAAAAACATTTAGAATAAATAGTAATAAATATAAAAAACAAAACAATAAAAAGTAACTAATATAAGAACATAAAATTGAGTTTAGAATGAACACATAATTGAGCTCATAAGTCTCATGAATTGAGAATGAACATTGATTAATATAAAAAAATCTTGTTTTTATATTTAATTATATATTAAAAATTAAAATCAAAGTCTCATTTATACAAAAATTATGATTAAATATAATATAATGTGTAAATTTATTACTATGTTGGAATTTATTAGTAGTAGTGGGTTGGACACAAAGGTAAGAATTAATAAATAATAAAAGAGAAGTTTTTTAATAGACAAAAATAAAAGCAAAAATTCAAGAATTATTGTAGAGGCTCCATTGGGGATTCTTTTACTTATATGTATAGATAGAAGATATAGATATAGATAAACATTTCCCTTCATTGTGTTATGAATAATTTTATGCTTAATTCCTATTAGCAATCCATAATCGTAGGTTTTTATTCTTCTTGAGAATGCTCATAGGCATCACCAAATATTTTATTCCACTAAGAGTAGCATTTAATAATAATAAGTTTGTGGTAATAATGAATTTAAGTCTCATTTAATTGTAAATTATAAATAAATATTATTAAAAAATTTATTGAAAAATAAATGGAAATGATGTGGAGCATCCTAGAGCTTGGAAAAAAGCTTCCTTTAGATATTTATATAGATATAGATATCAGTTAAATGTTGCAGAACAACAAAGTTAAAACAACATGTTAAAATGAACTCAAAACTAGCTAGACATCTAATTGAAAGGTAACTCAAAAATGCATCTTCTCTAAACAATGGATGAGAGTGCTCCAACCTCCAATCCCTCCACTTATTTTTAAGATAACAACCACCCACCTCCCTTTATATCTAAAATAACAATACTTTGTATCTTGTCCATGAGGTGGAGTTCAAATCCTCTCATGACCATTAGTGTCCTTCAATTAATGATAATATCCCTCTTGCCCAATTAAAAATAAAACAATATTGTGTATCCTATAGCCATTGATACTGGATAGGGAATTCAATTTTGTACGTACTTTCAAATTATCAACACGAACTAATTTGATCTAAAAAACAAAAAACTACTTTGTGAGAAACAGATCATGTGGGGTTGAATTCATGTAGCATATTAGCCAGTAAAACCATGGTAACTAGAAAACCAACCTGGCGATATTGATCAAAATGACACAATATAACCTCAGCAGCCTTCAAAGTCTTGTCAATATTCTGATGAGCTTTCCTAATAGAATGGGTTCTAATCTGCAAACCCAAATGAAAAGATCCAACATTCAATAACATTACGAATTCACAAAAATCCCTTCATAACCCCAAAATCAATTCCAAGTCAAAGACAAGTCAATCCGAGAAACCCAAATCCCAAAATTGAATTTTGAAACTAAGTAAAGCAAAATCAACATGATTTGAAGATATGAAGAAAAAGGTACCTGAGTTGGACGCATTGCAGTTTCAAGAGCGGAAAGACGATGGTCGAAGGAACTGAGAATGGTGACAACGTTGTTTGAAGCAAGCTCTTTAACAACTGAAGCAAAGGGTTTTCGTTGCTGCTCTTTAACGGCTGAAGCAAAGGGATCATCGATTTTCCTTGTTCAACCCTAACAATTTGGAAGCAAGAGGAATTAAAGCAAAGGGATCAGAAAGACAAGGGTTTCCTTAGAAGACAAAAATTGATTTAGGGTCGGTTAGAAGCAGCTTTGCGCAAGAAGGAAAATGAATCAAAGGGAAACAAGCCTCTCTCTTATTTCTGCGGAGAAGAACGGGAGAAGAAGGGTTTGGGGAGACGAAGAAACGCGTGGTTTTGCTTTTCTCTTTTAGTTTTTTCATTTTTAGTTTCTTCCGTGTTTTTGCTATTTTGTCCTTATTCATTTCGTGGAACCCAAAAATAAAAATGGAAGAAGCTAAAAAGGAATATAGTCCACGGTTTTTAGTGAGAATGGTGACCACTATTAGTCCACAGTTTTTAGTTACATTTTAATCTACGGTTTTTTTAGTTGTAATTACATAAATTAAAAGCAACCTTTTCGTAGTACGCGTTTTATTAAATTCTTAGTTAATTTTTAAAGACCATGGGTTGAAAAATGTTATCTTAGGTATCCACACTTTATAAGTCGTCGCCTATCTGATTTTAAAGCGTAGCCTAACATAAATTCAGAAACGTAAGTGGCTTATACCTATCTCATTCGCCACACTTGTAAACCCGTGGCCTAATGCGTATTCGAGCCACGGTTTTTAGCGCGTGCGGCGAGAGGTGTGGCTAAAGTCAAAAATGTTGTAGTGGGCGGATTCGGTGGGTTGGTCGGGTGGGTATGGGCAGGTTGAATGAAGCTATACATATAAAATACTTATAAGAGGCTGAAGGAGGAAGAAAAAGAAGCTTGAAAGAGTAAAAATGGAGAAAAAAGGCTAGAGGAAGAAGAAGAAGAAGACGACGACTAAACGTGAGAGAGAGAGAGAGTCGGGGAAGAAACGAGAGGGAGAGTCTACTATTCACTTTTCCAAAAGTGGGAAAAGTAATAATTAATTACTCCTCCGTTTCTTATTACTTAATCGCTTTTGTAGAAAAAATTGTTTCTATTTACTTGTCATTTTAAAGTCTAATGCAACATTTATTATTATTTTGTCAATAATGCCCTAAGTATTTATTGTAAAGAGAGAAATAGATGAAATGAGATAATAAATCATTAAAGGGTATTATGGGTAAAAGATAATTAAGTGTATTAAAAATGTAAAAAATTTATTGAACTCATTGGTATGTGTAAAATCTTAAAAAAAACGACAAGTATATAGAAACAGAATGAATAATACATTAAAAACTGGAACACATTAACTCAGAACAGCAGCAGCCTGCAAACATTGGAATATGGAATACTCATTTATACTATTATATTCAAATTTTAATATTAAAATATAGTAGTAATCTTTGTCACCAAACCTGCAAACCATAAATACAAATACTTTAACAGATGCGCATACGGTCAATACGGGCGGGTTCAGTTTCCAACGAGTTTGTTTATTGTAGCGACTGAAAAATTCGAAGATGGATTCTTCGAAATTTCGAAAAATGAAACCGCCACCAAATTTTGGTTTAAGGACAAATTCGGAAAATCCTTTGGGTTTGGATAAGGACTAAGTTTAGGTTCGGGAGTCGTTTATGTGCGGGGAAGGTATTAGTACCCGCAACATCCTTCTCTGAAAAGGCTACCTATTAATTAATTGTGTAAGAATGTTAATTTAAAAGAAATTGAGTTTTACCCTTTTGAAAATTAAAGTTAAATAAAGAATTGGTAAAAAGTTAATTGCTTTGGTCATTTTGAGAAGTAGGAAACAAATAATTAGAGAAACTTAAAAAAAAAAGGTTTTATTAGTGCAATTGATAGAGGTCGGCCGCCCTCTGCTCCTACATACCCCCTGGTTGGGGGATCAAATCGCATGTAGTTCTTGATATAAAATATTTGTGCGTTTAATATTTTTTAATGGATGTTTTGTTTTCACCCCCTACTTGTCACCCATACCCCCCCATTTTGCACTTTTGGACAAAAACACCCTTAAAACTCCCAACAAAAGCTAAATTCGGTTCAATTGTGATATTTCCGGAAATCCATCCGAATTTATCACTTAAATTCGGTTCAATTTGGCTTTTTTTTCACTTGGGCATTTTTTTTCCGAATTTACACTTAAATCCGGTTCGTAAATTGCTAACTGAATTTACCTAAATTCTTGGTAAATCCGGGAATCCCCAAAACACCTCCCAGATTTACTAAAATAAGAAATTGGATTCCCGGATTTACCTCATAGGTAGGTAAATCCGGTTTGTAATTATGAACCGGATTTACCTGCGTATGAGGTAAATCCGAAAATTCCAAACTTAAAATCAAAACCCCCATTTTATGAACCGGATTTACCATAAATTGGGGTAAATCCGGGAATCTTCAAAAAAAAATTAAATTTCAGAGGTATTTCTAGGTTTTAAGGATTTATGGGGGTCTGGGAGAGAAGGAGGGGGTGAAAAAAAAAACCTTTTTTAATTTATGATTTTTGATAGAAAGTGATTTTTGGTGAGTAGTAAAATGAATAAGGAAAATTAATAATAATGAAGAGGGTGTGAGAATTAGTACTGTTGGGCTATTTTGGCTAACCTGCGAAGCATAGATTGATAAGAAGGAGGGGGTATATGTTAGGCTGGTGCTTTCCCCACACCCCCTCCTACTTTAAAACACCCCATCAATTTTTTAATTCCAAATTTACCCCCATTAAAAAAACAAAAACCCACACCCTCCCTCCCTTCTCACTCTCCTCGTCTCCTTCTCTCACTCTCCTCAACCGAACCCTAACATTCACTCTCCCTCTCACTCACTTTCTCTCAACTCACTCAATCTCACCCAAACTGTCACTCAATCTTCTCCACAAACAATCTCAAGAGCACCTGGGTTATTTTCGCCTCCTTTCACTCTCTCTATTCGTTCCATTTTCATTCAGGTAACCCTCTCCCCCTTTTGCGCATTTGGTTTTTTTTTTTTTTCAAACGCCAATTGTTGAGCGAGGTCCTCGAACACGTGAAAAGCGAAGGTGTTCGAATGAGGTTGTCACGAACACCATTCGAACAACCTCATTCGAACCGTTGTAATTTGTAAATCGAATCGACTTGTTCGAGCGGGGTTGTCGCGACGTGTTCGCATGTAGCCGTTCGAACAGGCGTTTGACAGTAAACTTTCTCAGCCTTTTTCTGTTTGGTTCTGTTATTTTGATTTAATTGGTTATGTTGATTGTTGTTTCAGATATGGTAAGGAGGAGAGGTGGTCATGCAGCTGAACCATCTGAGCGAGTCGGTCAGCCACCTCCTACGGTTTCAAACCGCAAAAGGAGGGAAGAAGCCGGTGAACCTCCGAGGAGCTAGGGGTCGTCTTGGGGGTAGGGGCGGGGTTGATGTTCCTCCTCCCCACTTCCGAGAGGATATTGGGCGGGATATTGAGCGTGATGCTCAATTTCCGACCTATGAGTTGGTCGGCCCTTCATCCGCTGGGCCTTCGTCTGCTGGGCCTTCATCCGCTGAGCGCCTTCATCTTCAGGCCTTCATCTTCAGGCATCATGAGGAGGAGGCTGCTGAGCCTCGTGAGGAGGAGGTTCTTTGAGCCTCGGGAGGAGGTTTCTGCTCTTTGTTAGGGCGACATTCCCATTTCTGGTGGACCGGAAGATGGTTTTGTCTTGCCCACATCCGGGCACATATCCTCACCGATTTTTATTTTGGCGAGTAAGTTATTATTTTATAGTTGGTATTGTAAATTTGTTTGTTAAGTTGTTGAATGTTTTGGCTTATTGTGTCATTTACGAATGCAAAGTGCGGCGGATTTACAAACAATCCCACATGGACTGTTACGGCGGTGTTTCATGTGCGATTAGGGACACTCGGCGAACGGGGGTTGGTTCCGTTGGTTGGGCTTAGTTTCCCCATTCTCCACAAGAAATTGCTTGAGCGCATTCATAGGCGTTGGCGATCGGATACATCATCATTCCACCTTCTGTGGGTGAGATGAGCATCACCCTTGATGATGTATCCCAGTGCTGCACATCCCCATTCTTGGCGGTTCTATGACATGCGGTGGACTTCATGGCGGGAGAGCATTCTTTGGTTGACTATTTGGGTGCCACACCGAGGATGCATTGCCCGGACTTGGCCGTGGGTCATCTGTTGGGCTTGTATGGGTGGAGGATAGGGTCTACCACCCGACCATAGGCGAGAGGGAGGTGGGACCATGCCGCTAGGGCCTACATCTTTGTATCTTTTGGGTTGCACCTTGTTTGTTGACAAGTCGAGCAACAAGGTTAAGCTTAACTACCTTGGTATCTTTGATTGATTTGGAGGTTTGTTGGAGACTATTGCTTGGGGACCATGGCCCTTGCCCATCTCTATGATCACCGAAGGATGCTACAAGGAAGAAGACCAAGAAGATTGCTGGTCATCTTCCTTTACTTGAGTATAAAACATATTCTTTACTTTTAAGTTTGCTTTAGTGTTACTTTCAGATTAATAATCAATCAATGATATGTTCTTTACTGAGCTTGGATCTTTGAGCACTTCCAGTCACGAACTTTTCCTCTTGGGTGGAGCACCCGGAGTATGATGAGAGTAGCCCACAGGCGAAAGAAATGGTTGTCGCGATGATGTCCACAGGGCATCAAGTCACAAACCATCGGCTTATGCCTTGACAGGCGACGACACCGTGAGTGAGGTGACACAGGGACCCTACACGACCCATAGGGCGGTCGGACCACTGAGGAGTTGGCGGGTTCGAGGGTTCATTCGGAGTGGTGGTGCATGATGCGTCACTTGCGGTCGAGTGCTCGAGCGGTTTGGCGGTCCAAACATTCCGAGGATCCCGGACCTCTACTAGGGCCGTCTGCACTCTCTCTCCGAGTGTGATGAGAGGTGGACACACCGAGACCGATTGGTGGCGCGGGGGCCTCCCGTGTGCCGTACTCCTCAAACACGGTGCTTGGGCTACTTTCCATGGTACTCTGGGTCTCACATCCCTTTCTCTTCCACGAGCATTATGTACGGCTTGCGATGATGAGCACGATGTCGATTATGAGTGCGTGTCTTTTATGTTAATTGCATTGATAATGTTTCTTAATATTCTATTTATTTAGGAGGAGGTTTGGGAATGTGTATGAGAGGAGGAGGGGGCGCAACACCCAGTAGGAGATGTCATAGGGGGATATATGTTTAGATTTTTTGTATAATTTAACTACTTTGTTTCATTTCGGTTTTTAATTTGAAATTCCCTTTACGTTGGCGCAAATTTATTGTCACTACGGTAATAATTACGGTAAAATTAAAAAGTCGAACATAATTTAATATTGGATAAAAACAGAAATGAAAAACACAAATTGCAAAAATACAATGATAGGAAATTTAAAACGACGACAGGAAAACATAATACAACCTAGTTCTACTTAGAACTACTACCTCTAATGCTACGGCGGATGGATTCGGCAGATTCTCGTGTTTCGACGAACAATTCGAGATAAGGTTCAATGAAACCTTCGAATTCTTCATGTTTCTCAAACATTTCACGAACGTCTTTGTCATTCTTGATACGCTTGGGGCACTTCCAAATACGATTACGTGGTGTAAAGCTACAGATGTAGGGGGATTGACATTCAATACTTTTAATATCTTGCTCCACACCATCTAGGTCCACATTTTCTGTTAGTTTTTCTTTCAATTCTGCAAAGGTGATGTTGTTCTTAAGCCTGAAATTTTTAGTCTTTTGACCATGAAGCAACACACCACTTAGTACTGCTGACCGGCCAATATCTCATAGTCAACTTTACAGGTGTGCGTAAGTATGGGTTGTTGTGGTGTGGGTGGTCCTTGTTGAAGAAGATGCATGATTTCTTCTGGAGTGCGTCTTGTGTTCACATATAGCTCTAAGATTTGTCGCCCCATCGGAACTTTAGCTAGATGTTCCATCATTGCTTGTGACGTCGTCGTCGTCGCTTTGGATCTCCATGGTGAATCTTTACATCGACAGTCCCCATCATCTCTACAATTGAACTTTTTGAAACGTATACGCTCCACGTCTTTACGCCACGCTCCCTCTGGACGAATCTTCCTCTCAGCCTTTTCCTTGAGTTGGGCGAAGGTGATGTCCTTACTAAATCCTGCGAGAAGACATGGTTAGGACAACGAAACACAACACCATGTTCGCTTGGTGGTGACAATCCCATTGTGGTGAAGAAATCATTAGGAATTTGTCGTTTAAGTACTGGGTTGAGCACAATTTCCATTCCATTTCAGCTGGGTTGGGAAGAAGGAGAGAAGGTTTTGGTGAAGAAGCAGTTGGGTTGGGAAGAAGGAGAGAAGGTTTTGGTGAAGAAGCGGATTAGGGTTTGGTGAAGAAGGTCTGAGGATGTGAACCCCGTTTTATAATAGGCGTGGTGAATTGTCAACCGTTGATTTCATTTTTAGATCACAAATCTGAGCCGTTTAAATTCTATCCGTTCAGGCACAATTTCCAAAGGGATTGACATCCACTCTTTTATCTGACACATTTGACTGATTGTAAACCGTTGATTAAAACTGTCGGTGGAATCTGAGGCGTCCAATACCTGTTATGTTGCAGGAATTCTGCAACACTTGTTCGAACAACATCATTCGAACATGTTCGCGTGACCCCAATCGAACCTGTTCGCATGACCCTATTCGAACAGGTGAAAAAACGCCCAAGGGGTGTCTGTCCATATTTAACACACTCGAACGGCCTCGTTCGACACTCGCTCAAGCCCCGTGTTGAGCAGTGAAAATTTCGAAAAAAAAAAATAGGTCTTTTGGTCTTTTTACACCCTTATGGGGTGTGTTTAGAGTAGGAGGGGGTGTGGGAAAAGCAAGATCCATATGTTATCTCTATCTCTATATATAAAGAGTATATCGACTTTTAGAGGCACTTTTGGTGGGAATTTTTTTTCCCACCGTTTACCTATATACCCCTCATTTTGTACCCCACTGTTTACCAATATATTCCCACTCTATATTTTTGGACCGACATACCCCTGACAATTTTTTTTGTACAACACTTTTTTATTATTATCAAAATGTACCCCTCATTTTGTACCCCACTGTTTACCAATATACCCCCCTCTATATTTTTGGACCGACATACCCCTGACAAATTTTTTATTTGTGCAACACTTTTTATTATTATTATCTCTCTTAATTAATACACAATCGCTGACTTTCCCACTTTTGGTGGGAAAATTTTATTTCCACCATTTACCAATATACCCCTCATTTTGTACCCAACTGTTTACCAATATACCCCCACTCTATATTTTGTGTCCCACCATTTACCAATATACCCCTCATTTTGTACCTCACTGTTTACCAATCTACCCCCACTCTATATTTTTGGACCGACATACCCCTGACAATTTTTTTTTTCTCCAACACTTTTTTTAACCACTTTTGGTGGGAAAATTTTATTCCCACCATTTACCAATATACCCCTCATTTTGTACCCCACTCCAATATACCCCCACTCTATATTTTTGAACCGACATACCCCTGACAATTTTTTTTTGTCCAACACTTTTTTTTATCCACTTTTGGTGGGAAAATTTTATTCCCACCATTTACCAATATACCCCTCATTTGTACCCCCACTGTTTACCAATATACCTTCACTCTATATTTTTGGACCGACATACCCCCACTCTATATTTTGTACCCCACCATTTACCAATATACCCCTCATTTTGTACCTCACTATTTACCAATATACCCCCACTCTATATTTTTGGACCGACATACCCCTGCCACATTTTTTTTTGTCCAACACTTTTTTTTTATTATCAAAATGTATCCCTCATTTTGTACCCTACTGTTTACCAATATACCCCCACTCTATATTTTTGGACCGACATTGTTGCCTCGTCCCACCAAGGGCTATTGTTGCCTCTTCATCTTATATATATGTGTTGCGTATTTTTATACCCCCCCTTATAAAATGTTGATGTTTTTTCGAAACTGCATCTGTAGGCCTGTTAATCACCTCCCCGTGCATCGCGATTTTTTATGGTTTTTTTTTGTCCAACACTCTTTTTTTTAACTGTTTACCAATATACCCCCACTCTATATTTTTGGACGGGCATACCCTTGACAAAAATTGAACCAATATGATTTATGTTTGTAATAGGTAAATACAATTTATATTTTTTCAGATCGTATTTACCTATATACGTTTTCACTGACGAAAACAAAATAAATTAAAAAAAAAAGAATCTTATTTATCTCAGAATATGGTAAATACGATGCGATTTTTTATGGAAAATCGAATTTATGATTTATGAAGATAAATACGCTTAATATTTTTTGAAGTTTATGGGAGGAAATCGTATCTAGATAAATACGATGCGAAATGTGCTAAAAATCGTATCTATCTCCTGGAAGGTAAATACGATGAGCTTTAAAATATTTCTGGTCAAGTCATATGTAATTGAGAAATGGTCAATATTTTGTAAAGGGTTTAGGGTTTAGGATCAATGACTAAATTGATATATTGTAAACGCTTTTAACACCAATAATACACAGTTATTTTTTAGTAAATTATCTTTATCATATTATTTTTAGGCCATAGCTTGTATCAAATAACATTCTAGGCCTACACATTTTGGAAAACTTAGATAAGAGGGCAAAATATACTACGTAGATCAGAGTATTAAATTACTAATCTATATGACTAACAAATTATTCTTGTCGCCCCGTGTATATATCTTGGGAGAAAATAATTGTTTATAGTTTCATGGCCGCCCGTGCGTAGGCACGGGTTAGTGTCCTAGTTAAACATAATGACGCAATTATAAATCTGATTTACTAAGATATCATAAATCATAAATAGAAATAATAAAAAGGGGACCCAGTATATAAAGTTAGAATTAGAAGGTTCAAAACTTCCTCCACAATCTTAGCGCCGCTGCTCCCTGGGAATAGGGATTGAGCGAATATTTCGCCATACACAGAAAGAGTGAAATACGATTATTGAGAGAGAGAGTTACACTTAGAGAGAGAGCGACTGTGGGTGGTGGTTTTGCCGAAACGGAAAAAAGGGAAGGGTGGTGTCGTCGCTTGGTGGCGACGTGGAGGTTCATGGCTGCGTCACTTGGTGGTGACGGTTTCAAGGCGTACTGAGGTCGGTGACCACCGTGCGTCGTGGTCGGAGATTCAATGGCAGTGCGTCTCATTTTCTTACTGTTTTTTTATTTCAGTTTGGTTTGTTCTCCTTTTTTGACACTCTTATTTCCTCTCCTCTGATCTTCTTCATCCTTCTTACTGGTTTTTGTTGTTCCTAATATTAATCATGCTTTGATCTAAATGAAACAAGGCAACTAAATCTGTTCCTGGCCTTTCTTTTTTTAAAAAAAAAAAAAAAAACTAGTTAATACCACTTGTTGAATTTGCTTCTTTATAAGCAAACATAATGTTAATAATAAAAAAAACAAGCTATTCCTAGTCTTTTGAGTTCTAAGCAAGCCTCACGATTTTTCTTGTTTGAGCCTCTAGTATTGGTTTTAGTCTAATCAGATCCATACAATACGAGGATAGAGAAGCATACTATTAACAATTTGTTCTATCAGAAATTAAAAAAAAAAAAGCAAACAGCATGTTTTCTATGCATTATCTGAGTCTATTATGTGTACCAACCTAAACTCCAGCCTCTGATATGTCTCCTAGTATGCTTGTTATTGTAACTGCTACTCTGTTGCTACCTTTGAAGTGTTGTTGTTGTTCATTTGCTCTCAAACCAGAAATTCAAAACGGTTTGTGTAGTGGATTAGGATTCTGACTTTGAACCCTAATCCTTGTTTAGGTGATTTTTTGCAGTGTTGTTGTGTCTCCTTTTGACTGAAGGTTGATCACATATTTATACTAGAAAATTAGGTCTTGACCATTAATGGATTGATTTACCCTGATTTGATTTGATTTCAGATACTTGGAGAGGAAGATTAGGGTTTTAGAAGAGCTTGAAGATCCAAGCCCAACTGTTAATTGGGCTAAAGCTTTTTTTGTATTTTTATTTATTTATTTTCGGATTCCATTTGTTTAGTATATTTTGTATTTGTATTACTATTTTTTTGCATTTTGGACCCTTTTTTGGACTTTTAGACACCTACACATTGTAATAAAACTAAATTACATTTTTTTTCCACATTTTTGGACTAAATATTGTCTAAATAAATTAAATAAACAAATTAATTAAAAAAATATGTCGGGTCAAATACAAAAGCGAAATCGGGCCTGACTCAACAAACGCGCTAAAATGAGGCCCAAATGGAAGAAATAGGCCCGTTAAACAATAGATACTAAAAATTAAATTGGAACCACGTTCGAAGGCCCAAACCATAATGATAAGCCCATTTGCGAGACAAACGACTCATGTAAGCCCAATTAGATTCAATTAAGCCCAAATACCACAATCAAACTGAAGAATGCACGAAAAGATCGATCATTCGCGTGCATGCCTAGTTTAAACTACAGTATTTCGGTTTAATTGAACGGGATAATTGAAGTTGGCTCAAATTAGAAAAACGAGACGCTATTTTAAAAACTCTCGTAATTGCGTGACCTCGAAACTGAATTAAGCAACTAAAACAAGAAAAAAGAGAACGGACAAAATTGGGGTATAACATTTATTAAACCCGAATCCGCCCATATATATCCGAGCTTAACTGAACAGTGGCACACGCTTACCCGGCCCGTTGGACCGCCCGAATCCGCCCATTTCTATTTATTTTTTTGCGGATTACTCGGTTTTCGAGTTGGTTGTTTGACTCTGTGCACCCCTAACCTTATCTTTCCAAGTCTTCCAAGTCCACCCCACCCCCACGGCCCCACCCCACCCCACCCCACCTCACACGCCACACTAACAAACCTTATTTTTTCCAAGTCTTTCACCCCTCTAGCCTTTCCACCCGTGACACCTCCACTAGTAAACCTTACTTTTCCAATTCTTTCACCCTTTTACCTACGATTGTCATGTTGAAACACTACAAGAAAAATGTGATTTTTTGGCGGATTTTTCCGCCAAAAAACACCAAAATCCGCCGTAAAAACGTACATTTCCGGCGGATTTTTCCGCCGGAAAAACGTTGGTGGCAACGTGTTTTCGGCGGAATTTCCGCCGGTAATTTCCGGCGGATTTTTAGTCATTTTTAGTGAAATTTTCGTGAAATTTGCGTGGATTTTCCCGGTACTTTCCGGGGGAATTTTGTCGTTTCTGGGGGAAATTCCGCCGAATATGACAATTTTTTTTTAACCAAATCCGCCAGAAATGCACCTATTTCCGCCGGAAATGCATTTTTTTAAAAAAAAAAACGAAATATTGCACATTAGTCTTCACTGGTTCCAATAATAATTCAACCAATTTTTCATCCTCCAGTACTGCAATTCTTTGCATGGTACATATTGATGAGTTAATAAGTAAAATGGTAGAAACAGGATCTCTTAAAATTATACTACTACTTTCTTCAGGTAACAACTTTTCTGTATCTACCAGCTTCATCTGCTCTTTTACAGTGTCATCAGTTTTAGATTCATGTGATTCTGTTTTATCCTCAGAGACAATGGAAGGTAGCGTATGGAGTAGCCAGGGTTCCTCAACAAGCTGATAATTCTTAGAAAAAATATTAATTAGCAGAATGTGAATCCTTATCATTCACAGTTACCATGTCCTGATATTGGGAGGAGCTTTTGTTGATATTGGGTAAGATGAGAGTGACTGAGAACGTAGAGAACTTAGATAGATTCTGTGCCAAAGAGAAGGAGATGGTGCTTGAAAGATGAGGCTGAGTATTGAGAGAGAAATGAAAGATGAGAAACTGAGAGAAAAATAGAAGATGTTGAGAGAAATGAAAAGGGAGCAATGGAAGGTCTCGAAACAATGAAAGAGAAACTAAAAATAAATTTAAGATATTAAGCTGAAGCGTTTCCGGCGGATATAGAGTGTATTTTCGGCGGAAATATATTGTCTAGGAGACCGCGCGACAGTTGGGACGTTTTCGGCGGAATTAGGGACGTTTTCGGCGGATTTTTGAAATTCAAAATTGGCGCCGGTTTTTTAGCTGACATTTTAGTGGAATCGACGCGTTTTAGCGAATTTTTTTTTTTGTCCTTTTTCTACTAGTTTGTAATCCGCCAAAAATGACAAAAAAACCGCCAAAAATGACAAAAAATCCGCCAAAAATTTCTGTCGAAATAAATCCGCCGGAAAATACAAAAATCCTCCGGAAATTTTCTGGGGGATTAAAATCCGCCAGAAAGTTATGCCTTCTAATTTTAGTTTTTCTTGTAGTGAAATGCTATCATTGACTTTTGGGAGACTTTATGTATTTCTGCTAACACACATATCCGTAGTTTTATGTAGGATAAATAGTATTTTTATTTTTTAGTTAGTGGGGTGGGAGAATGTTAGTTTTCAGAGTTAAAACTCTAAAGTTTAAATTCTGGACCTCCTTCTTGCAACTCATTCATATCTCTTAGCTCGCCAACTGAGCTACCTTCCATGGACTTGATCTTTTATTTTTGTTTTAGGTTTCATTTTATTCTTTTATCTTTTTTTTTTGTTTTTTTTGGTCCCTCGTCTTTTATTTTACCACACTCACTTTAATTTACCACACTCACCAAATCCCCATTTTTCCTCTAGTTGGAAAACTGTCATCACCACACTCACCGGGATCTAATCAGAGCCCTTCATCTTCTTCTTTGAGAGAAACAGAGCCTCCCTCTCTCAATCAATCTCCCTCATTGTCGCCTGCCTTCTCTCAAGTTGTTGCCCCCATCACCGTTGCTTAACTTCGTCCCAGGAAGGTAGCTCAGTTGGCGAGCTAAGGGACATGAAGGAGTGCACCATATGAGTGCAAGAAGGAGGTCATGGGTTCATGTCCCGGAAACTAACATTTCTCACATCCCTACTAACAATTGCCCATCTAAAAAAAACCGTTGCTTACCTTCATCTCAAGCCTTAATCGTTATGGAGCGATTCTGCTCCTGTTTTCATTTTCTTTTTGCTGATTTTTTGTTAATGTGTAATACTTCTCCTAGATTCAATTTTTTCTCTACTTCAACTTCTTCTTCATGTTTATGTGATCTAAGTATTGAATCGGTTTACTGTAACAAATGAGAGAAAAATTATAATATTTTAATGTTAGTTTACGGTGTGTTAAATACTTCACGACAACTAAAAGTTGGCAATTGTTGATGCCACTTAGACACCTTTACCCGCAAGTGTCATGTGACTCACGCATCTTATTGTTTATTACTCGCTAGTTTACTAGCGTTAAAGATGCTCTAAGGGATACATCACAGGTAACTATTTTTAGAATAATACTATCAATTATGTTGGAAACCCTATTTATATTTTGCGCCTAGTATATTATAAATATCTATATATAAATATTCGGATGGACTTCATGACTCATATACGATTTCCTAAAAATGATTTAAGGCTTAGTATCGGAAAGATACTCCAAATTTCTTTATGGAGTTTTTGAGAGTCGAAAATTAATTCACTCGGTCCAAAATACTACTCAGATGGACTTCATGTGTATTTGTGTTACTATGTACCGTTTCTTCCAATCCAAAGATGTCTTATGTTGGTATTTACATTTCCAATATGCCTTCCCCAAACCTTATCTTTCCAAAGTCTTCCAAGTCCACCCCACCCCACGGCCCCACCCCAACCCACCCCACCCCACACGCCACACTAACAAACCATATTTTTCCAAGTCTTTCACCCTCTAGTCTTTCCACCCCTGAAACCTCCACTAGCAAACCTTACTTTTCCATTCTTCCACCCCTTTACTCATGATTGTCATGTTGAAATGCTATCATTGACTTTTGGGAGACTTTATGTGTTTCTGCTAACGCAATATCCGTAGTTTTACGTAGGATAAATAGTATTTTTATCTTTTATTTTTTTATAAGCAAATGTTCTTGGGCGTGGGAGAATGTTAGTTTTAGAGTTTAAACTCCTGACTCCTTCTTCGCACAACTCATTTATGTCCCTTAACTCGCTAATCGAAATTTTACCTTCCAGGGGATTTGATCCTTTATCTTTACTTTAGGTTTCATTTTAGTCTTTTATATTTTTTTGCTCTGCTTTTGGTCCTCGCCAGTCATTTGTTGTTATGAGACGTCGCACTTGTCGCCGCTAATCGACGACGCGACTTAAATATCATGTATGACGTGTCATTCATTAAATGATGTGACATTTCTTGATTTCTTTAAATAAAAAACTAAGGACAAATAAACATAAGTATGTTTTTTAAATTATGAAATTACAAAACACAAAATCTAATAAATCCTAAAAGATTAAAACATTAAATCAACATTTATAACTGATACCCTTAAACTTAGATCCAAAAAAAATGCAGGGATTTAAATTTCGGGTGTGATTTAAATTTCGTAACTGTCGTGTTTAATTGTTTTAATTTTAGATCCTATAAATAATTAGCCCTACCAGGTACCTGTTATAGTCCAATAGTCCAATACAAATAAAACATAAGTGCTATTCTTAATGTGCTTAATAACGGATCCAAATTCAAAAAATTGGTCATTAACCGACGTCACATTATGATATTAATAACAAGACCACCAAATTAGCACAACCAAATTACCATGGCTCCTGCACCAGACTTGCAGCACCTATTCCCAAAAAAATTGATTTGCTGAATGTGATAAATCATGCACATGAGAATTGGACCATTTTAGATCGTGTTCTTAACAAGTGGCGTGTTTTTGATAACAAAGTATCCAAACTGGTCCTCATGGATGTTGCGATATTCTAATTCTTTGAGTTTTTCATGAATCAATTATGGTTTTACTCCAACTAATGTTTTTGGTTGATTAATTTCAGGGTAAAAGAATTCACACTCATATCAATCGTCCCTACATATACAAACTGGACAAACAAATCAACGGAAATGGTGTTTGGCAATTTTGTTGATCAACTCAACTCATTCTTATCCTCTGGTAAGGCTGCAAGGAAATACGAGAACATACCTCTAGCAAATAAGTGATTTCAAATCCAGATAATGAAGGAAGAAGAACCTAGCAGTTACAAGGGAAAACATCAAAACTAAAGGCAAAAATGTCAAGACCTAAGTGAAAACATACAGTTTCACGTCAGTTGGACTTAGTTTAAAATCAAATCAAGAAAGAAAAAATTCAATCAATTTTTTGGGATGAAACCTTTGATTTAAAACAGATGAACAATAGATACTAGAAAATTGGATATTTATATGAAAATAGTAAAATATGTCGGAGCAGGTAGAGTATGATTGCAGCCTGCAGGTAGATGAATGTGTATGTAAAACTCAACACATATTTGTCATTTCATGCATTTCTTTCCATCCCCTACATCATTGCTACAATGATCAAGGCATCATTTAGTCCTCCGCAAGGTCCAACAAAATAAACACATTATTCATATCAAATCTGCAGAAACGCGCATTTGAGCATTACAATATTTTTTTAGAACTTTCAATTACACCATATGTTGTATGTTTATAACAGACCAATTATGTATTGGGAAGTAGGACAAGATGAAATACAGAGGAGGGAAAGCTACTTACAATCCTAATGCAACCACAGTGGCTGGGACATTCAACAGGAACATCTTTAAATAGTCAACAGACAGGTCACTGTAAACTTATAAACGGAGTGTAGTTAATTAGTATAGAGTAAAGTTCAAACACAGAAGATCTGATCATCCAAGTACTCATGAATCTCAAATGATATGTTCATTGTATGGGATGCTGTTGACTCAGATGCGTTCTGCGTCCAGTCAGACACACGAGAAGACGAAGTATTGCAGGAAGAAAGAGGATCGATAGCAACAAGAAGACGGACCGAACGGTCAGACACGCACTATTGCAATAAGAAGAAGGATCACTGCTGTAAAAAGAAGAAGGATCGACGGAATGAAGGTGAACAATACGAGGTCCAGGGTCAAGTAATTATATACATTACAAATTAAATAAAACAAGTAATTAGTATGAAGTTCTAATTGTTTTTAAACGCTAAATTAATATATATCAAGATCTATTAACTATCATTAGTATGCTAAATTATAATTGAACAATAAATTTTTATTCATCTTGTTCTCTAAGAATTTCTAAAAATTATAATTGAAACTTCAAAATAATAATAAATATAAGCAGGATCAAGTCATCCAGTGACACAAAAGTCGTACAACAATTTGTTAGATTCAATAAACCTCACCTCCATTGAGATACAACTAATGAAAGAAAATTCTTACATTATAAAAAGCATTAACAATCAATAAACCCCCAAAAAAAAATCTACTAATTAAACAACCTAATAATGTTTCCTATTTAGTAACCGTATTTTTTTGTAATAATTTTTTTATTGCTTCAGATAAATGTTCCTGAATACTGATTAGAATATAATGATATAGAAAAAACAAAAATCTTTAGTTTTTCTGCTCTGAAAGAGGAAGCTTACAAAATAACGATTCATCCTTTGAAAGAATTGTGGTTCACATGAAATACACATCCTAAGTTATTTGGTGGCAACCAAGAATCCAGAAAGATTTGGTCTTCTTTTGCATGGAGGGATTTTTTGTCATGCTTCTTTCAATGCTCCAGTATTGTCCTTTCCTCCATTTTGTCAAAGCTTGAGTAGACAAAATAACTTTTCTAATGAGAATTTGCCACCTATAGGTAACCAAAAAATACAAATATAAGCTTGAGTTGCATTTGGGTTAGTAAGTTTCCTCCATTTTGTCAAAGCTTGAGTAGATAAAAAGAAATGCAGACATTCACATATATGAAACTCAGTTCCCTCAAAAGGAAACAAAGCTGCAAGCCTGAAATAACAACAATCAACCACAACCTTACTAAACAGAAGAGGAGGAAGAAGAAGAACAATCAATCACTACCTGAAAACAAAGCAAAAAAGAGACAACAGAAACCGCAAAAGAGAGTGTCGGATCCATAAAACCGAGAGAGAAAGTGAAGGAAAGGGGACAAACTTTATAACAATCCGACATCAAACAAAAAATACAAAACAAAAATTGCAATCAATGAGGAAGCCAGGAAAATCAAACCCTAAAGCCTATAAAAAAACACAAATCGCAAAACAGGGAGAAAACATACAACATAAATTGCAAAACAGAGAAATGGGAGGAGTATGAGACCTGGAAGAAGACATAGACAGCATTCTTTCGTTTCTAGGGGAGGAGTCTGCTTGCATTGCATTTCTTTCTTTGCTTCCCTTCTCTTTTCCTTGCGTCCCATTATGTTATGTGTTTCTTTCGTTGCCCTAACTTAGTTTCCAACGGTGACTTTTTGGTCATACACTATAGTTATCACACGGACCATGTTATATGGACAAAAAAATTTAGACAAAAATCGACAAAAACCAACTTACAACATCAATTAACCAAGTTTTTTAAGTTATTAATCAAGTGATCAATTAACCAAGTTTTTAACAATGCCTCGAAAACTGTGAAAAAGCAGGTTGGTAAAATGGTCTAAAAACTTGGTTAATTCATATTGTAAGTTGGTTATTGTATGGTTTTGTCTAACAAAAATGTCCAAATAACATTATTGTTATCACACATATATAGTTGCTCCATAATAATTTGCATTTAAGAAAAATTAAAGTGTATAATTCAAATTTTGAATGGATGTTTTTTTTTGACAACTTCAAATCGACATCTGATCCGTGCATTATGCCAGATTTGTCAAAAAAGAGCGCCCCTATATAAGCAGCGCTTTAAGTAAAAACGCCACGGATGACCAAAACAGCTAACCCATACCCAGCGCTTTTTAAAAAAATGTTGCCCATCGCTTTAAACACTAGCCATACCCAGCCGCTTTTTAAAAAAAGCTGGGTATGGCTTCACGCTGCTTCTCCCAATACCAGTGGCTTTTTAAAAAGCGGCTGGTATGGCTTCACGCGTTCTCCCAATACCAGTAGCTTTTTTTTAAAAATGCTTTGGGTATTGGGTCACGCTGCTCGCCAATACCCATCGCTTTTTAAAAACACCGAGTTTCTTTTTCTCTCCTTTTCTCTCTCACGGACCTTCTATCTTCTCTCACACATCTTCATCTTCCCCTCTTACTTCGCCTTCCCCTCTCTCTCTCTCTCCCCCTCTTCCGTCTTCCCCTCTTCCTCTCCTCCGTCCGTCAACTCCTCCACTTCCCCTCTCCCTCTCTTCGCTTCTTTTAACACTCACACAACCCCACTTATCTCTTAGATCTACTTTTTCTCCACCCCCAATTTGAGAATCCTCACGCCCAACTCACACCCAACCACTGTTAAGCCGTCCTCCACCGACGTGTCCGCTTCTCGACGAACCCTACCGCACTCACCACACGCGTGCGCTCTCGCTCCGACAAGCCGCTTCTGCTCATTCTCGTAAGTTCTGCTTTTAATTTTAGGTTTTACTCTTAGATTTTTGATTTCTGAAATTCTAAGATTCTTATTTTAGGTTTTAGTTTTAGATTTAGATTTTTGCTTTCCTTCATTCTGATTTCTGTGATTGATTCAAGGTTTAGTTATTGAATTATTAAGGTTTGTAAATCATGTATTGGCATGGTGGCTGATAAACATAGGGCTTCCTTCTCTTCATGGAGTGTATATCAAAAGAGATACCCAAATGTTAAGGCTTCATGGTGCAAGCTCCTGTCATAGTCTACACAGGTTATCTCATTTGATTACTTTTGGGTACACCACAATTAATTCACAAAGTTTCATGTCTCGGTGGATTTTTTTTTATTGAATTTCAATTCCGTTTTTATTTATCAATCTATTAGATTTCTCTTTCACTTATGACTGTTAAAAAATGAAGTTGATAAATGGAATGTAGGATTATTATGAAATCTGTTTGGTTTTTGTTACAAGATGTACGCAGGAAATGATGATGTTGTCAAGGAGTGAGTGTTTTAAGTATCAAGTGGACAATGAGAGGGAAACCCAAGTCTTTTCTAGCTGGAGTTGGAGGAGATCTGGTACTTCGAATTACTTCCAAGTTTACTCTTAACCAAATTAGTTGGAGGAGAAATTCCTTTTGTTTGAAAGTTTATGGTCTAATTGTTTTACAGGTGCACAAAGCTGTTGTTGGATGCAAGAATGTTCTTAGAGGTCTGTATAGCAACCAAACTACTGACAGGGAATTGGACAAAGTTGTTGAGTATGTTGGAGTTGTTTTTACATTGCAAATTAGTTACAACTTTTTTTGAAATATTGTTCTCTGCTAATCATGCATCATTGATGTTGTCAAGGAGTGAGTGTTTTAAGTATCAAGTGGACAATGAGAGGGAAACCCAAGTCTTTTCTAGCTGGAGTTGGAGGAGATCTGGTACTTCGAATTACTTCCAATTTTACTCTTAACCAAAAATTAGTTGGAGGAGAAATTCCTTTTGTTTGAAAGTTTATGGTCTAATTGTTTCAGGTGCACAAAGCTGTTGTTGGATGCAAGAATGTTCTTAGAGGTCTGTATAGCAACCAAACTACTGACAGGGAATTGGACAAGGTTGTTGAGTATGTTGGAGTTGTTTTTACATTGCAAATTAGTTACAGCTTTTTTTGAAATATTGTTCTCTGCTAATTATGCATCATTGGTGTTCAAATTGAGCAACTTTATTTGTTTTATCTCTTTGTATTGTATAACTCCGTACCTTCTGCATTGTATTTTATTTCTCCTTGATTAAGTAAGTTAAGGGAGAAATTATCTTTCTTGCTAAATAACATACACTTTGGGTATCTCTTTTGGTGTTCAAAAGTAATCAAATGAGATAACCTGTGTAGACTATGACAGGAGCCTGCATAAGCCTTAACATTTGGGTATCTCTTTTGATATATACTCCATGAAGAGAAGGAAGCCCTTGCTCAATTTTTACTTCAGGGCTATTGTAGTTAATCCTGCATTCCCATTCAATTGATCAACTAGGTTACATGTCAATGCAAAGAATGGCGAAAAGATTTGCATTCCCATTCAAAAAATTACTAACACTACTTTTTTTGTGTACTTGGGAAAACATTTGACATTCCCAGTGATGAGAGATTGAAGAAAAAATGGATTGCTTTTGGAGATATGGCGCCATTGAAGATTAGAAGTTCATTTTCTATTGAAGAAAAAATGGATTTCTTTGTTATTTTGGATGTATGATTTAATTTTTTGGATGTATTTTGGATGTATGATTTAATTTTTGGATGTATGATTTAATTTTTTTGGATGTATGATTTAATTCAGGTTTAAATACAACAAATTCATAGATATCACTATTAAAAAATATTTTGGATGTATGATTTAATTTTTTTTGTTGCAAATATAAAAAGGAAAATACACAAAAACAGAAAAAAAAATAAAAAATAAATAAACAATGGGCAGCGCTTTTAAGGAAGTGCTGCCTATAGGGGGACAAGTTTTGGCAATGGGCAGTGCTTTTAGGGAAGTGCTGCCTAAAGGAGGACGCGTTGGGGCAATGGGCAGCACTTTTTAGGAAGCGCTGTCCATCTGATGACGCGTTTGGCAATGGGTAGCGCTTTTTAGGAAGCGCTGCCCATTTGATGACGCATTTGGCAATGGGTAGCGCTTTTTAGGGAGCGCTGCCCATTGTTGGAGTGGAATCAGCAACGCCACATTCAGCAGCACTCAAAAGCGCTGCCCATGGATGAAAAAAAGCGCTGCCTATCAACTAGATCTGTTGTAGTGGTGCGTGATTCAAAATTTAATTTAATGTTCTAAGAATTAAAATATCATGGGCTATAAAATTTCAATTTTAAAAAATTCAAAAACTAATAATATAATGTTTGGAAAATTCAATTTTCAAACTTCCAAACACTAGATTAAGCATAAATCTCCCCCCAAAAAAGGTTACAAAAAATTCTATATAAGGCGTACGACATATACCATGGCATCAGTTCAATCTTCGACTTTAGCTTCATCACAAAATTCGCAGATACTTTTAAATAGTTTATTTTGTCCTTTGGATTTTTGGCATCTATATATGAGGAGTTCCTTTTAGTTAACAAGAGTGTTAACCTCTCACAATTGGTCAACATTCCTGACACTTGGGTTTAACCGTTTACGTGTTTTATTTCGTTTCAATGATGTTTATCAATCTACAATTTCAAATCAATCCAATTTACGATTCTACATGACAAAATAATAAAGTATACATTGTATTTATGGATTCTTTATAGTATTTTAGCTTTTACGATTTTTGTATTTATGTAGGCATTTTTCTTAAAACTATATATGTTTTCAAGATCGTTATTAATTTCCACACATGTAGTTCGTTTGGGTAGATCACTTTTTGCGTGAATGTACAATTTTTTTTTTCAGAATTGTTACCCCTAATGTTTCAGGAGTCTCATTATTTTTTGCTCGCCCATATCATTGATGTCATCTCCTGTACATGGTCAGAATGAATGCTATCTAATGATTATACTTTGAAACATGTTTCATAGTTGTTTTTGATAAAAATTATTGTTTGTATGGCTGCTTAATGATTCCGCGTTTATTGGTGTTGAAATTAGGATAACAGACCACACGAGTACTGTAATTTTTGCCCAAAACGGGGATGCGACTTTCTACTTTTACAATGAGCACCTCCATATCATCCATACAGCAGAGTTCACTATCAACACTGTTAAGCAGTTGTAATGCAACATACTATAGAAATTCATTTAAATTTCAAGGCACGTCTACAATAGATGTAAACAAATCCAGTAATGAGCAGGCAAAGAAAATGTTTTTAACATCAGAAAATTATTATTTTTTTAAATAGTGACCGTGTTTCCACCATAAATGAATAAAAAAATAATATTGGAGGCCAAAATTTTTAAAACTAATACTGATAGTAAAATACATGGGCCAAAGTTTTTTTAGTTAGATATGGGCCAAAGATTTTTACCAAGAGGAAGTATTTAATATTTTTTTTAGGAAGTCTTTAAACTTTTGATTGTGTTTTTTTAATTATTAAATAAACTAAAGATGGTACACAATCCTTGAAAAGAGAGAATAACCTCGGGGGAAATAGAATGTCTAATGATTCAAATTTTGCCGAAACACGAGCACATCTTTTGGTTGTGTTTTAATATTTTATTATTGAAATTGTGAATTTTTTCATGTTATTTTTATCGAGATTAAATTAAATACAATAGAAAATCAAAATGAATATTGTACGTTTATTTGTTTCTTATTTATTATCTTCTTATGTGACTGATTTATGGAGTTTTTATCAAAGTAAATTATAGTATTTTTTACATGTTAATTTTAGCATTATAGAAAATATATGATAAAAATATAAAACACAGTTACAAATCTATCTATATTTATTTCTATATTTATACTGTGAACAATTTTGAGTTTGTTCATAGCACGTTCACAATACCACATTCAGCCTCCATGTAATCATTCCAAAAGTGAACACATGATTTCATTAAAAGACGTGGATAGACTTCATCCACATGTCATTCGCTTTAAAAACAAAACAAACGCTATTTAATAAAGGTTTTGATCAGGCAAAATAGGAAAAAATAAAACTCGAAATCAATCTATAAATATGGAAATTCGATACGGTACATTTACTCTATTTCAGTCAAGGAAAAATGTTGCCTTAAAGTCTATTAAACAATACCACAATTTTTGCGCTTCAAATAACATAAAACTGTAAATTTTCTTATAATAATGAACGAAGGAAGTATTTTAATTTGAAGTAAGCACATTTTAATTTGAAGTAAGCACATTTCCAAAAAGTTCTTAAAATATTAAAATGTGCTTACTTTAAATTTTAATTTATAATATGATAAATTTTAATGACTTTTGGGGTTCCCACAGGGATTGCAAGGATTTATGGGCAAGGTCACAAGGACGGGGGAGTGTAATATAATACAAGTAAAGCACAATCAACCTGATGTTGCGAGCACATTTAATAGGTTTGGGAAGAAGAGAAGCCAAACATATTTCTTCTCAGTAGCATTTAAATGTGAGAATCTGAATTCCGTTTTTATGACAAACACGTGAGCATTAAATTAATACTGTAATAAAAGCTAATTATTTAATATAAATATTAAAAGGTGATGTATACCCGTGCAGCGCGCGGGTCATACATACTAGTTGTCCACCTAGCCTATCCACATCACATTTTAAAAAAGCCACATCATCAGTTAAAAAAGCCACGCAATCGGTCTGTTAAATATGTGGACGCCATGTCATGTTTACAAATAATCTAACGGTTGCTAAAATAAACAATCACATGTCAAACAGATCCAACGGATCTAGTGTAAGTAGCTTCACAACGCATTTTTTCTATTTTTTCACAACAGATTCACGGTTCCTTGCTGATCAACGGTTTTGGATATACATGCTCTACATCGACTATCAGAATTGCTTAAAATTGCGGCTGACAACACATTAAATACGTATTAAAACGGATTAACAGGTACAATAAACACAATTTATTCATGACCATCAATCGTGGGACAAAAAACGTGTGACAGTAAAGCTAATTTTAAACCAATCAAAATATTAATTGTGAAACAGCTCACTCACACCTCAGATCTAACGGCTACTAGCGAGTCAAAATACTCAGAACAATATCAACGTTCAAGACTTTATGTAATTTAAAGTTTATTTTTAAAATAAAATCAAAATCAATTATCACATTGATTTAATCATTTATTAGTGTCATTCATTGTTGGTCGACCAACAAATCTCACCATTCAACAACATAAGGGTTTTTTACCAAAAGTTATCACCATTCATACTGAATTTTTTTGCAATTCAAAACAAATGTCTTCTCTGAGTTCTTGAAATTTTAGTATAATCTTCTTGCGGTTATTTTTTACTTATTGCACTTTGCACTTAACTCATTGTATGTTTCGATTGTTTAATTTTTGTAGACATCAGCCATGGATCTTCACCGTGCTTACTTCGATGACTTCTTCCAACATTTCGACTATGTCAACATAGCGTATTTTAAGACCGGCGTCCAAGCTCTGGTAATTCTGTCACTTTGTTTCGTAAAAATCACTACATTCTAAGAACTCAGTTATATATTTTATTTTGACGATATACATAAAAATTACCCCATGATAGGAATCTTCTTTGACCTAAGCTCAAACGAATTTGCTTCAGTTTTAATGATCACCTCCTGATTTATTTTAAGATCAAAGAATCTTCTTTGGCCTAAGATCTTCTTTATTATTTTATGTTGATGAGATAAAAGAGTAAGTATATGCTTGTTGTTTGATTTAAAATAAATATAAATTCTAGGATACTTCTCAGATACGTATCTGGATGTATCTGAAAAAGTATCCGGTAAGTATCTGGTCTTTTTTTATTTAAAAATAAACATAAATTTTAGGATACTGCTAAGATACGTATCCGGAAGTATCCGACACGTATCGGTATCGGATACGGGTACGTGGCGTATTTTGGAGTATCGGGGCTTCATAGCTACTCACCCTTTTACTAGTTTCACCACTTTAAAGAATAATTTACTTTTATTCTTCTTCTCTTTATATTTTTTAAAACCATATTTTTCTAATTAATTTATTTTTATAGATTTATTTTGTTTCTTTAACGAGTACTCGCGCTCACCCTTTTTTTATGACCCTTATTTTGGTTATTTCGCACCAACATGTATTAGAAGCATACCTAAATTGATCTTTATATTTTTATTTTAGTTTCACTTTTTAGCATTTGACTGTAAATAGTATTTAATAAATAACGACAAACATTGGTTTCTTTTGTTCAGTTTGATGAAATTCTAGGGTTCAACTTAAAACCAGTCTTACTAGCACATGAACAATTGAACTTTTGTGTATTCTCTTTCATGATTTGTTTAAAAATCTAATTAACATTAACACATCCCAACACATTGACGTTTACCAAAAATGTAGAAGCAAAATATCAAACATTACATATTTACATGCAAGACTAAGAATATTCTTTTCCTTTTATTTATTTTTTAAAAGATTCATTATTTACACAAATTCAAAATAACTTCAAAGTTTACACCACATGAAAATCAAATAGTTGCTGACAGGAAATTTTCTTTTTGCTTATGAAAATAGATAGAAAACAACATATTTGGTTACAATGAGTTGTTGCCTTGCTCTGCTCATCTAAATTATTGGCTTGTATTGTATAATCAGAAGCACTCACATCATAATTAAGGAACGTATTAACTGGGGCATGACTAGTTATAGTGCTCTCTTTGGAGACTGAGTGGGCCTATATTATAGACTATGCATGGTAGTATATAAAGATTGTAATGTTAATCAAAATTCAATTTCACATTCCGCATTACCTCTTGCTTATCAACTTAACCAAATGAAGCCTTATATTTTCTTATTACCTATATTTTGGCATGCACACCTTAATCTGCTTCTTCTATTAGCTTTAAACTTAATGTGCTTTAGCCCAAACAAAGCTACTGCTTTGGCATTAGGAAACCAAACCGACAATTTGTCATTGCTCAAATTCAAGGAATCAATATTCAGCGACTCTTATAGTATCCTAGATTCTTGGAATAGTTCCACTCACTTTTGCAACTGGCATGGAATCACATGCAACTCCATGCACTCAAGAGTATCAGAGTTGAACTTATCAAGTTCTCAGTTGCATGGATCCTTATCTCCTTTTGTTGCCAATCTCTCTTTTCTGAAAATCCTCGACCTCGTAGACAACCGCTTTCTTTGGAAATATCCTCAAGAATTGGGTAGGTTGTCACAATTGCGAAAACTCCATCTTACCAATAACTCCTTCACGGGAGAGATTCCTACAAGCTTGACAAATTGCTCTAATCTTATAGGCTTAGGTTTGTCCGGTAACAATTTGACTGGCAAAATACCACTCCAAATTGGCTCTCTCCAAAACCTTCAATTTTTGTACATGGGGAGAAACAATTTAAGCGGAGGACTCCTCCCATTAGTGAATCTTTCATCCTTAATGATCTTTATGTTTCTTATAACAACTTAGAAGGAGGCATTCCACAAGAAATATGTCTCCTAAAAAGTTTACAAAAAATGGTAGTGTCTGTCAACAAACTTTCAGGTACACTTCCTTCTTGTCTTTACAATATGTCATCTCTTACTCAGGATCTCGGTTGAAGTGAATCGCTTTGATGGCTCACTTCCACGAACATGTTCCACACCACACCTCCCAACATCCAACATTTTGGAGTTGGTATGAATCAAATCTCGTGTCTAATCCCCATTTCCATTGTAAATGTTTCTACATTGGCTTTATTTGATATCGATCAAAATCATTTTGTGGGACAAGTTCCAAGCCTAGAAAAGCTACAAGATCTGTATCGGCTATGTTTGTCCGGCAACAATCTAGGTGACAATTCAACTACGGATTTAGAGTTTTTAAAATCATTGACAAATTGTAGTAAGTTGTCGATACTCAGTATATCTAATAATAATTTTGGTGGTAGTCTGCAAAACTCCGCAGGCAATTTATCCACCCAACTTAGTGAACTATATCTTGGGGGTAATCAAATATCCGGGAAAATTCCTTTAGAGCTAGGAAATCTAATCAATTTGACTCTCCTGACCATGGAAAATAGTAATTTTGAAGGGATGATTCCCGCTACATTTGGGAAGTTTCATAAGTTGCAATTGTTAGACTTGAGTGGAAACAAGCTTTCAGGAGATATACCAAAATCCATAGGAAACCTCAGTCAGTTGTTTTATTTGGGTTTAGGAAAGAATATGTTAGAAGGAAATATTCCTCCTAGTATAGGGAACTGCCAAAAGTTACAAATGTTAAACCTTTCCCAAAACAATCTTAGTGGAGCCATACCCTTAGAGGTTTTTAGTATTTCTTCTTTAACAATAGGATTGCACTTATCTGAAAACTCATTGAGTGGCAGTTTACCTAATGAAGTGGGTCAACTAAAAAATATTGGGCAGATTGATGTCTCTGAAAATCATTTGTCTGGTGAAATTCCTGGATCCATTGGTGAATGTAGAAGCTTAGAATACTGTATTTGCAAGAGAACTCCTTCCAAGGAATCATACCATCCTCTTTGACTTCTCTGAAAGGTCTCCGACAATTAGATTTGTCAAGAAATCAGTTGTCCGGATCAATTCCTAAAGGTCTGCAGAATACTATTTTCCTAGAATCATTCAATGTCTCTTTTAACATGCTGGAAGGTGAGGTGCCAACAGGAGGTGTCTTCCGAAATGCAAGAAGCTTAGGGGTCAATGGAAACAAGAACCTTTGTGGAGGTATTTCACAACTTCATCTACCAACATGTCCTGTCAAAAGTATGAAACCTGCCAAACACCATAATTTCAGGTTAATAGCAGTGATATCTAGTGTGGTTTCTATTCTTCTCATCCTTCTACTTGTTCTAACTATCTTTTGGATGAGGAAAAGAAGCACAAAACCATCTTTGGATTCATTAGCAATTGATCAACTAGAAAAGGTTTCATACCAAAACTTGCACAATGCAACTGATGCTTTCTCATTTAGAAACTTAATAGGATCTGGAAATTTTGGGTCTGTTTACAAAGGAACACTTGAGTCAGAAGTTGGAGTTGTTGCCATAAAGGTCCTAAACCTTCAGAAGAAGGGTGCTCACAAAAGTTTCTTTGATGAATGTAATGCACTCAAAAATATCAGACATCGAAATCTGGTGAAGATTTTGACTTGTTGTTCCAGCATAGATTACAAAGGCCAAGAATTTAAAGCTCTCGTATATGAGTACATGAAAAATGGCAGCCTAGAAAGCTGGTTACATCCCACAACGAAACTACTGAGATCAATCCAAGTCATTGAATCTTGAGAAAATGTTAAATATTATTTACGATGTTGCTTGAAAGATTTCATTATCTTCACTATGAATGTGAGCGGATCATCATTCATTGTGATTTAAAACCTAGCAATATCCTTCTTGATGATTCAATGGTAGCTCATGTGAGTGATTTTGGCTTAGCAAGATTGCTTTCAAGTGTTGGAGTCTCTCTAATGCAAAGTAGCACAATAGGAATAAAGGGGACAATTGGTTATGCACCTCCAGGTATATATGGTAATGTTGTTTTATTTAGTTGTGAATTCAACTTTTAGCTATTGTTTCTAATTCTATAATTTGACTTTAATTTGGGTTTCAGAGTATGGAATGGGTTCTGAAGCGTCAATAGAAGGTGACATGTATAGTTTTGGAATTCTAGTTTTTGAAATGTTAACAAGAAAGAGGCCCACAGATGAAATGTTTAAAGAGGGTCATAATCTCCATAACTATGTTAAACATTCAATTCCAGATCATGTTTTGCAAATTGTAGACTCAACTATTTTCCTCGTTGGATTGGACCACAACACTGACCATCATGGGAATGTTGTCATAGTGCAGCCCAAAGTAGAGACATGCTTGCTTTCACTTTTTAGGATTGCACTTGCGTGTTCAGTGGAATCACCAAAAGAAAGAATGAGTATGGTAGATGTTATAAGAGAGCTCAATATCATCAAAAGTTCTTCTCTTTATGGGGATTAATGGAGGGAAGCTGCACTACAACCATGATATATATCTCATCTTACTATCCTATCAATTATCCTTTTCCTTTTCATGTTCATGTATTATTATTATTATTATTATTATTATTATTATTATTATTATTATTATTATTATTATTACGTACTTTAAACATTTTGTAAGTCAGCAAGATATACATATGTAGCATGATGTATATTTTTTATAACAAGCTTGGTGTGCATTTAAGTTCTATAATTTGTTGAAAGTAAATTTTAAAATAATAGAAAGTGATAACTACTTAGTCTGATTATGGATAAAAACTTAATCCCTATTATATAATACACTAACGTCATTTTGGAGGGAAAAAAAAAGTTCCCACCATTTACCAATATACCCCTCATTTTGTACACCACTATTTACCAATATACCCCCACTCTATATTTTTGGCCCGACATACCCCCACTCTATATTTTATGCCCCACCATTTACCAATATACCCCTCATTTTGTACCCCACTGTTTACCAATATACCCCCACTATACCATTTACCAATATATCCCTCATTTTGTACCCCACTGTTTACCAATATACCCCCACTCTATATTTTTGGACCGACATACCCCCACTCTATATTTTGTGCCCTACCATTTACCAATATACCCCTCATTTTGTACCCCACTGTTTACCAATATACCCCCACTATATATTTTTGGACCGACATACCCCTGACAAAGTTTTTATTTGTCCAACACTATTTTTTTATCCACTTTTGGTGGGAAAATTTTACTCCCACCATTTACCAATATACCCCTCATTTTGTACCCCACTCCAATATACCCCCACTCTATATTTTTGGACCGACATACCCCTGACAAATTTTTTTTTTGTCCAACACTCTTTTTTTATCCACTTTTGGTGGGAAAATTTTATTCCCACCATTTACCAATATACCCCTCATTTGTACCCCACTGTTTACCAATATACCCCACTCTATATTTTTGGACCGACATACCCCCACTCTATATTTTGTACCCCACCATTTACCAATATACCCCTCATTTTGTACCTCACTATTTACCAATATACCCCCTCTCTATATTTTTGGACCGACATACCCCTGACAATTTTTTTTTGTCCAACACTTTTTTTTTATTATCAAAATGTACCCCTCATTTTGTATCCCACTGTTTACCAATATACCCCCACTCTATATTTTTGGACCGACATTGTTGCCTCATCCCACCAAGGGCTATTGTTGCCTCTTCGTCTTATATATATGTGTTGCGTATTTTTATACCCCCCTTATAAAATGTTGATGTTTTTTGAAACTACATCTGTAGGCCTGTTAATCACCTCTCGTGCATAGCACAGGCGTGTGTCCTAGTAGATAAAGTATGAATAAAATTTGTATCATTATATGCTTCTTCCGAAAAATTCTGAGGCAAGGAAATGCTTTTAGAAACCATTTATAAGCACGTGCATGTTATTCTATTTATCTCAATAGGTTACATTTTCTAATAGAGTATTGGGGCTGGTTATGCCTTGAAGGTTACATTTTCTAAAGAATTGGCCAGCGTTCGACGCAAAATGGCTGAGTCAATTGATGATTATCTCAATAGGTTTAGACTTCTCAAAGCAAGGTGTTTTACTCAAGTGCCTGAACATGAGTTAGTCGAGATGGCTGCGGGTGGATTAGATTATTCTATAAGAAAGAAGTTAGATACTTCAGTAAGAAAGAAAAGGTCGCTTGTTGAAACAACATGATAGTGACCAAGAGTTCGACATTTCTTATGAAGAAGTCGAAGAGGAGGTTAACATTGCTGAATTAAAACCTGGACCTCCTTATGCTTGTAAAGTGTTAAATCCTTCAGATGGGAAAAATCCTGTCGAACCAAAAAATGATAGATTTGTTGCAAAAACTTACTCACATCGATGTTTCAAAATGTGATCAAATATTTGATCTATTAGTTCTTGATGGTTCGATTAATAGTGCCTAAGGGCCTAAAGATACCGCCATTAGAACAACAAAAGAAAAGAGGTTATTGCAAATATCATAATTATTTAGGCCATAACACCGCTCAATGTGTTCTTTTCGGGGATCTAGTTCGTAAAGCAATCGAATGAAGGAAGAATTTGAAGTTTGGAGACAAAACAAAGCCTCCAATGAAGATAGATATCGATCCTCTTCCATCGGCAAAGGCCTTCTATCTTTGAACCTTTTGAGATTCACATGGTCGAAGCTGTAGAGGTTCCCACTACGAGCAATGGTGTCAAAGTAGTCACCGACATCCCAAAAGTGATGTCGAAGTGGTCACCAAGACAAGTACAATGAAAAATGCAAGTGGTTTACCCAGTAATGAAGAGGAACTCATTGATTTCCTTAACTGCTTGCAAGATCAACAATCACAAGTCATGTTGTGCCCAAGGTGTAGCTCTGTGTTTGATAAGCGGTGCTAAGAGTTTGGAAGGCTTTACCTCGGTTGAAAAGAAAAGGAAAATGGGTCGACAAGAGGCCTAAGTTCAACTTCAACAACAGAATAATCTAATGGACTCATGGAAAATGTGGAAGGAGATCAGAGTTATTTCCTAGCGGAGGTTGACCACATTTCCAAGAAGACATTCGACAAGAAATTGGCTACTATTGCACCATGTACACCATCCACATGTGCCTATATGCCACAAGGTGTTGTCTATGAATCACTAGACCTGCACCCCCAACATGGTTTCATTTGGGAGAGAGAGGTAATTGGTGAGTCAAGCTGCCCAAAGGGTTATGTCAAACCCATAGGGTGGGATGAACCATAAATTGTTTTATGATGACTACACCCAGCACATGGGAGAGAATTACAGCTTACATAGCCGAGAGTAAGAAAAACATGGTCAGAGAGGCCAAACTAAAATGTAATGTGGTCAAAAGGATTACATCAAATCAAATAGTTGAGAACATGATGGAAGATCAAAGGTTGGATTGCATCTATGATGATGAACCTTTAAGTTTTGAAAAAGATCCAATGTTTTCAACAGAGAAGATGAAGGCACAAGATCCCATGTAGGAGATCGACTTGGGAGATGGCACCATAAAGAGGCCAACATTCATTAGTGCCAAGATTGATAAAGATTTCAGAAGAAAAATCATAGAGCTTTTGAGAGAATACAAGGACTGCTTTGCTTGGGATTATCATGAGATGCCAGGTTTAAGTCGTGAAGTGGTAGAACTAAGGCTACCAATTCGACTAGAAAAGAAACCAATCAAGCAGACACCAAGAAGATTTGCACCTCGGATCCTCGTCGAAGATTAAGGAAGAAATCGAAAGACTCTCAAAAGCAAGTTCATCGAAACAACAAGGTATGTTGATTAGCTAGCGAATATAGTTCTGTTATTAAGAAAAATGGGACTCTTAGTGTCCGCATAGATTTTAGGGACTTAAATAATGCTACACCGAAAGATGAATATCCTATGCTTGGTGGTAGAAATGTTGATTGACTCAAAGAGCCGAGGATTTGAATATTTGAGTATGCTAGACGGATATTCGTGATATAATCAAATCTATATTCTTTGAAGAAGATGTTTCAAAGACATCATTTAGATGTCCCGGGGCATTAGGAGTTTATGAATGGGTAGTAATGCCATTCGGCTTGAAAAATGCCGGGCAACATACCAACGAGCAATGAATTCTATGTTTCATGATTTCATAGAAAAATTTATGCGAGATATACATAGATGATATTGTTGTTAAATCATCAACAGAAAGTGGTCATTTAGACCACCTTCGACAGTCATTCGAAAGAATGAGAAAATATGGGTTGAAAATGAATCCAGTCAAATGTGCCTTTTGTGTTCGTGCAGGTGATTTTCTTGGTTTTGTTGTGCACAAGAAAGGCATTGAAATACATGAAAATAAGACAAAGGCTATCTTGGAAACAAAGGCTCCCACAACAAAGAAGGAGTTGAAATCCCTGTTGGGAAAAATCAACTTCTTAAGAAGGTTTATATCAAACCTCGATTGAAAAAGCATAAGTTTTCTCACAATTGCTTCATTTGAAGAAGGAAGAAGTTTTCAAATGGGAACCAGAACATCAACAAGCCTTTGATGAAATCAAGTCATATCTGACAAAGCCACCTATGTTGCTTCTTCCTATTAGAAATAAAGCTATGAAATTGTACATAGCAGCATCAGAAAAATCAATAGGAAGTATGTTAGCACAAGAGGATGTAAACGGTGTCGAAAGAGCCGTATATTACCTTAGTAGACTATTGAATGATGCAGAAACGAGATATCATCCAATAGAAAAACTTTGTTTATGTTTGTAATTCTCTTGTACAAAACTGAAGCAATATATTAAGCCTGTTGATGTGTATGTTTATTCACATTATGATATAATTAAACACATGCTGTCTAAACCCATACTTCATAGTCGAGTGGGGAAATGGGCTTTAGCATTGTCAGAATATTCCTTAGCATATCAGCCATTAAGAGCTGTAAAAGGACAAGTCGTGGCTGATTTCATAGTAGAACATGCGCTGGTTGAAGAACCAATATGTTCAATAGAGACTAAGACTTGGAAATTGTATTTTGATGGCTCAAGCCACAAAAATGGTACAGGAATTGGGATCTTGATAATATCTCCAACCAACATACCAACAAAGTTTAAATACAAAATCCAAACAAATTGCTCCAATAATGAGGCAGAATATGAAGTCTTAATAATAGGGCTAGAACTGTTATTAGAATTGGGGGCAACATCTGTCGAAATAAAAGGCAATTCAGAACTAGTTATCAAGCAACTCACAAAAGAGTATAAGTGCATAAAAGAGAATTTGGTAAACTACTTTGTTGTTGCCAATACATTACTTAAACAATTCACACATGTGCATATACAACATGTGCCTCGAATTGAAAATCAAGAAGCAAATGAGTTAGCTCAAATAGCTTCAGAATACAGAGTTTCAAAAGAAAAACTTCAAGAATTCATTGAAATAAAAGAGAAACTCTTTTCGACAGAAGATTTACAAAATGAGTTGCCAATGCAAAAAACTTGGGGAGCAGAGGACAAGTTAGAAGTATTTTTTCCTCCAATTGATGATGAAATTCAAAATTTTCAAGTTTTTGTCATTGACAACATGCCAAATGACGATTGGCGAAGGCCAATTGTAGAATACTTAGAAAATCCAACAGGAGTAATTCCTCGAAAAACTAAGTATAGAGCTTTAAGCTATATGATTGCTGGGAATGAATTGTTCAAGAAAACTGCTGAAGGTGTTTTGCTTAAATGTCTAAGTGAAAATGAAGCCTATGTGGCAGTATCCAGTACTCATAGTTGTGCTTGTGGATCACATCAAGCAGGCCATAAAATGAAATGGCTTCTGTTTCGACAAGGTGTATATTGGCCAACCATGTTGAAAGACTGCATAGACTTCGCCAAAGGGTGTCAAGAATGTCAAAGACACGCAGAATTCAACATGTGCCAAAGAAATGAGTTGCATTCAATAATAAAACCTTGGCCATTTAGGGGTTGGGCCTTAGACATAATTGGTGAGATAAGACCAACTTCACAAAAGGTCATCGTTTCATTTTAGTGGGTATTGATTATTTCACTAAATGGGTCGAAGCCATCCCTTTAATTAACGTGGATCAAGAGGCGATCGTGAATTTCATTCAAAAACACATTTTGTATAGATTTGGAGTTCGAAAACCATTACAACGGATCAAGGTACGATTTTAATGGTCGAAAAATGGTAGATTTTGCCTCTGAAAAGGTTTTAAGTTGTTAACTTCGACACCTTATTATACGCAAGCTAATGGTCAAGTAGAGGCTGCCAACAAGATTGTCATTAATCTGATTAAAAACATGTTGGCGAAAGCCAAGGAATTGGCATAATACTCTTGATCAAGTGTTATGGGCTTGCAGAACTTCTCCTAGAGAATCTATTAACACTACCCCTTTTCGACTTACATTTGGGCATGATGCAGTGTTGCCAGTCGAAATTTATTTGCAATCAACCAGAATCCAAAGACATGCAATTTGAAATTTCAGTAAATCAGTATTGGGATATGATGGTTGACGAGTTGGTGGATATAGATGAAGAAAGACTATTAGCTTTAGAAGTAATCACAAGGCAAAAAGAAAGAGTGGCTAAAGCTTATAATAAAAAAGTTAAGTTGAAATCTTTCAACTTAGAAGACTTAGTTTGGAAAAGTCATTTTGCCTATGGATAAAAGAGATAGAGTCCTAGGAAAATGGTCTCCAAATTGGGAAGGACCATTTAAAGTAAAACAAATCTTTTCAAATGGAGCATATGAGATCGAAGAGATAGGCGCAGACAATAGAGTTATGCGTATAAATGGCAAGTATTTAAATAGATACAAGCCAATGCTACAAGAAATAAAAATAGCGCGAGAATAGACAATGGAATGAAGTCAAAATATGGCATTGTTGCCAAGGTACATAGTACAAAATGTGGTGCACAAAGAGAAAGTTAAGACACCAAAAAACTAAATTATGGTCGAAATTATACAATGAAAGACGAATTAATTGTGATCATTTCAAGCTAAATAGCAGAAAATCGACAGGGTAACGTCGAAATACAGGTCACTTCGCTCAAAGGCATATTGATCATAGATACAAGGTCTTACAAACCATTGTCACAAATTGAAAATTTACATCAAATGGTTGAAGCAGCGCTGAAAGCAATTACAAAAGGCCCAAACTGCTGATTTCTTCCACTGTGGAAGATTTTGCTCAGCTTGCCAAGAGAGGATAGTTGCCGTCGTGTGCTGGCGTGGGTTTTTCCAAAGTAGGAACCACCTCTTCATCCGGTAAAATCCACCAGGCCAAGAAAGGGATCTTCTAACAAGAGAGCCACTGAAAGAAGAAGGAGGTGGTGTAACACCCCCCTTCTAACACAACTACTATTTGAAAATCAGAGTGCGATAAACTTTTAGAGTGAACACTTGAGGGTGTCACATTTAAAACAAAACACCTTTTGAAACTCCACAATGAATAATTAAAATAAAACTCCAAACGCAGGATACATAGCACTAAGTAATATCTGGGGAAAGTATTACAACCGTGGAAAGGAAAAGCCACATTAAACAGTAGTTCAAAGATATAACAAATAACAGATAAACGTCCCCCCGGTGCTACGTATCAGAGCGACTCGACCATACTAGATGAAGGATCTCTAGTCACCTTCGTGTATGTCACTGCGACGTTGCCACATAAGAGCAACATTCCAAGCAGAATGGGTGAGTCTCATTGCATAGATAATAATAAATAAAGCGAGAAACACGGAGAAACAGGCACACCATAACACAACAATATTTAGATACACCATTAAAGCATTTACACCAACGGCAGTTACACTAATTACAGTCACACCAGAGAACAATTACACCATTTACAATCACACCAGAACAGTTACACCACAATATGCATGCAATGTATGTAATGCAACCCAAAACTCCACTGGGCACGTGCATGTGGATCCATCACCAAAAATTGCCTTGTGGGCATTCACCAAACACCAAAATATCTTAGAGGCCGAGGCCTATTCACCAAAATGCATATGATTATGCGACACCATGACTATGCACCAAAAACACCAATACACCCAAAATAAAGCAATAGCATGCTCACCAATAATTACATGTATATTCACCAAATCACCAAGGAGAGTCGTAGACCTCTCATCACCAAAATACTCACCATTTAGTTTATAACACCATAATTAATTAGTACACCCATAAGGACTAAAGAACACCAAAGGACTAAAGTCATCTTAAGGACTAAAGTCGACGCCAAGGACTAAACTCACTCCTAGGGACCAAACACCTCATAGGGGCCTATTCTACCCCAGTACTAATCTAACGCCATAATAGTTAAATTTAACGCCTAAGGACCAATTTGACACCATTATGACTATTTTAACACTGAGGACTAAATTGACACCTCGGGGACCAATCTGACACCTAAGGACTAAATTGAACCCACAATAATTAATTTGACGTTTCGGGACTAATTTGACACCCACACCTAGACATGGCGCCAAGTTGCGCCTTGGGCTGCCAAGATTGGCGCCCATCACTTTGACACACACACACGGCCACACAGGCGCCTTTGGGCGAGCAAACCGGCGCCCCATGTATCTGTTTCACACACGCACACAAGATGCCCCCGCACACAGATGCACGGCGCCAATTTCATGTGGAAATGGCGCCCCTTCACCTGCACACAAGACCACTACACACCGAGACACACACAGAACACGCCTGGGCGCCTTTTTCCGGGATTTGCGCCCCCGCCACCAAACCAAAGAACACACACCTAGACACCCCCAGCGCCATTTTCGGGGGAATCTGGCGCTTCTCTCTCTGCTGCTGCACAAACGCACACAGACACACACTAAACACACACACCAGGCGCCAGAATTCCTGCATTTTGGCGCCCCCCTCCCCTGCTCACCACTCAAACCGAGCACACCCCACCCAACAGCAACACCAGGCGCCAAATCCTTTGCAGATTGGCGCCCCCTCCCCTGCACCTCCCAACCGAACAGAAACCACCACCAACCAGAGTGCACAGCGCCAAATTCCCATGGAATTGGCGCCCCTAACACTATTCACAGCACCTCACTTCTATAAAAAGTCAACCACAGCTAAGCACCTTCATACCCATTAACCTCTATCACCCAAACACCTAGTAAACGTGTATATCCCCCTATTTAATTCATGTCACATCAACACCCAATTACCCCAATACAATCTCCATACACCAATTAATTCAATAATCATCAAGAACATATATACATGTATAATCACACCATATATTAATGAAAGTCAAGCACATAATCACGTAATCACATAGATACACTACAAATTATCCACCCAAATTCCCCCTAACCCCTAATCCCTATGTTTCAAGATTTATGAATTATTAAATATGCTAGAGAAACCCCATACCTTGTTAAAACTTGAAGAAGAAGACCACCCTAAGCAATTCTCCCCAAAACACCAACACTCCAAGCCTTGATTCCTCTCCAAGCTTCACGAAATTCCTCTCTTCTTCTCACCCTAGCCGCGCGCCTCTCACTCTCACTCTTCTCTCCTTTCTAATTTTGCAATTTGGCTTCTAATGAGGGTTTCTCCTAAAACCCTAGTGTTTTTACTAATTGGGTTTGGGCCACTTAACTCCATTGGGCCCTAATTGCACCTCCTAACTACTTTCCCACGTCCTCCCTACTTAATTAAATATTCTCTATTAATTTACCACACTTCACCCTTAATTAAATTAATTACCTTATTATTATGTTAATATTGCCAACTACAATATCATTTAATTAAATAACTTAAATAATCACTTTTTAAATTTTTGGGGCGTTACAACTCTCCCCCACTTAGGCATTTTCGTCCTCGAAAATTTAAATACTATAGACACTACACAACTCAATCATCACCACACAACAATAGATTTTAGAGAACACTCTTAACGAATTACATACCTCTAAATACGACCGTCACTCCTCTGTAGACTCCGAACCGGCTAAGACAAACACCCTCCCGCTGGACCTCTCCTTCTTCGGCTTGGGACACTTGGTGCTAATGTGTCCCATCTCTCCACAATATGTGAGACCACATCCGGCTTCTCGCACTTCTCGCAGCCTACATGACCTTCCTTCCCGCACTTAAAGCACTTGTTGGACATGCACTCCGACTCTTATGTCCCTGCTTTCCACACTGTGGCACACAATACCCGCAGCAGCCTTCTCCCCACTTGACTTCTTGCCCGAACTCTCCTCTCCTTACCCTTACCTCCTGAAACCTCATAGGGCTTCGCACGGCCGAGAATTCCTCTTTTCCTTCACACCCTTGTAGCAGCAGAACTATCCTCTTCAAAAATCCTACACTTATCAACTAATCTAGCAAAATCTCTAATCTCCACGATACCCAATCGCCTTCTTGATATCGGTATGATCCACTCTCAAACTTAACACACTTTGAGAACTCCGAATCAAAGATCATTAGCATAGTAGGGATGAATTTGGCCAACTCCTCAAATTTGGCGGCATACTCACCACCGTCTTGTTTCCTTGCTTTAGCTCCGAAATTCCACTTCCTTCTTAGCCCGCACATCCTCGGGTAGTACTTTCTCTTGAACTCTCTGGTGAAAACTTCCCAAGTAACTCCTTCACCAAATTTTCTAACCTTCGCGACATTCCCAACCACCAATCATCCGCCTCCTCGGCTAGCATATGCGTACAGAACCTTATCTTCTGTGCGGCGTATAATCCATAACCCGAAAAATTCTCTCGATCTCCTTCAACCATGCCAAAGCTCCATCGGATCATACCGACCTTTGAAAGTGGGCGGACTCTCCTTTGGGCGTGGCCAACTTACGGCTTTCAGCCTCCTCTCCACCATTCCGCTGGTTCCCCATCGCCTGAGCAATAGCTTGCAACGCTTCAGCAAGAGCAGCATCATCCCTCCGAGTCATCTCAACCTAACTCTGCAACATTAACATCATTTGAACCGGGACTAACACTACTTAGTTGTCATATACGCTATGATGAGACGGACACACTTGGCCTGACGGGCCGAACTTATGCTCTGATACCACTTGTAACACCCCCCTTCTAACACAACTACTATTTGAAAATCAGAGTGCGATAAACTTTTAGAGTGAACACTTGAGGGTGTCACATTTAAAACAAAACACCTTTTCGAAACTCCACAATGAATAATTAAAATAAAACTCCAAACGCAGGATACATAGCACTAAGTAATATCTGGGGAAAGTATTACAACCGTGGAAAGGAAAAGCAACATTAAACAGTAGTTCAAAGATATAACAAATAACAGATAAACGTCCCCTCGGTGCTACGTATCAGAGCGACTCGACCATACTAGATGAAGGATCTCTAGTCACCTTCAGTCTTGTCACTGCGACGTTGCCACATAAGAGCAACATTCCAAGCGAGAATGGGTGAGTCTCATTGCATAGATAATAATAAATAAAGCGAAACACGGAGAAACAGCACACCATAACACAACAATATTTAGATACACCATTAAAGCATTTACACCAACGATTACACTAATTACACTCACACGAGAGAACAATTACACCATTTACAATCACACGAATGAGCTTACACCACAATATGCATGCAATGTATGTAATGCAACCCAAAACTCCACTGGGCACGTGCATGTGGATCCATCACCAAAAATTGCCTTGTGGGCATTCACCAAACATCAAAATATCTTAGAGGCCGAGGCCTATTCACCAAAATGCATATGATTATGCGACACCATGACTATGCACCAAAAACACCAATACACCCAAAATAAAGCAATAGCATGCTCACCAATAATTACATGTATATTCACCAAATCACCAAGGAGAGTCGTAGACCTCTCATCACCAAAATACTCACCATTTAGTTTATAACACCATAATTAATTAGTACACCCATAAGGACTAAAGAACACCAAAGGACTAAAGTCATCTTAAGGACTAAAGTCGACGCCAAGGACTAAACTCACTCCTAGGGACCAAACACCTCATAGGGGCCTATTCTACCCCCAAGTACTAATCTAACGCCATAATAGTTAAATTTAACGCCTAAGGACCAATTTGACACCATTATGACTATTTTAACACCTGAGGACTAAATTGACACCTCGGGGACCAATCTGACACCTAAGGACTAAATTGAACCCACAATAATTAATTTGACGTTTCGGGACTAATTTGACACCCACACCTAGACATGGCGCCAAGTTGCGCCTTGCACAAGATTGGCGCCATCACTTTGACACACACACACCACCCACACTGCGCGACTGGGCAACCAAACCGGCGCCCGCATCTTGTTCACACACGCACACAAAGATGCCCCTCGCACAACAGATGCACCAGCGCCAATTTCATGTGGAAATGGCGCCCTTCACTGCACACAAGATCGACCACCACACTGAGACACACACAGGGAACACGCCAGGCGCCTTTTTCTGAGGATTTGCGCGCCCCGCCCACCAAACCAAACAACACACACTAGACACCCCCAGCGCCATTTTCGGGAATCTGGCGCCTCTCTCTGCTCTCACACGCACAACGCACACAGACACACACTAAACACACACACCAGCGCGCGAATTCACGCATTTTGGCGCCCCTCCCCTGCTCACCACTCAAACCGAGCACACCCCACCCAACAGCAACACCAGGCGCCAAATCCTTTGCAGATTGGCGCCCCCTCCCCTGCACCTCCCAACCGAACAGAAACCACCACCAACCAGTAGCACAGGCGCCAAATTCCCATGGAATTGGCGCCCTAACACTATTCACAAAGACTCACTTCTATAAAAAGTCAACCACAGCTAAGCACCTTCATACCCATTAACCTCTATCACCCAAACACCTAGTAAACGTGTATATCCCCCTATTTAATTCATGTCACATCAACACCCAATTACCCCAATACAATCTCCATACACCAATTAATTCAATAATCATCAAGAACATATATACATGTATAATCACACCATATATTAATGAAAGTCAAGCACATAATCACGTAATCACATAGATACACTACAAATTATCCACCCAAATTCCCCCTAACCCCTAATCCCTATGTTTCAAGATTTATGAATTATTAAATATGCTAGAGAAACCCCATACCTTGTTAAAACTTGAAGAAGAAGACCACCCTAAGCAATTCTCCCCAAAACACCAACACTCCAAGCCTTGATTCCTCTCCAAGCTTCACGAAATTCTCTCTTCTTCTCACCCTAGCCGCGCGCTCTCTCACTCTCACTCTTCTCTCCTTTCTAATTTTGCAATTTGGCTTCTAATGAGGGTTTCTCCTAAAACCCTAGTGTTTTTACTAATTGGGTTTGGACCACTTAACTCCATTGGGCCCTAATTGCACCTCCTAACTACTTTCCCACGTCCTCCCTACTTAATTAAATATTCTCTATTAATTTACCACACTTCACCCTTAATTAAATTAATTACCTTATTATTATGTTAATATTGCCAACTACAATATCATTTAATTAAATAACTTAAATAATCACTTTTTAAATTTTTGGGGCGTTACAGGTGGTGGTTACCCTCGTATCCCCAGTGCTTGCTCCTCTGGTGAATTGGAGGAAAAGGTAATGACCCCTCATTGCCCCCAGTGCTGAAGGTCTTTTCAAAGCTCGTCAGCACAGTACACTGGAGGACAATGGCAGATTTGGAAGTGGCCTACGAGGCAACACTGGTGTGAAATTCCCCAACATCAGAGAAGAATTACACAACATCAGTGAGTGGTATCCTCAATTTATAGACTCACCATCCGTTGGGTTTTCCACGAAATCTCAATCAAGGAGAAAATCCAGTGGTCGTTTGAGAAATCTCCATAGAAATCTAAAATCTGCAACTCCTGCTTTGAGTTTTCCAGTAATCTCAAAACGGCAGGGCTCTTTGAGATTACGTGGAAAACCCAAGATAGGAATAACGATTTCGAAAGAAGAATTCATGATGGAGATGAGAATAAAAGAAAGGAGAGGAATTTTTCTGGTGAACTGTGAAGGTTCAAAATCGAGGGTCTCTTGTATTTATAACACGAAGAAGGAGTAAGGTCCAAAAAGAGTATTAAATAAATGGCACAAAAAACGGGTTAAGAGTCAAATGCAACTTCCGAGGAGATGAAGTCGCGAATCGATACCAACATTCAAAGCATCGCATCAACTGAACCTGATCACCGGCCAAATCGCGTGGAAAGTAGAACCGGTAAATGTGCAAGTCTTTAAGTTCATTTTGACCAGTCATAATGGAACGCTTTCAACAGAATAGTTTTTCCAACTTCTCACGTCTTTTCAAAGTTAAAAAGTAACGTTATATTACTTGATAAAGAGTTGTCGAAGAGAATTCAAAAAACGTCATTTTCTACCTTTGGTCACGCCTCAATCGAAAACGACATTTTTTGGGGGGCAATTTGTTAGCCTGTATTTTCAAACAGGCTAAATAAAGGCAGTCAATGAGGTTGACTTAGGTACTTTAAAGAGAAGATTGGTGGTCTTCGACGCTCAAAGATGGTTTTCGACTATCACAAGGACTTGGCGAAGAGCGAAGACATGAAGGCCACGATTCGACGAAGGACTAAAAGTTAGAAGTGAATTCGCGCAAGGGAAACACCGTCGAATTGTGTTTTGAAGATGCAGTCGAAGGGCGTGATTTTCACGTTGTCGAAGCACTGAGCAGTTTATTTAATCAGTTATTGTTTTTAAAATTCAAAATTGTTCAGTTACTTTGTTTCCCTCTCTGTATATATACCAGTTTCCATATGGAAAACGGGTCACAATCCCAACATACAATTTCTTACGCTCAAACTTCCAAATAGCTAGAAAAATCGAGCACAAGAAGCGAATGTATGGATCTGCAGTGCACCAACTCTTTACATTTCTATGCAATTTAAGTTTCTTTCTTTGAATATTCAATTGCCTTTTCTTTTATTTTCTCTTTCACGAATTCCTTGGCGTTCAAGGCAATTCCTTGTTTCTTTTGTTTCCTTTTGTTTGGTTACGCAAAGAACACCCTTTTCTTACTACTGAATCATACAAGAACTTAAGCACAATATGTCCGAGATTCACCGGTTGATCTCGCAAGTAATTAATTCGGACCAGGTTGTTTACCAAATTTCACCAGTAAACAAATTGGCACGTTCGATGGGGACCGATTGTGCTAAGTCTTTCCATATTTGAATAATTCGTGGTTCGGTTTATGCATTTGAGAAGTGGAAAAACAATTTCTACAATGACACGTTCAGTTCAAACAATGCCTCAACATCAAATGCACAAAATCCACGTAATTCTCAAGAACAAGCGTCACAAGGTGATGCTAACGCTTTAACCGCCGTCGTGGGTAACTGCTCCTATGCCTGTTTTGACACCAGTTGGAGTAACCGCTCCCGTGTCTGTGTCAAGTTCTGCAGCAATATCACAACCATTAGTAATAGGTTCATCAACGAACCCCTTAATGGTAAATCCTATGGTCGGAAGTTCTTTCGACACAAGGTTTCAAAATCTCTCACTGTTTAGAGGTTATCCATATGGTATGCCAACGGCTATGATGGCAGGCCTTCAAACAAACATGTCAACATACGCAGATACGATAGGAACCACTTTCTCCCCGATACATGGTTCTCCAGAGAGTGTTTTTGGTCGAAATGCTCAACCTACTTTAACTACATCATCATTGTTGGCACTTAGACAACAAATGGATGATAGTAATCATGACATGGTTAATATGTTGACTCAACAAATAGGCACTGTGTTTAATCCATTGATTCAAAACACGAACCAGAGTTACCAAATGTTGGCTAACCAAATGGGCGACTGCGCACTTCTTTGGTACTCCACCAGTGCAAAACCAACCTGTGCCACAATCCAACTGAATAGGCATGGTGAAGTTCCTGTGAACCAGGCACAACCAATGGCCATTGAACAGCCTGTGGCAAGGGGAGCCGAAGCAATCCCTGAAGTAGTTTTGGTTAATAGGGGTCAAAATGCTGACGAAGTAGTTAGACAAGTGCAACAAAATAATTTTGGTCTTCAGAATAACTTGACCAACCTTGTCGAAACTATTTTAGCACAGAATGGCGTGAACTTAGGCCTGCATGACTATATCTTATATGGGAAATGATCATCTCAAGTGACATGAGAGTCCAGTGAAATCTTAACCATTCATTAAAGAGAGAGAAGATGTGGGTTTATTATAATAAATAAGAGAGGGGAACTTTAAGAGTGAGATTTGTAACACTTTATTTCCTCAAAAAAATTTCCACTTGAGAGAATCCATTCCCATCTTATATATACAGCGAGTGTCGTCCTTCGGCCAAAACTCTTTTTTTTTTTCCTTTTTCATATTTTAAGTTGTGTGTTTTGGGGTACTTTATTGTTTGTAAATTTTTTGTAACCTGTTCAAATATGCATACTTAAATTGGTATTTATATTTTTATTTTAGTCTCGCTTTTTAGTACTGCATTCGTTTCAAATTAATTGTCCTACTTACTACAAATATAGTTTCAAAATAAGTGACACTTTCTATTTTTAATTAATCTTTTACCAATATTATCCTTTAATTAATACTATGAGCATCGCTCCCAATACATTATTATCTACTTTGCATTTATGATAGTGCTGATTACACCAATTACTAATAATGAGGTTAATGTCGTAAAATTATTCTTCTCTTTCTTCACTTTAGACAATTTTCTTAATATGTGTGAAATACCAAATGTGACACTTATATTGAAACGGGCGTAGTCTTTGATTGTAAATAGCATTTTATGAATATATAAAAGATGACAAAATTGATTTCTTTTTGTTTGTTTAAAATCTATGGTTCAACTTTTTTTTGGCAACATCTATTGTTCAACTTAAATATAGTCTTAGCAGCACATATAAACAAGGCTGATAACTCTATTTTATATAGAGTTATTCATCAATTTTAACTTAGGTTATTGTTTATTTTTGAGTACATTAATATATAAATATAGCTTATTTATGAAGAAACAACATTTTAAGGATTCAAATGTATTAGGACAATGAACTAGACAAAATACACATATCTTGTTCGGTTTGATGTTTTTGTTCAGTGCAGCTACTTCAGGAGTGGAAACACTGCTAACACTAGGAGTGGAAACACTGCCTACACTAAGAGTGGCAACACTGCCTACACCTGCTAAAGACCAGCAGTTTGTACCAAAACATCCAAGGACCATTTTTGATGCTTCCACACTTGATTTGCGACGTCATGCCTAGTCATCTGGAGCAGAGCCACTTGCAGAAGTCGGCGATCAACATAAAAATCAAGTTGCAAGGCTCACTTATCTAAAGTCATATGACACTTCTCCATTGGACCACCCCATGTGTTTTGTATGCAAAGCGGCCAAACCTGAGCTACTTGCTTAATTGGTTGTCTGAAATTAACCATGGTCAAATCCCCTCAGTTGATCTTTCGCGCCAAAGGAAACCCTTCAAGGGAGGAAAGCTCTCGTGTCTATAAAAAGAGGCCATATCTTCACTTGCAAATCATCCTTCATCATTCATCTGTATTTCTTCATTTGTTTCTTAAGGGATCATTTAGTTTAGTTTATTTTTAGTTTAGTTTTAGTTTTTCTTTACGTTTCTGAAGAGAAGGAAGGTAAGGAGGTGCTTGACAACCACTCCCTTGACTTCTACTTGAAGGAAACTTGTGTAAGGAACTCATCTTGTACATCAACTTCGGAAACTCATGCAAAGGATCTTCTATTCGTGTAATCTCTATCCTTTTAAGTTCTTTTGCTATATTACTCATTTGATTATGCTCTTTGTAGATTTTCTCTATTATAACATGAGTAATATGAGCTAAATTCTCTTAGTTGAGATGTTGTAGCCTTGTAGTAAACTTTTAAGTAAGTAATTATGGTTTATGTAGTGTATGCATTTTAATTCTTGTGTAATACTTCTTTCAAAGCTTATTCTGGAATTGATCACTTTAGAATAGGTAAACTTGTAGCAGCAGACATGGGCTACATTTATGATCTCAAGAGTTAATTGGAATGAGTGTTTATAACAACAACTTGTTAAACTAGCTTTAATAAGAATTGTTTGTTAAAACCATGTTAATTATAAGTCCTAGACATAGGATAACATAGTTCTTAGGGTGATACGTACAGTGGGAGCTTAAGAGGCAGGAGTGAACCTATTTAGCATGCCTAGACATAGGAAGCTTGTAATGAAACTCAGAAGAAAGTGCTTTGAAAGGCACACACTCATGCAACTGCACTCAGTGTTCCTACACTGCATACTCCACTAAAACACTTAGAAGTGATTTACTTGGTGAAAACATCTCAACTACTTTATCTCACTGATTCCTTACACATTTTAATTGTTTATATTGTTATTATTCACTCTGAACATTCCAACCAAATTGTGCATAGTGTAGACACACTAAGTGTACACTCTGAACTATACAAAACTTTACATTACATAATCCCTGTGGGTTCGACCTTTCTTATCATTATATTGTTTGTGTGACTATGTATACTTGCATACTTTCCACCACACCAAAGGCACATGCTTCTTTCAACCCCGTAGCTACTCACTAGAACCCCCTTTATGGGGTGAAAAGACCAAGATGTCCTTAATGAAATAATTTACTCACCCTTTTACTTGTTTCGCTACTTTAAAAAATAATTTACTTTTATACTTCTTCTCTTTATATTTTTTAAAACAATATATTTCTAATTAATTTATTTTTATAGATTTATTTTGTTTCTTTAACGAGTACTCGCGCTGACCCCTTTTTTTATGACCCTTATTTTGGTTATTTCGCACCAACACGTATTAGAAGCATACCTAAATTGATCTTTATATTTATAGATGCAGAAGGGGGATTGTTTTAAAATGTGTTAAGTTTTTATATTTATATTTTGATGAAGATGGATTTTGTCACTAAAACTCTTTACGCTTTTTCTTCATTTTATTATCTATGAATGTTGAATTTCAATGTCTTTGTTAATGCTCCTTTTTAATTTCATAATTTTGTTATTTAATTTATAGTTATAATTTAATTTTTATGTCAAGAGTAAATATTGAATACATTTTCCAGGGTCTTCCACCCCAATTTTCTTTTGTCAAGTTGAACGTATTGAGCAGGGCATGACTAATGAGTAAACTGGTAAGCAACATCAGCTGGTCCATAAAACGTAATCTTTTTTCCACCCCAAACGAAACGATTGCCAAGTTGGAATACTAAGTCATTAAAGAAGACAAGCAGCCATTGACGTTTACCAAAACTGTAGAAGCAAAACATCAAACATTATATTAACATATTTACATGCAAGACTAAGAATATTCTTTTTCTTTTATTTATTTTTTAAAAGATTCATTATTTACACAAATTCAAAATAACTTCAAAGTTTACACCACGTGAAAATCAAATAGTTGCTGACAGGAAATTTTCTTTTTGCTTATGAAAATAGATAGAAAACAACATATTTCACATTCCGCATTACCTCTTGCTTATCAACTAAACCAAATGAAGCCTTATATTTTCTTATTACCTATATTTTGGCATGCATACCTTAATCTGCTTCTTCTATTACCTTTAAACTTAATGTGCTTTAGCCCAAACAAAGCTACTGCTTTGGCATTAGGAAACCAAACCGACAATTTGTCATTGCTCAAATTCAAGGAATCAATATTCAGCGACCCTTATAGTATCCTAGATTCTTGGAATAGTTCCACTCACTATTGCAACTGTCATGGAATCACATGCAACTCCATGCACTCAAGAGTATTAGAGTTGAACTTATCAAGATATCAGTTGCATGGATCCTTATCTCCTTTTGTTGCCAATCTCTCTTTTCTGAAAAGCCTCGACCTAGAAGACAACAGTTTCTTTGGAAATATCCCTCAAGAATTGGGTAGGTTGTCACAATTGCAGATACTTGGTCTTGACAATAACTCCTTCACGGGAGAGATTCCTACAAACTTGGCAAATTGCTCTAATCTTAAAGCCTTAACTTTGTCCGGTAGCAATTTGATTGGCAAAATACCACTCCAAATTGGCTCTCTCCAAAACCTTCAAATTTTGAGAATGGGGAGAAACAATTTAAGCGGAGGACTCCTCCCATTAGTGAATATTTCATCCTTAATAATTCTTTATGTTTCTTATAACAACTTAGAAGGAGGCATTCCACAAGAAATATGTCATCTAAAAAGTTTACAAAAAATGGGAGTGGGTGCCAACAAACTTTCAGGTACACTTCCTTCTTGTCTTTACAATATGTCATATCTCTGTGATCTACGCTGCAGCGAATCGCTTTGATGGCTCACTTCCACCGAACATGTTCCACACCCTCCCCAACATCCAACATTTTGGAGTTGGTGGGAATCAAATCTCAGGTCTAATCCCCATTTCTCTTGCAAATGCTTCTAAGTTGGCTTTATTTGATATCGGTCAAAACCATTTTGTGGGACAAGTTCCAAGCCTAGAAAAGCTACAAGATCTATATCGGCTAAGTTTGTCTAGCAACAATCTAGGTGACAATTCAACTGAGGATTTAGAGTTTTTAAAATCATTGACAAATTGTAGTAAGTTGTCCTTACTCAGTATATCTTATAACAATTTTGGTGGTAGTCTTCAAAATTCCGTAGGCAATTTATCCACCCAACTTAGTCAACTAGATCTTGGGGGTAATCAAATATCTGGAAAAATTCCTTTAGAGCTAGGAAATTTAATCAATTTAACTCTCCTGGCCATGGAAGATAGTAATTTTGAAGGGATGATTCCCGCTACATTTGGGAAGTTTCATAAGTTGCAATTCTTAGACTTGAGTGGAAACAAGCTTTCAGGAGATATACCAAATTCCATAGGAAACCTCGGTCAGTTGTTTCATTTGGGTTTAGGAGAAAATATATTAGAAGGAAATATTCCTTTTAGTATAGGGAACTGCCACAACTTACAAATGCTAAACCTTTCACAAAATAGCCTTAGTGGAGCCATACCCTTAGAGGTTTTTAATATTTCTTCTTTAACAATAGGATTGTACTTATCTCAAAACTCATTGAGTGGCAGTTTACCTAATGAAGTGGGTCAACTACAAAATATTGGGCAAATTGATGTCTCTGAAAATCGTTTGTCTGGTGAAATTCCTGGATCCATTGGTGAATGTAGAAGCTTAGAATACCTGTATTTGCAAGGTAACTCCTTCAGTGGAAACATACCATCCTCTTTGACTTCTTTGAAAGGTCTCCGACAATTAGATTTGTCAAGAAATCGGTTGTTCGGATCAATTCCTAAAGGTCTGCAGAATACTTCTTTCCTAGAATCATTCAATGTCTCTTTTAACATGCTGGAAGGTGAGGTGCCAACAGGAGGTGTATTCAAAAATTCAAGCAACTTAGGGATCAATGGAACAATAACCTTTGTGGAGGTATTTCACAGCTCCATCTACCAATATGTCCGGTCAAAAGTATGAAACCTGGAAAACACCATAATTCCAGGTTAATAGCAGTGATATCTAGCGTGGTTTCTATTCTTCTCATCCTTCTACTTGTTCTAACTATCTTTTGGATGAGGAAAAGAAACACGAAACCATCTTTTGATTCATTAGCAATTGATCAACTAGATAAGGTTTCATACCAAAACCTGCACAATGCAACTGATGCTTTCTCATCTAGAAACTTAATAGGATCTGGAAATTTCGGTTCTGTTTACAAAGGAACACTTGATTCAGAAGTTGGTGTTGTTGCCATAAAGGTCCTAAACCTTCAGAAGAAGGGTGCTCACAAAAGTTTCTTTGCTGAATGTAATGCACTCAAAAATATAAGACATCGATGATCTGGTGAAGATTTTGACTTGTTGTTCTAGCATAGATTACAAAGGCCAAGAATTTAAAGCTCTGGTATATGAGTACATGAAAAATGGCAGTCTAGAAAGCTGGTTACATCCCACAACAGAAACTACAGATCAGTCCAAATCATTGAATCTTGAGAAAATGTTAAATATTATTTATGATGTTGCTTCAGCATTTCATTATCTTCACTATGAATGTGAGCGGTCTGTCATTCATTGTGATTTAAAACCTAGCAACGTCCTTCTTGATGATTCAATGGTATCTCATGTGAGTGATTTTGGCTTAGCAAGGTTGCTTTCAAGTGTTGGAGTCTCTCTAATGCAAAGTAGCACAATAGGAATAAAGGGAACAATTGGTTATGCACCTCCAGGTATAACATTGTTGTTTTATTTAGTTGTGAATTCAACTTTAGCTATTGTTTCTAATTCTATAATTTGATTTTAATTTGGGTTTCAGAGTATGGAATGGGTTATGAAGCGTCAATAGAAGGAGACATGTATAGCTTTGGAATTCTAGTTTTAGAAATGTTAACAAAAAAGAGGCCCACAGATGAAATGTTTAAAGATGGTCATAATCTCCATAACTATGTTAAACGTTCAATTCTAGATCACCTTTTCCAAATTGTGGATTCAACTATTCTCCCCATTGGATTGGACCACGATACTAACCATCATGGGATTAATGGCATTGTGCAGCTTAATGAAGAGAAATGCTTGCTTTCACTTTGTAGGATTGCACTTGCGTGTTCAGTGGAATCACCAAAAGAAAGAATGAGTATGATAGATGTTATAAGGGAGCTCAACATCATCAAAAGTTTTCCTCTTTCTGTGGTTTAATGTAGAAAAGCTGCATTACAACCACAAGACGCATCATATATGTTTCATCTTACCATTGCTATCAATTATCCTTTTCTTGTTTTTGTTGCCTTCTTTCCTAAACTAGTTAGTAGTTATTTCCTTCTCTTTTTCAAAAAGAAAATTAATCTTTCATGTGTTTTTTCATTATTATTATTATTATAATTATTATTATAATAATAATTATTATTATAATTGTGATGCTTTTACATGTCAGTTTTAACTTTTTTTGAACTAGATTTCTTCTAGTAGGATTGTTACTTTTTCTTTTAGTTGTAATGTTGCTTTACTCATGGGTTTTGGCCTAGTCCCCCCATGTCTCTTGTATATTTTCCACTTTTTATTAATAAATTGTAGGGGGAGCACTCTTTCCTTCTTGATGGTTTTTCCCTAAGAAGGGTTTTCCATCAGAAGGTTTTAACGAGACTCTATAATCCCCTTTTTTTGTTTTAAAAATTATTATTATTATTATTATTGTCATTATTATTATTATTATCATTATTATTATTATTATTATTATTATTATTATTATTTAGAGGCTTCACATGAAATAAGTAAGAAAGACGTGCAATGTAAACCTGTGAACCGGTTGTGCGACTGGACCTCTCTAAACTATTTTCCTTCTCGAAAAGTACACAAATTGGGGCCAACCGTGTAAACTGTCAACTGGTGAACCCATGATCTAATTCGAGTCCTCTCATCTTCCCTTTTGAATTTATTTGTTTGACAAAAAATCCTAACGAAAATTACTGGAAAACCCCAATTCTATGGATGCTGAAGTCAATCTCAACTCATTTAACCAAAGTAAAGATTGTCAAAGTCCCACTGCCTCAACTTCTTGTGGTGTAGACACTCCATTAAACCACGCCTTTACACTTATAAAATTTCGCCTCCCGTTCTCATGCAATTTGGTTCAAAAGAGAGATAATATATGATTTGGATTTTTTATTTATCAATTTGGTTTTTGACATTTGTCAGGCTCGTGCGTAACTATCATGTTAGCTTCGTTAACACTATTAATGACTTAAGTTAGTGAGTATATTTTTAGTTTAGAGGTTTTCAACCACACTTCGATATTTAGTGAAAAAGTCTTACTAATCTGAATAAACAATTTGGGTCTTTACTCTAAATGAAAATAGAAGCAGTAGAATTTTAGAATTTAGATCACTAATTCAAAGTGATCGGTGATCCTACGACATCCCGATCTTATAATCTTATTTATTTATTTTTATTTTTTCCCGATCATTTTTCTTTTATATATTATTAATGCATCTTTTCTTATTATCTAATTTGGGTCATGATTTTATCTCACTTTCTTTATTAATTTTACCACAATAAAAACCAATTTATAATTCTTCTTACAGCATTTTTTTACTCTAAAATATGTATTGTGTAAACAACCATTTTTATCCCTACGTATGAGATGATTTCATCATTGTTCCTAAATATATCGAAATTGGAATCACATCTCCAAATATCTCTTTACTAAGTAATTTTAATGCTCAAATATGTATTTTGTTAGTCATTTTAGTCCTCAATATTTTTTTGTTGGTCAACTTAGTCCCTATAATTACAAACAAGAGAGACACTTGGGGATGTGTTTTTTAGTTTTGATACGTTCAATGACTATAATGACAAATACTTCCACACATTCATGAACTAAAATGATTGTAGTCTATTTAGTTCGGCCACTACCAAATTGTTTTTATACTCAGATTATCTGTTCAATCCATTTAGATGCTTACTTAAATTTATGTTTAGCTTTTGTTCTGTTTGTTGAAATTCTATAGTCCAACTTAAATCCAATCTTACGGGCACATATGAACAATAGAAATTTTGTGTCTTTATCATCATGATTTGTTACCAAATAGTTTTTAATTATATTCAATTTATCTATTCAATTCATTTAGAAACATACTTAAATTGGTGTTTATATTTTTATTTTAGCCCCGCTTTCAAGTATTTGATTGTAAATAGTATTTAGTGAATATATAGAAGATGATAAACATTGATTTCTTTTGATCTCATTGCTTAAATTATATGGTTTAACATAAATCCAATTTTACCGGCACATATGATCATAATAGAAATTTTGTATCTTACCTTCATTATTTGTTTCAAAATATAATTAATATCCCATGCAATGCACACTTTTACCAATTTCACCACTTTAAAAAGTTAATTTATTTTTATACTTCTTTCATTATATTTTTTAGAACTAAATTTTTTCAAGTCTTTAAAAGAGGGAGGGGGTTGGCCAAATTTGTATCCATTTAGTTCGGTCACTACAAATCACAAATATCTATTGAATCTATTTAGTTCTGTCACTCCTGCAAATCACAAATACCTACTCCATTAATCTGGGCGCGCATTACCAAATCATAAAGAAAAATTAATTTGTATATGCATTTCCGAGTTTCGTGCTTCAGGAAGTACTCGCGTTAACTTTCCTCCCCCATTTTTTTATTTTTTAAATATTAATGTTTTATTTTTTTTAAATAGTGTTCTTTTCTTTCCTTGTCAAAAAAATATAATGTTTCTTTTTTATTTTTTAATTAATGTAATATTAATTTACTAATATCACTTTTTTCATTATGGCCTTTATTTTTGGCATTTTGCACTAACTGGTATTAGAATCATACTTAAAGTGGTGTTTTATTTTTATTTTAGTATCACTTTTTAGTATTTGATTGTAGATAGTATTTTTTTTGAACAAACGGACAGAGTGCCCGAATTTATTATTAAAAAAGGAAAAAAAACAAAGAAAGCAAAGGGGGGACTAGACCGAAACATTTGCCATCAGAAAGAACAAACCATAACAATAATAGAGAGCCCCTAAACACACATGACCTCTGAGGCTAGACTAAGATCCTAAACCAATCTAACTTACAAAAATTAGATAAACTGTCGAGATCAACAAACAGTAGGAACTACATCAAGAAGAGGGTTTGGGTTCCCAGCCATCTCCTCAGGTGAAATAATAGTGTTATTCGAACCCTTAGAGCGATTAGGGTCATCCTTTTCCTCTACCAAATCCACACTAGCATCTTGCAAGTTGGGTGGGCTAGTTTCTGTCACACACGCAACATTTTTCTGATGAATCTGGGAAGGTTGCGAATCCCCTTGCTGCTGATGTTGCTCATTATTAAAAGCCTTGTGCTTAGGGACATAAACCTCATTGTTTCTTGATGAGTGCAGGACGGTTGCTCATTAAAAGAAGAGCCCCTTGCTGTTGCTCATTATTAAAAGCCTTACGCTTAGGGACGGATACAAAATCCCCCTGCTGCTGGGTTTGCTCATTAAAAGGAGTCTTATGCTTAGGGACATAAACCTGTTTTACCTGAAGAGTTCTTCCTTTGCAAGAACTAGTGGCATGACCAACAGTATTTCAAGTCGAACAAAAAGACGGAAAATTTTCATACTTGATTCCAACCGAGAAAGCATAGCCGTGCCTTTCAACAATGATGTGATCCCTAAGCTCGATTTCCTACGATATCAACCAAGACGAGAAAAATGACCAAAAGTTCTATCAAAAGAGTTTTTGCTTGTTGTATCATCTTGTTTGAGTGGAGTTCCAACACAAACTAGCAATTGCAAAGAGAATTTTGGGTCTCCAAAGATTTACGAGCTAGACTGTAAGCCCTAATCCAACATTGAGCATTTGTATGATTGATATTGGAAGGATTAAAGTCAGTCTGCCAGGCAAACAATCAAAGCAACCCTTGCTTTCACTGCAACTGGATTCTTCGTAAATAATTAGCACAAGAGAAAGAAAATTCATAATATCCTTTCCCTAAAGAAATCAGTCCCCACTTACCTGTTGGTTTCCAAAGAGTTTGAAGTTTGGATTTCAAAGTCGCTATCTTGATAGGAGTGTCTTCCTTTGAAAGTAAATTTCTTCCAAGAAGGTGTGTTTTGCATTCTGCTAGACCTATCATATACTCCTCCTCAGGAATTGAGATTGATAAATCATCTCCTTTGATACACGGGCGGGGGAGTTGACTAATAGGAATATCACAAATCTTGTTTTTGGATCCCACCAAAACTTGTGCAAAAGATTTGATATTTGTTGCCTCTTTAAGAGAGAAATTCTGGTTGGTAACAACAGTCTTTGCAGAGACAGGCATCAATTCGGGGAACAAATTTTGCAATTCCGTCAGTGCAGAGACAAGAATCACAGCATGTTGCGTCTCAAAATCCGCAGTAGGAGCCGTCAAGACGCTCTGATTGGTTGGCAATGAGTCAGTCAAGAAAATATGATTGGCTAGTAGAGTCTCTGGCGACGTGAAAATAAAGGATGCAGGGTTCAAACCCCGAACATTGTGGTCAAAAGATTTCTTCATTGTCGGGAGTTGAACTTGGAATTCATAAAGAAAATTTAGCCAAGTGTTCTACTACAGAAGTGATAACATATAACAAAAGTAAGCGTCCAAAATAATGGTTTTTAGATTGTAGATAGTATTTAATAAATCTATATTATAATAAACCATGGATTGTCCACCTAGGCATCCATGTCAATAATTACATCAGCACAATTTTAATCCACCTCATCAATCCAGACCGCGTGTCAGTGCCAGCGTTTTTATTCAACATCAGCGGTTTTGGCTCAAGTTAAATCGCTAAAATATATACCAAAAATGTCAAAGACGAACCCATCCCCTCATAAATTCAGTGCAATTCTTAACCAAGTTGGCTACCTAGCTCTGTTGTTTCATAAGCGTAACACATTATGGTTAAACCATTCTTCATTATTATTTTAAATAAAAACCTTGGTACATTATTTTATATTTTTGAGAATGTTATCACTTGAAAATTGCATCTATGAATAAGACTAGATTTTTCATATTCTAATAATCTCCTAAAGTGTTAATTTGATTTTTCCCGTTTATAGTTTCGTTATAGTAATATACAAAATACATAAGGGTTCTTTCGCAATATGTAAAATACATATATTAAATCGAAATTAACATTTAAATAGTCAAATAATATAAAAAATTCGCACTATATTGGCAAAAGTAGGATGATAATTTATAGACAAAAATACTCACTATAAAAAAATTCTTTAAGAACCCATGTAATAAAATTCTTTAGGACGAGATTATAAAAAAATACTCACTATATATAAAAATAAATAAATGTATAAACATATATATTAACACACGAAAACATACAACTGCATTTTTAAAGGTGCCAAAAAATAATTTAAAAATTTATGATAAAAAATTTGTGTCTTTATCATCATGATTTGTTACCAAATAGTTTTTAATTATATTCAATTTATCTATTCAATTCATTTAGAAACATATTTAAATTGGTGTTTATATTTTTGTTTTAGTTCCGCTTTCAAGTATTTGATTGTAAATAGTATTTAGTGAATATATATAGAAGATGATAAACATTGATTTCTTTTGTTCTCATTGGTTAAATTATATGGTTTAACATAAATCCAATTTTACCGGCACATTTGATCATAATAGAAATTTTGTATCTTACCGTCATTATTTGTTTTAAAATATAATTAATATTTACCCATGCAATGCACACTTTTACCAATTTCACCACTTTAAAAAGTCAATGTATTCTTATACTTCTTTCCTTATATTTTTTAGAACCAAATTTTTTTGAGTCTTTAAAAGAGGGAGGGGGTTGGCCAAATTTTATCCATTTAGTTTGGTCACTACAAATCACAAATATCTATTCAATCCATTTAATCTGGTCATTACCAAATCATGAAGAAAAATTAATTTGTATATGCATTTCCGAGTTTGGTGCTTCAGGAAGTACTCAAGTCAACCTCCCTCCCCCATTTTTTTTCTTTTTTAAATATTAATGTTTTATTTTTTTAAATAATGTTTATTTTCCTTCCTTGTCAAAAAAAATAATATTTCTTTTTTATTTTTTAATTAATGTAATATAAATTTACTAATATCACTTTTTTCATTATGGCCTTTATTTTAGGCATTTTGCACTAACTAGTATTAGAAACATATTTAAACTGGTGTTTTATTTTTATTTTTATTTTAGTATCACTTTTTAGTATTTGATTGTAGATAGTATTTAATAAATATATAGAATATATAAAACATTAGTTTCTTTTGTTCAGTTTTTTGAAAGAAGTGCGACATAACAAATATGTTTAAGGTATAACATATCCTTTATTCCTTTTATTGTCATGGATAAATAATTTTTTTATCAATTCTTTAAAGTGGTGAAATTAGTAAACGAGTGTGTTGCACGAGTTAGTGTTTATTAGATTTTTAAATTAATTATGAAAGAGAATTCACAAAATTTCAATTGTTCACGTCTGATGGTAATATTGGATTCAAGTTGAACTGCAGAATTATTTGTATTTTAGAATGAGTCTTTCTATTTTGCAGAGAAGGAATGATATCTTTTTCAATCGAGGAATTCAAATTTTAATTCACCTTTACTCTTGAGTTTTATCTTTAGTTGATATACTGATATGGCTTGGGGTGAAGAGGTGGAAGCTATCGTACAACTCAATACATGGTTGTCCATTGCTGACTTACAATCTCTAGTTGCCAAACATAATTGTAGAAAAGACAAATTTAATATATTGATTATTTTTACTTATTTATTCAATTTTACAATATAAGGATTCTGCATGCTTGGTGAAGGAAATCCTAATACCAATGGTTGTTAACTTAAACGATGAGTTCCCAATGATCAAGAGCCGAAAATGACAGATGTTGAAGAAGTGTGGTTTTGATTATAGGCAAAATTATACTAGAGGATCTTTAAGCTATTTATTTGAAACAAGTTGGCGCTTTAAGTTTTTTTTTTGGTAACAAATAGACCTTTTAGTGATTACTCTAGCTTATATATTTTGATGTAATGCTACTTTATATATTGTGATTAATCTAGCTTATGTGTTTTGGTGCAACCAAGCATATTTTGGTGTTTTTTTATGTAATCAACGATATGACATTTTACTAAAAGGGCCAATGGTGTCAATGTTAGTTAACTTAAAGGGCCAACTTGTTACAAATAAATAATTTAAAGGTCCTCTGGTGTAATTTTGTCTTGATTATATTATGTGCTAAGTTTTTATATTTACACTAGTATTTTACCCGTGCATACGCACGGGTGATATCGTATTTGTTATAACCTGCTATAAAATTATAAATACGATGAAATTTAGAAAAAGTTAAGAAAAAAAAAGTTAGTATATTCTTATAATATTAATAATGGAGTTAAAATGAGGAAAAAAGGAAATGAGATTTATTTAGTATAAAATATATACCTCCGTTGGCACTCTCGTTGTCGCTCTGTTGCCGCTTCTATTTGCGCTCGTTTGCGCTCCCGTTGTAGCTCTCGTGCGGTATCATTTTTTTTTTGGCAATTGGTAGTACCTAAATTAATTGGTTTTAGTAGTTTGAGCAAGTTCTTGTAAATAGAAATTAAATAAAAATAATTTTTAAATGAAAAAATAAAAATAAAATACTGATTTAATAAATAATTCAAAATAAAATGAGTTTAACCTAAAATATGCACACTTTTTAGCGCTTGGCACACCAGTTGCCGCTTTCATTGGTGTTTCCATTGGCGGTTCCGTTGGCACTCTAGTTGCCATGTGTTTTCTCTTTTTTTTATGTGATTTAGTATTAATTTTAGAGATTTTATATTAAATAGTAAATTTTAGATTATTTAACTAATTTTTAAAAAATTGCTTTAAAAAATTAATTATTAAAAAAATGGATTTATTAATTTTTTTTTGTTGAAACCAAAAATTTGAAAGTTTAGGTAGAGGTTTTTTTTCTTTTTGGCAATTGGTAATAGTTAAAAAAATTGCCAATTGGTGGTAGTAGTTAAAAAGCTGACATGTTTTTGTATTTTAGTGGGCAAATTACTATTTTGCCCCTAAAATGTGTCAAATGACAAAAAAGAACATGTCTAGTAATGTTTATTTGCTCTCACTTTATTTTGCTATATTAGATAGATAGATAGATTAGATTAAGATTTTTTTTGACTAAGATATTAGATTAGATTAGATATTTGATTTGATTAATATGGATTCTATTATTAAAACTCTTACACAAACCAGATTTAGCCGAGTGCATCACACGAGTATTAGGGCTAATCTATTATCTATCTATTATATATACAAATGAAAATGAAATAATGGGCTTTAAATCGATTTGTCACTCAACTGGGCTATCCACCTAGTATTTGCGAAAAATAAGGCCACCTAATCAAATTTTTAATTACATGTCATGTACACATATGACATGTCATTCGATTTTAATAAGTGTTAATTAAAAAAACACAATTAAAGCTATTTATTAGTCATTGCTTAATTTGAGAACAATCTTACACCGTAAAATAATTCAAGTAAATGCATTTATTTGTATCACCATCAAAACAAAAACAAATATTCAAACAATAATGTGCTGTCAAAAATTCAAACAACATGTGAGACACAAATCATTATCATTATCACTATCATTATTATATACAACCAAAAGTTGTCCACATTTGCGTCAAAAAAAGAGTTGTCCACATAAGCATTCCACCTCATCATTTTGAAAAAACCATGCAATACACAAATAAAATAGGTGGCATCCAACTCACATTTTCACGAGACCAACGGCTAGGATAACAAGAGAATGCAACATCATTGCTAACAACGGCTGAGATCGTTAGCCAAATGCGCTGAAATTCAAAAAAAGTTACTTCTCCATCAAACGGATGATGTTTGTCGATGGAAGTCGCAGAATATCAACGGCTATCAATTCTTAAAATTGTGGCTGCTGCATGCTACAAAAGGAGTATTGATTAATGGTCTTTTAATTTCGGCTACCCCAAACATTGATTTGAGAATCGTTTTAAATGGGGATTTCCTAGCCAACCAAGAAATCAGATGTTTTTTTTTTCATTTAATGGTCCTTTAATTAGTACCGTTTTTCAAAATTATTTCATACACGAGTCACCGTGTGACAAAGGGGTTTAAGAATTGAAAATGTTTTTTCAAATTAGTACATTTTTTTAATTAGTACGTTTTCTTTTTTTGTAACATCAAATTATTTCACATTTTCGTATCCTTTAAAAATTAAAAAATTGTTATGAAAATAATCAAAACTTGAGTAAGAACAAATACTAGACATCATATAAGAGAATAGAGATGAATAAGGGAGAAGAAGAGAATGAGAGAGTCTTTACATTATGCTCTTCACAAGTGTAAGTTTCTACATATGAGGGTGATCCCTATTTATAGGATAGAGATTGGCAAATGAGTAGTCACTCATAAAATACCACTTACACAAGATAATGGTGGGAGATGAAGGACAATGGACATCCAATAATAATATTTCATAACACTCCCCCTTGGATGTCCATTGAGGATATTGTTGAGATAAAATCCTTTTTGATATATGGTTTTAATGATAACAAACCTTATGAACTAAAGCTTAAGTATTCTGAATGGTGTTCTACTAATGGGTGTCTTGAGTTTGTTGAAAAGAACAGGTTTCTTTCAAGTGGACATGCTAGAAGCAAATTAGATCAATCCATTGCATGCCATTCTCAACAAATTAAAGAATCAGAGTAGCACCAACAAAGTTACAAGAATAGTAATGCAAGCTTCATGAAGACATATTATCTTTACTATTACAATGTGTGGGACTAGGAAATTCACAAAGAGAAAAGAGAAGACATTAGGAAATCAAAGTAAATACAAATCATCTAAAGTGAATTCCTTTCAAGAGAGTCCTAATAACCTAATGACTAGATGGATCAAAGGTTTCTACAAGTCTCTACAAAGGAGATTCTCATAGTCATTAATCAGGTTATATTCTACCAATGCTCTCTTACTCAAAGGTTCAAAAGCTTATCAAGAAGCATATCAAAGAGCAAGACTAAAACATGCAAAAAGTCAAGGGTAGAAATAAACATAAGAAGGTTCACATATGAGAAGGTTCAATAGTTAAAGAAGGTTTAAAATAGTTGGAGAAGGTTCAAAGATAAGAAGGTTCAAATAAGCAACCTACTCTAGGAAACTTCAACAACTAAAGAACAATCACTCTCATTGATGAACTGAAGAAGAGGTACTCAATGATTTTTCCTAAAAGCATCAAAGTTTATTGGGTTGAGGAATAATCATTTGAGAATCATTTGAGAAAGTTTGACTAAGTCAACAGAAGGTTTGACAAAGTCAAGAGAAGGTATTAGAAAAAGAGAAGGTAATAAATGATTCTTCCTAGGAGCATCAAAGTTCATTTATTTGAGGAATAATCATTTGAGAAGGTTTAACCAAGCCAAGACTTAGCAAACTAAGGCTCTACCATGGTCTACAATATTGGTATATTATAAAGGTAGAAAAGCCTTGAGAAGGTTAACTCATGAGAAGCTTACAAAATAAAGTCAACAGAAGGTTTGACCTTTCTACAGAAGGTTGACTGAAAGTCAAACAGAAGGTTGACTAAAAGTCAACACAAGGTTGACTAAAAGTCAACACAAGGTTGACCAATAGTCAACAGAAAGTTTGATTGAAGTCAGCGTAAGGTTGACCTATTCCATAAAAAGAGGTACGTAAGGTTGATTGAAGAAGCTTAAAAGAAAAAGTAACTTTCTACAGAAGGTTGACTGAAAGTCAAATAAGAAGGTTGACCAAAAGTCAACAGAAAGTTTGACTGAAGTCAAAAGAAGTTTGACTAACAAAACACCTTGGAAGTATAAGTTCAATGTTAAGAAGGTTAAAGTGAAGGAAGAAACAATGTTCGGAAGGTTCTTTGAAACCATATCAAAATTATCCCAAACACATTAACTCTTCTTGAATGATCTTAAGGTGAATTAAATGAAGATTCCAAGTCATAAAATGTGCTGAAAGTTTGAATATAAAAGGAGGTAATGAATGATTATTCATATGGCACATTTGAGGTGTTTTAAGCTCGTAAGGTTGATTCAAATTAATTCCAAGTCATCCAAAGATTACAAATGAAGCATAGTTGTTGAGTAGACTACTAGGGAGTCTTGTGAACTGAGAAAAAGAAGAAAAGGAAGTATGGTGCGGATATAAAGTGTCACAACACAAGACAAAGCACAAAGGTTGCTTCGAAGGTTGATAGGCTACAACTAAAGCACAAAGTCATCATATCCTATCTACAAACCTACAACAACTTTCCAACGGCTCTCTTTCAACTCAAATTCAATTTGTAACAGACTATATTCAGTACCAATGGCTATTTAAATGCTGGAATTTGAAGAATCAAGGTATGAGTTTGGGTTGGAACCTCTCATCATTCAAGCTTCTCAAAGAAACATCCAACCTTCTCATCCCACACTCCAAGCTTCTAATGTAAAATTCTGGGATTCTTTTAGTGAGTGTGTGTTAGCTTGATGAGCATCATTGTATACACTTTGTGTAATTTATTCTCAAGCTCTTAAACATCCCAAAACCCCAAAACCCTTATTGTAAGGAATATTGTGCTTGTTTCTCAACAGACTACCTAGTTGAAGGTGAGTGGTGTTGGTGATTCTAAGTTGTAATTCTCTCAACAAACTACCTAGTAAGAGGTGAGTGTTGTTGGTGATTCGGTTTGAAGGTTTCTCAACAAACTACCTAGTGAAAGGTGAGGGTTGTTGGTGATTCAGTTCAAAGTCTCTCAACAAACTACCTAGTGAAAGGTGAGTGTTGTTGGTGAGTCTAAGTTGTAGGTGTCTCAACAAACTACCTAGTAAGAGGTGAGTGTTGTTGGTGATTCGGTTTGAAGGTTTCTCAACAAACTACCTAGTGAAAGGTGAGGGTTGTTGGTGATTCATTCAAAAGTTTCTCAACAAGCTACCTAGTGAAAAGTGAGGGTGTTGGTGATTCTCTGTGAAAGTTAGAACTTGTCTTTTGTGTGTGATCAAAAGAGAGTGGAGGTGAAAGTCTTTAGCAAGTGAAGCTAAAGCAAGTGTAAAATCTATTTGGAAAATAGTGGAAACTCTCACGAGGACGTGGGAGAGGAGTAGCCAGGCTTGGGTGAACCTCTATAACTCTACTTGTGTTATTTACTAGCTTTCCTTACTATCTTCTAACATGCTATAACATATTCACCTTTGTCCAAACTATGAGAAGGTTGATTTATTCAACCTTACGAAAATGGTTTTTAACTAAGAACTTATAATCTATGATTTAATCTCAAAGTTAAAACCAACATATCTCTTACAAGCTATTATTCATGACTATCCTCATCATTAAGAAGTTAGTATCTTATATTGATTATATATTATTACTAACCTTCTTCATTGAGTAGTTAGTGTTTTATATTGACCATCTATTGTTACTAACCTACTCATGAATTTTATGCATAAAACATATACTTGTTTTAAAAACATTTATAGAAGCTTCAATCTGAAATGATTTCATTCTCACAAGCTTCTCTACATTAAAGAGTTTATCCTTCACATATATATGTCTTGGTAATATGTTCCTCAAGTTATCAAACACTGAATTACCATGCTCAACAAAAGGATAAAATTCATTTGATGAACAAAATGTTTCTATGCATAAATACAACACAAGACTCATTATGAATTGAACTTACTTAACTAGAGAAGGTTCAATACATGGAACCTACTCAAGAAGAGTATGTCTTGTGAAATTGTTTTAAGCTAACTATCTCATCTCCAAGTATCAACTTGAGAGGACATTTTCTAAGTTGCAGGATATAAATTTTCAAAGGGTCACAATTCAACCCCCCCTTCTTGTGACTCTATATGCCACTTCAGATATGCCTCATTAAAACCTTACTAGAAAAAAAACCCAGTGGGATAAAAATCTAGTGAAGGAAAAAGAGTACAATATCCTGCCAGTGGGAACTGCCTCGTTAAAAACCTTTCCAGGAAAACCCAGTGGGAAAAAACCATGGCAAAGGAAAAAAGAGTGCAATTTTTCTCCCCCTGAATGAAGCGTCACTTCAGAATATTAATATCGACATCTGGATTTTCTTCCTGGGTGCATATGGAGCGATCAACTCTGGCCTGTCACTTGTGATATATTCTCTTTTAATGGAGCTTTGCGGTCAGTATTATCTTCAAAACATCTTCCTTGAATTGTTGGCATTTGGGCATGATATGAAGAAACAAGAACCATAGGTTGTTTTGTAGATCAAAAAGATATTTCAATGTCACCATATAAATGATAGCTGACATGCGATATGACTTGATCTAGATCAGAAAAATACATTGTATCTGCATGGTTAATTTGTGTAACATATATAATATGAATTATTCATTAGGATAGTTAAAAATGAAATATGCATCCCACTTTGTTCTAAGGCATTTGTCTTTGTAATGAACTATATTACTACTAACTATCACATAATATTGTCATATCAAGGGATATAACATTTTGTAATATCCATGCATGCTTTCATAGTCTTCGGGACTAAGATATTTTATATATTCTTACAACTCATGTACTCAATATAAATAATTCCTGCAGATCACTATGATACTTTATTTTTCAAAAGAATTTATTTAAAGATATTTCCTATTATCTTAAATCCTCGCTGATTTTCCATGTAGAGGTCACCTCTGAGTTCAACCTTAAAATCCATCATATATAATTTGATGTCATTCACATAGAGCTCTTTCTTTGAGTAATCATCTCGCGAAAAAAGTTTGTATTGCAATATTAAATCCTCCAGGGATCTTTAATAATTATGACTATCAAATGAGTCATACAAATAAGTTGAAGCAATATTCATCCAGTGAAAATTGAGCTCTTCATGCACTACTGAGGCTAATTAAGTCTTGAAAAGTACTCGCATCCACCCTTGAGCAACATGTCGAGCTTTGTATCTCACAATTTCACCATTCTCATTCTGCTTCAATTTCATCTTTCAATTTTGGCCAATTCACATTGTCTACAATCTTTATGCAAATCAATATTATGGAACAAATGACATGATCAGTTGTGAGTTATAGTATCACGAATTGGATATACAATTAGAGATAGGCATGTTAAAATACCATCACAAATGTTTGTGTAAATAGTCAAAGAGGCAATATCTATTAGTGTAGAAAAAATTCAATGTTTCGATTAAAAAGCACAAGTCAGATTAAACATAGGATCTTCTTAAATCATAATCTAGGCATAAGTAACATGATAGATAGCAGATGCAAATCAGAACTGATACAAATGTAGACTTCATCATATTGATCAATACATATAATGGGTTTATAGATGAACTAATACTTACATGGATTGGTAGAACTTCGTGCTGATAAGGTGTTATGAAAATAATCAAAACTTGAGTAAGAACAAATACTAGACATCATATAAGAGAATAGAGATGAATAAGGGAGAAGAAGAAGAGAATGAGAGAGTCTTTACATTATGCTCTTCACAAGTGTAAGTTTCTACATATGAGGGTGATCCCTATTTATAGGATAGAGATTGGCAAATGAGTAGTCACTCATAAAATACCACTTACACAAGATAATGGTGGGAGATGAAGGGCAATGGACATCCAATAATAATATTTCATAACAAAAATGTTTTTGTCAAAAAAAAAAAAAATTAAAAAATGTTTTTTCACTGATGTGGCATATGACGATTCTCTCTCCTAATGTTAAATGTAATAATTTACTGCTAACCTTGAATCTACTTTTACTATAAATATTAACGATCAATCTACTACCAAAAATATCAAATTATCCCTTACTTTTATCTCAATCTTAGGGATAAAAATGTCATTTCAAATTATTTTCTTTCACTTTTTTACTCTCACTCACTTTTATTATTAGTGGGTCTCACTCTCACATCATCTTTTTATTTTTTTATTTCACTTTAAAATCTACTTTTCTTTTTCTCTTTCCTCTTTCTCACTCTTTTCACTTCTCTCTACTATCAACATAATCAAACAACCCACTACCAAAAATCTTTTTTACAAAATTAATAATTTTGTAAAAAATCAGTAATTACATAAAATTGATTAAATTAATATTAAATAATGTAGAATTTACTATAATCTACTCGAACTACTAAACTCAATTAATTTAACCACTACTATTTGTCTAAAAAAGAGATACCGTTGGCAAATATTTCAAAACTATTTTTCCTAAAAAAATCCAACGGGGGCGCTAACAAAAGCGCAACGGGAGCGCCAAAAAGCAGCAAAAGCTACCTGCCACACTAACGCACACAGACAATTTTTTTTTAAAAAAAACACTTTATTTTTAAATTTATTTCTTCTACAAAATCAGTAATTAAATAAACTTAATAAAATTAATATTAAATCATGTGGAATTTATTATTTACTTTAATTTACTCAAAACTGCTAAATTCAATTAATGATAGTCAAAATAAGCGATACCGCTAGCAAAAATTCAAAATAATTTTTCCTAAAAAAATCAATAGTTAAATCCATCCACTTTTTACGGGAGCAGCAACGGGAGCGCCAATGGAAGAGCCAACAAAAGCGCCAACGGGGGTGCCAACGAGAGCGCCAACAGGCGCGCCAACGGGAGCACCATTATTATAAGAAGATACTGATATTATTACACCTCATTTTCTTTTTTCCTTATTTTTACTCTATTATTTATATTATAAGATGGTATCGGCTTTTTCTATTAAATTCTTTTCAAACACAACAATTTTAATAAATTTGAAATATCGCTTTTATGTAGTTTTTCCTTTTTCTTTTATTACATTTTGTTTCTTTTAACGTATTAATAATTTTATAGAAAGTTATAACAAATACCGTATCAGTACGCAGGGTAAAATACTAGTATATAACAAGCAATATCGCAGTTCGCTCCACAGTTACCGTTTGTGAGGTGCTTGACATACACAGTCGTGGAATTGTGAATCGAACAAATATTGAGGATGATACACCAAAGCACCATTCTCTCTCTATTATCAAAATGCAAAACTATGACTGAATTGAAAATATTACACGGGTTAATAGTTACAATCCCAACTATTAAAAGTATAATCCCCATAAGTAAGCTTATTGATTTTTGCGTTGATTCACAATTTGGTGACATCAATTATGCACACTTAGTTTTTCGTCACATTGATTCCCCTAGTGTTTATATCTGGAACTCTATGATTAGAGGTTATGCCAATGCCAACAGTGATAATCCAAGATTGTCTTTGCTTCTGTACAGACAAATGATACAAAATGGGTATTCTCCAGATAATTTTACCTTCCCATTTGTACTTAAAGCAAGTTCTTTGATTGCTGATAAAGACTGTGGAAAATGTATTCATAGCTGTATAGTGAAATCTGGGTATGAAGCAGATGTGTATTCTGCAACTGGGTTACTTCAAATGTATGTTTCATGTGCAGATATGGAGTTGGGCTTGAAGGTGTTTGATAATATTCCTAAGTGGAATGTGGTTGCTTGGACTTGTTTGATTGCTGGATATGTGAACAATAATCAACCACATGAAGCTTTGAAGGTGTTTAAAGACATGGGTTATTGGGGTGTAGAGCCTAATGAAATTACCATGGTGAATGCTTTGGTGGCTGTGTGCTCGTTGTAGAGATATTGATACCGGGAGATGGGTCCATAAACGCGTCCGCAAGGCTGGTTATGATCCTTTTATGTTCAAATCTAATAGTAATGTCGTTCTTGCAACTGCCATTCTTGAAATGTATGCAAAATGTGGTAGCTTGAATATTGCAAGAGACTTGTTCAACAAAATGCCTCAAAGAAACATTGTTGCTTGGAACTGTATGATTAATGCTTATAATCAGTATGAGAGGTATAAGGAGGCGCTTAATCTCTTTTTTGATATGTTGGCAGCTGGTTTTTGTCCTGACAAGGCTACCTTTCTGAGTGTCTTGAGTGTTTGTGCCCATCAGTGTGCTTTGGCATTGGGAGAAACTGTTCATGCTTATCTGTTGAAAAGCAGCATTGCAACAGACATTGCCCTGGCAACTGCTCTTTTGGATATGTATGCCAAGAATGGTGAATTGGCAAGTGCGCAGAAGATTTTTAATAGTATGGAAAAGAAAGATGTGGTTATGTGGACTAGCATGATTAATTGTTTAGCCATGCACGGTCATGGAAAGGAAGCATTGAGTATGTTTCAAATAATGCAAGAGGATAGTTCTCTAGTCCCTGATCATATTACTTATATTGGAGTTTTATTTGCATGTAGTCATGTTGGATTGGTTGAAGAGGCTCAAAGACAATTTAACCTAATGACAAAGAGGGACGGTATAGTGCCGGAAAGAGAGCATTATAGTTGCATGGTTGATCTTTTGAGTCGAGCAGGTCATTTCAGAGAGGCAGAAAGATTAATGGAGACAATGTCGGTACAACCAAATATTGCCATATGGGGTGCTCTTTTAAATGGCTGCCAGATTCATGAAAACGTCTATGTTGCTCGTCAAGTGAAAGTACGACTAACAGAGTTGGAACCTATTCAAAGTGGAATTTATGTTCTTCTATCTAATATATATGCGATTGCTGGAAGATGGGAAGAGGTAAATTTGACTAGACAAATGATGAAGCATAAAAGGATTGCAAAGCAAATTGGTCATAGTTCAGTTGAAATGAAGATGTGATTGTGAAGGGGGGAAACTATTTTATGGATTTGAAGGTAGGTTCCTAGTTGACATTAATGATTGATTTATTCATCTTCTTAACTGGTTGGCCTAATTAATCAACATATAAATGACCAGTTACAAGCAAAATAAACTTAATTGATTGACAAATAAAAGGAAAAGTACTGAAGGCTGAAAAGATATTTTTCTTTGGGATACTTTCCAGTAGGCTAGTAGTTGGAATAAATTTTAAAGGATGACATACAGGATATTGGGTTGAGCATTAACTTTCTTCACTGATTGGATCGGCCTTCTAAAGTAGCAAAAGACTCTCTGCTGCATGGATTGGCTTGTGATAATGTTGGTTTGTACTTTTTAGTGATTGAACAACCGACTTAAGTTAAACTTCTCAGCATCCAATTGATAAATTTATATTGATCCAAGTGGTACTGAAAACGGTCGGCCCACTGGGGTTTTTACTTTTTAGAGGTATGTCTCAAACTCTACCATTAATTACAGTATGCTATTTTATTTCTGAAATTCATGTATGTAGTGATATGCCTCGCAGCAATGGTTTATACTTCTACCTCCCGTCCTGCGTGGTGGCTCCAACGTTCAAACCCGATTGTACTAAAAGAAGTTTGGAATTTTCATGCAGGAAAAATTTGGATATAAACTGAGTCATCCGGTCATTTCAAGAATCAAATACTGTAGTTTTCAGCAAACTGTTATATGATTGGACCCCCGCTAAAATGTTGTTCTGTATATCAAATCTGTATCTTCATCTCCTGTTGACAAATTGTTACCACCTTGCTTGTGTTGAGAACCTGCCTATATTCTTTATAACAAGAGAGTTGAGAGTTCTCTCCGTAGATAGAAATTTGCTTTGGTTGTTCCTTTGAGTTACTCAGAAGAAATGCAATTGCTTCAGCAGTGGTCAGGCGAAGAGATGAACTGTGTGTAACACCAGTTCCTCAAAGGGCTGCAAAGGGACCACCCCAGTTGCCAATGTCTCTTCCTTCTTCCTAAATATCTGGGATTTGTAGCATTTCATGCTCATCATCAACCCTTGCTCACCTCCTCATACTCAGGTTTCTATTCCATTCCTTCATCTTTTGTATTTCTCATTTGCGATTTGTTTATCAAGTTATATGTATAATCAACAACAATTAAACGATACTGTTTAGTGTATGCTGCTATTCTGTGAGTTTGCCTTGTATATCTGTATTTGTACATATTACTTTTATTGTGCTCTATGGAGAGAAGCATGTGAAAAATTTAGAGTGGAAAAAAGAAATGTGCTTACTATGGAGCATGAATATAAATTTATGTAACTAGTTTCATATTAGTTAACAATATGTACCGAACAATACTGTTGAAATCGGTGACGCATGTTCTGAAAAATGAAGATTTTCATTGTAACAAGATTCTCACTTTGTATGAGCAACATTGTTGAAATCGGTCATGTATCTTCTAAAAAATGAAGTTTTTCGATGTAACCAGATTCTTTGTATTCATTTTGTATGAGCAACATGGTTAATTTCGTCTTGTTGATTCATGACAGAGGTATAGTTAGGGGTAGGTACAAACTACAACGTTGGTTCAATAAACAATCAAGTCCTATAAATAAGAGCATCATGTACCTATGCCCTCAGATCTATTTGCTTTGTACTCAGTCTACTCTCATTTGGGGGGAGAGCTTGTTGTGGGAGTGGGTTGGCTTTGATTTGGCATACGATTCTGTGAGAGCTGCGGGGTGGGTGCGTAACTGTGTATTTCTTGAGAGGGTTCCAGATTTGGTTGAGACTGCTGAAATATAAAATAGATATGTTAGAGTATGTACAATTATTCATGCACCTAGGATATCAATAGCCAATTAAATGTCTAGTAAATCACATTGATGTTCTTAGGTGTATATAGATCAAAGAATTTACGTTGAGTCTAACTCAACCCTACAAAACCGGCTTGTAGAGAGTGAGGGATGCCTCCCACTAATAAAATCTCTTTTCGGTCATATCACATCCAATGTGGGACTCTTAACACACACTTCTCACGCCCAAAACTTGACAACTGGAGTGGCCTGATAGCGCGTGGCCCAACGGTTCTTGGATTGACTCTGATGCCATATTAGAATTTGGGTTAGGCCAAACTCAACCCTACAAAACCGACTTCTAAGGTGAGACATGTCTCCCACTTATATATTATTTTTCAGGCTGTATCACATCCGATGGGGGCTCTTAACACACCCCCTCATGTCCAGGACTGGACAACTGGAGCGTGACCCAAGTGTCCCGATAGCGGGTCTTGGATTGACTTTGGTACCATATTAGAATTTGGGTTGGGCCTAACTCAACCCTACAAAACCGACTTGTAAGGTGAGAAATGTCTCCCACTTATATACTCTTTTTCAGATCATATCACATCCGATGTGAGACTCTTAACCCTCACGCCTAGAATCGACAATCAAGCGTGGCCCGATCGCCCGATAATGGGTGACCCAACGGATCTTGGAGTGGCTTTGATGCCATCTTAGAATTTGGGTTGGGACTAACTCAACCCTACAAAATCGCTTCTAGAGTGAGGTTGCCTCCCACTTATAAACTCTTTTTCAAGCCATATCACATCTGATGTGAGACTCTTAACACACTCCCCTCACGCCCCCAAACTGGACAATTGGAGCGTGATCCAAGTGGCCCGATAGTGGTTGGCAAACCGATCTTGGATTGGTTCTGATACCATCTTAGAATTTGGGTTGAGCCTAACTTAACCCTACAAAACTGGCTTGTAGAGTGATGGATGCCTCCCAGTTATAAACTCTCTTTCTGGCCATATCACATCCAATGTAGGACTCTTAACACCCATCCTCACGCCCAAAATTGGACAACCGAGTGACTCAGCAGCGAGTGGCCCAAATGGATATTTGATTTGCTCGATACCATATTAGAATTTGGGTTAGCCTAACTCAACCCGATGTGAGACTCTTAATAATAGATTCAAAATCAACTAAGTGGAAGAATCTTAAATTAAATATTAGTAGTTTAATTTCATGGAACTTTCTCATTCCAAGATACTAGTAGTAGGGTCGAGGTGTCTGATAACTCATATTTATATGAGTTATTTATGCCTCTAATCATTAAATTAAGTAAGTTCTCAAGTAATATTAGTATAGTATTTATTGCAATTCATAATATTAGGTGAGGAAGGGCTAAACACTTCTTTTGCTATGAAATTGGCACATTTGGTGCCCTTGTGATTGTTTTGATGTATTTTGTGAAGTAGTGCGGTGTTTAGCGCTATAAATCCTAACGCCATAGCGTCGGGAGAGGCGGATCACCGAGCATCTAAAGGAAAAGTGCAATTTTGGCGCCAAGCTCATTAATCCATGTTCCATATCTTGTGTCCACTTTGTGCTTGGCTGACACATGTGCGGATTTTATTGGATTTGTGTGGACACTTGCATCGCATGAGTGAGGAATAGTGGAGTTGGTGAAAAAGCAAACATCACCTTTATTGACTTTTGAGAAGATTTGTACCTCATGCTGAGAGACTAGATATGTTGCTTTTCTTTCCTTACCTTGCATTCGAGAGTTAGAGAGAGTATTGGTAGAGAGAGAGAACTTGACATTTTCCTTTTTCTCCATTGATACACTTTTAAAGCTTTGAAGTTTATTTTTCTTCCTTTGTAATTTTCTCAGATTTCTCACTTGTAAAGCTACTGATTTGTATCATCATTGCATGGATGATAAGGAGACATCAAGATTGTATCTTTTTGCTCAGCTGGACAATTTGGAGGTTCCACTCAAGAAGATCCTTTTGCTCATCTGAGAAACTTTCTTGAAGTGTGCAGCAATTTCATTATTCCAGGGTGAGTGAGGATGCCTTCAGATCAAGTTGTTTCCTTATTCTTTAAAAGACAGAGCAAAGGCTTGGTTGAATTCCTTGAGTCCAATTCTATCACAACTTGGGAAGATATGACAAAGAAGTTTCGGAGAAGTATTTCCCACCAAACAAGAATGCTAGGATGAGGAATGACATCACATCCTTCAAGCAAAAAGAAGGGAATCATTACATGAAGCTTGGGAGAGATGGAAGGAATTGCTTAGGAAATGTCCACATCATGGAATTCCTATAGTAATTCGGATGGAGACTTTCTACAATGGGTCGGAAGCACCTACTAGATCTATGCTAGATGCCTCATCCGGAGGGTGATTCTTAACTCATCATATAATGAAGCTTGTGAGCTCATGTAGAGCGCATTGCCATTACCGCTTCTTCATGGCCTCTTGAAAGGTCAATTCTACAAGGAAAATAGTGGGGTTCATGAAGTGAGTGAGGTTTCGCTCTCTCTCCCCAAGTGGCTACTCGACAAATATGATAAAGGAGTTAAATACTTCCAACGCTTATAGCATCCGACGCTATAGCGCTGGAAGGTCATTTGCGCAAAAGAATTGAAAGCTCCACCGGAGAGACGAGTTGTGTATATATGTGGAGGGCTCATCTGTATGAAGAATGCACAACAAATCCTCGCTCATCCAATTACGTGGTTACAACAAGGGTAACAACCCTTATTCCAATACATACAACCCCGGTTGGAGGAATCATCCTAACTTCGGTGGGGGGAGGAAATAATGCTAACACAAGCACAAATGCTCCCGCTATTCCCCGTGTTTTCCAAGGCAACAACAACAACAACCTCGAGAGACAGGCGGCTCCTGCTCTCGCTATGGATAACTCAATGGAGTCTCTGCTAAGGTCATTCATCGGTGATTGTAAAACAACAATGCGCAGACTCATGAAGCATCCATTAAAACTCGAGAATCAAGTGGGGACAGATTGCATCCGCTTCTCACTCAAAGGCAAAATGGTGGACTCCCATCTACTACGAACCTTTCTCCATCTCATGCACCGCAAGGAGCATGTGAAAGCAATAACCACCGTAAGTGGTAAGGAGGTAAATCATTGCACCTAAGAATTTAGAGTCAAGTGTTCTTTGAAAATGAAAAGAATTTTCGGGACGTTATAAAGACTTGTGCTTATAGCGTCAAATGCAAACAGAACACTGAACCTAAATTGGTGCCCAATATCCCGCTCCACCTTACCTCAAAGGTTGAAAAAGGCACATGAGGACAAACAATTCAATAAATTCCTTGAGGTGTTAAAACAATTGCACATTAATGTTCCTCTAGTTGAGGCATTACAACAAATGCCCAACTATGCCAAATTCATGAAAGATGTTTTGACAAAGAAAAGAAGGTCGAGAATTTGAAATCGTGGCAATGATCGGGAATGCAACATGTTGATGCAAAATAAACTCCCAGAAAAATTAAAGGACCCCGGTAGTTTCACAATACCTGCTTCCATTGGAAATTTTTATTCGTGTCGTGCTTTATGTGACTTAGGGGCTAGTATCAATTTAATGCCTAAGTCCATTTACACACAATTGGGTATAGGAACCGCCAGTGCCTATTTCGTAAGCCTCCAGCTTAGGCGATAGGTCACTAGCTTTATCCCGAGGAATACTTTGGAGGATGTTTTAATTAAAGTTGATAAATTTGTTTTTCCCGTTGACTTTGTTATCTTAGATTTTGAAGCGTATGCAGAGGTACCTATTATTCAGGTAGACCACTTTCTCTCTGGGGAAGACACTAATTGATGTACAAAAAGGAGAATTGACAATGAGAGTTAATGATCAAGAAGTTAAGATCAATGTTCTCAATGCATTAAAGCTCCCGGATGTCAATCTTGAAGAGTGTTCCTTTGTGGTTTCTCTTGACCAAGTGGTTCAAAACATTTTCAAAAACTAGCAACCACTTGGGAAAGGTACTTAACAAAGATCTTGAGGAACATGAATTGTTGGAAGAAGAGGAATTTCAAGAAGGAAAGCAAGTCATGAATGAGGTTTGGGCTAGAAGATATGAGTCACTGTGAGCAAGAGAACTCAAACCTAAAGAAGAGTGTGCCTTCCATTATTCAACCACCGATCTAGAGTTGAAGGAATTGCCCAAGCACTGAAGTATGCATATTTAGGGGAGAATGAGACTCTACCATCATCATTTCTCGCTAGTTTGGATCAAAACCAAGAGGTGGAGCTCATTTCAACTATGAAAAGACACAAGAAGGCAATAGGTTGGCAAATGTCCACATACATGGGATAAGTCCTACAATGCTGCATGCATAGGATTGTGTTTAGAGGAAAATGCTAAACATAGCATTGAAGGACAGAGAAGGCTTAATCCCATAATGAAGGAGGTAGTAAAGAAAGAAATCCTTAAGTGGTTAGACGCATGAATTGTGTATCCTATTTCCGACGAGGCATGGGTAAGTCCAAAGGCGGTGTGTGCCTAAGAAAGGTGGGGTAACTGTGATCACAAATGACAAAAATGAATTAATTCCCACAAGACCGGTGGATCGTTTGAGGATTTGCATGGACTACGTGGAAATTGAACAAGGCCACAAAGAAGGACCACTTTCCCTCCCTTTCATTGACCAAATGTTGGACCGGACTTCTTTGGTAAGGACTATTACTTTGCTTTTCTTGATGGCTACTCGCTATAACCAAATAGCAATTGTCCCGAAGACCAACAGAGAGACCACATTCACATGTCCTTATGGCACATTTGCTTTTAGAAGAATGCCCTTTGGACTATGTAATGCCCTCGCAACTTTTCGTGAGATGTATGATGTCCATATTCTCTCGATTTCATTGAAAAATCTATGCGAGTTTTTATGGATGACTTCTGTGTTTGGGGATAGTTTTCGGATGTGTTTGGACAACTTGGAGGAAATACTAATAAGGTGTGAAGAAACAAACCTTGTGCTTAATTGGGAGAAGTGTCACTTCATGGTGCAAGAAGGAATTGTGTTAGGGCCGCAGATTTCCAAGAAAGGCTTAGAGGTGGATAGGGCAAAGATTGAAGTTATTGAAAAATTGCCACCCCCTCAAGTGTCAAAGGTATAAGAAGTTTCTGGGGCATGCTGGGTTTTATAGGAGATTCATTAAAGATTTCTCAAAGATCTCAAAGCCTCTCTGTCAACTCCTTCAACATGACATCACATTCAATTTTGATGAAGCTCGCTTGAAGCATTTCGTAAATTAAAGACAAAGATTAGTCATCGCACTTTGTGATTGTGACTCTGATTGAGTAAACCTTTTGAGCTAATGTGTGATGCAAGTGACTATCTTTGTGGGAGTCGTGCTTGGCCAAAGGTATGACAAAATCTTTCATTCTATATATTATGCAAGCAAAACACTTGTAGAAGCACAATTAAATTACACTCATCACGAGAAAAAGAGCTATTGGTCGTGGTCTTTGCATTTGACAAATTCGGATCGTGACTTGGTGGGCACAAAAGTTATTGTTTTTGCAGACACCACTCGCCATCAAGTACTTGATCTCTAAGAAAGATGCAAAACCAAGGCTAATTAGATGGGTTCTCCTCCTCCAAGAATTTGACTTGGAAATTCGTGATAAGAAGGGGTGGAGAACCGGGTTCTTTGATCATTTGTCTAGGCTTGAAGGTGCGTGTACAAAGACAGGGTGAAATTAAAGAAATTTTCCCGGATGAGAAATTGTTGATGATGATTCGTGAGAAAGTGTAACGCTATAAGCGGGTGCCGCTTATAACGCCAGACGCTTATAAGCGTCTCAAGATACCGCCCGTGGTTTGCGCAGACATTGTGAATAACGTGGTGAGCGAGAATTGTGCTGCAGATCTGAATTATCAACAGAGAAAAAGTTTTTCCATGTAGTGAAGGACTATTATTGGGATGAACCTTTTCTCTACAAAAAGTGTCAAGATCAAGTGATAAGAAGATGCCTTGCGGAAGAAGAACAACCTCGAGTGTTAGAGCATTGTCATGCTTCACCATGTGGTGGACACTTTGGAGGAACTAGAGACATTTACGCAAAGGTGCCGCAATGTGGGTATTATCGCCTACATTATTCAATGATGCTCGGGAATTGGTGAAGAATCGTGCAAAGTGTCAAAGGATCGGGAACATTTCAAACAAGCATGAAATGCCCTTAACCAACATTTTAGAGATTGAACTCTTTGATGTATGGGGCATGGATTTCATGGGTCCCTTTCCTCCTTCTCATGGGAATTTGTACATATTGGTGGTCAGGATTATGTTTCAAAATGGGTTGAAGCCGTGGCTCTCCCCAATAATGATGCCAAGTCGGGCTTAAGTTAGCAAGTTCTGCAGAAGAACATATTCACCAAATATGGGACACTGAGCAATTATCGCGATGAGAGGGTTCTCACTTCAGAACAAATTGATTGAGTCTCTCTTGGGAAAATATGGGGTGAGGCATAAAATTGCCACCGCTTATCACCCACAAACAAATGGGCAAGTTTGAATTGTCTAATAGAGAGATCAAAAGGATGCTTGAAAAGATGGTGGGACCTTCAAGAAAGGATTGGTCAATCCATTTGGATGATGCGTTATGGGCTTACAGGATGTGACCCTTCAAGACACCTTTGGGAATGTCTCCCTATAGACTTGTGTTTGGGAAAGCGTGCCACCTCCCTATTGAACTACAACACAAAGCTCATTGGGCCATCAAAAAGCTCAACTTTGAGTATGATAGAGCTGGCAGGGAAAGGTTACTTCAGTTGAATGAGCTTGAAGAGATTAGGCATGCTGCCTATGAAAGCTCAGCTATCTACAAAGAGAAAACAAAAGTGTGGCATGATAAGAAGATCCAGAATAGAGAGCTGATTGAAGGAGGTCAAGTGCTTCTTTTTAATTCAAGATTAAAATTGTTTCCTGGAAAGCTTAAGTCCAGGTGGTCTGGACCTTTTAAATTGGTCAAGGTCTACCCTCATGGTGCTGTGGATTTATATGATCAAGCAACCAACACCACTTTCAAAGTGAATGGACAGAGAGTAAAGCAGTACCATGGTGACACTGTGATGAGGGCCAAGACCTCAATTGATCTTCAAGATCCCTAACATCAAATGAAGAAGTCAGGCTGAAGACTCTTAAAACAAGCGCTCTTGGGAGGCACCCCAAGGTTTTACTAATCAACATCTCTTTTATTTTTATTTTTTTGTGCGGGGAGGAAAATTATTGTGTTGAGGAGTTTGGAAAATTGAAGGCACAGAGTGTGATCTTGACGCTATAAGCGTCGAGGTGGTAATGCGCGAAACGCTTTTAATTGAAAATAATGGGGCGGTTGTCAATGACGTGGCACGCGCGCTCTGCATGTAATTCAACCGCTTTACCACTATGCGCCCACGTGTGAAAAGCCCAATCACTTGATCCTCTCCGCCCATCAACAACGGTCCACATCATTCAATTCCCAATAGCCTCTCACTCAACCACTCCTTCCTTTCTTTCTCTCTCTTCTAACCGTTGTTCCTTCTTCTTCTCTAACCCCACCGTGCCATAACTCCTATTCCTTCTATCTCTCGCAACCGATCTTAAAATCCAGGTTCGAAAACTCACAAATCCCTTTCTTCCTTTCTAAAATCACAAAATGGTGAAGAAGCACTCGGTTGAAAAACCTCTCAGAAAGCCCAGAGCCTCGTAACTGTGTTCCTCTAGGGTCATGGACCCAAAGGGACGATCCTGCGCGTTCATCGGAAAATGAATTTTATAGGCGAGAGGGTTTTAAAACAGAGAAAGCCCCTGATGTGTTCACATCTACTGTTATAGCGCTAGGGTGGCAGAAATTCATCAAGCACAGAGGGGAATTTGTGGTGCATTTGGTGAGGGAGTTTTACAAAGGTATTCCTCCTCCAAAAGGGGGAAAGCCCCAAACCTATTCCATGGTTAGGGGTGAAATGGTTGATTTCAGCCCAAGTGCAATCAATGAGCACTTCAAGCTAGGTTATTCTGGGAAGGCATTGGAGAAAAAGCTTGATACATGGGGCTGTGATGAAATGGAGGAGGTCAAGAAGAGAATCTGTGTGGAGTAAGCTACGTGGGAAAGGTTTGGATCGAGTTCAAGGTCAAGAAAGCATTTCGTGGATGAAGGTCGCCATGTGGTTTACTTTTATCGGGCATTCACTCATGCCCACTTCTCACACAACCAATGTGGAGAAGGATCGATTGATAGTGCTGGATGCTATTTTGGAAGGTGAAAGCATTGACGTGGGCAAGATCATTGCAAGGGAAATTGAGAAAAGCGATCAAAACCGATGGTAATCAGTATTTTCCTTGTTTAATTATTGAATTGTGTGCGGTGCCGAGGTAGAAATTGAAATTCGTGATGAACGAAGGACTCCTCGAAGGAGACATTCTGCCGTGTTCAAGCCTGTGCAGAGAAGTTCTAGCGCTATATAGCGCGTCGATGCTATAGCGCTTAATCGCTTGAAAAAGAACCAACAAGCTCTGTGCAAATTTATGAAGGCTAAGTTTGAATGGGAGAAAGTCGCTTACAGCGAAGTTATCCAGGGAAAGGAATTATTGGAACCTCCGTGTTCCCAGTGGTTGATTGAGGAAGAGGGTGTGAAGGAGCCACCCCAAACGAAGAAGGGGTGAGTAAAAGGTTTCTGTGATGCACTCAAAAAGAGAGCAAGGAGCCCCGCCAAGAAGAAGGTAAAGAGTCCCGCTAAGAAGAAAGCAAAGGTGAGCAAAGAAGAATCTTTGAATCATCAAGACTTGGAGGAACTCGAAGAAGAAGATGAAGAGGAAACAAGGAGGGTAATGAAAGAAGTCAATGAATCGAGGAGGAAGATTCTGAGAGTGAGGAGAAATCGTGAAGAGAGCCTGTAAGAGGAGGAAGGGTCGAGAGTGAAGAATTGGAGGAAATGCATGTCGACCCCACACCCAAATAGACTAGACAACCTTCACCACACATACCTTCACCACAAATACCTTCACCAAAAGCCCAAGACCAAATCATTCCCGAGACCCCACAATCAAAACCACCATCCTCCACCCATCCCAACCAACGAAACATCACCCCACCTACACACAAAGAACCACCAAATCTAAATGAGCCAAAGACAACCGAACCACTGTCCAATCTCCCATAGCAAGAAAAGAACCAAGTCCACCACTGCATCACCACAAAGAACCCAATCCCCAAAATCCTGCTGAAGAATCTGCACGCGCTATAGCGTCGATGCTATAGCGCCTGCTGGTGTGTGGAAATGCCACATACACTTGAGTGCAAGTATACACTGTCCAAAAACAAGTAGTAAAAAGATCGAACCCACAGAGATTGAAAAACTCACTTTTAAAATAATATAAAGTAATAAAGTGTAAAGCCTTAACCTGCTCCTTTCCTTTGGTTTGGGAAGGAGTAGCTTGTGTTTGAAGGTAAGGAACCTTGTGGCCTTTGATACAGAGCTGTGGCTAATTGACCAACTTGATTCTCTAAGTTCTTAATGGAAGCATCTTGGGTTTGTCTAGCAGTTCTAGATTCACCTATAAATGCTTTGAGCATGGTTTCTAGAGAATTATCGGTGGTAGGTTGAGAGTTTCTTTGGTTATTCCGTGGGAATCTGGTGGGTTGGTTGGTGTAGTTGGAGCAGCTTCTAGGTGCAGTGCACTATTGTTGCTCCATCTAAAATTTGGGTGATCTTTCCAACCAGGATTATAAGTGTTGGAATAAGGGTTGTTATTCCTATTATAACCTACATAATTTACGAGAGATAGGGTTGCTAGAACACTCCTCATACAAGTGACCTCCTCCACAAGACACACAACTAGGTGTGCTTGGAGGTACTTGTTCTATCACAGAATAAAGAGCTTTACGGTGATGCAAATGCATTAGATGCAGATAGCATTGCTGTAAGTGAAGTTTTTCATCAAATTAGCTAGAGTGGCTACTTGAGCGGATAGAGCGTATATATCATTGATTTCATGTACCCCGATGGTTTCTTTTGGGCACTTACCCTCTCGTGTAGGCCAACTAGAGCTATTAGTCGCTATTCTATCAATTAATTCACATGCTTCATTGTATGATGATTTAATAACACTCCACCGATGATGCATCAAGCATTATTCTGTTTGAGGTTCTAAACCATTATAAAATGTTTCCATTTGAATAATAACAGTAAACCATGATGAGGACATTTTCTCAAAAGTTCCTTCCATCTTTCCCATGCTTCAAATAAAGACTCAAACTCTTTTTGTCTAAAAGATGTAATATCATTTCTTAACTCCGGCATTTTTGATAGGTGGGAAATATTTTCCTAAAAATTTTTCACCATTTCATTCCATGAATGAATAGAGTTAGGCTCTAAAGAATTTAGCCAAGCCTTGGCTCTATCTTTCAAAGAATATGGAAATAACCTTAATCTAAATGCATTTTCACCGACACCGTGTAAAATAAAATTACTACATACTTCTAGAAATTGCCTTAAATGCAAATGAGGATCTTCATGAGGAGATCCTCCAAATTGACCAATAGTTTGAAGCATTTGAAACATCATAGGCTTAAATTCAAAATGCATGGCATCAATATGAGGTCTGCTTTTATACTAGTTTGCATGTTTTGATGATCAAATCGAGCATAATCCTCATGGGTCTATCTCTATCATTAATCATACCTATGTGATCCATGTGGATGAGATTTTCTCTATGAACTTCTTCTTCAAGAGCATGTCAGGAACCGTGGCCTCCTCTCACCGAGTGTGGCCTTGAGCTTTGTTCTTCACCAATGACATGTTCTTTGGCTTGTTGATTCTGCTTTCGAGTCTTAGCAATCTCCTGAATTTTCTTTCTATTTCTAAATCTAAACTATATTCTGGAGTTCTGTTTCTGGTTCTGTACATATACTAAATACCATGTATTGTTGTTGACAGAAACTCTAAAAACCAGAATTTATATACAACACTAAATTACTATATATCAAAATTTTAAAAAGAATTTACTTCAATCCCCGGCAACGGCGCCAAAAACTTGGTGTGTGGAAATGCCACATACACTTGAGTGCAAGTATACACTGTCCAAAAACAAGTAGTAAAAAGATCGAACCCACAGAGATTGAAAAACTCACTTTTAAAATAATATAAAGTAATAAAGTGTAAAGTCACTAAGTAATAAAATAATTTTGGATTTTGTTTGATGATCACAACTAAGTTAGAAAACTAAGAAAGAGTGTTGATAGTGTAAAAGAGAAAAGCTAGTTGAAATGTCTTCATCAAGTAATTTACTTAAAAGTGTATGATGCGAAGATGTGATGCAAATGCCTTTGAATCTTTGTTGCATTAGCTATGTGCCTTTCGGTCACTTTCTTGAGTATCATTACCAAATTCTTATGATCCTTGTTCTATGCAAGAAAGAAAGGGGTGTTAGTGCCAATCTTGCCTCCTAACAAGTATCACTTTGCTTAAGTGAATTCACTCTTGTATTTCAAGTATCCACAATTATCCTATGGACACTATCCTATGTCTAGGACTTAGCATGGTTTTCACAAAGTTTTCTTTATGTAAAACACTCACCCATATTAGTTCTTGAGTTCTTAATTGTAAGCCATGTCCGGTCATTTACAAATCTACTTATTCTAAGTGATCAAGTTCAAAATAAGTTTTGAAAAGATTATCAAGCAAGAACTAAAGTACAAACATACATACATGCAACATACTTACTTAAAAGCTCATTAAATGATTAGAACATTCCAACTAAGAAAGGTTTAGCTAACAAGAGACATTGCAAGATATATATAAACTGAATAGACCATGTTTATATATATAGAATTCACAAAAGAGAAACAACAAGAGTAAAGTTACAAATGTTGAAAACCTTTGTATGAAGTCTTCTAGCAATGCACTAGCATTACTCCTTAGCACTATACAAACACTATGAAAATGAGTTAAGGAGGATTTATGAATTCCTTCCTCTTCCTCTAAAAATATAAAAACTAACTATGTATATTGAAATTTTGATCTAACTTATGGATTGTGATATCTTTCCAAATGAAGATGTGAGGTCCTTTTATAGCCTTCAAGTGAGGTGCTTCCTTCCTTCATGTTGAAGTCATCTTGAGTGGATCATAGCTGTAGTTGCTTTTCCAGAGGTTTATCCATGTTGAAATCTTTGACTTATCATATAGGGCGGTTCCATGGTGTTAGAACAAGTGTCCCTATGTTGATGACTCTTCAAAGCTAAGCCTATAGCTATGTGTGAATGGTAGGCGCCTACTATACAAGTTTGGATGGCATCAGGGAAGCAGGCAGGAGGTCATCACATTGCATGTGGATGCATATGAAACAGGCTGCTTATTCACCAAGTAGCGCAGAATTGATGCAGGAGCATTGATGCAGACAGCATTGAGACTGCACTGAACAAAAACATCAAACATACCACAATATATCCAAAATGGCCTATAAATAACTATAACCATTCAAATCACTCAAGATATCATATATCACACTAAATACTATATAAACTCTTTATTATTACTTGAAAGAGAGCAAATACTAAGTTTAAACATATGAAATACTCTATATAAAATAGAGTTATCACACCCCCAAACTTAAACCATTGCTTGTCCGCAAGTAATGACAAAGACAAACTATTAAAAACTATAATTCTAGAAGATAGATCAGTTTGATTTGGATTTTCATGAGGAGTTCCCTATGAACTTCATTTTTCAACAATCTTTTTTGTGCCTTTATTTCTTCAAAACTACCAAAGCTATTCAAACTCTTTTGTGTGTGTGTGAACCCACTGAGTTTAGATTGGTTCCAAGACTAAGTGAAAAATTTCCTCTTAGCCTTTGAAAGGATTGGTTCATCTTTGGTCACACCAAAATATTTTTCAAAAGAGAGTTTAGACTCACAAAATTTTCTCAAGTGTTGGGGAGTTTAAAATCAAAGGGCTTGATTGAATCTTTCAAAGCTTTTGAGCCAATGCAATTTTCTATTTTTTTGTGTGGATCTTTTGAGCAGATGCAAATACTTCTTTGAAGTGTTTTTGTGCATTGATTTTTTTTTGCATTTTGCTTTTTCTTCAAAGCGCTTACATTGATGCAAACAGCACCGATAATGCTTTTCTTTTTCTAGCTCATATTACCTTCCTCACCGACTTCTCCGATGCAAATGCACTTTGTACAGTCTTTGACCTCCGAGATGCATATATTTTTTCTTTGCACTTTGGCACAGTTCGGTTTATTGAACTATCCTCCGTATACATTTATTCCTCGCATGGCACAGTGTCTTTGACCTCCGATGCATTCATGTACTTAGGCACGTGTATAGTTTCAAAAGATTCGTGATATGGCTTGTCCACTTTTTTGTATTCTTTTTCTACATTGTTTACTCTTATACTTTTGAAATTCAAATTTTGTTTTCATAAAACACCCCAAACTTAATTCTTTAAGCTCTTCTTTCTTTTTAGTAAAGCTTTGTTTTGACCTAAGCTTACCAAAAATTCCTTGCATCAGTTGATCTTTTAAATAGCAAGGTTCTTTTCACAAACTCGGTTTTGAAGTGTTGAAGTGAAAATAATTTTGGTTTTTCTGAAAAATAAGGCTTCTTTTTCTCTTTTTCATCATTGAAATTTCATCCATAGGGTTTTCACCATATTTTTGAAAAACTGATATTTTCTACTAAAATATTTAGATACTACTTTGTTAAGTACATCTAATATTTAAACAAACTAAAAACTATTTAAAACATATATATTTACTATCTAAAACATATTAATTAAACACACAACATATTAGATAAAAAACATATTAAAACATAACATAACATGCAAATCCCCCAAACTTAAGGGGTTGCAGTGTCCTCACTGCAAATTTGTTCAGAAAAGACAAATCATTTGTTCAAAATAGGGGAGAGGGATTAGTACAACCAGAGAAATAGTTAGAAACAAAACAAGCATATAGCAGTAGTAGGTGAAAACATGTAAATGATACTCATTTCTTGGCTCCACTCCTAATTCTGGTGCTTTGCCTGGATGGAGGAGTGTGTTTCACCTTCTCGCTTCTTCTCCTTGGGCTTGCTAGGTGTTGCTTCAGTGAGGTGCGGATGCACCTCCTACTTCGTGTGTAGTTGCAGGACTTGTTCTCAGAATCGATGCAGTGCATCGATCTTGATCTTGCATCACTTTTCTTCCTTTTTGGTGTTAATTTTGCCTGCCTTCCTGCAGGTTGCTTGAAGAATTTCTGAGTGTTGTGCAATGCATCCCTTTTCTGTTGAGCCATTTGTTCTTCTCTTTCCAGCAAAATCTCTTTCTCAAGAGCGAAATAACATTAGAAGTAATGTTGCTTGGGTCGAGAAGGTGTACGCTTGTCCGCTGGCATAACAGGGGGTTGGTTGTTCTGTGATTGGTTCTTACGTGTGAGTTGTTTCTTGTGTTTCTTTTCTTGGAGAGGTGGTGGAGGGGTTGTTTGTGGTGGTGATTGTGATAAGACCGGTGGATCATTGAGGAGGGTAATGGTGATTTTGGAATGGAGGAGGATTCTTGGTTTGGTGAGATGATGGGTGTTTTGGTAGTGGTGAAGTGATAGGGGTTTACGTTGTTGGGTTGATCTTTGAGGTTTGGCATATTTCTGCCTAGCAATTTCCTCTAGGATCACACCTCTAGCTTGTTCTTCTTCTTCTTCATCAATTTCCTCATCACTTTCTTCCTCCTCTTCTTCTTCTAACTCCTTATCCATTTCTTTTAATTCCTCATCCTCGCCTTGATTTCGAATCATACAATTCCTCCACAACAGGTTCTACCACAACCTTCTTTTGCACTTTGAATTGCTTCCTAGTCACTCTTTTCTTAGTGCTAGGTTCCTCTACTTTCTCCTTACCTTTTCCTTCTTCTTCAGCCTCTTTCTCTTCTTCTTCTTCACCTTCACTTCTCAATACCCAACTTGGGAATTGAGGGGCATTCACTTGGCCCACAAGATAGAATATCTTGTCAAAGACCAATTGAAGCCAATCATGTTGATCATTTTGAAATTTCCATACAGCCCTCTGCTTCTGCATGTAATGCTCTTGCATTGCAGTGCGGGGGCCTCTTACATTGCTCAATTTCTCCTTCACTTCAAAGACTCAAATTACTGTGGGGAATTTTCTTTGTTCATTAGCAATTATAGGGACACCTTCTTTCATGCATAGTTCAGCTTATAAGACAAGGGAAAAACAGAATCCCTTTGATTTTGTTGAGCATGCAAGAATTTCCTAGCTATCAATCATTTATGTCTACATTTCCCTCAGAGAGAATTGTATCTAGCAAGATCAATCTCTCTTTGGTCATAGCATATGTGTGTGATGTAGGCGAATTGAATTGGCTATGAACAAATGCCAATTACCTAATGCATTTATCAAATAGTTACTTCTAAGCTTAATCTCATTAGGTGTGAATTTCTCCCAAATGCCCACTGTATAGCAATCCTATTCCTTATTTCTTCCATTTCTTTCTTAAAGACCTTGGCCACTCTATTCTCAAAATCATTCCCATTATATTTCAGCATATAATGTTTATTTAATTTCTTGGCATGGAAGTGTACAATTTTACCTCTCACCATGGAAGTGTAGGAATGTTCTGCTCCTTCTTGTGGTGTGATTCCAGCATAGAATTCTCTCACTATGTCTTCAATGTAGCCTCCTCTTGGTAGCACGAAGTGATCCCAATTGAGATTGGCCACTGTTGACATGAATGATGGGCTAGCTTTCTTCAAATCATATCCTCTCTCGGGCAATAGATGCATGTTCCACAAATGAACATTGTCATCAGTTCTGATTGATGATTCCTTGGCTTTGCCTTTTCTTGATGATGATGATCCTGCATGGCTTTCTTCTCTTTTTGGGGAGTTCTGGCCTGCTTGCCTGATGATTTCTGTGCTGATTGCTTTTTCACCATTGTAGTTGCTTTGAAATTCTAGGTTTTGATTGCTTTTGTGATTGAGAAAAATTGGATTTGAGAATGGGAAGGGTGGTTTGTGTTTCGGATGAGAGAATTTGTGAGAGTTTGCGAATGAAGGGGGTAACTGTGAAACAATGAAGGCTTTATGTTTCGTGGAAGAGGAAGTTAGTGGATTTATTAGGTAGCCGTTAGCATTGCGTGATGCGCATGCATCATGCCAAGTGTCTTGCTTTGGCTACCAATGTGTCATTAATCTTACTTAACCTCCTTTGATCTTCCTGAAGCCTTATGATTCACACTTAACCAATTTTCTTCAAGTTTATAATTTTCTGATGCAGGCACGTTTTCCTCAATGCAGTGCATTTGATGCATTGCATTAGTTTCTCGCATTTCTGCAAAAACAACTAAAAACATAAAATTGCACAAAAATAATTAAAAACAATGGGGTGCCTCCCATTAAGCGCTTGTTTTAAGAGTCTTGTCAGCCTGACTACCTCTTTTCACTTAGAGATTTTTCAAATAGGTGGTGGTTTTGTCTCTCACCACATGTTCACCATAGTACATTTTAACTCTTTGACCATTCACCTTGAAGACAAGATGATTTGAGGTTTTATCAAATAAGTCTCTTCGCTCCATGTGGATAAACCTTTATCAACTTAAATGGTCCCGACCACCTTGACCTTAGTTTTCCAGAAATAGCTTCAACCTAGAGTTGTATAGCGTAACTAGTCCTCCTTCTTTCAATTCTCTTCTCGTGAATTTTCTTGTCATGCCATTTCTTAGTCTTAGCTTTGTAAATTTCAGCATTCTCATAAGAGGTTTGCCTAATTTCTTCTAACTCATCAAGCTCTATCATTCTCTTTTTACCTGCCTTGTTCAAATTGAAATTGAGCTTCTTGATAGCCCAATAAGATTTGTTTTCCAATTCTACAGTAAAATGGCATGCTTTTCCATAGACTAATTTGTAAGGGGACATTCCTAAGGGTGTTTTGAATGTTTGTTCTATATGCCCATAAAGCATCATCCAAATGTAAAGACCAATCTTTCCTATTTGGACTTACCATTTTTTCTAGCATTCTCTTAATTTCCTATTGGATAATTCTACTTGTCCACTAGTTTGAGGATGGTATCTTTGAGCTATCTTATGCTTAACTCCATACTTAGCTAGAAGGTTTTCTATAATTTTATTGCAAAAGTGTGAACTTTCATCATTAATGATAGCTCTAGAGTTCCAAATCTAGTGAATATATTTCTTTGAAGAAACTTACTCACCGATTTAGCATCATTATTAGGTAATGCTACTGCTTCTACCCATTTGGATACATAATCAACAAATACTAAGATATATAAATTGCCAAAAGAGGGTGGAAAAGGTCCCATGAAATCCATGCCCCAAACATCAAATAATTCAATTTCTAAAATATTTGTTCTAGGCATTTCATGCTTATCGTAAATATTCTCTGCTCTTTGACATTTATCACAAAGATTTGACCATAGAATAAGAATCTTTAAATAAAGTAGGCCAAAAATAACCAGATCATAATACCTTAGTCTTTGTTCTAGTGCTTCCAAAGTGTCCTCCATAAGGTGCGAGAATGGCAATGCGTGAAACCTCGCTTGTTGCTCCTCTTCGTGTATGCATTTCCTCATTAATTGATCGGGGCACATCTTGTAAAGGAATGGATCATCCCAATAGTATTGTTTAACCATGTGGAAGAATTTTCTCCTTTGTTGATATGTCATACTCATCGGTACCACTTTGCTTGCAAGGAAATTTACAATATCGAAGAAACCATGGTGCAGTGCATTTGATGCTCCTGCATTGCTTATAGCAAATGCGATTTCATGTTTTGCATTGACCGTGATTGCCAATAGTTTCTTATCCGAAAGCTTTCCTTGATCTCTTCTCCTTGTGTACCAAGTGATTCTCCTTCAATCCTTGATAAATGGTCTCACTACTTGGTTTTCTACTCCTTTCTTGTCTCTAATTTCTAAATCAAATTCTTGTAGGAGTAAAATCCACCTTATCGACCTTGGCTTTGCATCCTTCTTTGAAATTAGATACTTAATGGCGAGTGATCGGTATAGACAATAATTTTAGTGCCAACTAAGTATGATCTAAATTTTTCAAATGCAAAGACCACAACTAATAATTCCTTTTCAGAATCGTAGTTCACTTGAGCTTCAATTAATGTCTTGCTAGCATAATATATGGAATGAAAGACCTTATCATACCTTTGCCCTAGATCTGCTCCTCTTTGCAAAAGTCACTAGCATCACACATTAATTCAAATGGTCCGCTCCAATGCTGAGTTACTATAATTGGTCTTTGTCACCAATGCCTTTCTAAGCTTGTCAAAAGCTTCTATACAAGATTCATCAAAGTTGAATTCTACATCATGTTGCGAAGCATACATAATGGTTTTGAGATTTTGAAAATCTTTGATAAACCTTCTATAAAAACCAAAGATGGCCTAAGAAGCTCCCGATACCTTTAATCTGTATTTGGTGGTGGTAGATTCTCAATGACATCAACTTTAGCTTTGTCTACCTCTAGACCTTTCTTTGAAATTCTATGTCCTAGCACTATGCCTTCTTGTACCATAAAATGGCACTTTTCCCAGTTTAAGACTAAATTTGTTTCTTCACATCTATTGAGAATTTGTTCCAAGTTTGTTAAGCAAACTTGAAATGTTTCTCCAAAGATAGAGAAATCATCCATGAATACTTCCATTGATTGCTCAATGAAATCTGAGAATATGGACATCATGCATCTTTGGAATGTAGCAGGTGCATTACATAAGCCAAATGGCATCATTCTAAAAGCAAAGGTTCCATAAGGGCATGTAAAGGTGGTTTTGTGTTGATCCTTAGGTTCAATGGCTATTTGATTGTAGCTTTGAATAGCCATCTAGGAAACAATAAAATTCCTTCCCCTAATCTATCTAACATTTGGTCTATGAATGGTAAAGGAAAGTGATCCTTTTGGTAGCTTTGTTGAGTTTTCGTAATCCATACTGATTCTCCACCTGTGTGATGCTTCTAGTTGGTATCAACTCATTCTTTTTAGGCTATTCTTTGTCACACCCCCTTCTTTGGTACACATTGGACAGACTTACCCAAGCACTTATCGATATGGGTATATGATTCCAAATCTCTAGCCACTTAATAATTTCCTTTTTCACAACCTCTTTCATGATAGGATTTAGTCTTCTTTGACTCTCTATGTTGTTTTTGGAATTTTCTTCCAAAATGACTCTATGCATGCATATAGAAGGACTAATTCCTTTGATATCTCGCCATTGCCAACCTATAGCTTTGGTATGCTTCTTGAGAGTACTAATGAGATCACTCTCCTGCTTTTGATGTTAAATCGAAGCAATGATAACAGTAAAGTCTCATTTGTTCCTAAGAATGCATACTTAAGGTGTTCAGCGATATCTTCAATTCTAACTTAGGAGGTTGTTCTATTGAGGTAAAGTTCTTCTTGAGAATTGGATCCTCAAGGTTGAGTGGTTCATAAGTCCTAGCCCATACTTCCTTACAAGAGTTTTCTATTGGCGATTTTCCTTTTCTAGTATTTCATCATCTAGCAGCAATGCAAATTGCATCTAATGCATCTGCATTGGCTAAGTTGATCATACCGCTTGTAAAATTGTTTTTCTACCAATTGATCTAGAGAGAATAAGGATGAACACTCTTCATGCTTCCTCTGCAGATACTTCATAGCATTCATTACATTGAATTTTATCTCTTGATCATTCACTCATCATAGTGAGTTCACCTTTCTCGCACATCAATTATGGTTTTACCATTTGCTAGAAATGGTCTACCTAGGATAATAGGCACTTCCTTATCTGCATCAAAGTCAAGGATAACAAAATCTACAGGAATACAAATTTGTCTACCTTAACTAGGATGTCTTCTATGATACCTTCGGGATAGGCTATTGATCTATCTCGCTAATTGAAGTGTCACAGTGGTTGGTTTTGCATTTCCTATTTCTAATCGTCAAAAATAGATTTAGGCATCAAGTTGATGCTTGCACCTAAATCACATAAAGCTTTACCAAAGATAGGATTTTCCTATAGAAAATGGAATTGTAAAACTACTGATCCTTCAATTTCCTAGGAATCTTATTTTGCATAAGCAAACTACAATCTTCTGTCATGGCAATGCTTTCAAACTCACCTAATCTTCTTCTCTTAGTAAGCACATCCTTCATAAATTTTGCATAATTTGGCATTTGTTGGAGGCTTCTACTAAGGAACATTGATGTGTAATTGTTTTAATACCTCTAAGAATTTACCAAACCGCTTCTCCTCATGTGCTTTTTTCAGTCTTTGAGGGTAAGGAGGAGGAGGGTATTCAGTACTAACTTAGGTAGTGGATTTTGAACTTCTTGTGATGCAGAGCACTAGATGCTTCTCGCATTGATTTCTTTTTGATTTTTGGCTTTTTCTCCCTTTTCTACACTTTCCTTCTCGCTTAACTCTACCAAATCCTTACCACTTCTTAATGAAATAGCCTTAACTCGCTCCTTTCCTTTGGTTTGGGAAGGAGTAGCTTCAGATTTGAAGGTAAGGAACCTTGTGGCCTTTGATACAGAGTCAGTGGCTAATTGACCAACTTGATTCTCTAAGTTCTTAATGGAAGCATCTTGGGTTTGTCTAGCATTTCTAGATTCACCTATAAATGCTTTGAGCATGGTTTCTAGAGAATTATCGGTGGTAGGTTGAGAGTTTCTTTGGTTATTCTGAGTGGGAATCTGGTGGGTTGGTTGGTGTAGTTGGAGCAGTTCTAGGTGCGGTGCACTATTGTTGCTCCATCTAAAATTTGGGTGATCTTTCCAACCAGGATTATAAGTGTTGGAATAAGGGTTGTTATTCCTATTATAACCTACATAATTTACAGAGATAGGGTTGCTAGAACACTTTCTCATACAAGTGACCTCCTCCACAAGACACACACAACTAGGTGTGCTTGGAGGTACTTGTTCTCTTCTCACAGAATATAAGCTTTTCGGTGATGCACTGTTGCATTAGATGCGATAGCATTGCCGTATGTGAAGTTTTCATCAAATTAGCTAGAGTGGCTACTTGAGCGGATAGTGGCGATATATCATTGATTTCATGTACCCGATGGTTTCTTTTGGGCACTTACCCTCTCGAGAGGGCCAACTAGAGCTATTAGTCGCTATTCTATCAATTAATTCACATGCTTCATTGTATGACAGATTTAATAACACTCCACCGGATGATGCATCAAGCATTATTCGGTTTGAGGTTCTAAACCATTATAAAATGTTTCCATTTGAATAATAACAGTAAACCATGATGAGGACATTTTCTCAAAAGTTCCTTCCATCTTTCCCATGCTTCAAATAAAGACTCAAACTCTTTTTGTCTAAAAGATGTAATATCATTTCTTAACTTTGACATTTTTGATAGGTGGGAAATATTTTCCTAAAAATTTTTCAAGCCATTTCATTCCATGAATGAATAGAGTTAGGCTCTAAAGAATTTAGCCAAGCCTTGCTCTCTATCTTTCAAAGAATATGGAAATAACCTTAATCTAAATGCATTTTCACCGACACTGGTAAAATAAAATTACTACATACTTCTAGAAATTGCCTTAAATGCAAATGAGGATCTTCATGAGGAGATCCTCCAAATTGACCAATAGTTTGAAGCATTTGAAACATCATAGGCTTAAATTCAAAATGCATGGCATCAATATGAGGTCTGTTTATACTAGTTTGCATGTTTTGATGATCAAATCGAGCATAATCCTCATAGGTCTATCTCTATCATTAATCATACCTATGTGATCCATGTGGATGAGATTTTCTCTATGAACTTCTTCTTGAAGAGCATCTCAGAACCGTGGGCCTCCTCTCACCGAGTGTGGCCTTGAGCTTTGTTCTTCACCGAATGACATGTTCTTTGGCTTGTTGATTCTGTTTTTCGAGTCTTAGCAATCTCCGAATTTTCTTTCTATTTCTAAATCTAAACTATATTCTAGAGTTCTGTTTCTGGTTCTGTACATATACTAAATACCATGTATTGTTGTTGATAGAAACTCTAAAAACCAGAATTTATATACAACACTAAATTACTATATATCAAAATTTTAAAAAGAATTTACTTCAATCCCTTAAAACATGCCAAAAACTTGGTGTGTGGAAATGCCACATACACTTGAGTGCAAGTATACACCGTCCAAAACAAGTAGTAAAAGATCGAACCCACAGAGATTGAAAAACTCACTTTTAAAATAATATAAAGTAATAAAGTGTAAAGTCACTAAGTAATAAAATAATTTTGGATTTTGTTTGATGATCACAACTAAGTTAGAAAACTAAGAAAGAGTGTTGATAGTGTAAAAGAGAAAAGCTAGTTGGAATGTCTTCATCAAGTAATTTACTTAAAAGTGTATGATGCGATTATGTGATGCGATGCAAATGAATCTTTGTTGCATTAGCTATGTGCCTTTCGGTCACTTTCTTCAGAGTATCATTACCAGCTCTTATGATCCTTGTTCTATGCAGTAAAGAAAGGGGTGTTAGTGCCAATCTTGCCTCCTAACAAGTATCACTTTGCTTAAGTGAATTCACTCTTGTATTTCAAGTATCCACAATTATCCTATGGACACTATCCTATGTCTAGGACTTAGCATGGTTTTCACAAAGTTTTCTTTATGTAAAACACTCACCCATATTAGTTCTTGAGTTCTTAATTGTAAGCCATGTCTGGTCATTTACAAATCTACTTATTCTAAGTGATCAAGTTCAAAATAAGTTTTGAAAAGATTATCAAGCAAGAACTAAAGTACAAACATACATACATGCAACATACTTACTTAAAAGCTCATTAAATGATTAGAACATTCCAACTAAGAAAGGTTTAGCTAACAAGAGACATTGCAAGATATATATAAACCGAATAGACCATGTTTATATATATAGAATTCACAAAAGAGAAACAACAAGAGTAAAGTTACAAATGTTGAAAACCTTTGTATGAAGTCTTCTAGCAATGCACTAGCATTACTCCTTAGCACTATACAAACACTATGAAAATGAGTTAAGGAGGATTTATGAATTCCTTCCTCTTCCTCTAAAAATATAAAAACTAACTATGTATATTGAAATTTTGATCTAACTTATGGATTGTGATATCTTTCCAAATGAAGATGTGAGGTCCTTTTATAGCCTTCAAGTGAGGTGCTTCCTTCCTTCATGTTGTTGAAGTCATCTTGAGTGGATCATAGCTGTAGTTGCTTTTCCAGAGGTTTATCCATGTTGAAATCTTTGACTTATCATATAGGGCGGTTCCATGGTGTTAGAACAAGTGTCCCTATGTTGATGACTCTTCAAAGCTAAGCCTATAGCTATGTGTGAATGGTAGGCGCCTACTATACAAGTTTGGATGGCATCGAGAGAAGCGGCAGGAGGTCATCACATTGCATGTGGATGCATATGAAACAGTCGCTTATTCACCAAGTAGCGCAGAATTGATGCAGATCGGTCACGGGAGCATTGATGCAGAGCAAGATTGAGACCGCATCAAACAAAAACATCAAACATACCACAATATATCCAAAATGGCCTATAAATAACTATAACCATTCAAATCACTCAAGATATCATATATCACACTAAATACTATATAAACTCTTTATTATTACTTGAAAGAGAGCAAATACTAAGTTTAAACATATGAAATACTCTATATAAAATAGAGTTATCACCTGCAGCGCAGAAAAGTCCATCATCATCTGTGTCAAGTACAACAAAATCCCCTAGGCTTAAGCAAAAAGTCCAAAGGAGCCCTCAATCAAAAGCTAACATTCTTGCGAGTTCTCAAGAAGAAGCTCGGGCCATGGTGATAGCCCTCCCAGGAAGGTAGTGCAAGGCCCAATGCCATCTGGCACACCAAGCCGTATTCTGAAGGAGAACCACGTGGCAACAAAGAGGCCAACATATGTATCTGCCAGAAAGAGCCCAGGTGCAAAGCTTGCTGTGATTGAGGAAGATGATCAAGAAAGTGTGCGGCGGAAGCCTGAAAGAAGTCGAAAAAGGAGGTATCGATCAAGAGCGGAAGGCGCTAGCAAGTTAGCGAGATGAAGGCCGCTAAAGAGAAGAAGCCCCAAGTGGTACAGCTATAGCATCTGAGCAAGGCCAGAAGGAAGAGAAGAAGAAGAAAAAGGCTGCAAAGCCTCCACAGCCAACTCGTGTCGGTTCGAGGACCAGTCCGGTCTAATAAAGAAATGATCTTAACATTCTGCACAGTAGTAGTTTTTAGTTGTGTTGTATGTTCCAATAAGTTGTGAAGCGCTATAAGCGTCTGCTCTTGCGCTTCACAAATGTTTCAAGACTTGTTTTATCTTGTTTCTTTTTATCTTAGGCCTCTCCTAGTCCTTTAGAGCGGTGAGGACACACTTGCTCACTTTTGTTGTGGGGAGGACCTAGAGTTAGAGTTATCAATGTTACTGCTTTCAAGTGTTTCATTTTTAAGTATAATCATTGAATGCATTCTCTGTGGGCTAGTTTTAGTGATGATTGTGTGAGTGAGTAAGAGAGCCATGCTTTTAGAAAAAATCTTTGTTTATTATTGCTCCCACACATAAAAATCTCTCGTGTTAAGGAAAAACTTAGTTAGCCTAGGACTATCTCGATGCTTAGGTTAGTCCTGGTTAACCAAGGTGACATCAAAACTTGATTAAAAACTTGAAGAGTCAGAGAAGCTAAGTTTGGGGGTGCTTGGATTGCATAAAGGCTAGGTACAAAGGTCTTAGGGTGGTTAGTGACGAAAGGAAATCATTGTAAATATAGTATTTATATGTAAAAGGTCAGCTACACTAAATAAAGGTGGGTTGTTCCAAAAGGCCGCATGTGTTAAAAAAATAAAAATAAAAAAAAAGTGCCAAAGGAACTCAGTAATGAGGGGGCTGCAGTCTGTAAAGTTGTCAATTTTTGTCAAATTTTGTTCAGCCGCTATAGCATCAAACGCTATAGCGTCTCTGTTTAGTCAATAGGTTAGGAACACTAGCCACAGTGTCCGAAATACCTAATCAAGCCCTTTGTCATGTCCAAATCCTCAAATTTGTGTGAAAATGTTAGTCTAGTCATTGTTTTGAAAGAAATTTTGGTGTCACCAAAAGAAGGCCACTCTTCCCAAGGCTAAGAGAAATCTGAATCTAGCTAGGAATTGAGATAAGTCAGAGATCACACACACACTATTGAGCAGTAATAAGCTTAGAAGTTGAGTAAAATGCATTGGTGTGTTGGTGTGAGTTTGAATCTGAATTATTAGCCCATTGAGAATAAATTTGAATGAGTGTGCTTAGAAGTGAAGTGCTGATCAGGTCTTGTGTCTGTGAATAAGTGTCAGTTTGTTTTGTCTTTGCAAGTGTCATTACTTGGGGACAAGTAATGGTTTAAGTTTGGGGGTGTGATAACTCATATTTATATGAGTTATTTATGCCTCTAATCATTAAATTAAGTAAGTTCTCAAGTAATATTAGTATAGTATTTATTGCAATTCTGTTAATATTAGGTGAGGAAGGGCTAAACACTGCTTTGCTATGAAATTGGCACATTTGGTGCCCTTGTGATTGTTTTGATGTATTTTGTGAAGTAGTGCAGTGTTTAGCGCTATAGCGTCTAACGTTATAGCGTCAGGAAGGCAGATCAGCTGAGCATCTAAAGGAAAAGTGCAATTTTGGCGCCAAGCTCATTAATCCATGTTCCATATCTTGTGTCCACTGTGCTTGCTGACATGTGCGGATTTTATTGGATTTGTGTGGACACTTGGCATCGCATGAGTGAAGAATAGTGGAGTTGGTGAAAAAGCAAACATCACATTTATTGACTTTTGAGAAGATTTGTACCTCATGCTAGAGAGACTAGATATGCTGCTTTTCTTTCCCTTACCTTGGCATTCGAGAGTTAGAGAGAGTATTGGTAGAGAGAGAGAACTTGACATTTTCCTTTTTCTCCATTGATACACTTTTAAAGCTTTGAAGTTTATTTTTCTTCCTTTGTAATTTTCTGTATTTCTCACGGTGTAAAGCTACTGATTTGTATCATCATTGCGTGGATGATAAGGAGACATCAAGATTGTATCTTTTGCACTTGTAATTTCCTTTCTACCTACGGTAATGCAAGTATGTTTATTTGTGTTATTTTGATGATGCTCAACATGAGCTAAACTCCTTGAGTTGGGTTGCTATAGCTTGTAATGAACCTTTAATATTGCGTATATAACTTCTCACGTTTTGTGTTTTAATCCTTGTGTTATAATTCTTCCAAACTTGCTTTATATTTGGCCACGTAAACAAGTACCTCTGTGGATTCGCACATGAACCATAGAAAGAACTCAAGGGTTAATATAAATGATAAGGTTGGTTGAAGACATTTAATCGATTTTTGCGTCCTCTAGACATAGAAGTTGCAATAGTTTATAAAGCATAAGCTGTGGGATCTTAATTATACAGGGGTGAACCTATTTAGAACCTAGACATAGGCATCTTGTAGTGAAACCCTGACGCTAGTACTGAAAGGTGCAAAACATTTGCAACAGCGCTTAACGCTATAGCGTGTGACGTTATAGCGTCTTATTTCTGGGAAGTTACGTAGTGAAAGCAATCCAACTTATTTCTCTCATAGTTTAACTTACTTTAACTTGTTACCTTAAAACAACTCTTGTTCAACTGAACTTTGCTACTCAACTACTTGTTACTTGATCCTCTAAGTGTAATTCCTTTTTAAACTCTAAAATTAATACCAATCCCTGTGGAGACGAACTTTACTTATCAATATATTACTTGTTGCGATTGTGTACACTTGCACAACTACTTTTCGCACAACAGTGTCCAAATAATAATAATATAATAATGCTTTCGATAAAACGACAAAAAGTAACTGACTCCCCCGCGGCCGGCTAAATCATCAGTAATATATTATCAGTTTTGTACCAAACGGCATTAAGTTGAAATGAAATACTAGTAAGTACTAATAGTATTACCTTTTATTATCGGAAGCCCTCACATCATAATTAAAAAAAGACAAAATTACGATGGGAGACCTTTAAGTTATTTAATTGTAACAAGTTGGTCCTTTAAGTTTTTTTTGTACCACTTAAATCATTTAAGTTACATAATGTGTACGCCGTTAGTCATTTTTTCATTTTTTATTACAAAAAAACTCATTTCGCGCTAAAAGGGTTAATGTGGCTCTGACGAAGGCTAACTATCATCTATCTTGTAAAAATTTGGTCATTTAAAACTAGTGTCATGTAACAATTTCGAACTTTCAACTTAATTTTTTTTTAAAAAAGATGGTTCATCTTTTTCTTTTTCATTGAAGTTGAAAGGAGCAAATTGTTACATGACGGTAGTATTAAATGACAACATTGTTACATGACAGGTGACATATACGCTCTGTCACAGTCACGTCAGCTCTGTTAAAGCGAATTGGTTTTTTTTGTAACAGAAAATAAAAAAAAACAATGGTGTACAAATTATGTAACTTAAAGGACCAATTTGTTACAATTAAATAACTTAAATGACCTAAGTGATACGAAATAAACTTAAAGGACCAACTTGTTACAATTAAATAACTTAAAGGACCTCTAGTATAATTTTACCATAAAAAAACAGATTAACTGACATAGTGCTCTCTTTGGAAGTTGATGAAAGAGATTGATCCTATCTTATATATATCAAGATTGTAGAAAGTCTGGAGTTAAAATGTCAACATGGCAGTGTCTCATTTAAGTTCAATTTCACATTTTGCATTGCATGTTGCCTCTAGACTCTAGTATTTAAACCCATACTGAAAGAGGGGAAGGAGCACACTCTATCAGCCTCTTGCTCCTCAACTCAACCAAATGAAACCTTATATTTTCTTTTTACCTATATTTGCTTTGAACTTAATGTGGTTTGGTTCAAACAGAAGTGTGGCCTTGTCATTCGGAAACCAGACAGGTCATTTGACATTGCTCCAGTTCAAGGAATCAATATCCAATGACCCATATGGAGTCTTAGATTCTTGGAATAGTTCTTCTTACTTCTGCAACTGGCATGGAATTACACGCAATTCCATGCACCAAAGAGTTACAGAGTTGAACCTACAAGGATATCAGTTACATGGATCCTTATCTCCCCATGTTGGCAATCTCTCTTATCTAAGAAACCTCAACCTTGGAAAGAATAGCTTCTTTGGAGAAATCCCACAGGAATTGGGTCAGTTGTTACAACTGCAGCAACTCTATCTCAGCAATAACTCCTTCACAGGAGAAATTCCTGCTAACCTCACATATTGCTCAAATCTTCAAGATTTATACTTGCATGGGAACAATTTGATTGGAAAAATACCAACTCAAATTGGCTCTTTGCAAAAGCTTCAAATACTGAGTCTTTGGAGAAACAATTTAACCGGAGAAATCCCCGCCATTCATAGGGAACCTCTCATCCCTAATATCTCTTTCACTTGCTTCTAACAGCTTAGCGGGTGGTATTCCACAAGAAATATATCGCCTAGAAAACTTGACTATTTTACTATTGGGTGAGAACAAGTTATATGGTAAGATTCCTTCTTGCCTTTACAATATCTCATCTCTTACTAAGTTCTCAGCACCAGTGAATAACTTCACTGACTCTCTTCCACACAACATGTTCAACACCCTCCCCAATCTTCAACATTTTGCAATTGACGCGAATCAAATCTATGGTCCAATTCCAACTTTCATTATAAATGCTTCTTCTGCATTTGCATGGCTTGATATAAGTCAAAACTATTTTCATGGACAAGTTCCAACTCTAGGAAGGCTAACAAATCTATTGTTGCTAAATTTGGAAGTCAACAATTTAGGTGACAATTCAATTAAGGATTTGGAGTTTTCAAAATCTTTGACAAATTGTAGTAAGTTGCAAATGGTTTCTATTTTCCATAGTAATTTTGCAGGTACCTTTGGAAAATTTCAGAAAATGCAAAAGTTAGCATTGAATAAAAATATGCTGTCAGGAGAGATACCATCCTTTTTAGGGAACCTCACTCAATTGTTTTTCTTGAATTTTAGAAACAATAGGTTAGAAGGAAATATTCCTCCAAGTATAGGAAAATGTCAAAAGTTACAATACTTGAAACTTTCGCAAAACAATCTTAAAGGAACCATACCTCCAGAGATTTTTAGTCTTTCCTCTCTAACAAATTTATTGGACTTGTCACAAAACTCATTGACTGGTAGCTTAGCGAGAGAAGTTGGTATGCTAAAAAAATATAAACTGGAATTGCATGTATCTGGGAATAATCTTTCTAGTGACATTCCTGGAACAATTGGTGAATGCATGAGCTTGGAATCTCTTCAATTGCAAGGAAACTCCTTCAGTGGAATCATACCACCCTCTTTGGCTTCACTCAAAGGTCTTCGATATTTAGACTTATCACGAAATCGATTGTCTGGGCCAATTCCTGATGTTCTTCAGAATTTTTCTGTTTTAGAACACTTGAACATTTCTTTTAACGCATTGGAAGGCGAGGTACCAACAGAAGGTGTCTTTGGAAATGCAAGTAGGTTAGCAGGAATTGGAAACAACAAGCTTTGTGGAGGTATTCTAGAGCTGCATCTATGGTCATGCCTTGTTAGAACTTAGAAGTATAAGACCTGCAAAACACCATAATTTCATTTTGGTAGCAATGATAGTTGGTGTTGTTGCTTTTCTTCTCATATTATCACTTTTTCCAACTATATATTGGATGAAGAAAAGAAACAAGAAACAATCTTCTAATTTACCAACAGTTGATCAACTAGCTATGGTCTCGTACCAAGACCTTCATCGGGAACTGGTGGGTTCTCAGTTGCAAATTTGATTGGATCCGGAAGTTTTGGTTCGGTGTTCAAAGGAAATCTTGTGTCAAAAGACAAAGTTGTTGCAGTAAAAGTTCTAAACCTTCAAAAGAAGGGAGCCCACACCAGTTTCATTGCAGAATGTAATGCTCTAAAAAGTATTAGACATCGAAATATAGTTAAGATTGTAACATGTTGTTCTAGTATTGATTACAAAAGTCAAGAATTTAAAGCTCTATTTTTTGAGTACTTGGAAAATGGAAGCTTAGAGGAATGGTTACATCCCAAGATTGAAAGTCTTGATCACCCTAGAGTACTAGACCTTGATCAAAGATTAAATATAATTATCGATGTTTGCTTCTGCATTACATTATCTCCATCATGAATGTGAGCTAGTGGTCCTTCATTGTGATCTAAAGCCAAGCAATGTCCTTCTTGATAATGACATGGTTGCTCATGTGAGTGATTTTGGCATAGCAAGACTCGTCTCAACCAATATTGATGATATCTATCATAAGGAAACTAGTACAATTGGAATAAAAGGGACAATTGGCTATACTCCTTCAGGTATGATCTAAAACTTTTGAATCATTTTGTATTTTTAAATATTAGACTTGATATTTTGCTAGTTACAAAATATTAACAAGTTTTGATATACCTTATAGAGTATGGAATGGGTTCTGAGGTGTCCACACATGGTGACATGTATAGCTTTGGCATGCTTATGTTGGAAATGCTTACTGGAAGAAGACCAACAGATGAAATGTTAAAAAATGGTAATAATCTACATTCATTGTTGAAATGTCATTTCCCGATAATATTATTCAAATCTTGGACCCGCGTCTTCTACCAAGAGATGAAGCAACAATGGAAGATGGAAACAATGAGAATCTCATTCCAATTGTAGAGAAGTGCATAGTTTCACTCTTTAGGATTGGACTTGCTTGTTCAGCTGAATCACCGAAAGGAAGAATGAATTTAATGGATGTTACAAGAAATCTAAACACAATCAGAAAGACCACTTTTGCTGGTGAGATAAATTGTGTTTTTATTTATATTCTTATTTGGTTAATTGCTTTTGGTTAATTTCATTTTTGACATCTTGCTATTCGTTTCATATTCCTAAATAACAACATACAAAGGTAACATGCTTCTTCTCGAATTTCAGGTGTTCACATTCTGATAAATTAAAGTTGAAATAGAAGTGTGTGTTGCATGACGTATCGCTGCTAAATGACGTACCACAACTAAAGTTAAATTGCACGTCAAAATTGTTCAAGTAATCTCCTTCTAATGCTATTCATTTGAATCCATCAAAGCATCTATCATGTTGACGTATATCATATGGATGTAGTATGATATGAGTAGTGGACTTGTTGTATTTCAATACCAACTTATTATCATTTAATTTGCATTTACAATAATTGTGTATATATTGATGCTTAGTTTGGTGAATTTTATGGTCATTTTCTAGCTATAACTTTTCTTTAATTTGTGTGAAATAAACAAGTGTGACCCTCATTTTGTAAACGAGGAATGCTACATGTTACGAAAGAATAATGTAGGATCAACTAAGAATACACGGATGTCGTGAATTCAAATTTTCAAACAAATAAAAGGTTAAAACATCCCAATACCAAAGACATAATCGAACGGTTGGCAGAATTTTGTTGCTTTTCGTGCAAAAATCTTTTGTACCATTCAGCTTCGGAAAAACTTTTCCAAAAGTTATACAAAGAACAAGCTAATGAATTAAGCAATTCTATCTGGTTTGAGACACAGGCTTCAATAACGAAGGTGGTTTCGAGCAACTGAAAATTGAGGAGAAAGGAGTTTTCGTTGATGGAAACTCACCGTAGATTTGAGAGATTGGTGTTAGAGGATTCTGGGTTTCAAGATTGAAGGATTCTTCACTCCAACTTTGACAAAAAAAAGGATTGAAGGATTCTGGGTTTGAGTTTTGGATTTATGGTGGTTTTCAATAACGAAGGATTCTGGTTTTATGTTTTTTGGATTTACAAGTTCGTTTTATTTTATTTTAAATTATTTTATATATTATTAAAAACAATTGTCATAATTAAAATAAGGATTTTTAATTTAGATTCCAACATGGCATGCTAATGTGTCCTTCCACATAGGACAAATGAATGACAACTCACCAATAGGGTTGACCAAACATAGGGGGGACTTTGATTTTACAAATTGGTAAAATAGGGGAACTAAAATTGTGAAAAAAATAGTTGGGGGACTAAAATCGTGAGTTAGTGAAAATAGGGGGACCAAAACTGCAATTAAGCCAAAATTATTTAAGGGTTTTGATTCTGAAATCTTTTTTTTCTGAACGATAAAAGTAGGTATAATATATAAATATGATGTGTATTAAGGAACACAAAACCTATATCCAATAGGATTCTCTTAGTGAGAGGCTCAATACTAGGAAACAAAAAACCAAGAAAACAAAGCAGAACGATAACAAACAAAATCCAAAGCAGAGCATCTAGGTCACCCCATTTGAGTAAAAGTTTGGATTCTGAAATCTAGCACAAACTAGACAATGAGAATGAGAGTGCAGATTATTTGTCAAGGTAGATGATGTATGGAACTTTTAGTTTACAGGTAAATCAATGAAGATTTTGATGAAGCAGCTAGCTTTTGCCAAATATACATAAGATGCATGTTGTGCACTTGAATTCTTTAGTTAGGTACTGTTTGATAGAGCTTATTTTTAGCTTATGAAAAACAATTTATGCAAATAAATAAGCTTCTATTCATAAGCTTGTCAATGTAGTTTATGAAAAAACAACTTATGGAAATATAACTTTTGTTAGTGAGAACTTATTAATTAACCTAAAACCTTATTTATCTCCATAAGATGTTTTTCATAAGCTCAATAATAAGCTTATCCAAACGAGCCCTTAGTTAACATTTAATTTTGTAAAGGGTTAGATATGTTTTTAGTCCCTACAAAATTTGCGGAATTTGTTTTTAGTCTTTATAAAAAAATTCATTCGCTTTTCAGTTCTCACATTTTCTCCGTTTCATGACTTTTATTAGCATCTAGAAGAGCTATAAAAGGTCAAAAATGGCACTATTAAAAAGTCATGGAGGAGTAAAACTATTGGCAGGGGAAAACATGGGGATCAAGAGTGAGTGAAATTTTTTAGGAAACAAAATTCACAAATTGTGTAGAGACCCAAAACATATTTAATCCATTTATAAATAATAAAAAAATGTTAAATAATAGATTAGTCTAATTATGAATACAAACTCTATGGACTAGGCATGAATAAGTTTTGTATACTTCTTCCAAAAAACTCTGGATGAAATAAATGGTTTTAGAGACAAGTTAGCAGCATCTGTCTGTTTTCTTAGAGACAAAATATAATTTTTATTGCTAATTATAATTTATTGTACCAATTATCTACTCTCTGATCAAATAAACCACCCGGTAAAATACCAAACTACTATTTTTTAAAGTAGTTGACACATCACTGTTTTTAAAGGGTAAACTAGTCATTAAAATAATACGGGCTAAATATTTTTTATTGATAAATATGAAAAATATCACAAATAATTGTTACTGATGCATAAAAAGCACGTGACAAATATTTATTTTTGATAATTATAATTTATTGCACATATTATAAATAAGACAAATTTTTGTATAATACTCATGGACAGGACAAACGTTTGTCATTGATACACGAAAAAATACGAGATAATTTTTGTCACTCATATATAAAAAAACATAGGACATATAGTTTTCACTCATATATATATAAAACACAAGACAAATATTTGTCACTGATAATATAATTTACTGTACTAATTTTAAATAGGACAAAACTGAGCAAAATAATATGTTCCCATTATTTTTTGACTCTCAACTAGCAAATACTTTTTTTTCATAACTATAATTTACTGTACATATTATAAATGAGACAATTTTTTGTATAATACTAATGGACATAATAAATGTTAAACACAAGATAATTTTTTTTCTGATTGAAAACACGGACCACTCATAAATATAAAAAAGACACGAGACAAATAGTTGTCACTATAATACATCGAAAAGTCACAAGACAAATATGTCACTGATGATATAATTTACTGTACTATTTTTTTCTTTACCAACAAAGAAAAATATTAATGATTTTTCCTGAGTTTGTCGATATAGTTTCACAGTCTTAAACAGAGAAAAATGTATTGAAGAGTTGAAAGGTACGATAGAGAGAAAAAAAACATTAATACTTCATTGATATTATAAAACATCCAGTAACATTGAATAATTTTTTTTTTATCAAAACTTCTTCTATCAACCAGGGAAGAAGTTAGGTTTCCGACATGCCTTCCCAAACCTTATTTTTACAGTCTTCCACCCCTCCACTAACAACCCTTATTTTTCCAAGTCTTCCACCCTTACAACTTTATTTTTTGACAAGTGTTTGAAATAAATTTTCTTAAAAAGTTACTTTTGAATATAGTTAAGCAAAATTTTAACTGTTAATGGTAGCCTCACATACACATGCAATACAACGTATTAAATGGAGCCATTGACGAAGTCTCATTGGAATAAAGAAAAAGTACTTCATCAAAATGGGAGGGAGGACTGGAGTACATGTTGCCTCTAGTATTTATATTAACTTATTGCTTCAGTATTCCCACCAAATAATCAAACCCTCATTCTATCAGCTACTTGCTTTTCAACCAAATGAAATCTTATAGTTTCTTGTTACCTATATTTTTGTATGTACATTTTCACTTGCTTCTTCTCTTAATATGTTTTTGCCCAAACAGAACACTAGCCTTTAAAATAGGAAACCAAACAGATCATTTCTCATTACTTAAATTCAAGGAATCAATATTCAATGACCCAAATCGTATCTTAGATTCTTGGAATAGTTCAACTCACTTCTGCAAATGGCAAGGAATCACATGCAATGCCATGTATCAAAGAGTTACACTAGAGTTGGAGTTACAAGGATATGAGTTGCATGGATCTATATCTCCATATCTTGGCAATCTTTCTTTCCTAACATACCTCAACCCTTGGAAACAATAGCTTCCACAAAAACATCCCACAAAAACAATATCTTCATTCTTGGAATACTTCAATGTTTCTTTTAACATGTTGGAGGGTGAGGTACTGACCGAAGGTGTCTTCCGAAATGCAAGCGAGTTAGCAGTGAATGGAAAGTGGAGGTACTTCACAACTGAATTGACCACAATGCCTGTGGACGATATGAAACCCAAAAACATCATAGTTTCAGCATGGATAGTTGTGACAGCTTAGCCTAGTTTCTTTTCTTCTCCTACTGTATTTATTTTAAGTATCTACTACATCAAGAGAAGAAACAGAAGTTTCCTTCACATTCACCAACAAAGACGTTGACCAGCTAGCTAAGATTTCGTACCAAGATCTTCATCCGATGGATTCTCACTAGAAACCTAATTGGATCTCGGAAGTTATGGTTCTGTGTACAAAGGAAGTCTTGTGTCGAAGATAAAGTTATTCTTTGCAAAAAGGTCATGAACCTTCAAAAGAAGGGAGCTCACAAGAGTTTCATTCATCAATGTTATGCGCTCAAAAATATCGACATCGAAATCGTTAAAATTTTAACTTGTTGTTCCAAAGATCGCTTCTTTGGTGTTTTTAGCAAACAATCACTAGTTTTCAATATCGAGATCGTGAGATCAAACTAGAAAATCTCTTTGACGATTGCCATTGAGTTTTGTGTCTTTCACGTACGTAAGAACAGTAAATAGTAAAAAGAAACGGATTGAAAACAAAGTAAAAGCAGTAAATGCAACAAAAGTGAAAAGAAAGTAAAAAATTGCATTAATTGAAAGAAGAAATGGTTCACCAACACGCATAATGTGTCTGCTTTCACTCGTATTTCGCTTTGGCTTGGAAGTTGAGTTTCTCAGAGCTCTTATAAAATGTGGTGACCCTGATTTTCTATTACAAATGAGTATTTATACTCATGGGAACAATCGTGGGAGAAACGATAACTGCCTCCTAAAAATAAGGGAAAGTAACCGCCACTCATCGCCGCTCGCACGCTTTCGACCAACTCATTGTCAACCGCTTGGCGAAGTGTTGAACCCACTCGTCGAAGATTTAAGCCCTCTCTTGTCGAAGGTTTCTTGCCCCGCTTGCTTCATAGCTTTGAAAACCGGGCTTGTCGGGTTCACTTGCATCTCTTGCACTTGCATACCTTTTCTGTCGAATTGATGGAGTATTGACTTGAATGTTGACCTGTGGTCCTCACAACATCATTAAATGTGAAGTCAACCCTATTTAAAGCTTCATTTAATGTACTCGTCGAAATTTTAAGGTAATGATTGCCCCCAAAAATGCTTTTTCGACGGAATAGGAAATGAAGGTAAGAAAGGGCATTTTTGAATATCGTGCAAGGATCATTTTTACCGCCTTTTGCACTTCAACAAAGGGTCGAAAAGATAGTCATCATGACTTGCACAGATAAAGTAAACCGTTTCATTGGCATACGCTTCTATGGTAGGTGGGCCATCACGTCTCTCAAGCGCCGCAAACGTGTGGGCAATGGTGAACGCGTGCCAATAATCGTTGCTTCCAAACATATATAAACGGCTAGAACCCTTTTCAAATCCTTTTTTACTCGGTTGAAACCTTGCGAACGGTCTCTTTGCATTCCTCATCTCTCAGTATTTTACAAAAATCCCAAATTCACAAAAGTTTCAAACTTTCGCTCTTTTCCTCAATCAAGACCCAAATTCCAACTTGCACTCCCTTTTCCTCACCTATGGCTTCATCATCCGCTGCGCGACGCAACTTTGAAAGTTCAAGAAACACGACGAGCCCAAAGAAAATCCAAACCCTTGGCCTCGTTGATGAACTCCGACATCAATGACACACGATCTACCCACCGCAAACTCGTATTGATTCCTTCTATCGAGATTTACACCCATGCTTATTCGGGTCCTCTCGCTCGATATTTTGCCGAAACCGATGAAGTTTCGAGATTTTCCCTAGCCACGCCGCTTCAACCCAAAGATCTTCGCTAAAACCCCTTTTCACTTAGAGTTTCGACCAATTCTTCTAGGGTTTTTAGGTCCGCCTCAAACTCACCAACAAATCTATATAAACCGGCTTGACAAAGTAGAAGCTAAGAAAGCCAAAATCTGAAAAAACAGGTATCTTCGACCTTATCCAACTGTTTAGGTATGGGCCCAAATATGATAGCACTTAATTTTGGCCGCTATGCGCTTCTGGGATTGTGCTACTCATAGCCTCCATCTCAAATGTGGCATGCTATCCCCCACTTTACTGGATGTTGCTGCCATTACAGGTCTAAAACCCCTAGGTAAGACCTTTGACCCTACACTCCCTGAGTACGAGTACAAATTCACCTTCAATAATGCTACCTTTGCCCCTTACATTGGTGAGCACCATAGGCTCGACACTGAGGAGGTGTCCGCTATAGAACATGTAGCCTTCTTGACCCTCTGGTTATCTCTCTTTGTTTTCTCGCACACGCCCTTCTGTGTTTCCAAATCTTATATCCCTTGGCAATCCAACTCCACGAACAAGAAGACATCAACCTTGCCAAGCTGATTCTAGGCTCTCTCCACCAACAACTTGACAATGCTGTTGTAGAGTTGAAAGAGGATGAACCCACAACCAAGTTTTTGGCTTCGGTCCCTTATGGTTGTTGGCAACTGTGGTTGCTAGCCACTTTTGAATTTCGACTGAGCTTGTATATTCCAAAATCGTTCGACCATCTCTCAAACGAGAGAATCAAGGAATTCGGCTAGCACAAATGAAGCCAAGCAAATAGGCCTTACCGCCAAGAATCCTTCTTAGAGTACTTCGACGTCTTTTTGAAATGCACCGCTTTCATGAATCTATGGCCCCATTCGTCCCAAAGGCCTTATGGTCCCACATGGTTTAAACAACCATTTCCTCCCTTCCTTCGTCGAATCAACCGAGGAAATCAACCAAATTTGGCGAGCTTACCTCTCTCCTTCTATCCTCTCCACTGCACTTACCATCGGCAAAACTAAAAATAGTTTGGGAATCACTAGGTATTTCCCAAGTTATTTTGCCAGCGATTTGGGCTTTGTCAAGTCTGATGCCACGCCAGTGTGTTTTCACAAAGTAGAGTTTGCAAGTCCGTAAACAGAGATGGCTTACAAGCAAAGCTTTCAAGAAATTTCATTACAAAGCCTTGAATTTTGAACCTCTCGCCAACCCAATGTTTTCATGCACCGAGAAGTTTCACGAATGGTGGATCGGTTACTATATTAATGTTCTTTGGAGAAACCATTGACACTTTTCCCGAGAACCTTGTGAAGAAGTTAGTGGTCGCTTTCCTCAAACAACAAAGGTACATATTTTCCGACACTTAAAATTTTTCTAAGTCTTAAACATTCCATTTTAATTTCACTCCTGTTTACTTATCAATATTTTCGACCTTAGAAAAACCTGCGTCGAAGTTGAAGATCAAAGTCAACAAGACCACTTCAACAAAGCCTTCCCCACACATCCAGAAGAAAGTGGCAGTGAGTCCCACCCCAGACATTATTCCAAAGATGGTATGTTGCCCTATTTACCTTAAGTTGTTGTTCGAACATGACTTTTACTCACGTCGAAAAACTTTTTCCAGAAAACAACCAAAGCAACAAAACCTCTCCCAAAGCTCAAGGCCAAAGAGAAAGCGGTCATTTCCTTCAGTTCTGAGGTACTGTGTGCACGTGGTCTGTCGAAATTGCTTTCCAGTTTACTCCTTATTCTTTTGTGGCATTATTTACACCATAACCTTAATTCTCTTTGCAAGATACTGAAAGTGACGAAGATAATGCCACCCTTCAACAAAGATCAAGGAAAAGGAATTTATCTAATCCCCAAAGGGCGACAAAAGGCCTTGTTATCACTGAGCCTTCTGAAACACCATCTTCTCCTCCAGTCAAAAGACTTAAGGTAGACAAGGTAAACTTTCTATCAAAGTTACTTCGAACCTCTTTGGTTTCACCTTTCCAGTTTTAACTTAAATAGTATTACCCACTGTGAACAGGTGGGTGGACTACTTGCCGAAAATCCTGTTGTCGAGTCTTTGACTGAGGTGGCAGAAAGAGAATTGTCTGCTACAAGACTCTCCTTGCCTTCTTCGCCACTCGTGCAATTCCAAGAAATTTTTCAAGCACTCGCGATCCTGCAATCCCCGCTTTCGAGGAGCTCGCTCCAAATGCGTATAACGTCGAACCGCAGGTCATTGTCGAAGAGAATGCTCAAGCTCCGTAACCCAACGCTCCGTAAATTGAAAGACACGGCAGTAGTGGCTACCTCTGTTGAAATCCACAAGAGAATATGGCCAATCAAGAGCAAGAGGAGCCTAGAAGGGAGGAGCTCGCAAATCAAAGCACTTCGCCAAAGAGTCATCTAACAAAGGCGCTTAGTGGCCAAGAATTGGCCGAAATGAAGAAGACAGATCCTTTGGCGGCTTTGAAGATCATGCCGAGCCTTAAAAGCTCGTCAAAGTCGTTTGATTTGCACTCTTCAACACCTCTCTCGCCCCATCAATTAGAGACAAATAAAGCCTACTTCACAACCGAAAGCTAAAGTCTTGGAGGGGATCTCGTAGCAAAGATTGAAAATGACCCTCTGTATCTTGAGGTAAAATCCCTCATTCACAAGATCACTAGGTTGGACCCTCCTCAAAACGTCCTTACCTTTTTCATGGAATTTGGCCCTCTCTTCGAACAACTCTCTCTCCTGATCAACCAACGGTCGAATATCTCCAAGCAAAAGGCTCAAGAAAACCAACTCTGCAAAGTGGAACTTGCCTCTCTCAAAGCTGATCAAGAGGATATAGAAGCTCTCGAAAACCAAGCAGCCAACGATGAAAAGGCAATTGCTGAATGGGATGCAGAGATTACGCGTATTGACGAAGAGATCAAAACACTCCAAACTAAATTGTCAAACGCTAAGTATCAGAAGGGCTTGATCGTCGAAAGAATGAGTGTTGCTTCTTCGTCAACCAAAACCACTAAGGCGCTGACCGCTATAGAACACTTGGAGAAGATTGACCAGCATCAAGCCATTCTCGCTGAGCTTGACAAAGATCTACACCTTCTTGATACTTCCATCTCTTTGAGTGCCAGCATACTGGAAAGGCATAAGGCAACTTTGTCGAATTTCTGAGGTCTTGCAATAGCTTAGAAATTTTGAAATGGCTATGTAATTTTAACATTTCATTATACATTGCCATTTATGAACAATTTTCGTTTATTTACACTTGTTCAATTTTTATCTCCGTTAACGTTGGCTTGTATTGCTTTAAATACTTGCCATTTATTCTAAAGATTATGTTTCCGTCACCTAGCTCTTCGACTTCATAAGCGCCATTCGAAAAGCATTGCAATACGCGAAATGGGCCTTCCCACCCCGTGACCATTTGCCTAAAACTCTATCTTTTTATCCATAGGTAATAGAACTTTCCACACTAACTCTCCTTCTTCAAAGGTTTTTAACTTAACCTTTTTGTTGTAAGCTTTAGCTACTCTTTCTTTCTGTCGAATAAGCATTTCTAAAGCTAACATCCTTTCTTCGTCTAAATCAACTAATTCATCAATCATCATATTCCAATAATGATCAAAGGGAATTTCATATTGTTTCTGAATCCTTGTTGATTGTAAACAAATTTCAACAGGTAACACTGCATCATGTCCAAATGTTAACCTGTAAGAAGTAGTGTTTATAGACTCTTTAGGTGACGTTCGACAAGCCCATAACACTTGGTCAAGAGAATTATGCCAATTTTTGGGCTTACGTCCCACGTGCTTCTTAATCAAATTAATAATGATCTTATTAGCAGCTTCTACTTGACCATTGGCTTGTGCGTAGTATGGTGTCGAAGTCAATAACTTAAAACCAATTTTGGCAGCAAAGTCTACCATTTTTCGACCAAGAAAAAAAGAGACCTTGGTCCGTAGTAATGGTTTCGAATTCCATATCTATAGATGATATGATTTTGAATAAACCTTATCACTGCTTCCTGATCAACATTGGCTAAAGGTATTGCCTCTACCCATTTGGTAATGTAATCAATTCCCACCAGAATGTATCTGTGGCCTTTCGACGAAGTTGGTTTTATTTCTCCAATTACATCTAGAGCCCAACCTCTAAATGGCCAAGGTTTCACTATAGAATGCAATTCATTTGCAGGTACACGCTGTATCCCAGCATGTTTTTGGCATTCTTGGCAACCTTTAGCAAACTCTATGCAATCTTTTAGAATGGTTGGCCAGTACATTCCTTGTCGACACAACAACCATTTCATTTTATGGCCTACTTGATGTGAGCCACATGCTCCACTATGCGTATTAGAAACTGCTAAGTACGCTTCATTTTCACTAAGGCATTTTAATAATACTCCTTCAGGAGTTTGTTTGAACAACTCATTTCCAACCAACACATAGCTTAGAGCTCTGTACTTCACTTTTTTATTAGTGTTTCCTGTAGGATTTTGCAAATACTCTACAATGGGTTTACGCCAATCATCATCAGCCATATTGTCAATAGCAAAAATTTCTACTAAGTCAATATCGTCAAAAATGTGGCGTTTTTCGACGCGCACTTCATTTGTATTTATTGCCCCCCCAATTTTTGGTGTTGACAATAACGTCGAAGGAGTATTATCATAAAGAGAGTCTTCTGAGATTAGTTTATCTTTTATCTCAATTAACTCTTCTAAGCTTTGCTTTGACACTCTATAGCCTGAGGCAATTTGCGCCAACTCATTTGCCACATGATTTTCAATTCGTGGTAAATGTTCTAGGTGTACACATGCAAACCTTTTTAACAAAGTGTTGGCAACAACGAAATATTTAACAAGGTGTTCATTGATGCATTTATATTCTTTCGTCAACTGTTTGACAACCAATTGAGAATCACCTTTTACTTCGACATGACTTGCCCCCAATTCAAGTAGAATTTTAAGGCCCACTATTAAAGCCTCATACTCAGCTTCATTATTGGAGCAAGAGTCTCGAATTTTAAATTTATACTTCGTTGGAATGTTTTCTGGAGAAATAATTAAGATTCCAATACCCACTCCATTTTTATGGCTTGAGCCATCAAGTATAGTTTCCAAGGACGTATGTCTAACGAATGTATTTCATATTCGACAACAGAGTGGTCTCGCTATGAAATCAAGAAACCACTTGTCCTTTGATTGATCTAAGAGGTCGATAGGTTAAGTTATACTCTAGCAAAGCTAAAGCCCATTTACCAATTCTCGCTATGTAACATTGGTTTTGATAACATATGCTTAATAACATCGAAATGGGAATAAACATAAACATCTCACGATTTTATATATTGCTTTAATTTCGTACAAAGAGAAATACAAGCAAAGGCATAATTTTTCTATTGGACTATACCTCGTTTCAAAGATCAATCAAAACCCTACTAAGGTAATAAATGGGTCTTTCGACACCATTATCATCCTCTTGTGGTAACATGCTACCTATAGTGTTACCGTAAGTCGCTATATACAATTTCAAAGAATTTGTTTCTAATAACAGAGCAATAAAATTGGTGGTTTGACTAAATAAGACTTGATTGCATCAAAAGCTTCTTGATGAACATGCTCCCACTTGAATTCATCTTCTTTCTTCAGTCTCAGCAATGGCGAAAAAGCTTGTGTTTTGCCACTTAGATTTGAGATAAATCTTCAAGGAGATTGATTTTTCCCAAAGAATGATCAAGTTCTTTCTTGGTCGAAGGAGCCTTCGTTTCCATAATTGCTTTAGTCTTATTTTGGTTGATCTCTATGCCTTTCTTGTGTACTACAAAACCCAAGAATTCACCCGCACGCATACGTAAAGCACATTTGGTTGATTCATTTTCAATCCATATTTCCTCATTCGCTCAAACGAACGTCGAAGATGGTCTAAATGACCAATTTCGAGGATGACTTAACCACCACATCATCTATGTATATTTGCATAAAATCATAAATAAAATCATGAAACATAGAATTCATTGCCCTTTGATAAGTGGCACCAAAGATTTTTAAACCAAAGGGCATTACTACCCATTCATAAACACCCAATGCCCCGGACATCGAAAAGTCAAGCTTTCGACACGCCCTCTTCAAAGAATAAAAATTTGATTATACCCCGAGTAGCCATCTAGCATACCGAGATAATCAAATCCTGCTGCCGAATCTATTAGCATTTCTCTGCTACAGCATAGAGTATTCATCTTTAGGTGTTGCATTATTTAGATCCCTAAAGTCTACGCAAACTCTAAGTTTTCCATTTTTCTTCATTATCGGGACAATATTAGCTAACTAATCGACATACCGGCGCTTCGATGAATTTGCTCTTGAACAGCCTTTCGATTTCTTCTTTGATCTTAGCCAATATTGGAGGAGCAAATCTTCTTGGTGTTTGCTTTACAGGTTTCTTCCCTGGTCGAATAGGTATTTGAAGTTCCACCACTTCTCGACTCAACCCAGGCATTTCGTTGTACTCCCAAGCAAAGCAATCTTTGAACTCCTGCAGAAGTGAAATAACTTGGGTTTTGAAGGCAGCATCAAGGTGTGCACTAATATATGTTGGCCCTTTGATTAGGCCATCTCCCAAATCCACTTCTTTTATTGGATCTTGAGCTTGCATGCGCTTTGTTGAATCCCCGGGATCCTTTTCAAAGCCTAATGGTTCGTCATCATAAATGCAATCAAGTTTGTCATCTATGACTTCACCACTTTCTTCAGATGAAGCTATGGCTTCGACAACCATTGTTTGTTGAATTATTTCGGCTTCCAAAGCTGTTTTCACTTCATTTTCGGCCATATAGGCCGTAATTCTATCCCATGCGTTGGGTGCTGACATCTAAAACTTTCTAAGAGTCAGTATCCCATCCCGTTGGGGGTAGAACACCCTCGTGATAGACACTTCCATCTTCCACCACTTCCTCTCCCAAACAAAACCATGTGTTGGGTACAATCGAACAGAGGAAATCACATTGTCGATGAGATGTAAGCTCCGACTAGAAGATGTGCATGGCGCAATGTTCGCCATCTGCTTTTTCAAAATTCTCCTTGGTGACATTGTTTACGCCAAAGAAGGAAGTAGCTCTGTCCGCTTCGACATATTCCACAAGACCATCATCTTTCCACATCACCAACCTTTGGTGTAGGCTTGAAGGTACATCACCTACTCCATGTATCCACTCTCTCGCCAAGGAGCGAGTTATAGCTTGCTTTGGAGGCTATGACAAAGAACATGGTAGTTCTCTTGACAAAAGGCCTACTACTACTTCAACTTCGACGGCCCCCCAAAGATCAAGGCGATTTGCCTCATAATTGGTTAACACAATATTATGAGGCTTAAGGTCGATGTCGAACATCCCTATGGTTTCCAAAGATTGCTTGAGGCATCAAATTCACCGCAGCGCCTCCATCTACCAATATCTTATTGACACCCACGCCGTTAACCTTGGCTTGGACATACAGAGGCTTCAAATGATGCTGCGCATGCCTTCGTCCGCCTCTCTCGAAAGTGGCCATTTGTTCTTCGACACGGTAGTTGTTCATTACGTAGTAACAAACCGGCTTGTGGTTAGCCATATCCTCGGTGAAGTTTTCTTTGACATCATTTGGGATCGTGATGATGTCATATTCACCGGGTAGAATAGACACCACATTGCAAATGACATCAAAACTAGCTTCGAGTCTTCAAAATCTGAGTGACGCCTCTTCATCCATGTCGAAGTCGAACTTTTCTTCCTCAACGATGGTAGAGGAGGAAAGATTCTCTCCATTGCAGCCCTCCTTGGTTCTTCTATTACAATAGATTTACCTTTGGCCTTATTCCCAACCTTCACTTGGTTGGCAAAGACCTATGTTCACTTTTGTATTCCCACGGCCTGTCATATTCTTAGCCGCTTTTGAAGTTCCCGGCGTTTGCTCGTTAGAAGCAAGTATCGCTTTCTTCTTGAAAGCGCTTGAAAGCGATGCCATTGGGTCTTGGTCATAGGATTTTTCCTTTGTAATTAATTTTGTAGTTATATTTCGCAACCTCATTTGCCTTTGGCTTCACAACCTCGAACTTTCGGCACAACATTCCTATAGTGGTTACAACCAAAGATGTATCCACTTTTCGCTTGGAAGGTTAGCCCTTGGAACAAACGATTTGGCAGAGGTGATAAACACAAATTCTTTCTTGGTTGTGTTCTTACCAAAGAACCGTGGCTTGCTCGTTGAAGGTCCTGTTCAACTCTTGACCTTATAAGGAAGGTCCCCTCTTGAAGCTAAAGTTTGGCTTTTTGTCCACCATTTTCTTTTAAGAGGTTGTCGAACTCCGTATCCTTCGACACTTTTGGCGGCTTCCTTGTCGAACACAAAGACTACATCCGGGGCATAACATTACCTCGTAGTTCTTCACTTGCACCTATTAAGGAAGTCTATTAATTCTTCTTCACTTTGGGGTACACGAACTCGCACTTCTTCTCTTCATACTCCTCCCGAGTAAGCTTTTGCACAAAGACCACCCCTTTGCACTACACTTTTAAGCTTGTCAAGAGAAGGTTTGACAGTTTGGGAGAACCTACCACCTTTGCATCAACCATGCTTATATTCATTTCAACCTGCTCAAAGATACATGGCTTCACTCGATGAAGTGGATCAGCGTCAATCTGCATTGGTGCTTTGTTCTTTTTATCACCAAACTTAAGTCTCCCTTCTTCGATAGCCTTTTGAACTAAGTCCTTGAAAAGTACACAACGGTCAGTTGTATGTCCCAAAAATTATGAAACTTACAAGAACCCTTTTTCTTCCTCTGCTGCTCGAGAGGAGGTACTTTCAGGCCATTTGGCACTATTATTTGGCCATCAGTTACTAACAAATCAAAGATCTCATCACATTTAGTAACATCAAAAGTGTATGTTTTAGGCACAAATCTATCATTTCTAGGCTCTACAGGGTTATTCCCATTTGCAGGCCTTAATAATTTGCAAGCATAAGGAGGACCAGGCTTAAGTTCAGCCACATCGATTTCCTCAGATTCGACATTATCAAACGCGAAGTCGAATTCCTCATCGACATAGGCTATTTTCTCTTTTTTATGAAACCCCACTGAGTTTTCTTTTTTATTGAACTTATTCACTCTAGCCTTTTCCTCTTTAAGCCTTTCAACTTGTCGAACTCTATCGGCTAATTGGGCCATATCTCTCAAATGAGAAGTATCCAATTTCTTTCTAATTGAATAATCAAGGCCACTGCGCCATTTCGACAAGCTCATGTTCAGGCACTTGTGTGAAACACCTAGCCTTTAGTAGCCTAAATCTATTCAAGTAGTCGTCAATAGCTTCAGGCACTTTACGTCGAACACTGGCCAATTCTTTAAGACTAATCTTCGACTGGCCCATATAAAACTGCTCATGAAAAGCCTTTTCTAATTGCCCCCATGTGTACATGGAACTGGGGGGGTAAAGTGGTAAACCACGTAAAGGCATTCTTAGTTAGAGAATTTGGAAAATATTTCATTTTCAAACTCTCATTTTGGGCTATATCCCCGCCTCGCCATGTAACTGCAATGTGCTCGACGGTAGACTCGTTGGTATCACCCCCCAACTTAGTAAATTTAGGAATTTTCCAACCTCTTGGCAATTCTCGCTCGCAATACATATTCACACACGGTGGTGATATGAAATTAGGCCTATGTAAACCTCACGTTAAGGCCATTCTCATTGCCATTATGGTTTCTACCACGGTGGCTATGTTATCTTGAGCACAAGCGTTATTTCGTTGCACTTGTCGAACAACTTCATCAAATTTTGGTTTCGATTTACCATAACTACTTCAGGGGACATGGTTTCCCATACCTTGTTGTTCGCTTACAACCGCTTGGGCTTCGGCGATGAATCGATCTCTGTGGGGTATTAGGCGCATTATTCCCACAATTGGGTACCGCCTATTGTTTCCGTAGGAGCCCCAAAGAAATCTGCAATCCTACCCATTTGGTTTGCTAACATTTGGTAACTTGTATTGGTGTTCGAATCAACGGATTGAAAATGCAGTACCAATTTGTTGGGTTAGCATATTAACCATATCATGATTACTCGCGTCTACTTGTTGTCTTAACGCCAACAAAGACGCCGTTAGTTAATGCGGTAGGATTTCACCAAGTGTGCTTTCGTAAGACACATGTGAAGGGGAAAAGGTCGAAACGCGTGTGGCATTCCAAAGAGGGCATGCCATATACACCAAAAGGGTATGGTGGTAGACTCATATTCTGGAAACGTGTCTCTAAACTATTCCCTGTTGCCATATAAGGACTAGAAGGAAGTCCTATACTTTGTGGCAAAGACATAGATTGTGTCGACCCAACATTGGTCATCGACATCGTGGGAACGGTTATTGATGTTACTGGGGCCATTGTCCCTGCAACACTGACACTTGTAGAATCTATGGTTGTTCCTTGCCCTTGCGATACCACAGGGTTAGAACTAGAGACATTGTTAGAACTGGTACGTACCATTCTGCCGCTCCTCAAGTGCATACAAATACATACACTTATAGAAACAACACAAAATTAATGGCAAGGGTCCCACCGGGTGTGCCAATTTGTTTGCTGGTGTTTTTAGCAAACAATCACTAGTTTTCAATATCGAGACTGTGAGATCAAACTAGAAAATCTCTTTGACGATTGCCATTGAGTTTTGTGTCTTTCACGTACGTAAGAACAGTAAATAGTAGAAAGAATCGGATTGAAAACAAAGTAAAAGCAGTAAATGCAACAAAAGTGAAAAGAAAGTAAAAAATTGCATTAATTGAAAGAAGAAATGGTTCACCAACACGCATAATGTGTCCTGCTTTCACTCGTATTTCGCTTTGGCTTGGAAGTTGAGTTTCTCAGAGCTCTTGTAAAATGTGGTGACCCTGATTTTCTATTACAAAGGAGTATTTATACTCATGGGAACAATCGTGGGAGAAACGATAACTGCCTCCTAAAAATAAGGGAAAGTAACCGCCCACTCACTCACCGCTTCTCGCACGCGTTTTCACCAACTCATTGTCAACCGCTTGGCGAAGTGTTGAACCCAGCTCTGTCGAAGATTTAAGCCCTCTCTTGTCGAAGGTTTCTTGCCCTGCTTGCTTCATAGCTTTGAAAATCGGGCTTGTCGAAGTTCACTTGCATCTCTTGCACTTGCATACCTTTTCTGTCGAATTGATGGAGTATTGACTTGAATGTTGACCTGTGGTCCTCACAACATCATTAAATGTGAAGTCAACCCTATTTAAAGCTTCATTTAATGTACTATCGAAATTTTGAGGTAACAAGTACCGATTACAAAGGTCAAGAATTTAAAGCTCTTGTTTTTTAGTACATGGAATATGGAAGCTTAGAACAATGGCTGCATCCGGTAGCCGAAAATGTAGAGCATCCTAAACCACTGGAACTTAACAAAGATTAAATATCATCATTGATATTGCTTCTGCATTACATTATTTGCATCATGAATGTGAGCAATTGGTCATTCATTGTGATCTAAAGCCTAGAAATGTCCTTCTTGATGATGACATGGTTGCTCATGTAAGTGATATTGGCATAGCTGCACTTGTCTCAACCATTGAAGCTACCTCCACACAAGGAAACAAGTAGTACAATCTAATAAAAGGGACTGTTGGCTATGCTCCTCCGTGTATGTTCTAAACTCTAGAATGATCATTGCTTCAACGAATTTCCCATCATTTAGTGTAGACTCAATACTTTATTTAGTACAAAGTATTAAGAGCTTTTGCTATTGCTTCTAGAGTATGGGATGGGTTCAAAATGTCCACATCCGCGACATGTATAGCTTCGGGATGCTCGTGTTGGAAATGCTTACAAGAAAAAGACCCACTGATGAAATGTTTAAAGAAGGTCAAAATATGCATAACTTTGTTGCAAGTTCTGTTCCTCATAATCTTGCACAGACGTTGGACCCATGTCTTGTACCAAGAGATATAGAAGCAACAATAGAAGATGGAAATAGTGGGAATCTTATTCCAAATGTAGAGAAGTGCTTGCTTTCGCTTTTTAGAATTGGACTAGCTTGTTCAATGGAATCCCCAAAAGAAAGGATGAATATAGTGGACGTCACTAGAGAGCTAAACATAATAAAAAATGCCTTTCCTGCTAGTGACATCATTTGAGATTTTTAAAATGCTTAATTGCTTATGCCACTAGCTTTGGCTTTTAAAGTGTTTTGATCTTTTGTATGCTTAATTGCTTATGACACTAGTTCACCTTGATATATATTTTTATTGAGCATAGAATATCCAAGTTTGAGATTTTCCCATACTCATGTGCCAACACAAACCGCTATTATCTTCAAGTATCTTTGTACATATCTCTGTAGTCAGATTCCTCATGATTATCATCATGTTGAAACTTGTTAAATATATAACTTCAAGTCAACTTGTGAGTTTGCTTCTTTTCTTACTGAGCTTGTAAGTAACATGTAATAACAACAATAACATTTACAAAGCTAATATAAAAAAAACACTATGGAGAATTTGGAGAAGACACACTTGTACAAGCCTCTCTACTAATGTACCAGAAACGAATTAGAGTTGCTTAAAGAATCCTTTTGCAATATATCTCCTATTCTTGACAATATGTTGAAGGCTAAATTTCAAAGAACTCTTGAATGTCCAATATCCTACAGAGATAGAGACAGAAACCATATCACATTACCACTAAATTGTTTTAAGAAATTTTAGACCAAGAAATGTAGTTTAGCAGATAAAATAAAAAATAAATAAAAAATGTAGCTTAGCAGAATAATTTGTCAAATGTTGGAGGAAGGTTTGGATATTAGATTTTAAGAAGCTGTAAAAGTGTTTCTGAACGATCCAATAATAACTCCATTTTATCAACCTCTGTAATTCTCTTTCCATGAGAATATAGCAGCTTCTAATCTATTAGTGGTCTCAAGGACAATATGTTCAGATTTCAAATCAGTTATTTATAGTGACATCATCATCCAGTGAATCAGTTATACATCCATCTCCTCTACTAGTTCTGCTTTCCTCTTCGTATGATTGATTATTTAGAATGCAACACTCTAGGCCATTATATGTCATTATTTATGAAAGGTTACATTATATATTCATAAAGATTATGATTGCCAAAATGAAACCTTGGCACCCAAGAAAGGATAGCCAAAAAATCAAATGAAACATTGGCTGTCAACATTGAAACAATGCAAGAATATATTCTCTTTGATGCGTGAGGTGCCGCTCGAAGGACTCACTGAGATTTCAATGAAATCTCACCCTTTTATCAAATTGTCGTTTTCGGATAAGCAGGAGTTGAGATATCTGAAGTGAAGATGTTTTGGCTCACGATCGATTTTGAAAGAGAAAGAATAATGTATTATGTATTTGGAGAAATATGTATATAGTGTACTATGTATTTTTAGTACATGAATAGTAAACCTTGAAGTGTCTTGATACATGGAAATGTTTATATATATGAAAAAAGATCTTAAAGCGTTTTGAAAGTTGAAGGGATATATCCCCTATGGTCGTGAACTTTTGAAAGGAAGGATATACATTTACATTATACATTCCTACTAAGTTAATAGAAAGGTATTGGAAGTCCAATGGACTATTTGATATTATGTAAAGATGTTGTACAAATAAGATTTGTATTATAAAAAAGGAATACTAGGAGCACCTCAACCCTTACATATACAAGGGTTCGTTAAAATCTTAAAGGGCCAAAATCTCATAGGAAAAAGACCCAATGAACTATTTGATATCATGTAAAGATGTTGTACAAATAAGATTTTGTAGATTAAATAGAAACAAGGGCTATGATATGAGAGTCATTGGATTTTGTACTTATGTTTTGAAAATTATAGTTATATACTCCCTCTGTTACAGAATATAAGCAAGCTGGTCAACAAGAGTTGATGTATCTAGTCCAAAATGTGAATCAGATACATCAACTTTCGTTGACCAGTTTTTGCTTATATTTTGTAACAGAGGAAGTAGTTTTATGGTTTCACACTAAAGTTATTAGCAAAGATATCATATAATAATACAATTATATAGGTTTCTCAAAGTACAAATTCTGATGTGTCATCCTATGAGGCCATCCACATCAGCAAAATTTATTGTTCACAAAATATTACTGACTTTGAATATTAGAATTCAAATTGCAAGAGTAATTAGCAATTGGTCAACAGAGTAATTAGTAATAATACTAATGTTTTTTTTCGTTATGTTTTGTAGTAATGAATTCATTAATGCAATTAAATCACAATTACCTGATTTGTAAGAATGTTTAATTTCAGCAAAGAATAATTTGCACTTCATGTGATGTAAAATTTGTATGGAGTCCGTAATACATCCAGATACGTTACAAGCTGCACAAGATGAAAAACGTCAGAATTAATGCACAAGCTGAACATACGTTGCTGACCAGGAAAAATAATAAAAATAAATAATGATTATTCACTTTAATTGCTAAGGCTGAAGGTTATCACTATTTAAAGTCTTAGAATTCAGTGACCAAACCACCAAACTCGGATCTCATATACACGCTTTGCATCTTTTTTTTGCACACATTCGTTGTCATTTTAAGATGCCATGGCACATAACACCATTTTTGTTTCTGACATTTCACCAAACGATGGAAATCTAACATTCATTGGGCGAGTCATAAGGCTTTGGTCTGTTGCTGACATTAACAATGGTAACCGACCCTTTTCCATGGAGTTGGTTCTGATGGATAAGAAGGTAGTGCTGATATTCATATTATACTAGATGTTCATACTTATTTTCAATTTCATGTTATCTTTTTTATTGTTATAGGCGGTCAGCACATCCATGGACCTCCGTGTCATTCATTTTTTTAATCATTTCCTCACTTGGAACAGGGTGATCGAATCAGTGCTATGATCAAGAAAACTCTTATCTATAGGTTTGACAGAGAACTCAAGGAGGGTTTTGTATACCGTATTTCAAAGTTCGGTGTGGGTCAAAATGTTGGTGCATACCGTGCTACCTCTCATCAGTACAAGCTTAATTTCTTATATAACACTGTGGTTAGCCGTGAGAATTCGAATGTTGTGCCTGAAATGATTCATAGGTTTATCAACCCACAATCAATTTTTGCAGCTGGTTTTGATACTGACTACCTGGTTGGTATGTCGATCTCCGAAACTCAAACAAATTACTTTCATTGAATCCAGTTTTAATATTAAAAAATACCTATTATGGTTTAATGCTTTTTTTTGCTATTAATAACCCTCTCCAATCTCCCCATTGTTAGATTTCATTGGAATCATCACTGCCGTTGGGACGGAGCGAGAATATGAAAAAGATGGTGTTAAATCAAGGCTTAACATCATCGAGCTCAACAATGATGGATATAAATTCAAAGTTACTCTTTTTGGGCAATTTGTTGACGAGCTGAATTCGTTTATCGCTTCTGGTAACGTGGACAATGTTGTGGTCGCTGTTCTTTTTGCTAAGGCAAAGATGTTTGGAGGTAAGACATTTATTATTTGTAGGTTTCATTGTATGTTTAGTATGAAGCTAACGTTGATTATAATATTACTTCACTTTAGGGAGGGTTGTACTTTAAAATTCTTGTATGCCAGCAAAGTCATATTCAATCATATTCTATCACATTGCAAATGAGGCACTAATTTAGTGACTTTTTTATGATTCAGACTGCTGTGTTTGTGGTTTTGGGAACCATAGACAGTGTTGTTGCTGATACAAACTGGTGGTATAACAGTTGCAATGTCTGCCAGCGGAAGGTGTATCTGGATTCAGATATATGTACTATCATGAACATTGTGTTCGCCATGTTGTACTCCAAACCCCAAGGTGCTTAACCCACTGTCATACATTGTATTCTTTATATTTATAATTTTTATTCCTTCTATTTGTAGTTGTATTTGTTTTTGTTCTTAAATGGTAAATTTTGTATATTTTCTGATATATTGGTAGGTACCATATCAATTTGAGGATAATAGACGAAACTGAATCTGCTGTCTTTACCCTGTTTGATCGTGACGCCAGTTTGTTGCTAGGGAGGACATGTGCTGATCTATAGGTAGTTTTTACCTGTAGTGGATTTTTCAAAGATCGTCCATAGGTAGTGACAAAAAGATCTGGTATTTGCTGAAATAAAAAAAAAAACCTATCATAAATTACAGTCACCTTGATGCAAATGCGCAACGTAATTACTTGAAATAAATAATGATTTACACTGGGGTAATAAGTTATATGAGAAAATGTACTTACAATGTGCATATGTCCTTCTTCATGGTACAGGACAGTGAAATTCTCCATTTCAATCAAATACACAGTCATGTATGGAAATACAATTAAATATATTATCCACACACACACACACACACACACACAATATCGGATATTTTGACAATCATGATATGATATTATACTAATCAGTTCCATCGAAATGCACAGCTGCTGCTGTATTAGACCGTAAGCTTATATTTTTTTCATATTGGTGGCTAAAGTAACACCCAATACTATAGCATTTTCCCATCATGAGATCACAAAAATTACTCAACCAAAAACAGGATGAAAATCTAAACTAAGAACAGTGCAAAATTTAAATAAGCACTCAAAACAAAATGGAACCGAATTAAAGTCACAAACGGAAAATACTAATTAATAAATCAGATTTGTTAAATGACCAAAATCGGACATTTAGTAGGTAACTTGAAAAGATAATCATGCACAGACCAGGAAAAAATTAAAGCATAAGTAACATTAAGAAAACAACGAAGTAACCTTTGGGAGAGATAGAGAAGAGAGGGTTGTCCGAGGTGGCTGCAGGTAGACACGCGGTGGTTGCCCACACGGATGGCTGATGGCTAAATCTGTAGTTGCCCACATTGAGGGAGAATATACGTAACTGAGGCTATATAGTGATAGAGAAGAGTGTGATATTCTAATCAGGAATGAACTAACCGTTACAGAGACAAAGAAAAGTAATTTTGCGCTTCAAGGTTTTGTGTTATAAACCGTTAGAGAAGAGAGTGGGATCCTTATTTATTGTTGGAGATAACTTCTCCCTATTTTTCCTATCTAACTTTTATACCTTTTCCTAATTTATTGGTAACTGATTTTTTTTTCTTAAGGTCAACACGGATTCAATTTGTTTTACAGAACCGCAAGATAATTCCAGTTTCTTAGTCCCACAATTCAGTTGGGCCCATTACTGAATGAGATATTTGCTTTATAATCCATTGGAGCATGCAACTGCATGGGATATTTGTTTTAGTTTTGTCCATTTCTTACTAAACCATAATTTTTAATAGATTCCATTTAAAACTTTCATCTACTGTTTTGTATTTTTAAAAACACAATTATCTAATGGCCTTCATCGTGAAAAAAATAACTATTACATGCAAAAAATTCGGAAACTTCCCGTGCATCGCACGGGTTGCATACTAGTTTTGAAAAAGTTAAAAAGGTTATTATGAGACTATTAGTGGATTATGAAGAGCTCTATGAACATGTAACTATTTTTAGAATAATATCAATTATGTTGGAAACCCTATTTATGTTTTGCGCCTAGTATATAAATATCTATATATAAATATACTCGAATGGACTTCATGACTCATACGATTTCCTAAAAATGATTTAAGGTTTAGTATCGGAAAGATACCCAAGTAGGTAGCTCCGTTGGCGAGCTAAGGGATACTGAAGGAGTGCACCAAATGAGTGCAAGAAGGAGGTCCCGGGTTCAAGTCTCGGAAACTAACATTTCCCCCACCCCTACTAACAATTGTCTATCTAAAAAAAATCTTTATATTAATTAACTTACTCCAAATAAATAATGATAATATCTCTCCTATTTTTATGGCACTTTTAATGCCACAATATAACTCCCACAATCTCTCCTTCCCTTTCTTCTTCCTATTATTTCTCATTCCCCATATTTTACACGTTTCTACCAAATCATCAAGCTGAACGTAAACCCAAAAAAATCATCAAGCTTCACGTTATTGAGTTGATTATTACTCTCTCGTGTGTCCAAAAATATCAAAATTTGAACGTTATAGGATTAAAGCCGGTCGTTATAGGAGTAAAGCTTCACGCTTGCGCCAAAAAAATCATCAAGTCTGACGCTTGCGTCAAAAAAAAATCATCAAGCTTCCATATTTCAACCATGGCAACAAGTGATCAAACTCTCCCTTTCTTCACATAGTTCTTTCAATTTGTAACAATAACATCCCCACAGTTATATCTAATCATGGTTATTCATGGGCTAGCCAAACTATGGAACAAGATCGTGGTTATTCATGGACTAGCTAGCCAAACTATGGAGCTAGAGTGGTTATTCATGGACTAACCGTAGCCTACATGCATTCTGGTTTATGCTGGGTTTTAGCGTTGTCGTGTGTCAGTTCTTGGATGGGTTATTGCTCTTCCTTTTTTTGTGGGATTAATATTGGAGGTTACGTTTTTTATTAATTGCAAAGATAATGTCTAATTATTCGGAACACACATAAAAACTATTATTAAATTATTCTTTTTTTATTAATTGGTAAATTACATTTGTACCCCTTTAGTGACTATCACTAAATGTGTCATTTAGTGACATAAACCAGACTCGTTTCGGCTCAAAACCACCAATCCGACCAAAACCGCGGTCCACAATCACAGGCCCATCTCCGCCCAAAGTTGTCTTCGAATTGTGCGGGTTCGGTTCGGCCACTACAACATTTTTTGACTTTAGCAGCATAAAAGAAAAACCGTGGCGGAGTGTGGAAAAACCGTGGCTCGAACTTTAAGCCACGATTTTTAGCGCTACCGCTGCCTAGGTGGCCGCCACCTATTCCTTTAGTCCACGCTTTTGTCACATTAGGCCACGAAATATAAAAACCGTCGCCACGCTTTATTAGTCTAATTTCCTATTCACGGTTATCAATTACACACATAAATAATCGTGGCGCTATAGGTTTAAGCCACGGTTTTCAATTGGCCACACATAAATAACCGTGGCCTATAAGTTTAAGCCACTATTTTTAAAATCCAGTTTTTTTCTTTATCATGCATTTGCTTTCCAAACATCTAAATCACAATTAGCCGACTCTAGAAACATGCATAGACAATACTTTTAGTGTTTATAGTTTAGGAGCACTAAAATAACTATTTATAATCAAAACTCTTTAATTACAAATCAAATTCAAGATATACACCAAGTTCAATATTTCAACTTCAAAATACCAAATGCGGAGTAGCTTTATAACATTACATAATACCACCCCAATAAGAAGCCAAAAAAAACAGCCCCTACTGAAACAAAAGGGACAAAGAAGAATAAAAGTAAAAAGAACATAAGTGACCCTTTAAAACTAATCTCCTTGAGCCTGTTACCAACTAATAACATACAACAAAGATGAGCAAATTCATGCTTTCAATATTAGCTCATTAATGACATATTCCACCCAAAAAAAGCTCATTAATGACACACCATAGAAGCAACATGAGGCTTCTGAGAATCACTTGGCCAAGAATCACATCACATCTAGGACCACAGTTCCCAAGCTCTTGATATAAACCCGTCCAATAGACCAGAACTATGCGCTGGTGGCTGAAGCGGAGGTCTTCTTCGAGAGTGGCTCTGCCATTTTTATAAGGTCCTCTTCATGCCCCTTTTAGCTTGTCTCATAACCTGTTCAATCACTAACTTTATAAAATAAGTGGAAAAATCTGACTGCATTTACAAAGCAAACTTGAACAATCAAACTTAAAGAAAAAGAAGATAGAAAACAACTTCAGTGAAAACAGATGCAGCAGAGAAATAGTTCCATAACCTGTCTTTCATAAAGGCCAAATCTAGGTATCGTAATTTTCATTTTGTAACTCAGATAAAAGCTAAGTTGAAAGCAACAGATTTTAAGGAAATCAAGAAACACATCCTTCTTTTGAATATGTGTAACCACAAAAGCTAATAAACATAAAACTTAGTCCCAAGCACAAAATACCCATATCCAAATTAAGTTTTCAGTATCACCTTGTCATTTAAGAAGAATTCCCAAGTTAATGCACTTATAACTTAATAGCACATTGAGTTCTCAATAATGGAATGTTTAGCAAAATGAGTCCCAAACACATTCAAATTTCAATAATGGGAGGTTTAGCAAAATGAGTCCCACACCAGAATAACTTGTGTGATATGGAATAATTGTTATACTCTTCAATTTAATTCTCAATGAATGCATGCTATGCAACCGCATCTACCAAAACATAGAATTCAATAAAGTTTCATAAAGTAAGGAAACTATCCAAATAGAATTCATATCAGTTAAATGTTGCAGAACAACAAAGTTAAAACAACATGTTAAAATGAACTCAAAACTAGCTAGACATCTAATTGAAAGGTAACTCAAAAATGCATCTTCTCTAAACAATGGATGAGAGTGCTCCAACCTCCAATCCCTCCACTTATTTTTAAGATAACAACCACCCACCTCCCTTTATATCTAAAATAACAATACTTTGTATCTTGTCCATGAGGTGGAGTTCAAATCCTCTCATGACCATTAGTGTCCTTCAATTAATGATAATATCCCTCTTGCCCAATTAAAAATAAAACAATATTGTGTATCCTATAGCCATTGATACTGGATAGGGAATTCAATTTTGTACGTACTTTCAAATTATCAACACGAACTAATTTGATCTAAAAAACAAAAAACTACTTTGTGAGAAACAGATCATGTGGGGTTGAATTCATGTAGCATATTAGCCAGTAAAACCATGGTAACTAGAAAACCAACCTGGCGATATTGATCAAAATGACACAATATAACCTCAGCAGCCTTCAAAGTCTTGTCAATATTCTGATGAGCTTTCCTAATAGAATGGGTTCTAATCTGCAAACCCAAATGAAAAGATCCAACATTCAATAACATTACGAATTCACAAAAATCCCTTCATAACCCCAAAATCAATTCCAAGTCAAAGACAAGTCAATCCGAGAAACCCAAATCCCAAAATTGAATTTTGAAACTAAGTAAAGCAAAATCAACATGATTTGAAGATATGAAGAAAAAGGTACCTGAGTTGGACGCATTGCAGTTTCAAGAGCGGAAAGACGATGGTCGAAGGAACTGAGAATGGTGACAACGTTGTTTGAAGCAAGCTCTTTAACAACTGAAGCAAAGGGTTTTCGTTGCTGCTCTTTAACGGCTGAAGCAAAGGGATCATCGATTTTCCTTGTTCAACCCTAACAATTTGGAAGCAAGAGGAATTAAAGCAAAGGGATCAGAAAGACAAGGGTTTCCTTAGAAGACAAAAATTGATTTAGGGTCGGTTAGAAGCAGCTTTGCGCAAGAAGGAAAATGAATCAAAGGGAAACAAGCCTCTCTCTTATTTCTGCGGAGAAGAACGGGAGAAGAAGGGTTTGGGGGAGACGAAGAAACGCGTGGTTTTGCTTTTCTCTTTTAGTTTTTTCATTTTTAGTTTCTTCCGTGTTTTTGCTATTTTGTCCTTATTCATTTCGTGGAACCCAAAAATAAAAATGGAAGAAGCTAAAAAGGAATATAGTCCACGGTTTTTTTAGTGAGAATGGTGACCACTATTAGTCCACAGTTTTTTAGTTACATTTTAATCTACGGTTTTTAGTTGTAATTACATAAATTAAAGAACCTTTCGCGCCACTTGCTTTATTCGTTGCTTAGTTAATTTTTAAAGACCATGGGTTGAAAAATGTTGTCTTAGGTATCCACACTTTATAAGTCGTCGCCTATACAGTTTTTAAACTGTGGCCTAACCGCAAGTTACCGAAACCGTGGCCTATACCTATCTCATTCGCCACACTTGTAAACCCGTGGCCTATTCTGTGTTCAGGCCACGGTTTTTTAGCCGTGGCAACGAGAGGTGTGGCCTAAAGTCAAAAATGTTGTAGTGGGCGGATTCGGTGGGTTGGTCGGGTGGGTATGGGCAGGTTGAATGAAGCTATACATATAAAATCTTTATAAGAGGCTGAAGGAGGAAGAAAGAAGCTTGAAAGAGTAAAAATGGAGAAAAAAGGCTAGAGGAAGAAGAAGAAGAAGAAGACGACGACTAAACGTGAGAGAGAGAGAGAGTCGGGGAAGAAACAAGAGGGAGAGTCTACTATTCACTTTTCCAAAAGTGGGAAAAGTAATAATTAATTACTCCCTCCGTTCCTTATTACTTGTCGCTTTTGTAGAAAAAATTTGTTTCTATTTACTTGTCATTTTTAAAGTCTAATGCAACATTTATTATTATTTTGTCAATAATGCCCTTAAGTATTTATTGTAGAGAGAAATAGATGAAATGAGATAATAAATCATTAAGGATATTATGGGTAAAAGATAATTAAGTGTATTAAAAGTAACAAAATTTATTGAACTCATTGATATGTGTAAAATGCCAAAAAACGACAAGTATATAGAAACAGAATGAATAATACATTAAAAACTGGAACACATTAACTCAGAACAGCAGCAGCCTGCAAACATTGGAATATGGAATACTCATTTATACTATTATATTCAAATTTTAATATTAAAATATAGTAGTAATCTTTGTCACCAAACCTGCAAACCATAAATACAAATACTTTAACAGATGCGCATACGGTCAATACGGGCGGGTTCAGTTTCCAACGAGTTTGTTTATTGTAGCGACTGAAAAATTCGAAGATGGATTCTTCGAAATTTCGAAAAATGAAACCGCCACCAAATTTTGGTTTAAGGACAAATTCGGAAAATCCCTTTGGGTTTGGATAAGGACTAGGTTTAGGTTCGGGAGTCGTTTATGTGCGGGGAAGGTATTAGCACCCGCAACATCCTTCTCTGAAAAGGCTACCTATTAATTAATTGTGTAAGAATGTTAATTTAAAAGAAATTGAGTTTTACCCTTTTGAAAATTAAAGTTAAATAAAGAATTGGTAAAAAGTTAATTGCTTTGGTCATTTTGAGAAGTAGGAAACAAATAATTAGAGAAACTAAAAAAAAAAGGTTTTATTAGTGCAATTGATAGAGGTCGGCCGCCCTCTGCTCCTACATACCCCCTGGTTGGGGGATCAAATCGCATGTAGTTCTTGATATAAAATATTTGTGCGTTTAATATTTTTTAATGGATGTTTTGTTTTCACCCCCTACTTGTCACCCATACCCCCCCATTTTGCACTTTTGGACAAAAACACCCTTAAAACTCCCAACAAAAGCTAAATTCAGTTCAATTGTGATATTTCCGGAAATCCATCTGAATTTATCACTTAAATTCGGTATTATTTGGCTTTTTTTTCACTTGGGCATTTTTTTTCCGAATTTACACCTAAATCCGGTTCGTAAATTGCTAACTGAATTTACCTAAATTCTTGGTAAATCCGGGAATCCCCAAAACACCTCCCAGTTTACTAAAATAAGAAATTGGATTCCCGGATTTACCTCATAGGTAGGTAAATCCGGTTTGTAATTATGAACCGGATTTACCTGCGTATGAGGTAAATCCGAAAATTCCAAACTTAAATCAAAACCCCCATTTTATGAACCGGATTTACCATAAATTGAGGTAAATCCGGGAATCTTCAAAAAAAAAAAATTAAATTTCAGAGGTATTTCTAGGTTTTAAGGATTTATGGGGGTCTGGGAGAGAAGGAGGGGGTGAAAAAAAAACCTTTTTTAATTTATGATTTTTGATAGAAAGTGATTTTTGGTGAGTAGTAAAATGAATAAGGAAAATTAATAATAATGAAGAGGGTGTGAGAATTAGTACTGTTGGGCTATTTTGGCTAACCTGCGAAGCATAGATTGATAAGAAGGAGGGGGTATATGTTAGGCTGGTGCTTTCCCCACACCCCCTTCTACTTTAAAACACCCCATCAATTTTTAATTCCAAATTTACCCCTATTAAAAAAACAAAACCCACACCCTCCCTCCTCCCTTCTCACTCTCCCTCGCCTCTCTTCTCTCACTCTCCTCAACCGAACCCTAACATTCACTCTCCTCTAACTCACTTTCTCTCAACTCACTCAATCTCACCCAAACTCTCACTCAATCTTCTCCACAAACAATCTCAAGAGCACACAGGTTATTTTCGCCTCTCTCACTCTCTATTCGCTCCATTTTCATTCGTGTAACCTCTCCCCCCTTTTGCATTTGGTTGGTTTTTTTTTTTCTCAAACGCCGAATTGTTCGAACGAGGTCCTCGAACACGTGAAAACGAAGGTGTTCGAATGAGGTTGTCGCGAACACCGCTCAACAACCTCATTCGAACCGTTGTAATTTGTAAATCGAAACCGACTTGTTCGAGCGGGGTTGTGCGAACAAAGTTCGCATGTAGCCGTCGAACAGCGCTTGACAAGATAAACTTTCTCGACCTTTTTCTCGCTTGGCTCGTTATTTTGATTTAATTGGTTATGTTGATTGTTGTTTCGTATATGGTGAGGAGAGCGAGAGGTGGTCATGCAAATGAACCATCTCGAGCGAAGCCGGCCGGCCACCTCCTACGGTTTCAAACCGCAAAAGGAGGAAGAAGCCGGTGAACCCTCCCGAGCTAGGGTCGTGCTGGGGGGGTAGCAGGCGGGGTTGATGTTCCTCCTCCCCACTTCCGGAGGATATTGGGCGGGATATTGAGCGTGATGCTCAATTTCCGGCCTATGAGTTGGTCGGCCCTTCATCCGCTAGGGCCTTCGTGCGCTAGGCCTTCATCTGCTGCTAGGCCTTCATCTTCCGTGCCTTCATCTTCTAGGCATCATGAGGAGGAGGCTGCCGAGCCTCGTGAGGAGGAGGTTCTTTGAGCCTCGGGAGGTCTTCTTTGTTAGGGCGACATTCCCATTTCTGGTGGACCGGAAGATGGTTCTGTCTTGCCCACATACGGGGCACATATCCTCACCGATTTTTATTCGGCGGGTAAGTTATTATTTTATAGTTGGTCATTGTAAATTTGTTTGTTAAGTTGTTGAATGTTTTGGCTTATTGTGTCATTTACGAATGCAGTGCGGCGGTTTTACAAACAATCCCACATGGACTATTACGACGGTGTTTCATGTGCGATTAGGGACACTCGGCGGCCTTCGTGGTTGGTTCCGTTGGTTGGGCTTGGTTTCCCATTCTCCACAAGTGGCCTTGAACGCATTCATAGGCGTTGGCGATCGGATACATCATCATTCCACCTTCATGTGGGTGAGATGAGCATCACCCTTGATGATGTATCCCACCGCTTTGCACATCCCCATTCTTGGCCGGTTCTATGACATGCCGGTCGACTTCATGGCGGGAGAGAGCAAATTCTTTGGTTGACTATTCGGGTGCCACACCGAGGATACAAACCCGCACTTCGGTCGTGGGTCATGTCTGTTGGGCTTGTATGGCTGAGGGATAGGGTCTACCACCCAGCCATAGCTGAGGGGAGGTGGGACCATGCTGCTAGGGCCTACATGTTGTATCTTTTGGGTTGCACCTTGTTTGCTGACAAGTCAGGCAACAAGGTTAAGCTTGGCTACCTTGGTATGTTGATTGATTTGGAGGCTGTTGGAGACTATTGCTGGGGGACCATGGCCCTTGCCCATCTCTATGATCAGCTGAAGGATGCTACAAGGAAGAAGACCAAGAAGATTGCTGGTCATCTTCCTTTACTTCAGGTATAAAACATATTCTTTACTTTTAAGTTTGCTTTAGTGTTACTTTCAGATTAATAATCAATCAATGATATGTTCTTTACTGAGCTTGGATCTTTGAGCACTTCCAGTCACGAACTTTTCCTCTCGGGTGGAGCACCCAGAGTATGATGAGAGTAGCCCACGGGCGAAGAAATGGTTGTCACGATGATGTCCCCTGGGGCATCAAGTCACAAACCATCGATTATGCCTCGACAGCTACACCGTGGGGAGGTGACTGGGACCCTACACACCCCCGAGGGGGCGGATCACCACTGAGAGCCGGCCGTGTTCGAGAGGGTTCATTCGGAGTGGTGGTCGCATGATGCGTCACTTGCGCGGATCGAGTGCTCGAGCAGTTTGGGTGTCCAAAGACATTCCGAGGATCCTGCACCTCCTACTAGGGCCGTCTGTACCCTCTCCGAGTGTGATGAGAGGTGGACACAATTCGAGGACCAGTTGGTGGCGCGGGGGCCTCCCTGTGTGCCGTACTCCTCAAACACGGTGCCGGGCTACTTTCCATGGTACTCTAGGGTCTCACATCCCTTTCTCTTCCCTGAGCATTATGTACAGCTTGCAGATGAGCCTGATGTCAGTGTGGTACGTGTCTTTTATGTTAATTGCATTGATAATGTTTCTTAATATTCTATTTATTTAGGAGGAGGTTTGGGAATGTGTATGAGAGGAGGAGGGGGCGCAACACCCAGTAGGAGATGTCATAGGGGGATATATGTTTAGATTTTTTGTATAATTTAACTACTTTGTTTCATTTCGGTTTTTAATTTGAAATTCCCTTTACGTTGGCGCAAATTTATTGTCACTACGGTAATAATTACGGTAAAATTAAAAAGTCGAACATAATTTAATATTGGATAAAAACAGAAATGAAAAACACAAATTGCAAAAATACAAGGATAGGAAATTTAAAACGATGACAGGAAAACATAATACAACCTAGTTCTTCTTAGAACTACTACCTCTAATGCTACGGCGGATGGATTCGGCAGATTCTCGTGTTTCGACGAACAATTCGAGATAAGGTTCAATGAAACCTTCGAATTCTTCATGTTTCTCAAACATTTCACGAACGTCTTTGTCATTCTTGATACGCTTGGGGCACTTCCAAATACAATTACGTGGTGTAAGGCTACAGATGTAGGGGGATTGACATTCGATACTTTTAATATCTTGCTCCACACCATCTAGGTCCACATTTTCTGTTAGTTTTTCTTTCAATTCTGCAAAGGTGATGTTGTTCTTAAGCCTGAAATTTTTAGTCTTTTGACCATGAAGCAACACACCAGCTTGGTACTGCTGACCGATCTATCTCATAGTCAACTTTACAGGTGTGCGTAAGTATGGGTTGTTGTGGTGTGGGTGGTCCTTGTTGAAGAAGATGCATGATTTCTTCTGGAGTGCGTCTTGTGTTCACATACAGCTCTAAGATTTGTCGCCCCATCGGAACGTTAGCTAGATGTTCCATCATTGCGCGGACGTCGCCGTCGCTTTGGATCTCCATGATCAATCACCGGATGTCCCATCATCTCTACAATTGAACTTTTTGAAACGATACGCGTCACGCCTTTACGCCACGCCCCTCGACGAATCTTCCTCTCGACCTTTTTCCTTCATTGGCGAAGGTGATGTCCTTACTCATCCAAAGAAGACATGGTTAGGACAACGAAACACAACACCATGTTCGCTCGGTGGTGACAATCCCATTGTGGTGAAGGGTTGTTAGTTAGAATTTGTCGTTTGAGTCTTCGGGTTGAGCACAATTTCCATTCCATTTCAAATTGGGTTGGGAAGAAGGAGAGAAGGTTTTGGTGAAGAAGCAACCGGTTGGGAAGAAGGAGAGAAGGTTTTGGTGAAGAAGCGGATTAGGGTTTGGTGAAGAAGGTCCGAGGATGTGAACCCGCTTTTATAATAGGCGTGGTGAATTGTCACCGTTGATTTCATTTTTAGATCACAAATCTGAGCCGCTTTAAATTCTATCCGCTCGTGCACAATTTCCAAGGATTGACATCCACTCCTTTATCCGACACATTTGACTGATTGTAAACCGCTGATTAAAACGTCGCTTGGAATCGAGGCGTCCAATACTGTTATCTTTGCAGAATTTCGCAACACTTGTTCGAACAACATCATTCGAACATGTTCGCGTGACTTCAATCGAACTCGCTCGCGCATGACCTATTCGAACAGTGAAAAAACGCCCGCGGGTGTCTGTCCCATATTTAACACACTCGAACGGCCTCGTTCAACTCGCTCAAGCCCCGTGTTCGAACAGGTGAAAATTTCTGAAAAAAAAATAGGTCTTTTGGTCTTTTTACACCCTTATGGGGTGTGTTTAGAGTAGGAGGGGGTGTGGGAAAAGCAAGATCCATATGTTATCTCTATATATAAAGAGTATATCGACTTTTAGAGGCACTTTTGGTGGGAATTTTTTTCCCACCGTTTACCTATATACCCCTCATTTTGTACCCCACTGTTTACCAATATATTCCCACTCTATATTTTTGGACCGACATACCCCTGACAATTTTTTTTTGTCCAACACTTTTTTATTATTATCAAAATGTACCCCTCATTTTGTACCCCACTGTTTACCAATATACCCCCCTCTATATTTTTGGACCGACATACCCCTGACAAATTTTTTATTTGTGCAACACTTTTTATTATTATTATCTCTCTTAATTAATACACAATCGCTGACTTTCCCACTTTTGGTGGGAAAATTTTATTTCCACCATTTACCAATATACCCCTCATTTTGTACCCAACTGTTTACCAATATACCCCCACTCTATATTTTTGGACCGACATTGTTGCCTCATCCCACCAAGGGCTATTGTTGCCTTCTTCATCTTATATATATGTGTTGCGTATTTTTATACCCCCCTTATAAAATGTTGATGTTTTTTCGAAACTGCATCTGTAGGCCTGTTAATCACCTCCCCGTGCATCGCGATTTTTTATGGTTTTTTTTGTCCAACACTCTTTTTTTAACTGTTTACCAATATACCCCCACTCTATATTTTTGGACGGGCATACCCTTGACAAAAATTGAACCAATCTGATTTATGTTTGTAATAGGTAAATACAATTTATATTTTTTCAGATCGTATTTACCTATATACGTTTTCACTGACGAAAACAAAATAAATTAAAAAAAAAAGAATCTTATTTATCTCAGAATATGGTAAATACGATGCGATTTTTTATGGAAAATCGAATTTATGATTTATGAAGATAAATACGACTTACTATTTTTTGAAGTTTATGGGAGGAAATCGTATCTAGATAAATACGATGCGAAATGTGCTGAAAATCGTATCTATCTCCTGGAAGGTAAATACGACGAGCTTTAAAATATTTCTGGTCAAGTCATATGTAATTGAGAAATGGTCAATATTTTGTAAAGGGTTTAGGGTTTAGGATCAATGACTAAATTAAAATACTTTTGAAAAAGTCAATGACTAAATTGATATATTGTAAACGCTTTTAACACCAATAATACACAGTTATTTTTTAGTAAATTATCTTTATCATATTATTTTTAGGCCATAGCTTGTATCAAATAACATTCTAGGCCTACACATTTTGGAAAACTTAGATAAGAGGGCAAAATATACTACGTAGATCAGAGTACTAAATTACTAATCTATATGGCTAACAAATTATTCTTGTCGCCCCGTGTATATATCTTGGGAGAAAATAATTGTTTATAGTTTCATGGCCGCCCGTGCGTAGGCACGGGTTAGTGTCCTAGTTAAACATAATGACGCAATTATAAATCTGATTTACTAAGATATCATAAATCATAAATAGAAATAATAAAAAGGGGACCCAGTATATAAAGTTAGAATTAGAAGGTTCAAAACTTCCTCCACAATCTTAGCGCCGCTGCTCCCTGGGAATAGGGATTGAGCGAATATTTCGCCATACACAGAAAGAGTGAAATACGATTATTGAGAGAGAGAGTTAAACTTAGAGAGAGAGCGACTGTGGGTGGTGGTTTTGCCGGAACGGAAAAAAGGGAAGGGTGGTGTCGTCGCTTGGTGGCGACGTGGAGGTTCATGACTGCGTCACTTGGTGGTGACGGTTTCAAGGCGTACTGAGGTCGGTGACCACCGTGCGTCGTGGTCGGAGATTCAATGGCAGTGCGTCTCATTTTCTTACTGTTTTTTTATTTCAGTTTGGTTTGTTCTCCTTTTTTGACACTCTTATTTCCTCTCCTCTGATCTTCTTCATCCTTCTTACTGGTTTTTGTTGTTCCTAATATTAATCATGCTTTGATCTAAATGAAACAAGGCAACTAAATCTGTTCCTGGCCTTTCTTTTTAAAAAAAAAAAAAAACAACTAGTTAATACCACTTGTTGAATTTGCTTCTTTATAAGCAAACATAATGTTAATAATAATAAAAACAAGCTATTCCTAGTCTTTTGAGTTCTAAGCAAGCCTCACGATTTTTCTTGTTTGAGCCTCTAGTATTGGTTTTAGTCTTATCAGATCCATACAATATGAGGATAGAGAAGCATACTATTAACAATTTGTTCTATCAGAAATTAAACAAAAAAAGCAAACAGAATGTTTTCTATGCATTATCTGAGTCTATTATGTGTACCAACCTAAACTCCAGCCTCTGATATGTCTCCTAGTATGCTTGTTATTGTAACTGCTACTCTGTTGCTACCTTTGAAGTGTTGTTGTTGTTCATTTGCTCTCAAACCAGAAATTCAAAACGGTTTGTGTAGTGGATTAGGATTCTGACTTTGAACCCTAATCCTTGTTTAGGTGATTTTTTGCAGTGTTGTTGTGTCTCCTTTTGACTGAAGGTTGATCACGTATTTATACTAGAAAATTAGGTCTTGACCATTAATGGATTGATTTACCCCCGATTTGATTTGATTTCGATACTTGGAGAGGAAGATTAGGGTTTTAGAAGAGCTTGAAGATCCAAGCCCAATCATTAATCACTAAAGCTTTTTTGTATTTTTATTTATTTATTTTCGGATTCCATTTGTTTAGTATATTTTGTATTTGTATTACTATTTTTTTGCATTTTGGACCCTTTTTTGGACTTTTAGACACCTACACATTGTAATAAAACTAAATTACATTTTTTTTCCACATTTTTGGACTAAATATTGTCTAAATAAATTAAATAAACAAATTAATTAAAAAAATATGTCGGGTCAAATACAAAAGCGAAATCGGGCCTGACTAAACAAACGCGCTAAAATGAGGCCCAAATGGAAGAAATAGGCCCGTTAAACAATAGATACTAAAAATTAAATTGGAACCACGTTCAAAGGCCCAAACCATAATGATAAGCCCATTTGCGAGACAAACGACTCATGTAAGCCCAATTAGATTCAATTAAGCCCAAATACCACAATCAAACTGAAGAATGCACGAAAAGATCGATTATTCGCGTGCATGCCTAGTTTAAACTACGGTATTTCGGTTTAATTGAATGGGATAATTGAAGTTGGCTCAAATTAGAAAAACGAGACGCTATTCTAAAAACTCTCGTAATTGTGTGACCTCGAAACTTGAATTAAGCAACTAAAACAAGAAAAAAGAGAACAGACAAAATTGGGGTATAACATTTATTAAATCCGAATCCGCCCATATATATCCGAGCTTAACTGAACAGTGGCACACGCTTACCCGTTGGACCGCCCGAATCCGCCCATTTCTATTTATTTTTTTGCGGATTACTCGGTTTTCGAGTTGGTTGTTTGACTCTGTGCACCCCTAACCTTATCTTTCCAAGTCTTCCAAGTCCACCCCACCCCCACGGCCCCACCCCACCCCACCCCACCTCACACGCCACACTAACAAACCATATTTTTTCCAAGTCTTTCACCCCTCTAGCCTTTCCACCCGTGACACCTCCACTAGTAAACCTTACTTTTCCAGTTCTTTCACCCCTTTACCTACGATTGTCATGTTGAAATGCTATCATTGACTTTTGGGAGACTTTATGTATTTCTGCTAACACACATATCCGTAGTTTTATGTAGGATAAATAGTATTTTTATTTTTTAGTTAGTGGGGTGGGAGAATGTTAGTTTTCAGAGTTAAAACTCTAAAGTTTAAATTCTGGACCTCCTTCTTGCAACTCATTCATATCTCTTAGCTCGCCAACTGAGCTACCTTCCATGGACTTGATCTTTTATTTTTGTTTTAGGTTTCATTTTATTCTTTTATCTTTTTTTTTTGTTTTTTTTTGGTCCCTCGTCTTTTATTTTACCACACTCACTTAAATTTACCACACTCACCAAATCCCCATTTTTCCTCTAGTTGGAAAACTGTCATCACCACACTCACTGGGATCTAATCAGCGCCCTTCATGTTCTTCTTTGAGAGAAACAGAGCCTCCCTCTCTCAATCAATCTCCCTCATTGTCGCCTGCCTTCTCAAGTTGTTGCCCCCATCACCGTTGCTTAACTTCGTCCCAGGAAGGTAGCTCAGTTGGCGAGCTAAGGGAGTGCACCATATGAGTGCAAGAAGGAGGTCATGGGTTCATGTCCCGGAAACTAACATTTCTCACATCCCTACTAACAATTGCCCATCTAAAAAAAACTGTTGCTTACCTTCATCTCAAGCCTTAATCGTTATGGAGCGATTCTGCTCCTGTTTTCATTTTCTTTTTGCTGATTTTTTGTTAATGTGTAATACTTCTAGATTCAATTTTTTCTCTACTTCAACTTCTTCTTCATGTTTATGTGATCTAAGTATTGAATCGGTTTACTGTAACAAATGAGAGAAAAAATTATAATATTTTAATGTTAGTTTACGGTGTGTTAAATACTTCACGACAACTAAAAGTTGGCAATTGTTGATGCCACTTAGGACACCTTTACCGCAAGTGTCATGTGACTCACGCATCTTATTGTTTATTACTCGCTAGTTTACTAGCGTTAAAGATGCTCTAAGGGATACATCACAGGTAACTATTTTTAGAATAATACTATCAATTATGTTGGAAACCCTATTTATATTTTGCGCCTAGTATATTATAAATATCTATATATAAATATTCGGATGGACTTCATGACTCATATACGATTTCCTAAAAATGATTTAAGGCTTAGTATCGGAAAGATACTCCAAATTTCTTTATGGAGTTTTTGAGAGTCGAAAATTAATTCGCTCGGTCCAAAAATACTCAGATGGACTTCATGTGTATTTGTGTTACTACGTACCGTTTCTTCCGATCCAAAGATGTCTTATGTTGGTATTTACATTTCCAATATGCCTTCCCCAAACCTTATCTTTCCAAAGTCTTCCAAGTCCACCCCACCCCCACGGCCCCACCCCAACCCACCCCACCCCACACGCCACACTAACAAACCATATTTTTTCCAAGTCTTTCACCCCTCTAGCCTTTCCACCCCTGACACCTCCACTAGCAAACCTTACTTTTCCAGTCTTCCACACCTTTACTCATGATTGTCATGTTGAAATGCTATCATTGACTTTTGGGAGACTTTATGTGTTTCTGCTAACGCAATATCCGTAGTTTTACATAGGATAAATAGTATTTTTTATCTTTTATTTTTTATAAGCAAATGTTACTGGGCGTGGGAGAATGTTAGTTTTTAGAGTTTAAACTCTGGACCTCCTTCTTGCACAACTCATTTATGTCCCTTAACTCGCCAACTGAGCTTACCTTCCAGGGATTTGATCCTTTATCTTTACTTTAGGTTTCATTTTAGTCTTTTATATTTTTTTGCTCTGTTTTGGTCCCTGCCGTCATTTGTTGTTAACAGACGTCACACTGTCAGTTAACTGCTGACGTGACGCTTAAGTATCATGTATGACGTGTCATTCATTAAATGATGTGGCATTTCTTGATTTCTTTAAATAAAAAACTAAGGACAAATAAACATAAGTATGTTTTTTAAATTATGAAATTACAAAACACAAAATCTAATAAATCCTAAAAGATTAAAACATTAAATCAACATTTATAACTGATACCCTTAAACTTAGATCCACAAAAAATGCAGGGATTTAAATTTCGGGTGTGATTTAAATTTCGTAACTATCGTGTTTAATTGTTTTAATTTTAGATCCTATAAATAATTAGCCCTACCAGCACCAAGTATAGTCCAATAGTCCAATACAAATAAAACATAAGTGCTATTCTTAATGTGCTTAACAACGGATCCAAATTCAAAAAATTGGTCATTAACCGACGTCACATTATGATATTAATAACAAGACCACCAAATTAGCACAACCAAATTACCATGGCTCCTGCACCAGACTTGCAGCACCTATTCCCAAAAAAATTGATTTGCTGAATGTGATAAATCATGCACATGAGAATTGGACCATTTTAGATCGTGTTCTTAACAAGTGGCGTGTTTTTGATAACAAAGTATCCAAACTGGTCCTCATGGATGTTGCGATATTCTAATTCTTTGAGTTTTTCATGAATCAATTATGGTTTTACTCCAACTAATGTTTTTGGTTGATTAATTTCAGGGTAAAAGAATTCACGCTCATATCAATCGTCCCTACATATACAAACTGGACAAACAAATCAACGGAAATGGTGTTTGGCAATTTTGTTGATCAACTCAACTCATTCTTATCCTCTGGTGAGGCTGCAAGGAAATACGAGAACATACCTCTAGCAAATAAGTGATTTCAAATCCAGATAATGAAGGAAGAAGAACCTAACAGTTACAAGGGATAACATCAAAACTAAAGGCAAAAATGTCAAGACCTAAGTGAAAACATACAGTTTCACGTCAGTTAGACTTAGTTTAAAATCAAATCAAGAAAGAAAAAATTCAATCAATTTTTTGGGATGAAACCTTTGATTTAAAACAGATGAACAATAGATACTAGAAAATTGGATATTTATATGAAAATAGTAAAATATGTCGGAGCAGGTAGCAGGTAGATGAATGTGTATGTAAAACTCAACACATATTTGTCATTTCATGCATTTCTTTCCATCCCCTACATCATTGCTACAATGACCAAGACATCATTTAGTCCTCCGCAAGGTCCAACAAAATAAACACATTATTCATATCAAATCTGCAGAAACGCGCATTTGAGCATTACAATATTTTTTTAGAACTTTCAATTGTTGTATGTTTATAACAGACCAATTATGTATTGGGAAGTAGGACAAGATGAAATACAGAGGAGGGAAAGCTACTTACAATCCTAATGCAACCACAGTGGCTGGGACATTCAACAGGAACATCTTTAAATAGTCAACAGACAGGTCACTGTAAACCTATAAACGGAGTGTAGTTAATTAGTATAGAGTAAAGTTCAAACACAGAAGATCTGATCATCCAAGTACTCATGAATCTCAAATGATATGTTCATTGTATGGGATGCTGTTGACTCAGATGCGTTCTGCATCCCGTCAGACACACGAGAAGACGAAGTATTGCAGGAAGAAAGAGGATCGATAGCAACAAGAAGACGGACCGAACGGTCAGACACGCACTATTGCAATAAGAAGAAGGATCACTGCTGTAAAAAGAAGAAGGATCGACGGAATGAAGGTGAACAATACGAGGTCCAGGGTCAAGTGATTATATACATTACAAATTAAATAAAACAAGTAATTAGTATGAAGTTCTAATTGTTTTTAAACGCTAAATTAATATATATCAAGATCTATTAACTATCATTAGTATGCTAAATTATAATTGAACAATAAATTTTTATTCATCTTGTTCTCTAAGAATTTCTAAAAATTATAATTGAAACTTCAAAATAATAATAAATATAAGCAGGATCAAGTCATCCAGTGACACAAAAGTCGTACAACAATTTGTTAGATTCAATAAACCTCACCTCCATTGAGATACAACTAATGAAAGAAAATTCTTACATTATAAAAGCATTAACAATCAATAAACCCCCCAAAAAAAATCTACTAAACAACCTAATAATGTTTCCTATTTAGTAACCGTATTTTTTTGTAATAATTTTTTTATTGCTTCAGATAAATGTTCCTGAATACTGATTAGAATATAATGATATAGAAAAAACAAAAATCTTTAGTTTTTCTGCTCTGAAAGATATATGAAGCTTACAAAATAACGATTCATCCTTTGAAAGAATTGTGGTTCACATGAAATACACATCCTAAGTTATTTGGTGGCAACCAAGAATCCAGAAAGATTTGGTCTTCTTTTGCATGGAGGGATTTTTTGTCATGCTTCTTTCAATGCTCCAGTATTGTCCTTTCCTCCATTTTGTCAAAGCTTGAGTAGACAAAATAACTTTTCTAATGAGAATTTGCCACCTATAGGCTATAGGTAACCAAAAAATACAAATATAAGCTTGAGTTGCATTTGGGTTAGTAAGTTTCCTCCATTTTGTCAAAGCTTGAGTAGATAAAAAGAAATGCAGACATTCACATATATGAAACTCAGTTCCCTCAAAAGGAAACAAAGCTGCAAGCCTGAAATAACAACAATCAACCACAACCTTACTAAACAGAAGAGGAGGAAGAAGAAGAACAATCAATCACTACCTGAAAACAAAGCAAAAAAGAGACAACAGAAACCGCAAAAGAGAGTGTCGGATCCATAAAACCGAGAGAGAAAGTGAAGGAAAGGGGACAAACTTTATAACAATCCGACATCAAACAAAAAATACAAAACAAAAATTGCAATCAATGAGGAAGCCAGGAAAATCAAACCCTAAAGCCTATAAAAAAACACAAATCGCAAAACAGGGAGAAAACATACAACATAAATTGCAAAACAGAGAAATGGGAGGAGTATGAGACCTGGAAGAAGACATAGACAGCATTCTTTCGTTTCTAGGGGAGGAGTCTGCTTGCATTGCATTTCTTTCTTTGCTTCCCTTCTCTTTTCCTTGCGTCCCATTATGTTATGTGTTTCTTTCGTTGCCCTAACTTAGTTTCCAACGGTGACTTTTTGGTCATACACTATAGTTATCACACGGACCATGTTATATGGACAAAAAAATTTAGACAAAAATCGACAAAAACCAACTTACAACATCAATTAACCAAGCTTTTTAAGTTATTAATCAGTGATCAATTCCACCAAGTTTTTAACAATGCCTCAAAACCGTGAAAAAGCGAGCTGGTAAAATGGTCTAAAAACTTGGTTAATTCATATCAGTAAGTTGGTTATCAGATGGTTTTGTCTAACAAAATGTCCAAATAACATTATTGTTATCACACATATATAGTTGCTCCATAATAATTTGCATTTAAGAAAAATTAAAGTGTATAATTCAAATTTTGAATGGATGTTTTTTTTGACAACTTCAAATCGACATCCGATCCGCGGCATTATGCCGGATTTGTCAAAAAGAAATACTTATATATAGCAAATGCCGCTTTAAGTAAAAACGCCACGGATGACCAAAACAATTAACCCATACCCAGCTTTTTTTAAAAAATGTCATTTATCGCTTTAAACGCACTAGCCATACCATACCAGCGCTTTTTAAAAACGCGGGGTATGGCTTCACGCTGCTTTCCCAATACCAGGCCATTTAAAGCACGCTGGTATGGCTTCACGCGTGCTTCTCCCAATACCCAGCCGCTTTTTAAAAAACACTGAGTTTCTTTTTCTCTCCTTTTCTCTCTCACGGACCTTCTATCTTCTCTCACACATCTTCATCTTCCCCTCTTACTCCGCTCTTCCCCTCTCCTCTCTCTCCCCCCTCTTCGCCTTCCCCCTCTTCCTCCTCCGCCGTCAACTCCTCCACTTCCCCCTCTCCCTCTCTTCGTCTTCTTTTAACACTCACACAACCCTTATCTCTTAGATCTACTTTTTTTCTCCACCCCCAATTTGAGAATCCCTCACGCCCAACTCACACCCAACCACTGTTAAGCCGCCGTCCTCCACCGACGTGTCTGCTCTGACGAACCCTACCGCACTCCGACCACCGCTGTCGCTCTCCGCTCCCGACAAGTCGCTTCGCTCATTCTCGTAAGTTCTGTTTTAATTTTAGGTTTTACTCTTAGATTTTTGATTTCTGAAATTCTAAGATTCTTATTTTAGGTTTTAGTTTTAGATTTTTGCTTTCCTTCATTCTGATTTCTGTGATTGATTCAAGGTTTAGTTATTGAATTATTAAGGTTTGTAAATCATGTATTGGCATGGTGGCTGATAAACATAGGGCTTCCTTCTCTTCATGGAGTGTATATCAAAAGAGATACCCAAATGTTAAGGCTTCATGGTGCAAGCTCCTGTCATAGTCTACACAGGTTATCTCATTTGATTACTTTTGGGTACACCACAATTAATTCACAAAGTTTCATGTCTCGGTGGATTTTTTTATTGAATTTCAATTCGCTTTTATTTATCAATCTATTAGATTTCTTTTCACTTATGATCGTAAAAAATGAAGTTGATAAATGGAATGTAGGATTATTATGAAATCTGTTTGGTTTTTGTTACAAGATGTACGCAGGAAATGATGATGTTGTCAAGGAGTGAGTGTTTTAAGTATCAAGTGGACAATGAGAGGGAAACCCAAGTCTTTTCTAGCTGGAGTTGGAGGAGATCTGGTACTTCGAATTACTTCCAAGTTTACTCTTAACCAAATTAGTTGGAGGAGAAATTCTTTTTGTTTGAAAGTTTATGGTCTAATTGTTTTACAGGTGCACAAAGCTGTTGTTGGATGCAAGAATGTTCTTAGAGGTCTGTATAAAAACCAAACTACTGACAGGGAATTGGACAAAGTTGTTGAGTATGTTGGAGTTGTTTTTACATTGCAAATTAGTTACAACTTTTTTTGAAATATTGTTCTCTGCTAATCATGCATCATTGATGTTGTCAAGGAGTGAGTGTTTTAAGTATCAAGTGGACAATGAGAGGGAAACCCAAGTCTTTTCTAGCTGGAGTTGGAGGAGATCTGGTACTTCGAATTACTTCCAATTTTACTCTTAACCAAAAATTAGTTGGAGGAGAAATTCCTTTTGTTTGAAAGTTTATGGTCTAATTGTTTTACAGGTGCACAAAGCTGTTGTTGGATGCAAGAATGTTCTTAGAGGTCTGTATAGCAACCAAACTACTGACAGGGAATTGGACAAGGTTGTTGAGTATGTTGGAGTTGTTTTTACATTGCAAATTAGTTACAGCTTTTTTTGAAATATTGTTCTCTGCTAATCATGCATCATTGGTGTTCAAATTGAGCAACTTTATTTGTTTTATCTCTTTGTATTGTATAACTCCGTACCTTCTGCATTGTATTTTATTTCTCCTTGATTAAGTAAGTTAAGGGAGAAATTATCTTTCTTGCTAAATAACATACACTTTGGGTATCTCTTTTGGTGTTCAAAAGTAATCAAATGAGATAACCTGTGTAGACTATGACAGGAGCCTGCATAAGCCTTAACATTTGGGTATCTCTTTTGATATATACTCCATGAAGAGAAGGAAGCCCTTGCTCAATTTTTACTTCAGGGCTATTGTAGTTAATCCTGCATTCCCATTCAATTGATCAACTAGGTTACATGTCAATGCAGCAACGGCAGAAAGATTTGCATTCCCATTCAAAAAATTACTAACAATACTTTTTTTGTGTACTTGGGAAAACATTTGACATTCCCAGTGATGAGAGATTGAAGAAAAAATGGATTGCTTTTGGAGATATGGCGCCATTGAAGATTAGAAGTTCATTTTCTATTGAAGAAAAAATGGATTTCTTTGTTATTTTGGATGTATGATTTAATTTTTTGGATGTATTTTGGATGTATGATTTAATTTTTGGATGTATGATTTAATTTTTTTGGATGTATGATTTAATTCAGGTTTAAATACAACAAATTCATAGATATCACTATTAAAAAATATTTTGGATGTATGATTTAATTTTTTTGTTGCAAATATAAAAGGAAAATACACAAAAACAGAAAAAAAAAAAAATAAATAAAAACAATGGGCGCGCTTTTAAGGAAGTGCTTTGCCTATAGGGGACAAGTTTTGGCAATGGGCGGTGCTTTTAGGGAAGTGTTGCCGCTAAAGGAGGACGCGTTGGGGCAATGGGCAAAGACTTTTTAGAAGCGCGTCCATCCGATGACGCGCTTGGCAATGGGTAGCGGCTTTTCGTGAGTCTGCTGCCCATTTGATGACGCATTTGGCAATGGGTAGCGCTTTTTTAGCGCGCCTTGCCCATTGTTGAGTGGAATCAAGAACGCCACATTCAAAGAAGACTCAAAAGCACGCCTACCATGGATGAAAAAAAGCGCGCTTATCAACTAGATCAGTTGTAGTGGTGCGTGATTCAAAATTTAATTTAATGTTCTAAGAATTAAAATATCATGGGCTATAAAATTTCAATTTTAAAAAATTCAAAAACTAATAATATAATGTTTGGAAAATTCAATTTTCAAACTTCCAAACACTAGATTAAGCATAAATCTCCCCCCAAAAAAGGTTACAAAAAATTCTATATAAGGCGTACGACATATACCATGGCATCAGTTCAATCTTCGACTTTAGCTTCATCACAAAATTCGCAGTACTTTTTAAATAGTTTATTTTGTCCTTTGGATTTTTTGGCATCTATATATGAGGAGTTCCTTTTAGTTAACAAGAGTGTTAACCTCTCACAGTAGGTCAACATTCCTGACACTTGGGTTTAACCGTTTACGTGTTTTATTTCGTTTCAATGATGTTTATCAATCTACAATTTCAAATCAATCCAATTTACGATTCTACATGACAAAATAATAAAGTATACATTGTATTTATGGATTCTTTATAGTATTTTAGCTTTTACGATTTTTGTATTTATGTAGGCATTTTTCTTAAAACTATATATGTTTTCAAGATCGTTATTAATTTCCACACATGTAGTTCGTTTGGGTAGATCACATTTTGCGTGAATGTACTTTTTTTTTTTTTTTCGTAATTGTTACCCCTAATGTTTCAGAGAGTCTCATTATTTTTTGCTCGCCCATATCATTGATGTCATCTCCGTATATGGTCGTAATGAATGCTATCTAATGATTATACTTTGAAACATGTTTCATAGTTGTTTTTGATAAAAATTATTGTTTGTATGGTCGCTTAATGATTCCGCGCTTATTGGTGTTGAAATTAGGATAATGCACCACACGCGAGTATCGTAATTTTTGCCCAAAATGGGGATGCGACTTTCTACTTTTACAATGAGCACCTCCATATCATCCATACAAATAGAGTTCACTATCAACATCATTAGCGCTTGTAATGCAACATACTATAGAAATTCATTTAAATTTCAAGGCACGTCTACAATAGATGTAAACAAATCCAAATGATGAGCAGGCAAAGAAAATGTTTTAACATCAGAAAATTATTATTTTTTTAAATAGTGACAGTGTTTCCACCATAAATGAATAAAAAAATAATATTGGAGGCCAAAATTTTTAAAACTAACACTGATAGTAAAATACATGGGCCAAAGTTTTTTTAGTTAGATATGGGCCAAAGATTTTTACCAAGAGGAAGTATTTAATATTTTTTTTAGGAAGTCTTTAAACTTTTGATTGTGTTTTTTTAATTATTAAATAAACTAAAGATGGTACACAATCCTTGAAAAGAGAGAATAACCTCAGGGGAAATAGAATGTCTAATGATTCAAATTTGCCGAAACACGAGCGCATCTTTTGGTTGTGTTTTAATATTTTATTATTGAAATTGTGAATTTTTTCATGTTATTTTTATCGAGATTAAATTAAATACAATAGAAAATCAAAATGAATATTGTACGTTTATTTGTTTCATATTTATTATCTTCTTATGTGACTGATTTATGGAGTTTTTATCAAAGTAAATTATAGTATTTTTTACATGTTAATTTTAGCATTATAGAAAATATATGATAAAAATATAAAACACAGTTACAAATCTATCTATATTTATTTCTATATTTATACTGTGAACAATTTTGAGTTTGTTCATAGCACGTTCACAATACCACATTCAGCCTCCATGTAATCATTCCAAAAGTGAACACATGATTTCATTAAAAGACGTGGATAGACTTCATCCACATGTCATTTGCTTTAAAAACAAAACAAACGCTATTTAATAAAGGTTTTGATCAGGCAAAATAGGAAAAAATAAAACTCGAAATCAATCTATATATATGGAAATTCGATACGGTACATTTACTTTATTTCAGTCAAGGAAAAATGTTGCCTTAAAGTCTATTAAACAATACCACAATTTTTGCGCTTCAAATAACATAAAACTGTAAATTTTCTAATAATAATGAACGAAGGAAGTATTTTAATTTGAAGTAAGCACATTTACAAAAAGTTCTTAAAATATTAAAATGTGCTTATTTTAAATTTTAATTTATAATATGATAAATTTTAATGACTTTTGGGGTTCCCACAGGGATTGCAAGGATTTATGGGCAAGGTCACGAGGACGGGGGAGTGTAATATAATACAGGTAAAGCACAATCAACCTGATGTTGCGAGCACATTTAATAGGTTTGGGAAGAAGAGAAACCAAACATATTTCTTCTCAGTAGCATTTAAATGTGAGAATCTGAATTCCGTTTTTATGACAAACACGTGAGCATTAAATTAATACTGTAATAAAAATTAATTATTTAATATAAATATTAAAAGGTGATGTATACCCGTGCAGCGCACGGGTCATACATACCTAACTAGCCTATCCACATCACATTTTAAAAAAGCCACATCATCAGTTAAAAAAGCCACGCAATCGGTTTGTTAAATATGTGGACGCCATGTCATGTTTACAAATAATCTAACGGTTGCTAAAATAAACAATCACATGTCAAACAGATCCAACGGATCTAGTGTAAGTAGCTTCACAGCGCATTTTTTCTATTTTTTCACAACAGATTCACGGTTCCTTGCTGATCAACAGTTCTAGATATACATGCTCTAGATCGACGGTCAGAATTGCTTAAAATTGCGGCTGACAACACATTAAATACGTATTAAAACGGATTAACAGGTACAATAAACACAATTTATTCATGACCATCAATCGTGGGACAAAAAACGTGTGACAGTAAAGCTAATTTTAAACCAGTCAAAATCTTAATTGTGACACAGCTCACTCACACCTCAGATCTAACGGCTACCAGCGAGTCAAAATACTCAGAACAATATCAACGGTCAAGACTTTATGTAATTTAAAGTTTATTTTTAAAATAAAATCAAAATCAATTATCACATTGATTTAATCATTTATTAGTGTCATTCATTGTTGGTCGACCAACAAATCTCACCATTCAACAACATAAGAGTTTTTTTACCAAAAGTTATCACCATTCATACTGAATTTTTTTGCAATTCAAAACAAAGGTCTTATCTGAGTTCTTAAAATTTTAGTATAATCTTCTTGCGGTTATTTTTTACTTATTGCACTTCGCACTTAACTCATTGTATGTTTCGATTGTTTAATTTTTGCAGACATCAGCCATGGATCTTCACCGTGCTTACTTCGATGACTTCTTCCAACATTTCGACTATGTCAACATAGCATATTTGAAGACTGGCATCCAAGCTCTGGTAATTCTGTCACTTTGTTTCGTAAAAATCACTGCATTCTAAGAACTCAGTTATATATTTTATTTTGATGATATACATAAAAATTACCCCATGATAAGAATCTTCTTTGACCTAAGCTCAAACGAATTTGCTTCAGTTTTAATGATCACCTCCTGATTTATTTTAAGATCAAAAGAATCTTCTTTGGCCTAAGATCTTCTTTATTATTTTATGCTAATGAGATAAAAGAGTAAGATCTCATTGTTTTTGATTTAAAATAAATATAAATTCTGTGATACTTCTCGCGATACGTGACGTGATGTATCCAAAAAGTATCCTGTAAAGATCTCCGCCTTTTTATTTAAAAATAAACATAAATTTCGGGATACTCCTGTGATACGTGTCCCAAGTATCCGACACATATCCAGATTCGGATGCAGACGCGTGGCGTATTTTGGAGTATCGGGGCTTCATATAGCTACTCACCCTTTTCTAGTTTCACCACACGTATTAGAAGCATACCTAAATTGATCTTTATATTTTTATTTTAGTTTCACTTTTTAGCATTTGACTGTAAATAGTATTTAATGAATAATGATAAACCTTGGTTTCTTTTGTTCAGTTTGATGAAATTCTAGGGTTCAACTTAAAACCAGTCTTACTAGCACATGAACAATAGAACTTTTGTGTATTCTCTTTCATGATTTGTTTAAAAATCTAATTAACATTAACACATCCCAACACACACTTTTAAAAATCTATGAATGTTGAATTTCAATGTCTTTGCTAATGCTCCTTTTTAATTTCACTATTTTTTTTAATTAATTTATAGTTATAATTTAATTTTTATGTGAAGAGTAAATATTGAATACATTTTCCAGGGTTTTCCACCCCAATTTTTTTTTTGTCAAGTTGAGCTATCAACTTTTATCACATCGTTACGAACGTATTGAGCAGGGCATTGAAGAAGACAATTAAGTTCACCCCAAATGAAACTGGTCCATAAAACCTGATCTTTTTTCCACCCCAAATGAAACGATTGCCAAGTTGGAATACAAGTCATTGAAGAAGACAAAGCATTGACGTTTACTAAAAACTCTAGAGCAAGTTGAACGTATTGAGCAGGGCATGACTAATGAGTAAACTGGTAAGCAACATCAGCTGGTCCATAAAACCTAATCTTTTTTCCACCCCAAACGAAACGATTGCTAAGTTTGAATACTAAGTCATTGAAGAAGACAAGCAGCCATTGACGTTTACCAAAACTGTAGAAGCAAAACATCAAACATTAATTATATTAACATATTTACATGCAAGACTAAGAATATTCTTTTTCTTTTATTTATTTTTTAAAAGATTCATTATTTACACAAATTCAAAATAACTTCAAAGTTTACACCACATGAAAATCAAATAGTTGCTGACAGGAAATTTTCTTTTTGCTTATGAAAATAGATAGAAAACAACATATTTGGTTACAATGAGTTGTTGCCTTGCTCTGCTCATCTAAATTATTGGCTTGTATTGTATAATCAGAAGCACTCACATCATAATTAAAAAACGTATTAACTGGGGCATGACTAGTTATAGTGCTCTCTTTGGAGACTGAGTGGGTCTATCTTATAGACTATGGTAGTATATAAAGATTGTAATGTTAATCAAATTTCAATTTCACATTCCGCATTACCTCTTGCTTATCAACTAAACCAAATGAAGCCTTATATTTTCTTATTACCTATATTTTGGCATGCACACCTTAATCTGCTTCTTCTATTAGCTTTAAACTTAATGTGCTTTAGCCCAAACAAAGCTACTGCTTTGGCATTAGGAAACCAAACAGATAATTTGTCATTGCTCAAATTCAAGGAATCAATATTCAGCGACCCTTATAGTATCCTAGATTCTTGGAATAGTTCCACTCACTTTTGCAACTGGCATGGAATCACATGCAACTCCATGCACTCAAGAGTATTAGAGTTGAACTTATCAGGATATCAGTTGCATGGATCCTTATCTCCTTTTGTTGCCAATCTCTCTTTTCTGAAAAGCCTCGACCTCGAAGACAACGGTTTCTTTGGAAGTATCCCTCAAGAATTGGGTAGGTTGTCACAATTGCAGAGACTCAGCCTTATCAATAACTCCTTCACAGGAGAGATTCCTACAAGCTTGACAAATTGCTCTAATCTTATAGGCTTAGACTTGAATGGTAACAATTTGACTGGCAAAATACCACTCCAAATTGGCTCTCTCCAAAACCTTCAAATTTTGGACATGGGGAGAAACAATTTAAGCGGAGGACTCCTCCCATTAGTGAATCTTTCATCCTTAACACTTCTTCATGTTTCTTATAACAACTTAGAAGGAGGCATTCCACAAGAAATATGTCTCCTAAAAAGTTTACAAAAAATGGGAGTGTCTGTCAACAAACTTTCAGTACACTTCCTTCTTGTCTTTACAATATGTCATCTCTTACTCTGATCTCAATTGCGTTGAATCGCTTTGATGGCTCACTTCCACGTAACATGTTCCACACCCTCCCCAACATCCAATATTTTGAAGTTGGTCCGAATCAAATCTCGTGTCTAATCCCCATTTCTCTTGCAAATGCTTCTAAGTTGGCTTTATTTGATATCAGTCAAAACCATTTTGTGGGACAAGTTCCAAGCCTAGAAAAGCTACAAGATCTATATTGGCTAAATTTGGACAACAACAATCTAGGTGACAATTCAACTACGGATTTAGAGTTTTTAAAATCATTGACAAATTGTAGTAAGTTGTCGACACTCGGTATATCTTATAATAATTTTGGTGGTAGTCTGCAAAATTCCGTAGGCAATTTATCCACCCAACTTAGTCAACTAGATCTTGGGGGTAATCAAATATCTGGAAAAATTCCTTTAGAGCTAGGAAATCTAATCAATTTAACTCTCCTGTCCATGGAAGATAGTAATTTTGAAGGGATGATTCCCGCTACATTTGGGAAGTTTCATAAGTTGCAATTCTTAGACTTGAGTGGAAACAAGCTTTCAGGAGATATACCAAATTCCATAGGAAACCTCAGTCAATTGTTTCATTTGGGTTTAGCAGAAAATATATTAGAAGGAAATATTCCTCTTAGTATAGGGAACTGCAACAACTTACAAATGCTAAATCTTTCACAAAACAGCCTTAATGGAGCCATACCCTTAGAGGTTTTTAGTATTTCTTCTTTAATAATAGGATTGTACTTATCTCAAAACTCATTGAGTGGCAGTTTACCTAATGAAGTGGGTCAACTACAACATATTGGGCTGATTGATGTCTCTGAAAATCATTTGTCTGGGGAAATTCCTGGATCCTTTGGTGAATGTAGAAGCTTAGAATACCTGTATTTGCAAGGGAACTCCTTCCGTGGAATCATACCATCCTCTTTGACTTCTCTGAAAGGTCTCCGACAATTAGATTTGTCAAGAAATCAGTTGTCCGGAACAATTCCTAAAGGTCTGCAGAATACTTCTTTCCTAGAATCATTCAATGTCTCTTTTAACATGCTGGAAGGTGAGGTGCCAACAGGAGGTGTATTCAAAAATTCAAGCAACTTAGGGATCAATGGAAACAATAACCTTTGTGGAGGTATTTCACAGCTCCATCTACCAATATGTCCAGTCAAAAGTATGAAACCTACAAAACTCCATAATTTCAAGTTAATAGCAGTGATATCTAGTGTGGTTTCTATTCTTCTCATCCTTCTACTTGTTCTAACTATCTTTTGGATGAGGAAAAGAAACACGAAACCATCTTTTGATTCATTAGCAATTGATCAACTAGATAAGGTTTCATACCAAAACCTACACAATGCAACTGATGCTTTCACATCTAGAAACTTAATAGGATCTGGAAATTTCTGTCCATGCTTACAAAGGGACACTTGATTCTGTTGGTGTTGTTGCCATAAAGGTCCTAAACCTTCGTAAGAAGGGTGCTCACAAAAGTTTCTTTCTTTGAATGTAATGCACTCAAAAATATCGACATCGAAATCGGTGAAGATTTTGACTTGTTGTTCCAAAGATAGATTACAAAGGCCAAGAATTTAAAGCTCGTATATGAGTACATGAAAAATGGCGATCTAGAAAGTCGTTACATCCCACAAATGTAAACTACAGATCACCCAAATCATTGAATCTTGAGAAAATGTTAAATATTATTTATGATGTTGCTTCAGCATTTCATTATCTTCACTATGAATGTGAGCAGCCTGTCATTCATTGTGATTTAAAACCTAGCAACGTCCTTCTTGATGATTCAATGGTATCTCATGTGAGTGATTTTGGCTTAGCAAGGTTGCTTTCAAGTGTTGGAGTCTCTCTAATGCAAAGTAGCACAATAGGAATAAAGGGAACAATTGGTTATGCACCTCCAGGTATAGCATTGTTGTTTTATTTAGTTGTGAATTCAGCTTTTAGCTATTGTTTCTAATTCTATAATTTGATTTTAATTTGGGTTTCAGAGTATGGAATGGGTTCCGAAGCGTCACTAGAAGGTGACATGTATAGCTTTGGAATTCTAGTTTTAGAAATGTTAACAAAAAAGAGGCCCATAGATGAAATGTTTAAAGATGGTCATAATCTCCATAACTATGTTAAACGTTCAATTCCAGAGCGCCTTTTCCAAATTGTGGATTCAACTATTCTCCCCATTGGAATGGACCACGACACTAACCATCATGGGATTAATGGCATTGTGCAGCTTAATGAAGAGAAATGCTTGCTTTCACTTTGTAGGATTGCACTTGCGTGTTCAGTGGAATCACCAAAAGAAAGAATGAGTATGATAGATGTTATAAGGGAGCTCAACATCATCAAAAGTTTTCCTCTTTCTGTGGTTTAATGTAGAAAAGCTGCATTACAACCACAAGACGCATCATATATGTTTCATCTTACCATTGCTATCAATTATCCTTTTCGTGTTTTTGTTGCCTTCTTTCCTAAACTAGTTAGTAGTTATTTCCTTCTCTTTTTCAAAAAGAAAATTAATCTTTCATGTGTTTTTTCATTATTATTATTATTATTATTATTATTATTATTATTATAATTGTGATGCTTTTACATGTCAGTTTTAACTTTCTTTGGACGATTTCTTCTAGTAGGATTGTTACTTTTTTCTTTTAGTTGTAATGTTGCTTTACTCATGGGTTTTGGCCTAGTCCCCCCATGTCTCTTGTATATTTTCCACTTTTTATTAATAAATTGTAGGGGGAACACTCTTTCCCTCTTGATGGTTTTTCCCTAAGAAGGGTTTTCCATCAGAAGGTTTTAACGAGACTCTATAATCCCCTTTTTTTGTTTTAAAAATTATTATTATTATTATTATTGTCATTATTATTATTATTATTATCATCATTATTATTATTATTAATTAGAGGCTTCACATGAAATAAGTAAGAAAGACGTGCAATGTAAACCTGTGAACTGGTTGTGCGGACTGGATTTCCTCTCTAAACTATTTTCCTTCTTTAAAAGTACACAAATTGGGGCCAACCGTGTAAACTGTCAACTGGTGAACCCATGATCTAATTCGAGTCCTCTCATCTTCCCTTTCGAATTTATTTGTTTGATAGAAAATCCTAACGAAAATTACTGGAAAACCCCAATTCTATGGATGTTGAAGTCAATCTCAACTCATTTAACCAAATTAAAGATTGTCAAAGTCCCACTGTCTCAACTTCTTGTGGTGTAGACACTCCATTAAACCACAGTCTTACACTTATAAAATTCTGCCTCCCATTCTCATGCAATTTGGTTCAAAAGAGAGATAATATATGATTTGGATTTTTTATTTATCAATTTGGTTTTTGACATTTGTCAGGCTCATGCGTAACTATCATGTTAGCTTCGTTAACACTATTAATGACTTAAGTTAGTGAGGTATATTTTTAGTTTAGAGGTTTTCAACCACACTTCGATATTTAGTGAAAAAAGTCTTACTAATCTGGAATAAACAATTTGGGTTTTTACTCTAAATGAAAACAGAAGCAGTAGAATTTTAGAATTTAGATCACTAATTCAAGCTGATCGGCTGATCCTACCTGAACATCCTGATCTTATAATCTTATTTATTTATTTTTATTTTTTCCTGATCATTTTTCTTTTTAAATATTATTAATGCATCTTTTCTTATTATCTAATTTGGGTCATAATTTTATCTCATTTTCTTTATTAATTTTACCACTATAAAAAACCAATTTATAATTCTTCTTACCGCATTTTTTTACTCTAAAATATGTATTGTGTAAACAACCATTTATGATCCCTACGTATGAGATGCTTTCATCATTGTTCCTAAATATATCGAAATTGGAAACACATCTCCAAATATCTCTTTACTTTGATGCTCAAATATGTATTTTGTTAGTCATTTTAGTCCTCAATTGTATTTTTTTGTTGGTCAACTTAGTCCCTATAATTACAAACAAGAGAGACACTTGGGGATGTGTTTTTTAGTTTTGATACGTTCAATGACTATAATGACAGCGCTCCACACATTCATGAACTAAAATGATTGTAGTCTATTTAGTTCGGCCACTACCAAATTGTTTTTATACTCAGATTATCTGTTCAATTCATTTAGATGCTTACTTAAATTGATGTTTAGCTTTTGTTCTATTTGTTGAAATTCTATAGTCCAACTTAAATCCAATCTTACGGGCACATATGAACAATAGAAATTTTGTGTCTTTATCATCATGATTTGTTACCAAATAGTTTTTAATTATATTCAATTTATCTATTCAATTCATTTAGAAACATACTTAAATTGGTGTTTATATTTTTATTTTAGTCCCGCTTTCAAGTATTTGATTGTAAATAGTATTTAGTGAATATATAGAAGATGATAAACATTGATTTCTTTTGATCTCATTGGTTAAATTATATGGTGTAACATAAATCCAATTTTACCGGCACATATATATATGATCATAATAGAAATTTTGTATCTTACCTTCATTATTTGTTTCAAAATATAATTAATATCCCATGCAATGCACACTTTTACCAATTTCACCACTTTAAAAAGTTAATTTACTTTTATACTTCTTTCATTATATTTTTTAGAACTAAATTTTTTCAAGTCTTTAAAAGAGGGAGGGGGATGGCCAAATTTGTATCCATTTAGTTCGGTCACTACAAATCACAAATATCTATTGAATCTATTTAGTTCTGTCACTCCTGCAAATCACAAATATCTATTCACTCCATTTAATCTGGGCGCGCATTACCAAATCATAAAGAAAAATTAATTTGTATATGCATTTTCGAGTTTCATGCTTCAGGAAGTACTCGCGTTAACTTTCCTCCCCCATTTTTTTTATTTTTTAAATATTAATGTTTTATTTTTTTTAAATAATGTTTCTTTTCTTTCCTTGTCAAAAAAATATAATGTTTCTTTTTTATTTTTTTAATTAATGTAATATTAATTTACTAATATCACTTTTTTCATTATGGCCTTTATTTTAGGCATTTTGCACTAGCTGGTATTCGAAACATACTTAAACTGGTGTTTTATTTTTATTTTAGTATCACTTTTTAGTATTTGATTGTAGATAGTATTTTTTTTTAACAAACGGACAGAGTGCCCGAATTTATTAATAGGAAAAAAACAAAGAAAGCAAAGGGGGGACTAGACCGAAACCCTTGCCATCAGAAAAGAACAAACCAAAACAATAATAGAGAGCCCCTTATAGAGCCCCTAAAACACCGCAGCCTACAGGCTAGACTAAGATCCTAAACCAAGCTAACTTACAAAAATTAGATAAACTGTCGAGATCAACAAACAATAGGAACTACATCAAGAAGAGGGTTTGGGTTTGTTATACCCCAATTTTGTCCGTCTTCTTTTTCTTGTTTTAGTAGCTTATTTTATTCGTATTTTGAAGTCACGCGATTCCGAGCTAATGTTTTTTTAACACGCCCATTTCTTCTATTTTTGGTCTAGTCTTAGCGCACTTGTCAAGTCCTGGTCTGTCTCGTCTTTGTATTTGGCCTTGCTCCTTTTATGATTATTATTTTTATCCTTATTTTGTTTATTTAATTTATTTAAGCATACATACAATTTAAAAATGTCAAAAATTCAATTTAGTTTAATTCACAATGTTTAAGAGTCCAATATATTTAAAAATGTCAAAAAAATTCAATTCAATTAAATTTACAATTTAAAAGCATTTAATAGTCCCAAAAGTCCAAAAATACAAAAATAGTAATACAAAATATATAAAAAATAAGCAAATCCGAAAATATACAATAAACAGTAAAATAGGGTTCCAGTGCAAATGAGCTCAAGTGCCAGAGTCTTGATAGGCTTGGATCGACACAAAATTATACAAAACCCACTAAAAACTCAATTAATGCCCTAACCTAATTTTTGACTATAAATAAACAGTCCAATCAACAAAGAAAAGGCACACGAAAACCAACACGAAAAAGTTGCGAAAATCACACACAAAATAAGGATTAGAGTTTCACATCGAAACCCTAATCCACGAAATACGGTTCTGAAATTCTGAGTTGGGAGATAGCAACAGCAGAGGCAGTTTGAAGGGAATACAGCAGCAGTAGCAGTAATAATCACAAACAAATCATTGGAGACCTAACAGAGGCTGGAAAAACAGGTTGGTGTCCTCTATTCTTTTTAGCGTTAATTGAGAATTAGAATTAGTGTTAACTCAGAACTAGTGTTAATTGAGAATCTGTTTTGTTTCAAAAAAAAAAGGAAAGGAGTAATCACAGATTCTCTTAAGTTTTAGAGAGATTAAAAATCAAGCAAAATCAATCCAAAATTAAAAAGTGGAAGAACAACAGAGTAGGAGAGAAATCAGACCAGTGAAAGTAAAAAAAAACAAGCAGAACAAAACACTGACCTTAAGCTCGCCGGAGCTCCGGTCGTCTTCTCCGGCGAGAGTTCCGGCGAGGTTCTTCGAGACCGAACAACCACCACCATAAACCGAGCCCTCCTCTTCCCACCACACCCTCCTATTCGCCTTCCCCAAAATGAACCACAGTTTCACCTCAAAATAAATAATAACAGATCTGGTTTTAACAAGGAAAAGAAGAAAAAAAAAGAACAAAAATAAGAGAAGAGAAGATAAAGAAGAACAGGGAAAGAAAAATGAAGCTCACCGGCGGAATCCCATTCGCCGGCGTCGCGTTCGTCTCCGTCGTCCTTCCCTCTCCCTCATCGCGAGCCACCCCACAAACCCGTTTCCATAGAAACCGGCGAGCATCTCGCTGGGTCCTCTCTCTCCCTCACCGTGACATGGGGCGGATTTTGCGCCGGAGGTCACTCTCTCTCTCTCTCTAAGCCACGGCGCCGGAAAAAGGGGGAAGAGGATGAATGGGTTTTTGTTTTTTTTAGGGTTCCTTTTTAGTTTTAGTTATATACTGTCTTCTGTTTTCTTTATTTTTATTTTAATTGATTTAGTAATCAGGTGGCTATTCGCACCCCCTTCGTTCATACGCGCGCCCCTCCCCCACTTAAGCTCAGTTTCGCATACTGGGCTCTCTTATGCGAACTGGGCTTTCATTTTTGCACCTCCAATTAATTATACAACACCCTGCTATTAATAAAACCCAAATTTATAATCTGCACCCCCTGTTTCTCTTTTTAATTCCTTTCCAACTCAAACATAAATAATTTTTCTCTCAAAATCAAATAAACGGCTAAGTCGGTTGTACAACCGGGTTAGTCATTATTTTAGGGCCAATGAGCTGTACAGTTCAGTAACCCTGCAAACTTAATAAATACTAATGAACTATTTTTTCTCAAAAAAAATAAACGGCTTAGTCGGTTGTACAACCGGGTTAGCCATCATTTTAGGACCAATGAGTTGTACAGTTCAGTAATCCTACAAGAGAAAAAACTTACTAAAATATAAATAAATTATTTTTTCATAAATAGGGGACTAAGTCGGTTGTACAACCAACCTGTTAGTCGGCGTTCTAGAACTAATGAGTCATGCATAGCCAGGGAGTTCTAGAATACCTATTCTAAAATCAACCCATCTCACAACTCCTTTCAAAAATTCAAAAATCATTTTCAAAAAGTAGGGGACTAAGTCGGTTGTACAATCGGGTTAGTCAGCGTCCTAGGAATCAGTGAGCTGTACAGTTCAAGGAATCCTAGGACCCCTACACTAAAAAACACCAACCCATAAACCTTTTTCAGGAAGAACTACGTGGCTTTGATTCCTCCATTGCATCTGGAGGTACGTAGGAGCAAGATTCAACTCTTGTCAAGCGCTAAAAACAAAAAATTTAAATAAGTCTTTTTCTACAAATAAAAGGGTAATTATTAAATAAATCTTAATTAATTAGACAATGGATGTCGTGGGGTGCTAATACCTTCCCCACACATAACGACTCCCGAACCCTAACAACGCCTCATCCTAAAATTTAAAAGGGATTTTCCGAATTTGCCCTTAAACTAAAATTTGGTGGCGGCTTCCTAAAGAACCTTTCGAAGAATCCTTTCCCGGATTTTTCGGTCGCTACAGCTGGCGACTTCACTGGGGACTTATTTATTTTTAGAGAGTCAAAACCTAGTCTAATTAACTTAGGATTAATTCAATTTTTACCCTTTTATTTATTTATTTGCATTTGCATAATTATGTTATTTATTTGTGTAAACCCTAGGATAGAAGACGGTATTTGTATATATGTTTGTTTGTCTGTTTGCAGCTTTTGGGTTGTTTTTAAATTGCTCCTACACACACTGCACCTATACACATCACACACATGTGAGAAAAAGTCCTTTACCCGGGCTCGAGCATAAACCTAAGTTAGAACGAGATTGCGTAGTGATGGCCTGCGGGACGTACGTCTCGTTGGGTGGTCACGAAAATCTCACCTAGAGTTTGATTCCTTTTGAGGATGCTATCCCTTCTAATAGCTTGCCTATTGTTGGGGTCAGTATTCTTGATCCAGGGTCCTTGGCTCTAGGAACCTTGTGTAGGATTCTTTAGAACTACCCTTGTGAGGCTCACTATAAAAGAAACCTTAGACCCACTCCGTAAGATACCTTTCTAGGGTCACAAAGGAGCTTCACACCCTTGCATTCAAACAAATATTTATGCATATTGTCTTTTATCAAAAAAAAATCAAAAAAACAAAAATCATTATTTACTACTTTTTTAGAAAATATACCACATGCATTTTTCTCTTTCTTTGCACTACGAAAAATACAGCAAATAAACATCTACTGTTGCATGTACTTTTATGACCGTTAGAGAATTAAAATCTTTACCTTGGAGAGAAGCCGTGCACGCTAAAGTCGAAATTAAATTTTGTACTTTACTCTCCAATGAAAAGTTTATAATTCCCCGACGCGATAAATAAAATCATATGTTATCATTTCATGCACCTACATTATCATTACATTCGCATTTCACATACATTCATTCGCATATCATGCACATTCATTCATTGCATACTTACATCTTGCATAAAAAAAGAACGGTATAAATTTTAGAGAAAAACTATGATGAGAGATGGGACGTTCTTGTGAAATAAATTACTCTTCTTTGGAAAAGTTTAGTCTTACTTAGTTGCAAGCTCAAGGTGAAAATCACGCCTTCGATCGCATCTTCAAAACACAATTCGACGGTGTCTCCTTGCGCCGAATTCACTTCTAACTTTTAGTTCTTCGTCAAATCGTAGCCTTCATGTCTTCGCTCTTCGCCAAGTCCTTGTGATGGTCGAAAACCATCTTTGAGCGTCGAAGACCACCAATCTTCTCTTTAAAGCGCATGAGTCAACCTTATTGACTGCATTTATTTAGCCTGTTAAAAATACAGGCTAACAAATTTCCCCCCAAAAATGTCGTTTTCGACTGAGGCCTGAACAAAGGTAGAAATTGACGTTTTTTGAATTCTCTTCAACAACTCTTTATCAAGTAATATAACGTCACTTTTTAACTTTGAAAAGACGTGAGAAGTTGGAGTAACGATTCTGTTGAAGACGTTCCATTATGACTGGTCAAAACGAACTTAAAGACATGCACATTTACCGGTTCTACTTTCCACGCGATTTGGCCGGTGATCAGGGTCAGTTGATGCGATGCTTTGAATGTTGACTGTCAGTTACGACTTTATCTCCTCGGAAGTTACATTTGACTCTTAGCCCGTTTTTTGTGCCATTTATTTAAGACTCTCTTTGTACCTTACTCCTTCTTCGTGTTATAAATACAAGAGAACTTTGATTTTGAACTTTCACAGTCCACCAGAAAAATTCCTCTTCTTTCTTTTATTTTCATCTTCATCATGAGTTTTTTCTCCAAAATCGTTATTCCTACCTTGGGTTTTCCACGTAATCTAAAAGAGCCACAGGCGTTTTGAGATTCTTGGAAAACTCAAAGCGAGTTGCAGATTATAGATTTCTATGGAGATTTCTCAACAACCGATCACGATCTCCTCCTTGATTGAGATTTCGTGGAAAACCCAACGGATGGTGAGCCTATAAATTGAGGATACCACTCACCGATCTGTGTAATTCTTCTCTGATGTTGGGAATTTCGCACTGTGTTGCCTCGTAGGCCACTTCCAAATCTGCCATTGTCCTCCAGGTGTCTTTGTCTTTGTGGGCTTTGAAAAGATCTTGACCTTTGGGGGCAATGGGCGGCCATCACCTTTTCCTCCAATTCACCAGAAGAGCAAGCACTGGGGACACGAGGGCAACCACCACCTCCTCTTCTTTCGGTGGCTCTCTTGTTAGAAGAACCTCTCTTGGCACGGTGGATTTTACCGGGATGAAGAGGTGGTTCCTACTTTGGAAGAACCCACGCCAGCACACAACGAAAGCTATCTTCCCTTGGCAAGCTGAGCAAAATCCTCCACAGTGGAAGAAATTATCAGTTTGAGCCTTTTGTAACCGCTTTCAGCTCTACTTCAACCATTTGATGTAAATTTTCAATTTGTGACAATGGTTTGTAGCACCTTGTATCTATAATCAATATGCCTTTGGCGAAGTGAACGTATTTTAGCGTTACTCACGTCGATTTTCTCGCTATATAGCTTCAAATGACCAGCGACAACCGTCTTTCATTGTATAATTTCGACCATAATTTAGTTTTGATGTCTTAACTTTCTCTTTGTGCACCAAATTTTGTACTATGTACTTTGGCACCAATGTCATATTTCGACTTACTTCAATTGTCTATTCTCGCGCTATTTTTATTTCTTGCGGCATTGACTTGTATCTTTTAAATACTTGCCATTTATACGCATAACTCTATTATGCGCACCTATCTCTTGATCTCATATGCCCCATTCGAAAAGATTTGTGTTACTTTATGTTACCAAGTGGCTTGAGTCTCAAGAGGGGGTGAATTGAGACTTTAAAAACTTTTCCCTTTTTAAATGACTTAGATTAATTTTTCGCGAGTTTATGGAATGAGCAATTAGAAACAAAAACGATAAATAACACGGAAGATTTATCTTGGTTCAGCCACCTCCTAGTGACTACTCCACCTCTCACAAACCCTTTGTGAGATTTTCACTATCAAAACAAAGCTTAAGCCGGGTGCTTTAAAACCCTTACAGACTCAGCGCTCTTCACCTAGGGATACCCACCTTGTACAAGAGCCCTTAACAACAATTACAACAAGAGATACCCCACCCTTGTTACAATCAAAAACCCTAGAGAGATACCCCACTCTCTAGTACAACCAATTGACATACAAGAGATACCCCACCCTTGTTACAGTCAAAATCCTAGAGAGATTCCCCACTCTCTAGTAAAACCAATTACAAAGATTGAAGAAATTACAAGAAATAGAAATACCTCTAAAGTAGGTGAATACAACAAATTGAGTTCTCCAACCTAACCCTTGAGAGAGATCAGCTCAAATTGATAGGAACAATGAAGAGCAAGCGTGATTGTGTAATAGGATTTGATTTGTTCTTTGTTATGCGTTGGTTGGTGGTAATGATCTGTGAAGCCCTAAATCCTATTTATAGAGTTTGTAAAAATATGACCGTTGAAGCCATTTGTAACTCTATTTTGATAAGAGAACAATCGATTGATTGCTTCTACAGTAATAGGTTGGAAATCGATTTCTTGCTTAAGGAATAAGTGAGAAATCGATTTTGTACTTTAGTGAAGCAAGTAGTTAATCGATTGTTAGCTTTATAAAAACAAGGTCATCAATCGATTGTTGCTTTCCAAAATAGGTTCTTTTAATACCAATCAAGTGTGAAATCGATTTCAAGCTTTAAAGACAATAATGAAATCGATTTCTAACTCTAAAAACAAGAGAGAAATCGATTTTACACTTTAAGAACAACAAGCCATCAATCGATTGTTTTCTTTCCAAAACAATTTCCTTTTTAAAAACATCAATATGCAAATCGATTTCTAGCTTTAATTTTATAGGCTATGAATCGATTTCTAGCTTTAAACAATCTATGAATCGATTTCTAGCTTTAAAGTTACAAGCCATGAATCGATTGCTTTCTTTCGAAAAACAAGTTCTCTCAAAAATCAAGCCATGAATCGATTTCAACAAGTGCCTAACCTATTTGACATGATTTTATCAATTGAAGACATATATTAGGTTTGCTTGTGTGCGCGTTAGTGTGTAGAGTGATTTGAGCCGATCCTCAAAAGCGGTTTACAATTTATTCCTAAGACACGACTCGACTTTCTAGCACTTACCCTTAACACAGACTTACTTCTTGGGTTGGTTGAGCCTTAGAATTCCATTTGTCACTTTGTCTTAGATTACTTCATCATCAAAACTTAACCTGCAACACAAGATTTCCACACTTTAAATGGTCCTTCCCAATTTGGAGACCATTTTCCTAGGACTCTATCTCTTTTATCCATAGGCAAAATGACTTTCCAAACTAAGTCTTCTAAGTTGAAAGATTTCAACTTAACTTTTTTATTATAAGCTTTAGCCACTCTTTCTTTTTGCCTTGTGATCATTTCTAAAGCTAATAATATTTCTTCATCTATATCCACTAACTCGTCAACCATCATATCCCAATACTGATTTACTGGAATTTCGAATTGTCTTTGGATTCTGGTTGATTGCAAATAAATTTCGACTGACAACACTGCATCGTGCCCAAATGTAAGTCGAAAAGGGGTAGTGTTAATAGATTCTCTAGGAGAAGTTCTGCAAGCCCATAACACTTGATCAAGAGTATTATGCCAATTCCTTGGCTTTTGCCCAACATGTTTTTTAATCAAATTAATGACAATCTTGTTGGCAGCTTCTACTTGACCATTAGCTTGCGCATAATAAGGCGTCAAAGTCAACAACTTAAAACGTTTTTCAAAGGCAAAATCTACCATTTTTCGACCAGTAAAAATTGTGCCTTGATCTGTTGTAATGGTTTCTGGAACTCCAAATCTATACAAAATGTGTTTTTGAATAAAGTTCACGACTGCCTCTTGATCCACGTTAATTAGAGGGATGGCTTCGACCCATTTAGTGAAATAATCAATACCCACTAAAATGAAACGATGACCTTTTGACGAAGTTGGTCTTATCTCACCAATTATGTCTAAGGCCCAACCCCTAAATGACCAAGGTTTTATTATTGAATTCAACTCATTTCTTTGGCACATGTTGAATTCTGCGTGTCTTTGACATTCTTGACACCCTTTGGCGAAGTCTATGCGATCTTTCAACATGGTTGGCCAATATACACCTTGTCGAAACAAAAGCCATTTCATTTTATGGCACCTTGATGTGATCCACAAGCACCACTATGAGTCTTGGATCTTGCCACATAGGCTTCATTTTCACTTAGACATTTAAGTAAAACACCTTGATTTTTCTTGAACAATTCATTCCCAACAATCATATAGCTTAAAGCTCATACTTAGTTTTCCGAGAAGTTACTCTGTTGGATTTTCTAAGTATTCTACAATTGGCCTTCGCCAATCGTCATTTGGCATGTTGTCAATGACAAAAACTTGAAAATTTTGAATTTCATCATCAATTGGAGGAAAAAATACTTCTAACTTGTCCTCTGCCCCCCAAGTTTTTGCATTGGCAACTCGTTTTGTAAATCTTCTGTCGAAAAGAGTTTCTCTTTTATTTCAATGAATTCTTGAAGTTTCTCTTTTGAAACTCTATATCCTGAAGCTATTTGAGCTAACTCAATTGCTTCTTGATTTTCAATTCGAGGCACATGTTTTATTTGCACATGTGTGAACTGTTTAAGCAATGTATTGGCAATAACAAAGTAGTTTACCAAATTCTCTTTTATGCACTTATACTCTTTTGTGAGTTGCTTAATAACTAGTTCTGAGTCACCTTATATTTAAACGAGATGTTGCCCCCAATTCCAATACTTGATTCTAGTCACATTATTAAGGCTTCATATTCTGCCTCATTATTGGAGTAATTTGTTTGGATTTTGTATTTAAACTTTGTTGGTATTTTGGTTGGAGATATTATCAAGATCCCAATTCCTGTACCATTTTTGTGGCTTGAGCCATCAAAATACAATTTCCAAGTCTTAGTCTCTATTGAACATATTGGTTTTTCGACCAGCATGTGTTCTACTATGAAATCAGCCACGACTTGTCCTTTTACAACCCTTAATGGCTGATATGTTAAGGAATATTCTGACAATGCTAAAGCCCATTTCCCCACTCGACTATGAAGTATGGGTTTAGACAGCATGTGCTTAATTATATCATAATGCGAATAAACATACACATCAACAGGCTTAATATATTGCTTCAGTTTCGTACAAGAGAAATACAAACATAAACAAAGTTTTTCTATTGGATGATATCTCGTTTCTGCATCATTCAATAGTCTACTAAGGTGATATACGGCTCTTTCGACACCGTTTACCACTACAAAAAACAGGTGATTAGCGAGGGACGTTGCGAGGGAATATTAGGTCCCTCGCAAACCCAGTAATTAGCGACGGACGTGGCGAGGGAAGCGGGGCCCTCGCAAGTTAGGTAATTAGCAACGGAAATAAGGCGATGGCGACGGGTGGCGTCGCTAAATGCAAGGCGCCAATTTCAAATTGCGCTGCCACGCATTTCAAGACGATTAGACACGGAATTAGTTGGGTCCTCGCTAATTCGACCTTGACGATGCGCTCGATACGATTGAGATACACTTTACGATTAGCAGCGGAGGAATTAGCTGGTCCTCGCTAATTCCCTCACAAACTGTCATATTTTTTTTAATAATAATCCGAACCACCTCTTCTTCTCTCTCATTTACACTCTTTTTCTCTCTTCTTCTCTCTTCTTCTCTTCCACTCTCTTCTTTTCTTTTCTTCTCTTCCACCACCACACCACCACCACCAACCACCACTCTCTTCTTCTCTTTTCACTCCACTCTCTCTCATTTACTCTCTTCTTCTCTTTTCTTCTCTTCCACCACCACACCACCACCACCACCACTCTCTTTTATTCTCTTCCACCACCACCACCACCACCACCACTCTCTTTTATTCTCTTCCACCACCACCACTCTCTTTTCTTCTCTTCCACCACCACCACCACCACCACCACTCTCTTTTCTTCTCTTCCACCACCACCACCACCACCACTCTCTTTTCTTCTCTTCCACCACCACCACCACCATTACCACCACCACCACCACACAACCACCACCACCACCTCCACATACATCTCACTCTCTTTCTCCCTTACTCTTCTCCTTCTCTCTCTACGACACCACCACCACACCACCACCACTCTCACTCTCTCTCTCTCTCTCTCTCTCTCTCTCTTTGAAAATTTTGGTTATAATAATAATAATAACAACAACAATAATAATAACAACAACAATAATAATAACAACAATAATACTAATAATAATAATAATAACAACAGTAATACTAATAATAATAATAATACTACTACTAATAATAATAATAATAATAAACTCAGATTGAGAAGCGTGCCAGTCAGACTCGGGAAGCGTCTTTGTCGGCGTAGCGCGGAATTAGCGAGGGGTGTCCTCGCTAATTAGCGACAGGACACATTTCTCTCGCTAATTCCATTAGCGAGGAGGAATTAGCGACCAAGGCGGTCCTCGCTAATTCCTCGCTAATGGCAATTAGCGACGGAATTGGGCATGTTAGCGACCAGAAAATTCCCTCGCTAATGACCGTGTTTTTGTAGTGTACATCCTCTTGTGCTAACATACTTCCTATTGTTTTTATCTTTGCTATGTACAATTTCATAGCTTTGTTTCTAATAAGAGGAAGCAACATAGGTGGCTTTGTGTTGCGTTTGTAAATTCGTGGTATTCGCAATTATAGTGCAAGTATACACATCACACAAGTAATAGAGTGGTGTTAAGTAAGAGATCGTTCCCACGAGGATTGGTATACTTTTCAAAGTTCAAGTTTCAAAACACAAGAGAGTCAAGTAACAAATCGGCAATAAGAGTTGGTTTTAAAGCTAAAGATGTAAATAAAACAAGTAAACAAATGTTGGTTGTGAATATGGATGAGAGATGAGTTGAGTTGTTGCATGCAGGATAAATCCTTTCTAGTCAGACGTTATAACGTTTACACGCTATTACGTACAAATGTTATTTTGTATAGACGTGGCCACGTTTGAACGCTGTTGCAAAAGAGTTATGCTTTTCAGCACAAAACGTCAGAGTTTCAAGTATAAGAGGTCCTATGTCTAGGTTCTAAATAGGCCCACTCCTGTATTTTAAGCACCCACAGCAATGTTCTATGAACTATTATCCATTCTATGTCTAGACTTGGATAAAGATGCCTAAATGTCTTTAGTACATTGTTCATTCATATAAACCTTTGATTTCTTTTCATAGACCATGTCTGTACCTATGAATCTACCTATTTTAAGAGGCCAACCTCAAAACAAGTTTGGAAATATTATTACACAAAGATTTAAAACATGCAACGTCAATACTTCATAACATTAACTAGAAATTCATTATAAGCAAAACAACAACTCAACTACAAAGTGTTTAGCTCATGCTTTGAGCATCTTTCTGAGAATGATAAGGATTTAGAATCCAAATACCATACATATGAGAAAAGAAACTAAGTGCAAAAGATACACCTAAGTAGCTCTTGGCATATGCATTTGTATAGACGTTACAACGTCCGAGCCTTACTGACAATGCGAGAAAATAAAACAAAGTTCGGATAAGCAAAATATAGAAGTCTGTTTCGGATCTTCTTTACAAAACTACTTACGAATTTAATGGAGGAATGGTGAGGATGATGAAGATGAAGTGATTACGAGTATGTGTGCGTATGGAGGGAGCGATGATGTCTTTTGAGAGAGAGTGAGCCTTCATTAAATAGCCACCTTGCTCACGTGTTCTTGATGTCACTTGCCCACCTACCGGTCCGCTTCCTCTCTCTACGCACGACCTTTGTTCGATTGCTACACGATGTATATCTGCGTGTCATTTCATGGGAATAGAAGATCTTACGACTTTTATATCTTTGACCATCATTACTAAGCGCGCAAAAATGGAGATCTTCCACCCTTGCTCTGCTGCACTTCTATAGACGTGGTGAGGGACGTGGTAACGTTCAGCACTATTTCCTGCACAATCACAAGAAGCATCAAAACGCTCTCAAGGGCACCACTTGGTGCCTAAATGCACAGATTTATCTATTTAACCTCTTATTTACTAAAAACTCAGAAATTAACATAAAACTAATTTAATAAACCTTGTATTGCTAGAGAACTTGCATGATTTACTCTTGAGTGAGTATAAATAACTCATATAAATATGAGTTATCACTTTGTCAGGTATGACTTGATTTCATCAAAGGCTTGTTGATGTTCTGGTTCCCATTTGAAAACTTATTCCTTCTTCAAACGAAGCAATTGTGAGAAAACTTGCGTTTTTCCACTGAGGTTTGATATAAACCTTCTTAAGAAGTTGATTTTTCCCAACAGAGACTGCAACTCTTTCTTTGTTGTGGGAGCCTTTGTTTTCAAGATAGCCTTTGTCTTATTTTCATGGATTTCAATGCCTTTTTTGTGCACAACAAAGCCAAGAAAATCACCTGCACGAACACAAAAGGCACATTTGATCGGATTCATTTTCAATCCATATTTTCTCATTCTTTCGAATGATTGTCGAAGATGGTCTAAATGACCACTTTCTGTTGATGATTTAACAACAATATCATCTATGTATATCTGCATAAATTTTCCTATGAAATCATGAAACATAGAATTCATTGCTCGTTGGTATGTTGCCCCAGCATTTTTTAGCCCGAATGGCATTACTACCCATTCATGCACTCCTAGTGCCCAGGACATCGAAATGCTGTCTTTGAAACATCTTCTTCAGCAATATAGATTTGATTATATCACGAATATCCGTCTAGCATACTCAAATATTCAAATCCTGCTTCTTTGAATCAATCAACATTTACCATTGCAGGCATAGGATATTCATCTGCATTATTTAAGTCCCTAAAATCTATGCAGACTCTAAGAGTCCCATTTTTCTTAATAACAGGAACTATATTTGCTAGCCAATCAACATACCTTGTTTTTCTTATGAACTTGCTTTTGAGAGTCTTTCGATTTCTTCCTTAATCTTGATAAGATCGAGGTGCAAATCTTCTTGGTGTCCGCTTGATTGGTTTCTTTTAAGTCGAATTGGTAGCCTTAGTTCTACCACTTCACGACTTAAACCTGACATCTCATGATAATCCCATGCAAAGCAGTCCTTGTATTCTCTCAAAAGCTCTATGATCTTTCTTCTTAAATCTTTATCAATCTTCGCACTAATGAATGTTGGCCTCTTTATGGTGCCATCTCCCAAGTCTATCTCCTCCATGGGATCTTGTGCCTTCATCTTTTACTGTTGAAAGCGTTGGATCTTTTCAAAACTTAAAGGTTCGTCATCATAGATGCAATCCAACCTTTGATCTTCAATCATGTTCTCAACTGGTTGAGTTGATGTAATTTCTTTGACCCAATTCTGTTTTACTTTGGCCTCTAAAGCCGTGTTCTTCTTATTCTCGGCTATGTAAGCCGTAATTCTCTCCCATGTGCTGGGTGTAGTCATCATAAAACAATTTATGGTCCATCCCACCTTGTGGGTTTGACATAACCCTTTGGGCAGCTTGACTCACCAATTACCTCTCTCTCCCAAATGAAACCATGTTGGGGGTGCAGGTCTTGTGATTCATAGACAACGCCTTGTGGCATATAAGCACATGTGGATGGTGTACATGGTGCAATAGTAGCCAATTGCTTGTCGAATGTCTTCTTGGAAATGTGGTCAACCTCCGCTAGGAAATAACTCTGATCTCCTTCCACATTTTCCACAAGTCCATCTTCTCTCCATATGGCAATTCTTTGGTGCAATGTTGAAGGCACTGCCCCTACACCATGAATCCATTCTCTGCCGAGCAGCAAGTTGAAGTTTGCTTTGGTTGGAATCACCATGAACAAAGTGAGCCTTTTGACACTACCAACCACAAGCTCTACCTCAAGCGCTCCAAGAGAGTACCCTGATTTTCCTTCATAGTTGGTCAACACTATGTTGTGAGGTCTCAAATCAGTCTCTGATTTGCCAATGTTTAGCAGCATGCATTGAGGCATCAAGTTCACAGCAGCACCGCCATCAACAAGCACTTTGTTGACGCCCACATTGTTGACCTTCGCTTGGATAAACAAAGGTTTAAGATGGTACTTCATTCCACCATCTGGTCTCTCAAACATAGCTGTCTGCTCTTCTATGCACCCATTATTAATGACATAATAGCAAACTAGCTTATGTTTCACTATATCTTCGTCGAACTCTCCTTCGACCTCATTCACATCAGATGTAATGTCGAACTCAATAGGAAGTATTTAGACCACACTACACAAGACATCAAAATCTGGTTCAGAATCAGAGAAACCAGACTTTATGTCTTCATCTAAATCAAAGCCTTCTTTGTCATTAGGAGCTTTCTCAATCTTCAAACCCTCTTTGACAATTGACAATGGAGGAAAGATCCTCTCTGTTGCTGGTTTCCTTTGCACTTCAACTTTGGATTCTATTTGCTTACCCTTTTTGTTATGTGTAGGACTTACCTTTGTTGTCGCAGTAGTTTTCTTTTGGCGTTGATACCTGCGCCACTGTGTTCTAGTCATGGGGTTCTTGCCCTTGTAGTTGTTGCTGTACGCATATTTCTTCGCCCCTGCAGTCTTGTTCTGATTAGCACCACTTGAACTTCCTCTTTCCTTTGTAGAGACGTAACCCACGTTTCTTTTTCCTGTAGGTACCCATTTCTCCACAGAAGACCTTGGATGAACCCACTTCCCAACTGGGGCAGTGTTTGGTGGTACGTAAGTCTTGATTTGAAATTTCTGTGGCCGCTTTGTCGAAGGCACCACTTTGTAAGGAATCCCTCTGTTGTTGAAGTTGAACTTAGGCCTCTTGTCGACCCATTTTCCTTTTCTCTTCAACTGAGGGGTAAAGCCTTCCAAACTCTTAGCGACCTCCTTATCAAACACGAGCTACACCTTGGGCACAACATGACTTGATGTTGTTGATCTTGCAGCAGTTAAGGAAATCAATGAGTTCCTCTTCAGCCCTGGGGTAAACCACCTGCATTTTTTCATTGTACTTGTCTTCAGTGACCACTTCGACATCAGCTTTTGGGATGTCAGTGACTACTTTGACACCATTGCTTGTAATGGCAACCTCTACAGCTTCGACCATGTGAATCTCACAAGGTTCAGCATAAAAGGCCTCTGCCGATGGAAGAGGATCAGTATCTATCTTCATTGGAGGCTTTGATTTGTCTCCAAACTTCAGCCTTCCTTCATTCAGTGCTTTCTGAACTAGATCCCTGAAAAGAACACATTGAGAAGTGTTATGGCCTAAATAATTATGATATTTGCAATAACCTCTTTTCTTTTGTTGTTCTAATGGCGGTATCTTTAGGCCCTTAGGCACTATTAACTGACCATCAACAACTAATAGATCAAATATTTGATCACATTTTGAAACATCGAAAGAGTAAGTTTTTGCAACAAATCTATCATTCTTTGGTTCGACAGGATTTTTCCCATCTGAAGGCTTTACACTTTACAAGCATAAGGAGGTCCGGGTTTTAATTCAGCAATGTTAACCTCCTCTTCGACTTCTTCATAAGAAATGTCGAACTCTTGGTCACTATCATGTTGTTCAACATAAGCGACCTTTTCTTTCTTACTGAACTTGTTAGTTCTAGTTTTTTCAGCTTTTAATCTTTCGACATGTCGAACTCTATTAGCAAGTTGTGCCATGTCTCTCAAGTGGGAAGTATCTAACTTCTTTCTTATAGAATAATCTAATCCACCCATGACCATTTCGACTAACTCATGTTCGGACACTTGAGTAAAGCACCTTGCTTTGAGAAGTCTAAACCTATTGAGATAATCCTCAATAGACTCAGCCACTTTGCGTCGAATGCTGGCCAACTCTTTAAGGCTAATTTTCGACTGGCCCATATAAAACTGTTCATGGAACGCTTTTTCCAATTGCCCCCAATTAAATATAGAATGTGGGGGAAGCGTAGTAAACCACGTAAAAGCATTCTTTGTTAGAGAATTTGGAAAACACTTAAGTCTCAAAGTCTCATTATGAGCCAAATCCCCTGCCTCAGTTAGATAACGTGCGACGTGTTCGACAGTTGACTCGCTAGTTTCTCCAGCGAATTTTGTGAACTTTGGGATTTTCCACCCTCTAGGCAATTCAGTTTGTAGCACATATTCTGACAAAGGTGAAATAAAATTAGGCCTATGCAGGCCTAAGTTCACGCCATTCTGTGCTAGAATAGTTTCGACAAGGTTAGTCAAGTTATTCTGAAGACCAAAATTATTTTGTTGGACTTGTCTAACTACTTCGTCAGCATTTTGACCCCTATTAACCAAAACTACTTCAGGGATCGCTTCGGCTTGTAGAAATGAAAATCTCTTTCCATGTTTTGATGATACAAACTTAAAGGAATAAATTGAGTTTTCCAAAACACTTATTATATTATAACAAGTTTCTGTCATGTGTATGAAAGAACAGGAAATAGAATCATAGCAAAGATCTTGGCATTACAAAAATAAACTGGTTTTCAAAGATAAAATGTGCCAAAAGAAGGTTACCTACAGAAGGTTACCTTACAGAAGGTTGAATACAGAAGGTTAACCCATCAGAAGGTTGACTGCAGAAGCTTAAAAGATAAAGTAACTTCCTTGAAAGGTTGGTGAAAGTCAAGCGAAGGTTGACTAAAAGTCAACACAAGGTTGACCAATAGTCAGCGAAAAGTTTGATTGAAGTCAACGAAGGTTGTTTTACTTCTTAAAGAAGTTCGGAAGGTTAAAGTTCAAGAAGGTTAAAAGAGGATTGAAGATTTCAAGCTTCTGTTTCTGGAAAACATGTCATAACCGAAATCTTAAACTGAAATGCATCAAATGAAGTTTCAAGGAATTAAAATTGTAGAAATAAAATCCTATGTAAAGAGGAACTCCTTGATTTTTGGTTGTGTTGGTAAAGCATGTTTGTTCATGATTAAGGAGCTTTAGAAGCTTGATTTAAATTGTATAAAGCATTGTGCGAAGTACATGAATAGGGACCGAATTGCGAGGAATGATGTAAAGTGCAGACATGAAGAGATGTCTACACAAGACAAAGCAAAAATGTTGCTTGAAGGTTGAAGGCTACTACCTAAAGCTCAAAAATCATCATTACCTATCTACAAAGCTACAACAAATTCCAACGGCTCTTTCCTTCTTTCAAACACCACATTTGATTCAAAGTCTATATAGAGGGCTGCTCTGCTCAAATGCGGATGATGAGTTGATATTGGAACCTTCAAGTCAAGCTTCTAAACGAAATCCAACCTTCTCATCCACACTTCAAGCTACTACAAATTCGAATTGGGAATACTATCTTGAGTGTGTGCAAGCTTGTTACATTCTTAGAAATACACTTTGTATTTATCTATCAACAAGCTCCTAAATCATCCCATAACCCAAACCCCTTATTGTAAGGAATATTGTGCTTGTTTCTCAACGGACTACCTAGTTAAAGGTGAGTGGTGTTGGTGATTCCAAGTTGTAATTCTCTCAACAAACTACCTAGTGAAAGGTGAGTGTTGTTGGTGAGTTTAGATTGTAGGTATCTCAACAAACTACCTAGTAAGAGGTGAGTGTTGTTGGTGATTCGGTTTGAAGGTTTCTCAGCAAACTACCTAGTGAGAGGTGAGGGTTGTTGGTGATTCAGTTCAAAAGTTTCTCAACAAGCTACCGGTGAAAAGTGAGGGTTGTTGGTGATTCTCTTGTGAAAGATTAGCACTAGTCTTTTGTGTGTGATCAAAAGAGAGTGGAGGTGAAAGTCTTTAGCAAGTGAAGCTAAAGCAAGTGTAAAATCTATTTGGAAAATAGTGGAAACTCTCACGAGGATGTGGGGAGAGGAGTAGCCACAGTTTGGTGAACCTCTATAACTCTACTGTGTTATTTTCTGCTTTACTTATTACTTGCTTTAACTCTGTCTAACAATCACCAAAGTTTTCAAATACTTTAGAAGGTTAAATACTCCAACCTTACGAAGTCAAAATCTTAATTTTAAATAAGTTCAACTTAGATCATCTTTTGAAAACTATACTCTATGTGAAAAGAAAAGACATCTAAAATCATCAAAGTTAATTATCTTTCCTCTTTGTCACATTTGCTTGTAGTTTGTGCAACTAACATTCAACCTTCGATATCCAAGTTATCTTGAGAAACAATACTGAAGGTTGCGGGAATTAAATCTGAAAAAGATAGCACAATTCAATCCCCCTTTCTTGTGCAAATTAGTCACTTCATTGGTATCGAGCTCACCTCTAGGGGTGAGCACACTTTGCGATGTGAGAGGAAAGATCTGGAAGAAGTGATGAGTCATCATTCCAACTCTGTAATGTTCCTTCTGAAGGAGCTTGACAAATAGACCACCGAGATTCAGCGGTGAACATTACTATTATTGGAAAGATCAAATGAGATTGTTCCTAGAATCTCAAGACACCGACATTTGGGGAATTGTTGAAGATGGTCCTTTTGAACCTACTACAACTCTTGATGATGGGACCACTATGAGCAAACCCGAAACACTGGACACCAAGATAAGCGCATGGTACTTCTAAACTCTAAAGCTAAATTTTATCTAACATGTGCTCTAGGTAGAAGTGAATATGATAAAGTTCTTTGGGAAAAAAGCGCGAAGAAATGCAGGATACATTGAAGATCGCCCATGAAGGAACAGACCAAGTCAAAGAAGCAAAGATCAACCTTCTTATTCATAAATTTGAAACATTCAAAATGGAGGAGCAAGAAACAATTTACGAAATGTTTAGCGATTCACAACAATAACAAATGATTTGAACTCTCAGGGAAATACCTACTCAAATCAAGCCAAAGTGAAAAACTCTGAGATGTCTTCCAAAGGTATGGAGACCTAAAGTAACTGCTATAACAGAAGCTAAAGATCTCTCTATTCTCAAAATAGAAGATCTACTTGGATCTCTAAAAGTTCATGAACAAGAAATCATGGATGAACTTCAACCCAAGAAGGTTAAAACTATTGCACTCAAAGCTTCTCAAAAATCTTCACAACCTTCTAAAGCTATGGCACTTAAAGATCAAGAGGATACTCAAGAAGAAAGTGAAGATAATGAAAATGACATTGATGATGAGGATGAAATGGCTCTAATCACCAGAAGGTTGAGAAGATGGGCATTTAGAAAGAAAAGTAACAGAAGACCCTTCTTCAAGAAAGATCAACCTAAAGGTGAAGGAACTAGCAAAATTGATCCTGTGTGCTATGAATGTAACAAATCTGGACACTTCAGAAATGAATGTCCAAAGTTGAAAGGAAGCAACAGAAAGTTCACACCTAAGAAAAAGGCTCTACTTGCAACATGGGATGACTCTGAAGATACCAACTCAGAGCATGATGAAGAGACTGCAAACTTTTGTCTCATGGCTAACTCACGAGAGCCTTCTCAAATATCTCCTGCATCAAGTATGGAATCAATCAACTCATGCTTCATAGGAATCTTGACCTAGAAGAGGAATGCCTCTTAGCATCCAAGAAAAAGTTGTGGTTCTTAGGCGGTGGATGTTCGAGGCACATGACGAGGGAAAGAGATAAATTTCTCTCAATGGAGAGAATAGATGGAGAGCTATGTCATCTTTGGCAATGATGATAAAGCTTGCATCAAAGGTATAGGTACTATAGGTAACTCTAAATCCCCTAAAATTAAAAATGTTCAATATGTAGAAGGTTTAAAGCATAACTTGTTAAGTATTAGTCAACTATGTGATAGTGGTCATAAAGTTTCTTTTAAATCGATAAATGCTTTATTAAAGAAATCTCCTCTGGTAAGGTCTTGTTTACTTGCATCTAGAAATAAAAATCTATATAACCTATGTCTTGATGAACTATCTCAAGAAACTTGTCTTATGTCTTATGAAAATGACAAATGGATTTGGCATAGAAGAAGCTGGTCACATAAGCATGCAAACTATTTCAAAACTTTCCAAAAAGGAACTAGTTAGAGGACTACCAAAGATAAATTTTGAAAAAGATAGAGTATGTGAAGCATGTGTTCATGGTAAACATGTGAAATCTAGTTTCAAACCTAAGAACATGATCACATCCCAAAGGTCACTAGAACTACTTCACATAGACTTATTTGGTCCTACCAAAAGCGCTAGTCTTAATGGAAAAGATATGGTTTTGTAATTGTTGATGATTTCTCTAGATTCACTGGGTGCTATTTTTGAAAAACAAAGATGAGGCTTTTGAAGCCTTCAAAGTGTTTCTAAAGAAAGTTCAAAATGAAAAAGGAACAAATGTTATTTACGTAAGAAGTGATCATGGGGAGAATTTGAAAACTTCTCTTTTCAAAACTTTTTGATGAAAATGGAATTACTCACAATTTCTCATGTCCTAGAACTCCACAACAAAATGGAGTTGTAGAAAGGAAAAATAGAACCTTGCAAGAAATGGCAAGAACACTCTTAGAAGATTCAAAAATTGAAAAATACTTTTGGGCAGAAGCTGTAAACACAGCCTGCTATATTTTGAATAGAGTGTCTATTAGAAAAATTGTTGAGAAAACCCCCTATGAAATTTGGAAAAATAGAAAACCAACCATTGCATACTTTCGTGTATTTGGTTGCACTTGTTTCATTTTGAATAACAAAGACAATCTAGGAAAATTTGATTCTAAATCTGATAAAGGAATTTTTATGGGATATTCAACATCTTCAAAGGCTTATAGAGTATATAACCTTAGGACTCAAACTGTAGAAGAAAGCATGCATATTGTATTTAATGAAACTAACAGTTCAAGTGAAGTAATTGATGTTGATGAGACCAATCAAAACAAAGAAGAAGGTACAGAACAGGAAAACAGGTTGGAGAAGGATGAACCGAAAGCTTCGCTCAACCTTCTCAACAATCAAATGAAGCTACTCAAGCTTACGATGAACCTTCTCAATTACCAAGAAGTTGGAGAATGGTGGTACATCATCCACAAGATCAAATTATTGGTAGCACTTGAGATCTGTTAGAACTAGAACTTCATTTAGAGACAATCTTTGCTTTGGAATGGCCTTAATCTCTGAAATAGAACCTAAGTCAATCAATGAGGCCATACAAGATCAATCATGGATAGAAGCAATGACTGAAGAACTCTCTCAATTTGAAAAGAATGAGGTATGGAACTTAGTGATACCTCCAAAAATCGATCTATTATAGGAACCAAATGGGTGTTGAAACAAGCTAGATGAAAATGGTAAGGTGGTGAGAAACAAGGCAAGACTTGTTGCTCAAGGGTATAACCAACGGGGAAGGTATTGACTATGATGAAACTTTTGCTCCTGTAGCAAGGTTAGAAGCTATTAGAATCTTACTTGCATTTCTTTGCACACAAAAATTTCAAATTATTTCAAATGGATGTTAAAAGTGCTTTTCTAAATGGCTTTTTAAATGAGGAAGTTTATGTCAATCAACCTCCTGGTTTTGTTGATCAAAAGAAACCAAACCATGTTTTTAAACTCACCAAAGCTCTATATGGGCTTAAGCAAGCTCCTAGAGCTTGGTATGAAAAGGTTAAGTAACTTCTTGATCAAAAACAAATTTACAAGAGGAAAAATTGATACTACATTATTTAAGAAAACTCTTGATAAAGATTTGTTGATTGTTCAAATTTATGTTGATGATATCATTTTGGATCAACAAATGAAAAATTATGCAAAGATTTTGGGAAACTTATGAAAAGTGAATTTGAAATGAGTATGATGGGAGAATTAAGGTTCTTTCTAGGACTTCAAATTAAACAACTTGATGAAGGTATCTTTATTAGTCAAGAAAAATACATCAAAGATCTTCTCAAGAAATATAAGATGAATGAAGCTAAAGCCATGGCAACTCCTATGCATCCTTCTGTACAAATTGAGAAGGATGAAGAAGGAAAACCAATTTACGAAAAAGAATACGGGGGTATGATAGGTTCAACATGTTATATTTAATCGCTAGTAGACTGACATTGTGTTTTCGGTTGGCCTATGTGCTAGATTTCAAGTTTCTCCAAAAGAATCTCATCTCACTTTGCGATCAAAAGAATATTCGGATACTTAGTGGGAACAACTAATCTTGGTCTATGGTATAAAAAGAATACTCATTTTGACCTAATTAGCTCTTGTGATCTTGACTATCTTTGGTGATAGAATTGTGAGAAAAAGTACTAGTGGATCATGTCAAATTTTGGGGAATCCTTAATCTCTTGGTCTTGTAGAAAACAGAATTCAATTGCATTATCAACTCATGAAGCGAATATGTATCTGCTGCTGCTTTGGTTGTTGTTCTCAAATTCTATGGATCAAGAATCAATTGGAGGACTACTCTATAAGGTACACATGCACTCCCATTTATTGTGACAATACTAGTGCTATCAATTTATCAAAAATCCCATCCAACACTCTAGGTCTAAACACATTGATATTAAACATCATTTTATCGAGAGATCATGTTCAAAAGAAGGATGTGGAACTTATTTTTATTGACACCAAGCATCAATTAGTGATATATTTACCAAGCCTTTGTTAGAAGAAAGTTTTAATTTTATTAAAAGGCTTTGCACATTTTAAAATGTCCTTAGGAGAAAAATATGTCAAAACCCCAACCTTACAAGTCTTGAAGGTTAAACTGAGAGAATCAAATTCGAAGGTTGAATTTGAGAAGGATAAATTAAAGTCACAATTGGGGCGGTTATTAAAGCAACTAAAAAGCGACTTCTATGTGATTATGTCTTGTCATAAGCTTGCAACCATCAAGTCACAACGGCTAGTCTCTCTCTCTCTCTCTCTCTCTCTCTCTCTTTCACTTTCTTCCACGCACTTGCCCAAAACAAAAGCTGAACTCATTCTCTCTCAAACCGATTCTCTTCTTCTCTTCCTTCCTCTTGTGAAGAAAATTTTTTCTTCTCTTCTCCAAAAATGGTGAGAACAAAAATCCCATGTGTGAAGAAAGCCAAAGACTCCCACAACCCATGACCTTCCACTGCATTATTAAATGCTTCAAACCTACACCTACCAGTTGATGCTCCATCAGAACAAAAACCTTCCAAATCATCACCCACTCCCTCACGAAGGTCTACAAGAATCAAAACAAGTTCTCTCAAGGAAATACGAGGTCTGGAACAAGAAGAGTCAACCAATCACCCTTGATGATGATGATTCTACTGCATGCTGAAATGATGGCGAGAATCAAAACTGAGGCGAAAGGAAAGCCTCTCTTCAACCCCAATCTTCTTCCAAAAGACCAAAATTTAAGATAAAGTTTGGAGGAAGTAAAGGAAAGGAAAAGGTTGATGAAGAAAGAAAAACTTGATCAAGCTTACGAAGTTGAAGAACAAGCCACTGCTGTACAAGTGTTTGATAACGAAAAATGGGGAAAGAGGAATGTTCTTATTGGTAGAATTTATCTGTTGGAGGAACTGAAAGCTTACGGATGGAATATACAAGAACACATTGAGTATCAAGGTTGGCAAAATATTACATCCCAAGGGAAATCATATATCCCACCTTATAAAAGAATTCTATGGATACATGAATGTGTGTAAAACCAAATCCTCCTTTACTACTCAAGTAAAAGGAACCACCATTGTGGTAACCCCAACCATAATAGCTAATGCTCAAAAATTCACGAGAATGAAGTTTATGCGTATGGGAAAGATTGGTATGGCCAAACAGAAATTACACAAGAGGAAATCTTGAAAGCTTACGATGAAAAATTCGGTGAGAAGCTTAAATCATCGACCTTAAAGGGCGAAGCACGTATCATGCACAATATGGTAGTCCACTCTCTCGATTCCTAGAGCGGGAAGTTTTGAGCGGTAAAACCTATTGATCTACTCTTAGTCTATCACATGATCACTAGAAATAAGATTAACCTTCCATACATTATCTTTCATTATATGATAGACATGTGCAAAACCATTAGGCAAATTTCATCCCTACCCTATGGTATGTTCTTGACCAAATTATTCAGATTTAAGAAAATCTACGTGTCTAGGAAGAATCAATACATGAAAAAACAACCTTACGGTCCAAGAGTGCTAAGCAGATGGGATGAAAAACCTTTTAGCAAGAAACTAGAAGTCTTTCCGAAACAAAACTTTGTTCATGATGAACCAATCCTAGAACCAAGTCCTCTCTTGAAAATGCACCTATGTCAACTCCTCGGGAGTCACTAGAACCAGCTGTTATTAGAATTGAGCCCATAAATTTAGCCCCACCAAATCCCACAATTGAGAATTTAGTTGAGACAGAACCTCTCAAGAATGGAGAGAAATTTTTGAAAATCCTTTAGACTTGAATGACACTCCAACCGAAAAGAACAACTGAACAAATGGAAAAAGAAGCTTCACGATGAGAACCTTAGCACAGGACAGCTTGAAAAACCTAAGAATCAAGCTTCACGAAACCATTCCTTACATTATGGACTCCTACCCTTCACGATAGAGCTATTTATTACCCATTCTCTCGGGGAGTGATTTATGCGCCATATGTCACCTCTCACGAGGAACATAGAATTGCAGAAGGTACACCCAGGGGTCTAGCTCGGGGAGCTAAATGAAAATCAATCCAAAGTGAATGAGGAACAAGGAAATGAACCTACAAGACCACCATCTCCTATCTCTCAAGTTTGTTCATGAGATAGTGAGGACATTGAAGACCAAGATATACACGAAAACCACGAAAATCAAGCCACTAGCCACGAAATTATGGCTTCTATTGCTCTCACGAAATTACTTCATACTCTGAACCCTCCATTGGTCCAAATGCGAGAATCAACTCCTGCACCTCTTCATCATGATGTTCAAGGATCTCTTGAACAAATAGCAAATTTATTTTCCCAATGGCGTGAAAATCCTAGAACTTCACTGCAATACTCTTGCTTCAAAAACATTCACGATTCATGTTCTCTCCTATGTATGACTCCTCTGCACCAAAGGTACACGAAGGTTCGGGACATTCTAAACTACCTTCGATGCTGCCAAAACAATTTGGATCTCTAGGATCCTTCATCAAACTATGAATGCACCTCTATCATCATCGACAAGGCACACAGTAGCGACAAACCTTGAGAGAACAAGGAAGATTCATTCACCTATGCGGACAAGAAGGAAGTATTAGAGGCAATGAAGAAGATGAGAGCACACCATGAGAAACAAATGAAGAAAATGAGGTGCAGAACAACAAGCTTACGAGGAGCATTGGAATACTTGAAGAGAGAATAGGCTTGAAGCTCGGAGGAACTATGCCTACCAAGAATGGGTGATGCGAGAACATAGTGCCTACTATGGTTCACAGTGTTGCAGATCCACGACTTTCCTCCTCCTCAACCCTTCCAGACATTCCTCGACTGCGCTTCATCCTCAAACTCTTCGGATGATTCTTCTCCGACCAAGTAGCTAGCTAATTTCCTGTCCTTCCCTCCTTTTTTTGTTGTTGACAAAGGGGAGAATGGAGATTATTAAGCTACTTAGTTTAAAGTGATATATTTTGGGGTTTCTGTTGACATTTTAAGTATTTTACGGACATATTTATTTTGTGCTATGTTATGGTTTGTAATTGATAATTATCAAAACTATGTATGTGTGGTATGTGTGTTGTTTCTTTGCATCTGTTATTCTTTGCACTTATACATGATAATTATCCTTTGCTATGAATGTGTTAAATACATTTATTTTGAATTGAAATGTCTATTCTGAGAAGCAGAAAACTTAAAATATATTCTCAAGTTTGTCATCACCAAAAGGGGAGATTGTAGAAATGAAAATCTCTTTCCATGTTTTGATGATACAAACTTAAAGGAATAAATTGAGTTTTCCAAAACACTTATTATATTATAACAAGTTTCTGTCAAGTGTATGAAAGAACAGGAAATAGAATCATAGCAAAGATCTTGGCATTACAAAAATAAACTGGTTTTCAAAGATAAAATGTGCCAAAAGAAGGTTACCTCTGAGAAGGTTACCTTCTGAGAAGGTTGAATCTGAAGGTTAACCCATCGGAAGGTTGGTAGTAGAAGCTTAAAAGATAAAGTAACTTCCTTGAAGGTTGGTGAAAGTCAAGCGGAAGGTTGACTAAAAGTCAACACAAGGTTGACCAATAGTCAGCGAAAGTTTGATTGAAGTCAACAGAAGGTTGTTTTACTTCTTAAAGAAGTTCAGAAGGTTAAAGTTCAAGAAGGTTAAAAGAGGATTGAAGATTTCAAGCTTCTGTTTCTGGAAAACATGTTCATAACCGAAATCTTAAACTGAAATGCATCAAATGAAGTTTCAAGGAATTAAAATTGTAGAAATAAAATCCTATGTAAAGAGGAACTCCTTGATTTTTGGTTGTGTTGGTAAAGCATGTTTGTTCATGATTAAGGAGCTTTAGAAGCTTCAGATTTAAATTGTATAAAGCATTGTGCAGTACATGAATAGGGACTGAATTGACAGGAATGATGTAAAGTGCTAACATGAAGAGATGTCTACACAAGACAAAGCAAAAATGTTGCTTCAGAAGGTTGAAGGCTACTACCTAAAGCTCAAAAATCATCATTACCTATCTACAAAGCTACAACAAATTCCAACGGCTCTTTCCTTCTTTCAAACAGCCACATTTCAGATTCAAAGTCTATATAGAGGGCTGCTCTACTCAAATGCAGATGATGAGTTGATATTGGAACCTTCAAGTCAAGCTTCTAAACGAAATCCAACCTTCTCATCCACACTTCAAGCTACTACAAATTCGGAATGGGAATACTATCTTGAGTGTGTGCAAACTTGTTACATTCTTAGAAATACACTGTATTTATCTATCAACAAGCTCCTAAATCATCCCATAACCCAAACCCCTTATTGTGTAGGAATATTGTGCTTGTTTCTCAACGGACTACCTAGTTAAAGGTGAGTGGTGTTGGTGATTCCAAGTTGTAATTCTCTCAACAAACTACCTAGTGAAAGGTGAGTGTTGTTGGTGAGTTTAGATTGTAGGTATCTCAACAAACTACCTAGTAAGAGGTGAGTGTTGTTGGTGATTCGGTTTGAAGGTTTCTCGAGAAAAAACTACCTAGTGAGAGGTGAGGGTTGTTGGTGATTCGGTTCAAAAGTTTCTCAACAAGCTACCTAGTGAAAAGTGAGGGTTGTTGGTGATTCTCTTGTGAAAGATTAGCACTAGTCTTTTGTGTGTGATCAAAAGAGAGTGGAGGTGAAAGTCTTTAGCAAGTGAAGCTAAAGCAAGTGTAAAATCTATTTGGAAAATAGTGGAAACTCTCACGAGGATGTGGGGAGAGGAGTAGCCACGGTTTGGTGAACCTCTATAACTCTCTTTGTGTTATTTTACGCTTTACTTATTACTTGCTTTAAGCTGTCTAACAATCACCAAAGTTTTCAAATACTTTAGAAGGTTAAATACTCCAACCTTCTGAAGTCAAAATCTTAATTTTAAATAAGTTCAACTTAGATCATCTTTTGAAAACTATACTCTATGTGAAAAGAAAAGACATCTAAAATCATCAAAGTTAATTATCTTTCACTACTGTCACATTTGCTTGTAGTTTGTGCAACTAACATTCAACCTTCTGATATCCAAGTTATCTTGAGAAACAATACAGAAGGTTGCAGGAATTAAATACGAAAAAGATAGCACAATTCAATCCCCCCCTTTCTTGTGCAAATTAGTCACTTCACGGCTTCCCTTGCCACAGGCTGTTCAATGGCCATTGGCTGTGTCTGATTCACAGGAACTTCAACATGCCTATTCATTTGAATTTGTGGCACAGGTTGGTTTTGCAGTGGTGGAGTACCAAAGAAGTCTGCAATTCTACCCATTTGGTTAGCCAACATTTGGTAACTCTGGTTCGTGTTTTGAATCAATGGATTAAACACAGTGCCTATTTGTTGAGTCTACATATTAACCATGTCATGATTACTATCATCCATTTGTTGTCTAAGTGCCAACAATGATGATGTAGTCAAAGCAGGTCGAGCATTTCGACCAAGAACACTCTCTGGGGAACCATGTATCGGGAAGAAAGTGGTTCCCATCGTATCTGCGTATGTTGACATGTTTGTTTGAAGGCCTGCCATCATAGCCGTTGGCATACCATATGGATAACCTCTAAACTGTGAGAGATTTTGAAACCTTGTGTCGAATGAACTTCGACCATAGGATTTACCATTAGGGGTTCGTTGATGAACCTATTACTAATGGTTGTGATATTCTTTGTAGAACTTGACACGCGACCACGGGAGGCGGTTACTCAAGCGGTGTCAAAAGCAGCATAGGAGCGATTACCCCTACGGCGGTTGCGGCGTTAGCATCACCTTGTGGCGCTTGTTCTTGAGAATTACGTGGATTTTGTGCATTTGATGTTGAGGCATTGTTTGAACCTGAACGTGTCATTGTAGAAATTGTTTTTCCACTTCTCAAATGCATAAACTGAACCACGAATTATTCAAATATGGAAAGACTTAGATCAATCGGTCCCACCGGGCGTGCCAATTTGCTTACGGTGAAATTTGGTAAACAACCGCTGGTCTGAATTAATTACTTGCAAGATCAACCAGTGAATCTCAGGACATATTGTGCTTAAGTTCTTGTATGATTCGTAGCAGGAAAATGGTGTTCTTCGCGTAACCAAACAAAAAGGAAACAAAAGAAAACAGAGAATTGCCTTGAACGCCAAGGAATTCGTAAAGAGAAAATAAAAGAAAATGCAACTGAAAGTTTAAAGAAAGAAAACTTAAATTGCATAAAAATGTAAAGAGTTGGTGCACAGATCCATACATTCGCTTTTTGTGCTCAGTTTTCTCTAGCGCTGGAAGTTTGAGCGTAAGAAATTGTATGTTGGGATTGTGACCCGTTTTCCATATGGAAAAGCGGTATATATCTGAGAGAGGAAACAAAGTAATCGAACAATTTTGAATTTGAAAACAATAAGCGATTAAATAAAGCGCTCGATTAGCCCGACAACGTGAAAATCACGCCCTTCGACTGCATCTTCAAAACACAATTCGACGGTGTCTCCCTTGCGCGAATTCACTTCTAACTTTTAGTTCTTCGTCAAATCATAGCCTTCATGTCTTCGCTCTTCGCCAAGTCCTTGTGATGGTCGAAAACCATCTTTGAGCGTCGAAGACCACCAATCTTCTCTTTAAAGCGCATGAGTCAACCTTATTGACTGCATTTATTTAGCCCGTTGAAAATACAGGCTAACACATGACCAAAAGTATTGCAAGTCGAACAAAAAGACGGCAAATTTTAATACTCGATCGATTCCAACTGAGAAAGCATAGCCAGGCCTTTCAACAATGATGTGATCCCTAAGCTCAGATTTCAGGTCGATATCAACCAAGACGCGAGAAAAATGACCAAAAGTTCTATCAAAAGAGTTTTTGCTTGTTGTATCATCTAGTTTGAGTGGAGTTCCAACACAGCTAGCAATTGCAAAGAGAATTTTGGGTCTCCAATATTCCTGAGCTAGACCTGTAAGCCTAATCCAACATTGAGCATTTGTATGATTGATATTGGAAGGATTAAAGTCAGGCTGCCAGGCAAACAATCGAAGCAACCCTTGCTTTGCCTTTGCGGGAGAAATTGCAAGCTGGATTCTTCGTAAATAATTAGCACAAGAGAAAGAAAATTCATAATATCCTTTCCCTAAAGAAATCAGTCCCCACTTACCTGTTGGTTTCCAAAGAGTTTGAAGTTTGGATTTCAAAGCCGCTATCTTGATAGGAGTGTCTTCATTTGAAAGTAAATTTCTTCCAAGAAGGTGTGTTTTGCATTCTGCTAGACCTGTCATATACTCCTCCTCAGGAATTGAGATTGATAAATCATCTCCTTTGATACACGGGCGGGGGAGTTCACTAATATAATTGGCTGGTAGAGTCTCTGGCGACGTGAAAATAAAGGATGCAGGGTTCGAACCCCTAACATTGTGGTCAAAAGATTTCTTCATAGTCGGGAGTTGAACCTGGAATTCATAAAGAGAATTTAGCCAAGTGTGCTACTACAGAAGTGATAACATATAACAAAAGTAAGCGTCCAAAATAATGGTTTTTAGATTGTAGATAGTATTTAATAAATCTATATTATAATAAACCATGGATTGTCCACCTAGGCATCCATGTCAATAATGACATCAGCACAATTTTAATCCACCTCATCAATCTAGACCGCGTGTCACTGCCAGCGTTTTTATTCAACATCAGCGGTTTTGGCTCAAGTTAAATCGCTAAAATATATACAAAAAATGTCAAAGCCGAGAATTGAACCCATCCCCTCTTGAATTTAGTGCAATTCTTATCCAAGTTGGCTACCTAGCTCTGTTGTTTCATAAGCGTAACACATTATGGTTAAACCATTCTTCATTATTATTTTAAATAAAAATCTTGGTACATTATTTTATATTTTTGAGAATGTTATCACTTGAAAATTGCATCTATGAATAAGACTAGATTTTTCATATTCTAATAATCTCCTAAACTGTTAGTTTGATTTTTCCCGTTTATAGTTTTGTTATAGTAATATACAAAATACATAAGGGTTCTTTCGCAATATGTAAAATACATATATTAAATCGAAATTAACATTTAAATCGTCAAATAATATAAAAAATTCTCACTATATTGGCAAAAGTAGGATGATAATTTATAGATAAAAATACTCACTATAAAAAAATTCTTTAAGAACCCATGTAATAAAATTCTTTAGGACGAGATTATAAAAAAATACTCACTATATATATAAAAATAAATAAATGTATAAACATATATATTTAACACACGAAAACAAACAACTGCATTTTTAAAGGTGCCAAAAAATAATTTAAAAATTTATGATAAAATGTGATGTATACCCGTGTTGTTTATAACAATGAAATCGAATTCCACAAATTAAACTTTGCGAAAACAAATTATGAAGAATATATTACAAAATAGATGAGACATTCTATTATCGTATATCCTTTTCCTTCCGGCATTAGTAATAGTAATGTGATTTTCTATATACTTATTCAGAATACATTAGATGATTTTCTTCAAAAAAAAATTACATTAGATGATAATCATATTTTCATCGATTTCAATTTTCGTTTTAGTACTTTGTTTGAATACTTTTACATTTATTTTCCTTCATTTAATTATTACAAAATATTATAAGACAGGAAACAAAATCATTTCCTGGACAAAACCCCACATCCCATTTGAAATTATAATATATAATTATATTATATATATATATATATATATAATCTAATTTTAATTTCCTACTATTATATACATATTTAAAATAGTTGAAGTAATTACCTTACGGTGTCTAAACAAATCTTTTTAAGGTATAACATATCCTTTATTCCTTTTATTGTCATGGATAAACTGATTTTTTTATCAATTTTTTAAAGTGGTGAAATTAGTAAACGAGTGTGTTGCATGAGTTAGTGTTAATTAGATTTTTAAATAAATTATGAAAGAGAATTCACAAAATTTCTATTGTTCATGTGTGATGGTAATATTGGATTTAAGTTGAACCGCAAAATTATTTGTATTTTAATTAGAATGAGTCTTTCTATTTTGCAGAGAAGGAATGATATCTTTTTCAATCGAGGAATTCAAACATTTTAATTCACCTTTACTCTTGAGTTTTATCTTTAGTTGATATACTGATATGGCTTGGGGTGAAGAGGTGGAAGCTATAGTACAACTCAATACATGGTTGTCCAATGCTGATTTACAATCTTTAGTTGCGAAACATAATTGTAGAAAGACAAATTTAATGTATTGATTATTTTTACTTATTTATTCAATTTTACAATATAAGGATTCTGCATTGGTGAAGGAAATCCTAATAATCCAATTGTTGTTAACTTAAACGATGAGTTCCCAATGATGAAAAGCCGAAAATGACAGATGTTGAAGAAGTGTGGTTTTGATTATAGGTAAAATTACATCAGAGACCTTTAAATTATTTGTTTGTAACAAGTTAGTCCTTTAAGTTTTTTTTTTGTAACAAATAGACCATTTTAGTGATTACTCTAGCTTATATATTTTGATAATGCTACTTTATATATTGTGATTAATCTAGCTTATGTATTTTGATGCAACAAGCATATTTTGGTGTTTTTTTGATGTAATCAACGATATGACATTTTACTAAAAGGGTCAATGGTGTCAATATTAGGTAACTTATAGAGTGAAACTCATTTTCTGAATAAATAACTTAAAGGTCATACAGTGTAATTTTCTTGTGATTATATTATGTGCTAAGTTTTTATATTTACACTAGTATTTTACTGTGCAATACACTGCGGGTGATATCGTATTTGTTATAACCTGCTATAAAATTATAAATACTAGAAAAAGTTAAAAAAAAGTTAGTATATTCTTATAATATTAATAATGGAGTTAAAATGAGGAAAAAAGGAAATGAGATTTATTTAATATAAAATATATATCTCCGTTGGCGCTCCCGTTGTCGCTCTGTTGCAGCTTCCATTTGCGCTCCCGTTGAAGCTCTCGTGCGGTATCATTTTTTTTTTGGCAATTGGTAGTACCTAAATTAATTGGTTTTAGTAGTTTGAGCAAGTTCTTGTAAATAGAAATTAAATAAAAATAATTTTTAAATGAAAAAATAAAAAGAAAATACTGATTTAATAAATAATTCAGAATAAAATGAGTTTAACCTAAAATATGCATACTTTTTGGCGCTTAGCACACCAGTTCCCGCTTTCATTGGTGTGTTTAATTTAGCGATTAGTTGTACTTTCAGGTTCTTACGCGTGTTTTCTCTTTTTTTCTATGTGATTTAGTATTAATTTTAGAGATTTTACATTAAATAGTAAATTTTAGATTATTTAACTAATTTTTAAAAAATTGCTTTAAAAAATTACACGGGTTAATAGTTACAATCCCAACTATTAAAAGTATAATCCCCATAAGCAAGCTTATTGATTTTTGCGTAGATTCACAATTTGGTGACATCAATTATGCACACTTACTTTTTCGCCACATTGATTCCCCTAGTGTTTATATCTGGAACTCTATGATAAGAGGTTATGCCAATGCCAACAGTGATAATCCAAGATTGTCTTTGCTTCTGTACAGACAAATGATACAAAATGGGTATTCTCCAGATAATTTTACCTTCCCATTTGTACTTAAAGCAAGTTCTTTGGTTGCTGATAAAGACTGTGGAAAATGTATTCATAGCTGTATAGTGAAATCTGGGTATGAAGCAGATGTGTATTCTGCAACTGGGTTACTTCAAATGTATGTTTCATGTGCAGATATGGAGTTGGGCTTGAAGGTGTTTGATAATATTCCTAAGTGGAATGTGGTTGCTTGGACTTGTTTGATTGCTGGATATGTGAACAATAATCAACCACATGAAGCTTTGAAGGTGTTTAAAGACATGGGTTATTGGGGTGTAGAGCCTAATGAAATTACCATGGTGAATGCTTTGGTGGCCTGTGCTCGTTGTAGAGATATTGATACCGGGAGATGGGTCCATAAACGCGTCCGCAAGGCTGGTTATGATCCTTTTATGTTCAAATCTAATAGTAATGTCGTTCTTGCAACTGCCATTCTTGAAATGTATGCAAAATGTGGTAGCTTGAATATTGCAAGAGACTTGTTCAACAAAATGCCTCAAAGAAACATTGTTGCTTGGAACTGTATGATTAATGCTTATAATCAGTATGAGAGGTATAAGGAGGCACTTAATCTCTTTTTTGATATGTTGGCAGCTGGTTTTTGTCCTGACAAGGCTACCTTTCTGAGTGTCTTGAGTGTTTGTGCCCATCAGTGTGCTTTGGCATTGGGAGAAACTGTTCATGCTTATCTGTTGAAAAGCAGCATTGCAACAGACATTGCCACTGCAAACTGCTCTTTTGGATATGTATGCCAAGAATGGTGAATTGGCAAGTGCGCAGAAGATTTTTAATAGTATGTGTTCTGTACCGTATCTGTGGATATGTAAGATCCGAGATAGTAGGTAGGTGATGAGGTTTTGATCAATATAGGTAACGTCCGAGTTTGATATTCCGAGCTGATGGGAGGTGTACCTGCACAGTCACTCTGATGCTAAAGTCAGTAGCTGAAGAGTTAATGCAAGTATTGTTATAATTAATGTGTACCTCTCTCCTCATAGTTAATGTTGTATTTATAGGCTTAAGAGGCACTTAATGGTGATGATCTGGTCCGTTCGTTGTGGAGGCGCAATATGAGCCTTTAGATGAGTGAATATGGGCTTTGGCTGTTGAAGGCCCAATCAGTTTGTTTTTGTGTAGAGGGGGTGTGAATAGAATATGCAGAATTTCTCCATAACAGTTGCCCCCCAAGTCGGTTTTGACGTGTTGGGTTAAACCAGACTTGAAATATGCGCGAGATAAACTATTTTACCGAGATTGAAGACAGTCGAGGTTGAAGTCTTTTACCGAGATTGAAGACAGTCGAGGTTGAAGTCTTTTACCGAGATTGAAGACAGTTTGAGGTTGAGTTGTGCCGAGAAAATTTTGTTGTGGCCGATCTATCAGAACAAAAAGTGGTGACGCTTCGTTTTTTGGACATAGCATTAAATGTTTGCCTTGATTTATGTGACCGTTGCAGGAATCGAGACGTCTTTTTAATGATGACTCTTCGTTTTGCGTGCTGATTTGATTGATTGAGTGCGTCGTTTCAAAGGTGAAAACAGTGACCTTCTCATTATCACTTATAAATAAAGGTGAGGTTGGTCATTTACACTTTTGGTTCCTCGCCGCTCACGAGTTACCGATCTACTTTTTTTGAGCTCTCGAACTTCATTTCTTGGCATTTCTCCTTCTTTGCTTGTATCAACGCTTCATCCGAGGTTAGTACTTTACTTTTTAGATTTACTCTTTCATTTGCGTCTTGTACTTTATTTTTCCTTAGATTTACTCTTTCATTTGCGTCTTGTACCTTATTTTTCCGGGCTGAGATCTAGCCCTCAGCTGCAACCTTTTTTGTCAGGGTGGGGGTTGTCAGGTCGGGTTCCGATCTCCTTTGAGAACCCATCATATTTGAATTATCCTGATAGCTTGCCCCCATTCCTGTAGGTAAAAAACTGGCGAAAACTAAGCAAACAACACGCGCTGAAACGCTCCGACTTATTGATCAATCCGAGCAAGCTCGTAAATCCCGAGGTCCCGACATCGGAAAATTAATGGCATCGAGATCAAGAATTGATTCTCACCCTGCGATAGGGAAGGAGTAAATGTCCCCGAGATTCATGAGGAAGAAAATTTTGGGCCAGGAGGCGATAGCAAAAGGGTTTCAGATGAAGAGTCATAAACTCCCCCTTCTACACACAATAACCTGGTTCATGAAGCTCGGGTAGATATAGATTCGGATCCAAGCTCTTCGGATGATTCGACTACGTCACGGAATCGAGCGCGAAAGGAAAGACGATGATCGGTCGGCGATCCGAAAAATAATTCTAGTGAGAAATCGGCGTGGATAATATTGGTGGGAAAGAGAAGAAAACCCGGAGGATACGGTAGTTTTGAGTTCTTTGTGCGGTGCGAAGATTCCGGCAGTAACAATGTCGATCTTCCCGTAGATCCTCCTTTAGGCACTTCTCGAGATTATTCGTGGGTGTCCAAAACACTCCGGGGTGTAAGCTCGGTGATGACTTTGGAGGTCGACATTAGCAATTTTTCGAAAAGGCTCTATTGGAAGGATCCTGAGCGGTGGTGTACCTTTGGAATGGAAGAGGGCGAGCATGTGGCCACTTACCCTACTTCCCTCAAGTTCATAATTTACTGGACGACCTTGGCTCATATGCGAATCTGACCTCCATTCACGGCTTTCCAACAGTCTGTATTGGCGAGATTAGAGGTAGCCCCTTCACAACTTCATCCCAATGCTTGGGCCTTTGTACGTGCTTTCGAGCTCGTATGCCTTCATTTAGGTCGGCCCTTTCTTTCTGACTTTTCTTACACATGTTCGAGTTAAATAAGCGAATCGAGAAAAAGCAATGCCACAAACCCGCCATTGGAGCATGTCGACCTCCGATCTAGAAAAGGTGTAAGGGTATTTCGGCCATACTGAGAGTCCGAAATATGAATGGAAGAACAAGTTCTTTTAGAGTCGAGCTTTGTCTTGCCGGTTGTAGTAGGCCAGGGTCCTGAACTTTCAATGTCGAGAAACGATATCGTTTTGTGACCAAATTTCCTCTTGGTTGGACCCGCTGTGATGACAAGATAAAACATTTCGTTGATCACGAAGCATTTGTGTGTGGAGGATCGGAAAACCTTGAGGATCTTGATGTTCATTGCAGATCGGGTCGTCACAAATAATGAACACAGACCAAATCAATGGGGTTTTGACACTAAGTTATTGGTAGAGACTGTTAAATTTGAGCAGGTCGAGAAGGTTTTAGGTCGGTTTTCTCAAATATTTAGTCGAATTTAACCTTGATGTTTTGCCGAGGTTATTTTTATAATTTTTTACTAACCGAACCTTTCTTCTGCAAACGGGATGGCCCCAAAGAACAGGATGGCGGCTTTGAAAGCCCTTGCAGTCCTTGATGTTGACGGTAGCGCGAGAATGCCGGGGCTAGCGGTAACGTCGCGGTGAAGGAACTCTGCGGCGCATGTTACCATGCCCAACCTATTACCGTGGTTCATTCGAAGTAGGCGGTGAAGAAGAAGCGACCTTTAACAAGGAAAAGAAAAGCCACGATAAAGTCGTCTTCCTCCCAGGTCGAGTCCTCAGGATCGGGGTAAAGGCGTGATTGAGCTTAGTGATCGCTCCGACTTTCCTTCAAAGAAGAGTAAGAAACATAAGTCCGCCCCTTTTGATCCGAAAGCATATATGACTCTCAAAACCGAGGAGTTCCAAGCAGACCCTTTCGGAGTTTCTATCTCGGTACTATCGAGGATGGCCGATCTGGTGAAAGAGGAGAAAAAAGATGCTGCTCTGAAAATCAAAGGTATGGCTTCTGGTTTTTAAGTTCGTCAATTCTATCTCTGTATTTTCTGCGGTTTTTAACTTGCTTATGTTCTTCATATATACACATAGATCATGAGGCTAAGTGCAGAAATTTTCGGAAAGCCGTAAGTCCACTTCGTCTTGCGATCTGGAAAAGTCCAAGAAAGATGTGGATCTTCACAAAAAAGAGAAAGAGGATTTAGAAGCCAAGCGCCTAGAACTTGAAGCCGAACTGAAGCTGGCAAAGGAAAAAATTGAAAAAGATGTTGTTGAGCTCAAGGAAAAAGATGATAAACTGGCCGAGATAGAAGCTTCAATCTCGTCCCAAAACATTCCCGAACTCCAGGAGCAGATAAAGAGACTTGCCGAACAGAAAGCTAAGGCTCTGGAAGATCGGATGCAGGCAATTGAGATGGGGCAAGAAGGCATAGTAGAAGCTTTCAATAATGCACTTGACCAAGTTGCTGTGGTCATTCCCGACTTTGTTGCCGATCCTGATATTTTTAAACCGGAATTTTCAGTTCATGATGGGCACATTGTTGAGTTCGACCCAGTAACCGATGAAGTGTCTAGGGTCGTCTATCCTCCCAAAAAGACTTAACTGTTTATTTTCATTTGTTTTGAACCTGAGGACCCGGCCGTAACCGGTATTTTTTGTAATGACATTATCACTTGTTTCTTTTCATAATTTTGTTTTTGTTTGAGGATGTACTTTGGATTATACCTTGCCCCCTGTTTCACCTTGGGTTGGTAGAATTTAAGTCGGAATAATGAGCAAGAGTAAATAATAAGGAACTAACATCGGAATTTTAATGAGATCAGAGTAGAATGCTTTGAAAAAGCTAAGTTTATAGGATCAAAATAGAATGCCTTTAAAAAAGCGAAGTCTATATTAATAAGATCGGGATAGAATGCCTTAAAAAAGCGAAGTCTATATTAATAAGATCGGAATAGAATGCCTTAAAAAGCGAAGTCTATATTAATAAGATCGGAATAGAATGCCTTAAAAAAGCGAAGTCTATATTAATAAGATCGGGATAGAATGCCTTAAAAAAGCGAAGTCTATATTAATAAGATCGGAATAGAATGCCTTAAAAAAACGAAGTCTATTCCTGTAGAGTCTGTTTCTATCCTTGGATTCTAACTGTTTTTTTTTTTTAGATAATCAAGATCTCATTGAAAGGAGCCTGAGGGTGCCCTACTTCTGACAATGAGAGAAAAGAAAGGGAAGGGAGGGCCTCCTCAAAACCTTCCAAAGCCAAAACCCCTTGGAAAAAGACAATGGAAGGAAAAGTAGAGTACCCCGCACAAAAAGATGTGCTACTGATGAAGAAAAGACCACTAATTCACTGCTTTCTCCCCTACTACGCCCACATAAGTGTTTACAAGCCAACTATAAAACTATAAATTACAACATAGAAGCATCGATGGACAATGAAACCAAATCCGACCATGTTACGCTAACATTTATTCCCACTTCCTCGCCTTAAACCAACACCACGCCAAATCTTTAATGCCCGCTTGCATTCTTTGGGCCAAGCTACATCACCTTTAAATATTACCTGCTTTCTGCGCCATCCAAATAATCCATTCTTGTAATACTTCGAGAGTTTAGTGGCGTTCCAAGTTCTTGGGATTGCGCTTCCTTCCGATGTTTCTAGCTCGAAGGCTCCATTTCGATTCTCAAAATAACCCGATATGGACGCTTCCCATTTGGTGCTAGTTTGCCACGTGATGCATTCTTTAGCCCAACATCGGCTCTTCTCGAAACAAGATCACCGACATTAAATCCGCGGGGCGACTTTACGATTGTAGCAGTGGGCTACTCTGCTTTTGGTGACGGCTCTTTAAGGGCGCGTGATCCGGATTCCTCCACTAGTCCGATTCTTCCGTAGGGCTCCATCCATTATCCTCCGGTGATTTCGGATTCAAAGTCCTCCAGTTAATTCCCAATTTCTACCGGATGAATGCTTCACTTCCATAAGATAACCTGAAAGCGTTTCTCCCGTGGAGCTTTGGGGAGTAGTTTTGTATGCCCATAAAACATAAGGGAGCTCTTCAACCCAGTTTCCTTTAGCATCGTCTAACCTCTTCTTCAACCCGTTGAGAAGTACCTTGTTTGCCGATTCTGCTTGACCATTTGTTTGAGGATGTTCCACTGAAGTGAATCGATGCTTGATTTTTAGATCGGACATCAACTTCCTGAATCCTTTATCAGCGAATTGAGTTCCATTGTCCGTGATTACCACCTCGGGCACCCCGAACCCAGTAATTATCTCCTTCCAAAAAAAGAATCTGATTCTTTGCCTTGATAACAGATAATGGTTTGGCCTCAATCCATTTGGTAAAATAGTCAACTGCCACAATTAAGAATTTGATCCTCCTTGGGGCTTTTGGAAAAGGTCCTAGAAGGTCTATCCCCCACCATGCAAAAGGCCATGGAGAAGAGAGAGTTGTGAGACCGGTAGGAGGTGCGATATGTACGTTTGCATGGATCTGGCAACTCGGACATTTCTTCACATAATTCCTCGCATCGGCTTCTATGGTTGGCCAAAAGTATCCCGCCCTCAATACTTTTCTGTACCGTATCTGTGGATATGTAAGATCCGAGATAGTAGGTAGGTGATGAGGTTTTGATCAATATAGGTAACGTCCGAGTTTGATATTCCGAGCTGATGGGAGGTGTACCTGCACAGTCACTCTGATGCTAAAGTCAGTAGCTGAAGAGTTAATGCAAGTATTGTTATAATTAATGTGTACCTCTCTCCTCATAGTTAATGTTGTATTTATAGGCTTAAGAGGCACTTAATGGTGATGATCTGGTCCGTTCGTTGTGGAGGCGCAATATGAGCCTTTAGATGAGTGAATATGGGCTTTGGTATTGTTGAAGGCCCAATCGGTTTGTTTTTGTGTAGAGGGTGTGAATAGAATATGCGAAATTTCTCCATGCTGATTGCCCCCAAGTCGATTTTGACGTGTTGGGTTAAACCAGACTTGAAATATGCGCGAGATAAACTATTTTACCGAGATTGAAGACAGTCGAGGTTGAAGTCTTTTACCGAGATTGAAGACAGTCGAGGTTGAAGTCTTTTACCGAGATTGAAGACAGTTTGAGGTTGAGTTGTGCCGAGAAAATTTTGTTGTGGCCGATCTATCAGAACAAAAAGTGGTGACGCTTCGTTTTTTGGACATAGCATTAAATGTTTGCCTTGATTTATGTGACCGTTGCAGGAATCGAGACGTCTTTTTAATGATGACTCTTCGTTTTGCGTGCTGATTTGATTGATTGAGTGCGTCGTTTCAAAGGTGAACAGTGACCTTCTCATTATCACTATAAATAAAGGTGAGGGTTGGTCATTTACACTTTTTGGTTCCTCGCCTGCTCTGAGTTACCGATCTACTGTTTTTGAGCTCTCCGAACTCGCTCTTCAGCATTTCTCCTTACTGCTTGTATCAACGCTTCATCTGAGGTTAGTACTTTACTTTTTAGATTTACTCTTTCGCTGCGTACTGTACTTTATTTTTCCTTAGATTTACTCTTTCGCTGCGTACTGTACCTTATTTTTCCGGGCTGAGATCTAGCCCTCAGCCTGCAACCTTTTTTGTCAGGGTGGGGGTTGTCAGGTCGGGTTCCGATCTCCTTTGAGAACCCATCATATTTGAATTATCCTGATAGCTTGCCCCCATTCCTGTAGGTAAAAAACTGGCGAAAACTAAGCAAACAACACGCGCTGAAACGCTCCGACTTATTGATCAAGCCGAGCAAGCTCGTAAATCCCGAGGTCCCGACATCGGAAAATTAATGGCATCGAGATCAAGAATTGATTCTCACCCTACTGATAGGGAAGGAGTAGCTGTCCCCGAGATTCATGAGGAAGAAAATTTTGGACCGAGGGGAAGCGATAGCAAAAGGATTTCAGATGAAGAGTCATAAACTCCCCCTTCTACACACAATAACCCGGTTCATGAAGCTCGGGTAGATATAGATTCGGATCCAAGCTCTTCGGATGATTCTGACTCTGATACGGAATCAGACGGAAGGAAAGACGATGATCGGTCCGGCGATCCAGAAAATAATTCTAGTGAGGAAATCGGCGTGGATAATATTGGTGGGGAAAGAGAAGAAGAAAACCCAGAGGATACAGGTAGTTTTGAGTTGCTGTACGGGTACGAAGATTCCGGCAGTAACAATGTCGATCTTCCCGTAGATCCTCCTTTAGGCACTTCTCGAGATTATTCGTGGGTGTCCAAAACACTCCGGGGTGTAAGCTCGGTGAGGACTTTGGAGGTCGACATTAGCAATTTTTCGAAAAGGCTCTATTGGAAGGATCCTGAGCGGTGGTGTACCTTTGGAATGGAAGAGGGCGAGCATGTGGCCACTTACCCTACTTCCCTCAAGTTCATAATTTACTGGACGACCTTGGCTCATATGCGAATCCGACCTCCATTCACGGCCTTTCCAACGTTCGGTATTGGCGAGATAGGGGGTGCCCCTTCACAACTTCATCCCAATGCTTGGGCCTTTGTACGTGCTTTCGAGCTCGTATGCCTTCATTTAGGTCGGCCCTTTCTTTCTGACTTTTCTTACACATGTTCGAGTTAAATAAACGAACTGAGAAAAACAGCGGCAAACCCGCCCGCTTGGAGCATGTCAGCCTCCGATCTAGAAAAGGTGTAAGGGTATTTCGGCCATACTCTGAGAGTCTGAAATATGAATGGAAGAACAAGTTCTTTTGGGTCGAGCCTGTACTGCCAGCTGTAGTAGACCGGGTCGGAACTTTCAATGTCGAGAACGATATCGTTTTGACAACCAAATTTCCTCTTGGTTGGACCCGCTGTGATGACAAGATAAAACATTTCGTTGATGCGAAGCATTTGTGTGTGGAGGATCGGAAAACCTTGAGGATGCTGATGTTCATTGCAGATCGGGTCGTCACAAATAATGAACACAGACCAAATCAATGGGGTTTTGACACTAAGTTATTGGTAGAGACTGTTAAATTTGAGCAGGTCGAGAAGGTTTTAGGTCGGTTTTCTCAAATATTTAGTCGAATTTAACCTTGATGTTTTGCCGAGGTTATTTTTATAATTTTTTACTAACCGAACCTTTCTTCTGCAGACGGGATGGCCCCAAAGAACAGGATGGCGGCTTTGAAAGCCCTTGCAGTCCTTGATGTTGACCAGGCGGCGCAGAATGTCGGGACTGCTGGTAACGTCGCAGCTGAAGGAACTCCTGCAGCGCATGTTACCATGCCCAACCTATTACCGTGGTTCATTCTGAAGTAGCTGGTGAAGAAGAGCAGCCTTTAACAAGGAAAAGAAAAGCCACAGCAAGTCGTCTTCCTCCCAGGTCGAGTCCTCAGGATCGGGGTAAAGGCGTGATTGAGCTTAGTGATCGCTCCGACTTTCCTTCAAAGAAGAGTAAGAAACATAAGTCCGCCCCTTTTGATCCGAAAGCATATATGACTCTCAAAACCGAGGAGTTCCAAGCAGACCCTTTCGGAGTTTCTATCTCGGTACTATCGAGGATGGCCGATCTGGTGAAAGAGGAGAAAAAAGATGCTGCTCTGAAAATCAAAGGTATGGCTTCTGGTTTTTAAGTTCGTCAATTCTATCTCTGTATTTTCTGCGGTTTTTAACTTGCTTATGTTCTTCATATACTTCTGTAGATCATGAGGCTAAGTACGAGGCTGCTCGGAAAGCCGTAAGTCCACTTCGTGCCGATCTGGAAAAGTCCAAGAAAGATGTGGATCTTCACAAAAAAGAGAAAGAGGATTTAGAAGCCAAGCGCCTAGAACTTGAAGCCGAACTGAAGCTGGCAAAGGAAAAAATTGAAAAAGATGCTGTTGAGCTCAAGGAAAAAGATGATAAACTGGCCGAGATAGAAGCTTCAATCTCGTCCCAAAACATTCTCGAACTCCAAAAGCAGATAAAGAGACTTGCCGAACAGAAAGCTAAGGCTCTGGAAGATCGGATGCAGGCAATTGAGATGGGGCAAGAAGGCATAGTAGAAGCTTTCAATAATGCACTTGACCAAGTTGCTGTGGTCATTCCCGACTTTGTTGCCGATCCTGATATTTTTAAACCGGAATTTTCAGTTCATGATGGGCACATTGTTGAGTTCGACCCAGTAACCGATGAAGTGTCTAGGGTCGTCTATCCTCCCAAAAAGACTTAACTGTTTATTTTCATTTGTTTTGAACCTGAGGACCCGTACACAGAACCGTATTTTTGTAATGACATTATCAACATTTCTTTTCATAATTTTGTTTTTGTTTGAGGATGTACTTGGATTATACCTTGCCCCTGTTTCACCTTGGGTTGGTAGAATTTAAGTCGGAATAATGAGCAAGAGTAAATAATAAGGAACTAACATCGGAATTTTAATGAGATCAGAGTAGAATGCTTTGAAAAAGCTAAGTTTATAGGATCAGAATAGAATGCCTTTAAAAAAGCGAAGTCTATATTAATAAGATCGGGATAGAATGCCTTAAAAAGCGAAGTCTATATTAATAAGATCGGAATAGAATGCCTTAAAAGCGAAGTCTATATTAATAAGATCGGAATAGAATGCCTTAAAAAGCGAAGTCTATATTAATAAGATCGGGATAGAATGCCTTAAAAAAGCGAAGTCTATATTAATAAGATCGGAATAGAATGCCTTAAAAAAACGAAGTCTATTCCTGTAGAGTCTGTTTCTATCCTTGGATTCTAACTGTTTTTTTAGATAATCAAGATCTCATTGAAAGAACCTGCAGGGTGCCCTACTTACAATGAGAGAAAAGAAAGGGGAAGGGGAGGGCCTCCTCAAAAACCTTCCAAAGCCAAAACCCTCAGGAAAAAGACAATGGAAGGAAAAAGAGTACCCATACACAGAAGATGTGCTACTGTGAAGAAAAGACCCTAATTCACTGTTTCTCCCCCTACTACGCCCACATAAGTGTTTACAAGCCAACTATAAAACTATAAATTACAACATAGAGAAGCATCCCAATGGACAATGAAACCAGTCCGACCATGTTACGCTAACATTTATTCCCTTCCTCGCCTTAAACCAACACCACGCCAAATCTTTAATGCCCGCTTGCATTGCTGGAACTGAAGCTACATCACCTTTAAATATTACCCTGTTTCTCGCCATCCAAATAATCCATTACTGTAATACTTCTTGAGTTTAGTGGCGTTCCAAGTTCTTGGGATTGCCTTCCCTTCCAGTGTTTCTAGCTCGAAGGCTCCATTTCCAGTTCTCAAAATAACCCGATATGGACGCTTCCGATTTGGTGCTAGTTTGCCTGTGATGCATTCTTTAGCCCAACATCGGCTCTTCTCGACAAGATCACCGACATTAAATCCGCGGGGCGACTTTTCTCGATTGTAACGAGTGGCTACTCTACTGTTTGGTGACGGCTTCTTTAAGGGGCGCGCGATCCGGATTTCCTCCACTAGGTCCAGTTCTTCCCGTAGGGCTTGTCCATTATCCTCCAGTGATTTCGGATTCAAAGTCCTCCAAGTTAATTCCCCAATTTCTACCGGGATGACTGCTTCACTTCCATAAGATAACCGGAAAGGCGTTTCTCCCGTGGAGCTTTGGGGAGTAGTTTTGTATGCCCATAAAACATAAGGGAGCTCTTCAACCCAGTTTCCTTTAGCATCGTCTAACCTCTTCTTCAACCCGTTGAGAAGTACCTTGTTCTTGGATTCTGCTGCGACCATTTGTTTGAGGATGTTCCACTGAAGTGAATCGATGCTTGATTTTTAGATCGGACATCAACTTCCTGAATCCTTTATCAGCGAATTGAGTTCCATTGTCCGTGATTACCACCTCGGGCACCCCGAACCTGGTAATTATCTCCTTCCGAAAAAAAGAGATACAGTTCTTTGCCTTGATAACAGATAATGGTTTGGCCTCAATCCATTTGGTAAAATAGTCAACTGCCACAATTAAGAATTTGATCCTCCTTGGGGCTTTTGGAAAAGGTCCTAGAAGGTCTATCCCCCACCATGCAAAAGGCCATGGAGAAGAGAGAGTTGTGAGACCGATAGGAGGTGCGATATGTACGTTTGCATGGATCTGGCAACTCGGACATTTCTTCACATAATTCCTCGCATCGGCTTCTATGGTTGGCCAAAAGTATCCCGCCCTCAATACTTTTCTGGCTAAGGATCTACCACCTAAGTGTTGGCCACAGATTCCTTCATGAATTTCCATCAACACATAGTCGGCCTCTTCGCGTTCTATACATTTCAACAAAGGTGAGGAGAGTGCTTTTTTATAAAGATGTTCATTGAACACTGCAAAAGAAGCTGCTTTTCTTCGGACGATCTTGGCTTCCTCGGGATCGGAAGGTTCTAAGCCCGATACTATGTAATTAAAAATAGGAGCAACCCATGTCTCGCTTTCACCTATTACGTACACTGATGAAATCGAGTGTAAGTCGTTTTCGATACTAGACTTGCTGAGGATTTCTTGTATTACTGATCGGTGATTTCCCACAGTTTTGGTGCTTGCTAACTTGGAAAGAACATCGGCCCGAATATTATTCGTCCTTGGAACGTGTTTTATCTCGGCAAAATCAAATTGGGTGAGCAGTTTTTTCACATGATTCAAATATTTTTGGAGGATCGGTTCTTTCGCTTCGTACTGTCCTCCGATCTGGGAGACGACTAGAAGTGAATCGGTATTGAGATAAAAACGAGTGATTCAGAGGTCTAAAGCCAAAGCGGAGACCGCGATGCATGCTTCATATATCACTTTGATTATTGGATGTTGAAAATTTGAAAGTGAGTGATAGTTCTATAACAACCCCTGAAGGACTCTCAAGGAAGATTCCCGCTCCACTCCCTTTGGGATTGGAAGATCCATCTACATGGATCGTCCATATCTCATCCTCTGCTTCTGCCGAAGTCATCTCTGCTACAAAATCAGCTAATACTTGAGCTTTCATCGCCGGTCTTGATTCATATTTGATGCTGAACTCGGACAATTCCACTGCCCATTTTATTATTCTTCCTGAAAGATCTGGACGATGCAAAATTTGCCGGATTGGGTGGTTTGTTCGCACCACCACTTGGTGAGATACAAAGTAATGTCAGAGGCGCCGAGTTGCTATTATTAAAGCCAACGCAATTTTCTCTATTTTTTGATATCAAAGTTCTGGCCCTTGTAGAGCTTTGTTTACAAAATACACCGGACTTTGCCCCTCTTTTGTTTCTCGGACCAGTAATGCTCCTAATGCTTCTTCAGATATTGAGAGATACAGATATAATACTTCCCCAGGTTCAGGTCGGGTTAGTATTGGAGGCTCCGATAATACCTTTTTCAGTTGGGTGAGCGCCCCATCCCGTTCTGTGGTCCAAGTAAATTCGGATTCCTTTTTTAAGAGTTTAAAAAGGGGTAGTGATTTGAAAGCGGCATTTGAGATAAATCGAGATAGAGCTGCAATCATGCCATTTAATTTCTGAATTTCCTTTTTAGTGCTTGGAGTTTTCATTTCGATTCTGCGATCCGCATTTGTCCTGGTTTGCCTCAATTCCTCTTTCAAAGGAGGTAAAATCCCAAGAATTTTTCCGCTTTGACTCGAATGTACATTTTTCCTGATTTAGTCTCATCCTGCTTTTTCCTTATCTCGGCAAAAATCTCTAAGATCGTGACATGACAACTAATGCTTGCTTACTTACTTTGCGATCATATCGTCCCAAGTAAACTTCCACATTTCGTCCGATCCGGTTTTTGAATCGTTGTTCATCATTCTCTACGATCGTTGCTCCTGCATTTTTAGGCCAAAAGGCATAACTCGGTAACAAAAATTTCCGCGTTCGGTCATAAAGGCGGTCTTCTCTTGATCGGGAGGGAACATTGGGATTTGGTTGTAACCTGAATATGCATCCATGAATGACAATAGGCAAAATCCCGATGCGTGATCAACTAAGCGATCAATATTTGGGACTGGAAAAGCGTCTTTAGGACATGACCTATTAAGATCGGTATAATCAATGCACATGTGCCATTTTCCATTAGATTTCTTAACAAGTACAGGATTTGAGAGCCAAGTAGTGTATTTGAGCTCATTTACAAATTTAGCTTTAACTAAATCGTCTACTACTTTGGCCGTTGCTTCAGTCTTCTCTATATTTTGAACCCTTTTGCGCTGGGCAACCCACTTCGCACCAGGGTATATAGATAAGTGATGACAAGCGACTTCGGGTGGAATGTCAGGCATATCTTCGGCCGACCATGCAAACAGATCGGCGTGCTCCCTCAAGCACTGGGTTAATTCTGCTTTGATCTCATCTGGGAGCTCTGCGCCAATTTTGACAGTTTTCTCTGGGTCGTCTCCCAAAATTACTTTGATGAATTCACCATCTGGTTTCGGTCGTTCTGGCCTCTTCTCGGATTTCAGAGATGGCGTGTTATCCTTTTCTTCGTCCGAGCTGTCAGGATCATATCGTGCGTCTAAATCCGTCACATTGACTTCGGAGAACTTCACTTTACCTTCTTTTATAGATGCTTCTCTCGATGTAAGTTCGGCCTCCTCTCTTGCAGCGACTTCGGCTTTGAGAAGCAGGTAATAACATCTTTCAGAGGATTCTAGATCGGCATTGATAGTTATGATTTTATTACATTGTGAGTGAAACTTCATCTTCAAATGTACCGTAGAAGTTACAGCGCCGAGTTTGCCTAATGTCGGCCTTCCGATGATGCAATTGTAAATCGATGAACAATGTAGTACCATGAATTTAATCAAAACGGTCCGAGATAAGGGTTCCTCTCCGAAAGTGACTCTTAAGTCGACATAACCCATTGGTCTAGTTCGGGATCCATTAAAACCGTAAAGGTGCATTCGCGATAAGGAATAGTTCCTCGTGCAATTCGGATCTTCTAACACATCGAAAAAATAATGTCACAAGAGTCGCTTCAATCAATCGAATCCTTCTTATTTCTTTTCACCATTATTGCGAGATTAGTAATGGAATGTCTTCATTTACCTTCCCGCTCGATGAGTCGTCGTCGTCCCCAAAAGACAAAGGAGGACGAGTTGCTACGGTTTGGTGACGAGGTAGATCTTTACACACTCGAATTTCTTTCCATTTTCTTTTAATCGCCCTTGTCGTTGCTCCTCAATTTCTCCACCCGAGATTACCATTACAACCGTAGCGCCCTCGCGCTCCGTGTGTCCTAGCTCTCTTTGTATTCTTCCACTATGTTTTTGCCTTTCACCTCGTCAACGTCTTTATCTTCTTTAACGTTCTTATCTTGTTGGAATGGTTTTCTGACATACTGTCCGAGCTTTCCGTTTTTGATAAGGTCCTAAATATCGTCCTTCAATGTGTTGCAACGATTTGTGTCATGGCCGGCACTTTGATGATAACGGCAATATTTGTTGTTTCTCAATCCCGATCTTGGGGCGATAGGATCAGGATATATTACCTGTTTGAATTCATTGTTTTGACATTCTTGCAGTATTTTCTCTCTGCCACATATAAGTTCGGCGTAGTCCCGATGTCTTCCTAGCCGAGGTTTGAAATCCCTGGATGAGCCACCGGTCTGGAATCTACGAGGATTTTCTGTGTTTGGATTTCCCTTATCGGTTCGAGGCCTACTCTCCCTGGGTTGGTTGGCTCCGTTTTTCACAAAGAATTTGCTAGCTTCATCACCTTCCTCGTGATCTATGTACTTTTCTGAAAGTCGGAGGAACTCCCTGGTTGAGGTTGGTTTATGCTTACATCGATTTGGAATAAAGTGCCTTTCATGAGCCACCCCGGATAGGAAATATAGCCGAAAATCCTCATTCAAATCGTGTACCTCCCGCCCTCAGTGTTGAATCTTGCGATGTAAGACCGGATAGATTCATCATCGGTTTGGTGGACTGCATGCAAAACCATCCATGATTTCGGTCTTACTTTTGAATGTGCAAAATTTGCCGAAAATAACTTGGAGAGTTGCTCCCAAGACGAGATTGAATTTGCCGGGATGTCTCGAAACCATAAACCTGCAGATTTATCAAGGGTGAGAGAGAAAAGTCTACACATGATCTCACCTGGGGCATTCCGATATTGCATCATGGTTTCATAGTACTCTAAATGAACGTCTGGGTCTCCGAGTCCGTCATAGATTTTTAGATGCTCAGGAGGTTTCTCCAAGCCTCGGGGAACGGGGAAATAATCTATCTCAGAAGTAAAAGGTCCTCTTCTTGGTGGCGGAACTTCTTGTGCTTTAGCTTGGTTCCGAGCTTGACGAGGCTGATGCTTAGAACAGTGTTGTTTAAGCTCCGGGGTTCTTCTATTACGGTGACGATGATGCTCTTGTCTCGGAGGAGTCTCTCTGCTTCTAAATCGTCGCTTTTGTGGTGAGGATGAAGCGAAAGATGAGTATTCCTCCCCAGAGTCGCCCATATTTCTAGGAGGTGTCCTAGGTTCTTCCCTTCCCCGTCTTCTTGGGGGGGAGCGATGAAAATGACGTCGTCTTGGAGGAGAACGATGTCGCCTTCGAGGTTCAGCTAACCTGCCGAGCTGCTCAGGCTCATCCGCCGGGTTAATCCATGGAGCATAACGCTGTGGAGAATTCCAGTCTGCAATGTCTCGAGCTTGGTACCCTGCAATCTCGGCTTCTAGCTCTGAGATACGGAGACTCCTAGCCCGGTCGACCTCATTATGTTGATTCGCACTGACTGGACTAGCTGCAAAAGTGTCTATAGGAACGGGGAGAACTGTAGGAGGTGAAGGAAGCCGAGCTTGAGCCGATCCTCTGTGATTTGCATTTCGATCCGAAATAGATTGAGTTACCGCTACTCCTTCGGGGGTTCCCTCCTCCTGGGATTGAATGATACTTGCTATACGTTGGCCGGACCTTAACTCGGGGGCCATGACTTGATCAAAGAAAAAGGGTGAAGATTTTTTTGAATTCGGGAAACTCCCACTGTGGTCGCCATATGTTCATGCATCAGATATCGTGGATATGTAAGATCCGAGATAGTAGGTAGGTGATGAGGTTTTGATCAATATAGGTAACGTCCGAGTTTGATATTCCGAGCTGATGGGGGGTGTACCTGCACAGTCACTCCGATGCTAAAGTCAGTAGCTGAAGAGTTAATGAAAGTATTGTTATAATTAATGCGTACCTCTCTCCTCATAGTTAATGTTGTATTTATAGGCTTAAGAGGCGCAATATGGTCCGTTCGTTGTGGAGGCGCAATATGGGCCTTTAGATGAGTGAATATGGGCTTTGGTTGTTGAAGGCCCAATCAGTTTGTTTTTGTGTAGAGGGGGTGTGAATAGAATATGCAGAGTTTCTCCATAACAGTATGGAAAAGAAAGATGTGGGTACGTGGACTAGCATGATTAATTGTTTAGCCATGCACGGCCATGGAAAGGAAGCATTGAGTATGTTTCAAATAATGCAAGAGGATAGTTCTCTAGTCCCTGATCATATTACTTATATTGGAGTTTTATTTGCATGTAGTCATGTTGGATTGGTTGAAGAGGCTCAAAGACAATTTAACCTGATGACAAAGAGGGACGGTATAGTGCCGGAAAGAGAGCATTATAGTTGCATGGTTGATCTTTTGAGTCGAGCAGGTCATTTCAGAGAGGCAGAAAGATTAATGGAGACAATGTCGGAACAACCAAATATTGCCACATGGGGTGCTCTTTTAAATGGCTGCCAGATTCATGAAAACGTCTCTGTTGCTCGTCATGTGAAAGTACGACTAACAGAGCTGGAACCTGTTCAAAGTGGAATTTATGTTCTTCTATCTAATATATATGCTATTGCTGGAAGATGGGAAGAGGTAAATATGACTAGAAAAATGATGAAGCATAGAAGGATTGCAAAGACAATTGGCCATAGTTCAGTTGAAACGAAGATGTGAAGGACAATCTTTGACTGAGGCACAGTTCATGCATAACAAAACTTGCCGATGACCTTTGGAGAAACATCCCAGTAGGCTATTAGTTAGAAATATTTTTAAAGGATGACATGTAGGATATTGGATTCAGCATTAACTTCATGACTGATTGGATCGGCCTTCTAAATTAGCAAAAGACTCTCTGTGCTGCTTGGATGGGCTTTGTGATACAGTTGGTTTCTACTTTATAGTGATTGAACAAGCGACTTAAGTAATACTTCTCTGCATTGATAATTTTTTTTTGAGCAATAATTATGCACAGCTTTCTTGCAGTGCTTGGACATGGTTAGTCAAAGAATTTTTCAAATTGATCCAAGTGGTAGTGGAAATGGTCAGCCAACTGGGGTTTTTGGAGGTATGTGTCAAATTGTAACATTATTTACAGTTTGGTATTTTATTTCTGAAATTCATATTTGTAGTGATATGCCTTGCGCCGATGGTTTATGATTTTACCTCCCGTCCTGTGTTGTGGCTCCAACGTTCAAACCCGATTGTACTAAAATAAGTTTGGAATTTTCATGCAGGAAATAATTTGGATATAAACTGACTCATCTGGTAATATCAAGAATCAAATACTGTAGTTTTCAGCAAACTGTTATATGATTGGACCCCAGCTAAAATGTTGTTCTGTACATCAAATCTGTATCTTCATCTCCTGTTGACAAATTGTTACCACCCTGCTTGTGTCGATAACCAGCCTATATTCTTTATAACAAGAGAGTTGAGCAGTTTTCTTTGTGGATAGAAATTGGCTTTGGTTGTTCCTTTGAGTTATTCAGAAAAAATGCAATTGCTTCAGCAATGGTAAGGCGAAGAGACGAACTGTATGTAACACCGGTCCCTCAAAGGGCTGCAAAGGGACCACCCCAGTTGCCCATGTTTTCTTCCTTCTTCCTAAATTTGTGGGATTTGTAGCATTTCATAGTCGTCAATGAGTCATCATCAACCCTTGCTCATATCCTCATACTCAGGTTTCTATTCCATTCCTTCATTTCTTGTATTTCTAGTTTGAGATTTGTTTATCAATGTATAAGTATAATCAACAACAATTATACGACAGTGTTTAGTGTATGCTGTTATTCTGTGAGTTTGCCTTGTATATCTGCATTTGTGCATATTACTCTTATTGTGCTCTATGGAGAGAAGCACGTGAAAAATTTAGAGTGGAAAAAAGAAAAGTGCTTAGTATGGAGCTTGAATAGAAAATTTTAGGTAACTAATTTCATACCAACGAACAATATGTACGGAACAATACTGTTGAAATTGGTCACGCATGTTCTGTAAAATGAAGATTTTCGATGTAACAAGATTCTCACTTTGTATGAGCAACATTGTTGAAATCAGTCATGTATCTTCTAAAAAATGAAGATTTTTTATGTAACAAGATTCTCACTTTGTATCCATTTTGTATGAGCAACAACATGGTTAATTTCGTCTTGTTGATTCATGACAGAGGTTGAGTTAGGTAGTTAGGGGTAGGTACAAACTACAAAGTTGGTTCAATAAACAATAATAAGAGATATATTAGAATATATACAATTATTCCTGCATCTAAGATATCAATAGCTAATTAAATGCCTAGTAAATCACCTCCATTTACTTGGGTGTATATATCAATAGCTAATTGCATCTGAAGGGTCACTGCATCTGGTCAAGCAATACCCACTACGTTAACTGCTGCTCCCCGGCACGTAACTCACGCGCCGCCCTCCCGTCACTGGAAACCCACCGCGGTTGCCCAAAACTAGTCGAAATTGCTTCCTCTACTCGTCTAGGTGGTCATAATCCTCTATTTAGTCTCTAAAAAAAAGGTGATTCTGGTTCCCTCCAATTTTTTGTCCTGTTATTTTGTCCAGTTTCTACCTAGAACTGGTCGAAATTGCTTCCCCTACTCGTCTAGGTGGTCACAATCCTCTATTTAGTCACTAAAAAAGGTGATTCTGGTCTCCTCCAATTTGTTGTCTTGTTATTTGGTCCAGTTTCTGGCTCCAAGACACCTGCTCTCACATTCTCAGGTTATTTGAGGAGTCTGGGAGCATCAAGAGCAACAACGAGCTAATGATCAGAACTACCAAGAAACTTACATACCACATCTCCACCCAAAAACTGAAGACATTAGTTATATCGGTCATCTCTCTTATATATTATTCATTTAGCTAATTGTTAGTCAATGTGACACTAAGCATTCATACTTAAATGCTCAACAAAAGAAGCGACATTAGCTGGTCCATAATATATAGCATGACCATAAAACCTCATCTTTTTTCCACCCCAAATGAAACGACTTTCAAGTTGGAATACAGAAAAAAAAAAGTATAAGTCAGTGAAGAGAACAAGGATTGACGTTTTCCAAAACTCTTGAAGCAATCAATCAATCTCATTTATCATATTTACATGTAAGATTAAGAACAGTCATCTTTTTTTTAAAAGATACATTTAACAAATTTACAAAAACTTAATAGTCTACAACATACGAAATTCAAATAATTGCTTACAGTAAAATTCTTTCTGAATACGAAAACAAATAAAAAACAACTTAATTTGGGTACAATGAGTTATTGCCTTACTTTGCTCATCTAAATTTGTGAAAGAATCTTAAATTAAATATTAGTTTAATTTCATGGAACTTTGTCTCATTCCAAGATACTAGTAGTAAGGTCAAGGTGTCCAAATAATGTAATAATGCTTTCAATAAAACAACAAAAAAGAACTGATTCCCCGGCCGGCTAAAGCAGTAATATATTATCAGTTAGGTCCACTATACTACTTATCTTCCAGCTTCTATTATAAATGCTTCTTCTGCCTTTGCATGGCTTGATATAAGTTAAAACTATTTTCATGGACAAGTTCCAACTCTAGGAAGGCTACAAATCTATTGTTGCTAAATTTGGAAGTCAACAATTTAGGTGACAATTCAATCAAGGATTTGGAGTTTTTAAAATCTTTGACAAATTGTAGTAAGTTACAAATGGTTTCCATATTCCATAATAATTTTGCAGGGAGTTTGACAAATTCCATAGGCAATTTATCCACCCAACTCAGTGGACTATATCTTGGGGTTAATCAGATTTCTGGAAAAATTCCTGTAGAATTAGAACATCTAGTTGGCTTAACTTTATTGACCATGGAATTTAACTACTTCGAAGGAGTTATTCCTGCTACCTTTGGAAAATTTCAGAAATGCAAAAGTTAGCATTGAATAAAAATATGCTGTCAGGAGAGATACCATCCTTTTTAGGGAACCTCAGTCAATTGTTTTTCTTGAATTTTAGAAACAATAGGTTAGAAGGAAATATTCCTCAAAGTATAGGAAAATGTCAAAAGTTACAATACTTGAAACTTTCATGAAAACAATCTTAGAGGAACCATACCTCCAGAGATTTTCAGTGTTTCCTTTCTAGCAAATTTATTGGACTTGTCAGAAAACTCATTGACTGGTAGCTAAGTGGGTATGCTAAAAAATATCAACTGGCTAGATGTATCTGGGAATAATCTTTCTAGTGACATTCCTGGAACCATTGGTGAATGCATGAGCTTGGAATCTCTTCAATTGCAAGGAAACTCCTTCAGTGGATCATACCACCCTCTTTGGCTTCACTCAAAGGTCTTCAATATTTAGACCTATCACGAAATCGATTGTCTGGGCCAATTCCTGATGTTCTTCAGAATTTTTCTGTTTAAGAACATTTCTTTTAACACGTTGGAAGGTGAGGTACCGACAAAAGGTGTCTTTGGAAATGCAAGTAGGTTAGCAGTAATTGGAAACAACAAGCTTTGTGGAGGTATTCCAGAGCTGCATCTACGGTCATGCCTTGTTAGAAGTATAAAACCTGCAAAACACCATAATTTCATTTTGGTAGCAATGATAGTTGGTGTTGTTGCTTTTCTTCTCATATTATCACTTTTTCTATCTATATATTGGATGAAGAAAAGAAACAAGAAGCAATCTTCTAATTTACCAACAGTTGATCAACTAGCTATGGTCTCGTACCAAGACCTTCATCGGGGAACTGACGGGTTCTCAGTTGCAAATTTGATTGGATCGGGAAGTTTTGGTTCGGTGTTCAAAGGAAATCTTGTGTCAAAAGACAAAGTTGTTGCAGTAAAAGTCCTAAACCTTCAAAAGAAGGGTGCCCACACCAGTTTCATTGCAGAATGTTAATGCTCTGAAAAGTATTAGACATCAAAATATAGTTAAGATTGTAACATGTTGTTCTAGTATTGATTACAAAAGTCAAGAATTTAAAGCACTAGTATTTGGGTACTTGGAAAATGGAAGCTTAGAGGAACGGTTACATCCCAAGATTGAAAGTTTTGAGCTCCCTAGAATACTAGACCTTAATCAAAGATTAAATATAATTATCGATGTTGCTTCTGCATTACATTATCTCCATCATGAATGTGAGCCAGTGGTCCTTCATTGTGAAGTGCATAGTTTCATTCTTTAGGATTGGACTTGCTTGTTCATTGGAATCACGGAAAGAAAGAAAGATTGAATTTAATGGATGTCACAAGAGATCTAAACATAATTAGAAAGACCAATTTTGCTGGTGGGATAAATTGTGATTTTTATATTCTTATTTGTTTCTTATCTGGTTAATTGCTTTTGGGTAATTCATTTTTTGCCCTCTTGCTATTCGTTTCATTTTCCTAAATAACAGCATACAAAGGTAACTTGCTTCTTCTCGAATTTCAGGTGTTCACATTCTGAGAAATTAAAGTTGAAATAGAAGTGTATGTTGTATGATGTATCGCTGCTAAATGACGTACCACAACTAAAGTTGAATCGCAGGTCAAAATTGTTCAAGTAATCTCCTTCTAGTGCTAGAAGAAATACAACAAGTCCACTACTCATATCATACTATGTAGAAATGAAAGCATTGTCTAATGGGGATGCACTTCACAATCATAACAGACCATAGAAGCCTAAAGTTCATGACTTAAACAAAGATGGCAAGGAGAACAACATACATAGGCTTCAAAAAACTTTTTTTTTGTTGACAGAGGGCTTCAAAACTATTAAAGGGTCTGTTTGGGAGGGGGAGTTGGGAGGGGAAGGGAGGGGAGGGAAAGGCTTGTGGAGAGGGAACCCCTTGTTTGGGAGTTTAAAAAAACAAGGGATGGTATTGGGGGTTTTGGTAAGCCCTCCTAATGACCCATTTTCGGATTCCCCCAAATTGGGGGTTTTTAGAGGGTTTTGGTTATGAATTGACAAAATTACCCTCGGTGAAACTAAAAATTCCGAAAATGGACATAACTCAATTTCACGGATTCTCTCAATCTCTCTGTCTCTCTCTGTGATCTCTCTCTTTGCACGGTCTCTCTCCCTGCGATCTCTCTCTGGTTCGTGATTTCTTCCTCTTTTTCTTCTATTTTTGTGTTCTGATTTTCTTGATTTACCTTATTTCGGATGATATGATGCAGAGACGTGTTGGCTGCTGAGTTTGAGTTTTCTTCAGATCTGAAAAAACTTCAAAAAACGGTAAGCATTCTCTCCCTCAATCTTCTTCATACTCTCGAGATCTTCTGAGTTCGCCATTTTTGATAGAAATCATCATAAACATTGAATCACTGCTTCTGATTATGGTGTACCTTGATTTCATTGCATTTATTGGTAATTTATTAATTTCTCTTTTGGCCTGTTCTGTTTTTTATTTCCTTTTTTGCCGTGAATTTGTCGTTTTTGATAGAAATGACGAACGTGAAATTACTGCTTCTGATTATGGTATATCTTGATTTTATTGCTTTGAATCTTGTCTTCTATTAAGCGCGTTAATTTCTATTTTGGAATTACTTCAATTGAGAGGTACCCTCTTATACAAAAAATGAAAATGGAATTAATTGCTTTGAAGCATGAATCCTACTATGTAGCTTCTTTTTTTTTTTCTTGATTGATTTACAAGACAAATAATGTGTTTTGCAATCTCAAGAGATGAAATCATATATAATCATATAATCATAATCATATATACTATAGGACAATGGTAGCTTCTGTTATATCTGCTAGCAAGTTTCTGATGTAATGCATATCTAGTGTGTGTTACTAATAACTAATAATAGGTCTGAATTGGTTACTCTGGAAAGCAACTTCTTCCATAATAAAAGAGTTACATATTGCTTCTTGATTACTAAATTTAGTTCTCGATTTTATTTTTTGTCCTTTTATTTTTTGTTCAGAAGTTTTCGAACTTGATAGTTTAGTAAGACATATTTGCATGTTCATTTTTGTCTTAAGTTGACAGCAAGTCTGGTTTGATTTGGTTGCTTTGAAAAAAATTATGCACTTTTGATTCAGAAATGAAAAAGGGTATTTCTTTTTTCAGTCAGTAGCTATCTGAGTTGCTAGCAAAACATCAAAAGCTAGGACCTGATAAATATGGCTTAGTTTATGAGAGAAAGAAAAAGAAAAAGAAGGAGAACACGGTGGACCAGGACACAGGGAATAATTCCCCTGTAACTAATTCTGCATGATGGAATGAAAGAGTGCGTGCATTGGGTGACGTGGCAGTGCACGCAGTGTGTGTGGAGAGAGAAAGTGGAGGGAATAATTAGGAGTTTCTGTTGTTGGTGAAGGGCAGTCTGGAATTGGGTAGTGGAACCTTGGGAGAGTGAGTGCCTCTCGAAGAGCCTCTTGTTCATCTTTTTTTCTTCTTAGTTTTACTCCATTATCATACATACTCTGTAACAATCAGTGAATCATACTGATTCAGCTGAAATACTACTTATAATCAATATACAGAGTACATTTTACCTTCTATTGTGTTCAATTATCATATAATTCCAGTAACTACAGAACTGTTCTATCAATTTGGTATTCAGAGCACTTGATCCTGTGAGTGTGAATGGTCACTACGCGCAGCGAAATGGAGACGAGAATGGATGCAATGGAGCAGAGAATGGTGGGTGTAGAGAACATGTGCGCGCGCATGATGACAATGATGGAAGAGCTCCATGCTGAACGGAAAGCGAAGAAGGTTGTGACGGGCGAAGTGGACGATCCGGGCGGGTCAACGAAGAAGGTGACGCAAGAAATAAGTGACGATGAGGAGGAATCGAAGCGTTCGCGACCGTTTAGGCAGAACGCTGGTTACGACGGTGGTTACCGTGGTGGTCGACGCAAATTGGACATTCCAATTTTCAAAGGAGAAGACGCACACGGGTGGTTGGTTCGGGTCGAACGTTACTTCCGGGTTACACATGTTCTGGACTCGGAAAAGCTCAACGCCGTAGTGGTAGCGCTTGAAGAGAAGGCGTTGAACTGGTTCTTGTGGTGGGAGCAGCAAGCACCGTTGAGAACTTGGGGTGAGTTCAAGAATGCGGTGATTCGAAGGTTCTTTCCAGAATGTCTGCACAATCCGTTGGGACCGTTACTTAGCTTGAAGCAGGAAGGGACAGTAATGGAATATCGTGAGCAATTTGAGCTTCACGTGGCTCCATTGGCACGAGAAGACCGTTGTTTACTGGAGGATATTTTTTTGAATGGATTGAAGGAAGAAATTAAAGCTGAGATGAAACTGTATGGCTATGATGATCTCTCCAGTTTGATGGATCGAGCACTCTTGTTGGAAGAGAAGAACACAGCTCTAAACAAGGTAGTGAAAGGTGGAACAGAGTGGAAAGGGAATGGAACGAGATACAGGGGTAATTGGGAAGCTAACAAGTATAAGAAGGATGATACTAAGCCTAGTATCAAGGAGCCTGAGAAAAGTGAAGTGAAGGGGACTGATATGAACAGAAATAGGAAGTTGAGTGCTGCTGAATTGGAAGAGAAAATGAAGAAGGGTCTATGTTTCAAGTGTGGAGATAAGTGGAATAGAGAGCATGTTTGCAAAATGAAGCATATGCAATTGATGCTTTGTGCACTGAGAGTGACAGGAAGAGGTGGTAGTAGAGAGAGAGAACCGGTGTTGGCGGAGGCCGAAGGTTCTGCAATTATCATTACAGAGCGAGAGAAGGTCGAGCACTCACAAGTCCTTCGGTGTGGGTTCTTAGGAGGCGGGAAGTGTTGGCTTTGGTAGACTCAGTGCAACTAGCAATTTCATTGCACCAACTCGTGCAAGCAATGAAATTATGGGTGGAAGACACCCGGGTGTGCGTGGTGGAAATTGGTGCACTGGGGAGAAGGTGAGTAATCGGGGTGTTTGCGGGAAGTTGAGTATCGATATTCAAGGAATTCAGTTTCTGCAAGATTTCTTTCTCATGGAGTTAGGAGGTGTGGAGATGGTTTTGGGCATTGATTGGTTGGCTAGTTTGGGAGATGTGGAGGCTAACTTCAGAAATTTGAGCTTGAAATGGAAGAGTAATGGAGTGAGATACTCCATCCGAGGAGAACCTGAGCTGTGCAACATCCAAGCTTCTTGGAGGGCACTAGTGAAGACCTTGAATGTGGAAGGAAAGGGATATGTGATTGATTTTAAGGCTATTTCTGAAGTGCAGGCAGATAGTGTGGCAGTAGAGCAGCAAGAGAGTTTGATTGAGCTGCTACAAGAGTTTGATGAAGTGTTTAATATGCCTGAAGGGTTACCACCACCCAGGGACCATGACCATGCTATTATACTCCAAGCTGGAGCTTCTATACCGAATGTAAGGCCGTATAGGTATCCCCACTACCAGAAAAATGAGATAGAAAAGATTGTCAAGGAAATGCTTCAAGCTGGGATAGTGAGGCCTAGCACTAGTCCTTTCTCAAGTCCAGTGATTTTAGTGAAGAAGAAGGATGGAGGGTGGAGATTCTGCACGGACTACAGAGCCTTGAACAAGGTAACAATTCCAAACAAATTTCCTATTCCAAAGATAGATGAATTACTAGATGAGTTCAAGGGCACAAGTTTTTCTCAAAGCTAGACTTAAAATCTGGGTATCATCAAATAAGAATGAGGAGGAGGACATACCTAAAACAAACTTTTAGAACACATGAGGGCATTATGAGTACTTAGTAATGCCCTTTGATCGACTCAATGCACCATCCACTTTCCAAGCTCTTATGAATGATGTGTTGAGGCCGTATTTGAGGAAATTCACCTTGGTATTCTTTGATGACATCCTGGTTTACAGTAAGTCCAGAGAGTTACACCAAGAACACTTGAGAAAAGTGTTAACACTGCTGATGGAACACAAGTTGTATGCTAACAGAAAAAAATGTAGTTTCGGCCAGCAACAGATAGAGTATTTGGGACACTTAATTTCTGGAATGGGAGTTTCTGCTGATCCTAAGAAGGTTGAAGATATGCTCAAATGGCCTCCCCCTAAGGATTTGAAGGGTTTGAGAGGTTTCTTGGGTTTGACTGGATACTATAGGAAATTCGTGAGAAACTATGGCAAGATTGCCTGGCCTTTAACTCAGTTACTCAAGAAAGACAGCTTCCAATGGAGTGAGGATGCTCAGGTTGCTTTTGATGACTTGAAGAGGGCAATGACTACGCCTCGCTTTAAATTCCTCGACTTTGATAAAGAGTTTGTGGTGGAGACCGATGCCTCCGTCAAGGGTCTGGGGGCTGTGCTGATGCAAGAAGGAAGGCCAGTGGCGTACATGAGCCAAACTCTGTCTGATAGGGCCCAACAGAAATCTGTTTATGAAAGAGAGTTGATGGCTATAGTCTTAGCAATACAAAAATGGAGACCTTACCTATTAGGGAATCATTTCAAGGTACACACCGATCAGAAGAGTTTGAAATTCCTGACTGAGCAACGAATTGTGGGAGCTGATCAGCAGAAGTGGGTATCCAAGTTGTTGGGCTATGACTTTGAAATCAAGTACAAACCGGGGAAAGAGAATAGTGTGGCTGATGGGCTCTCTAGGATGATGCATTTCTCTGCTATCTCTTCGGTGCAATGTGAGATGTGGGAGGGGTTGGAGGATGAAGTTCAAAGAGATGAGAAGTTGAAGGTGATTGTTCAAGAATTACTCATTGACAGTAACAGCCATCCTCGGTATTCATTGAGAAGGGGCAGATTGTATTATGGTGACAGTGTGGTTTTACCTAAGAATTCACCTAGGATTCTTTGGATTTTGAAAGAAACTCATGATTCACCAATGGGAGGGCATTCTGGTGTCTTCAAAACATACAAAAGAACAGCTAGTTTGGTATTTTGGGAAGGTATGAGAAGAAGAATTAAGGAGTATGTGGCAGCTTGTGAGATTTGTCAACAAAACAAGTATCAAACATTGAGTCCAGGAGGACTTCTGCAGCCTTTGCCGATTCCACAACAAGTTTGGAGTGATATTTCCATGGATTTCATAGGAGGGTTGCCGAGAGCTATGGGGATGGATACCATCTTTGTGGTAGTGGATAGACTAACAAAGTATGCTCATTTTCTGCCTGTGAGCCATCCCTACACTGCCAAGAGCATTGCTGAATTATTTATCAAGGAGGTGGTGAAGTTACATGGTTTTCCTCAATCAATTGTGTCGGATAGGGACAAAGTCTTTTTGAGTACTTTTTGGGGAGAGTTGCTGAAAGCTGCTGGCACAAAACTGAAGTTCAGCAGTGCTTACCACCCTCAGTCTGATGGCCAAACTGAGGTGGTGAATCGTTGTTTAGAGACTTATTTGCGGTGTATCACGGGGAGGAAGCCTAAGCAGTGGCCGTTGTGGTTGAGTTGGGCAGAGTATTGGTACAATACTAACTACCATTCATCCATCAAAACCACTCCATTCCAAGCCTTGTATGGAAGGGAACCTCCAGTGCTTATTAGAGGTGATGTTCACCACACATCGGTGGAAGAAGTAGATCGGTCAGTAGCTGCAAGAAATGATATGTTGGCTGAGCTCAAGGAGCATTTGGTGGCTGCCCAGAACCGTATGAGATCTCAGGCTAACAAGCATCGGAGGGAGGTGACTTATGAGGTTGGGGACTTGGTGTATGTGAAGATACAACCTTATAAGATGCAAAGTTTGGCCAGAAGAATGAATCAAAAGCTGAGTCCAAGATATTATGGACCCTTTGAGGTGCTGCAACAGATTGGCAAGGTGGCTTACAAGCTCAAATTACCTGAGGATACGCGAGTACATCCTGTTTTCCATGCCTCCCTGTTGAAGAAAGCGGTCGTTCCACCTGCAGAACCGCAACCTTTGCCAAGCTGTTTGAATGAAGAATGGTTGCTGGAAGTTCAACCAGAGACTGCAATTGCTGTGAGGAAGAATGCAGCTGGGGAGAAAGAGATTCTGGTGAAGTGGCAGGGACTTCCTGAGTTTGAAAATTCTTGGGAATTGGCGGATAAATTGAGAGCTCAGTTTCCAACCTTCCTCCTTGAGGACAAGGAGAGTTTTGGAGGGGGGGTATTGATAAATATGGCTTAGTTTATGAGAGAAAGAAAAAGAAAAAGAAGGAGAACACGGTGGACCAGGACACAGGGAATAATTCCCCTGTAACTAATTCTGCATGATGGAATGAAAGAGTGCGTGCATTGGGTGACGTGGCAGTGCACGCAGTGTGTGTGGAGAGAGAAAGTGGAGGGAATAATTAGGAGTTTCTGTTGTTGGTGAAGGGCAGTCTGGAATTGGGTAGTGGAACCTTGGGAGAGTGAGTGCCTCTCGAAGAGCCTCTTGTTCATCTTTTTTTCTTCTTAGTTTTACTCCATTATCATACATACTCTGTAACAATCAGTGAATCATACTGATTCAGCTGAAATACTACTTATAATCAATATACAGAGTACATTTTACCTTCTATTGTGTTCAATTATCATATAATTCCAGTAACTACAGAACTGTTCTATCAGGACCCTTTTGATGTTTGTGCTCAATTCTATGAAATTCCTTTGTGTAATCTTGAATATGTACATACAAAGCATGATTGTATCTTCATTACATTGTAACTAGATCTATGATGGACTAAAACAAAAATCTTTTCAGGTGAACTAAGTTGCATTCAATTCAATTTTAGAAGTTTAGCTAGTTTATGATGCATAGTAAATTTCTGAATCAAGGTTAAAAAGTACTGATTTGTCAATTGAAGGGAGTTGGTATTCATGTTTCATTCAGGTTTATATGTGGTCCTTTCTAGTTTTTTTCTTGGATGATTTCTATTCTTGACCCAACAACCAAGCGTTTTCCTCTAAATCTGTTCTTGTTGATTTTCTGTCTTAGTATAGGGTTCTTGTAAGCTTGATTACTAACCTAGCAAATCTATACAAGTTTTGGTTTTTGTTGTTATTGTATTTCTTTGATAATTATGAAAATTGTTCTGCTAGGTTATACTTTGTTGAATGGATTATCAAAGAAACATTCATCTTGCATTAAGTAGATGGAGAGGAAGTGTCAGAATGACCCTTGTTCATGTTGTATGTCTTGTAGTTTATTACTACATAGTTAAAATTTGCTCTCGAAGTGAGACAGTTGATCGTAGTTTGACTCTAGAGAAAGAGAGAGTTCACAATAGGATAATGAATAAAATTTCTACTAGCAAAGGCCGCAAGATTACAAGAATGAGTCCCAAGGCATTTCTTGACCTATGTGATAAATTACAACGAGAAGGTGGTCTCCGACCAACACTACGCGTGAGTGTAGAGGAACAAGTTGCCAAGACACTCTACATTCTAACAAATAATGTTAGAAATCGAGAGATTCAATTTTGGTTTCGACGCTCTGGTGAGACTACTAGTCGTCATTTTCATAGTGTGCTTCGGTAAACTTTCACAAGGAGAGGAGGGTTAAAGTCGTTGGAAAGTGATCAAGGCAAACTTTCACAAGTTTTACGATAATTTCAAAAACTTAAGTGGATTTGCTTGGAATTCAACCACAAAACGTCTGGATGCTGAACCTGAAGGTCAGTATTTCTGATTGTATTGAATGAATGAACTTTGAACATCAAGCTCAGTATTTATACAGTCTGGTTTGCATATTAGTACTAGTGGTCATTCTTCATTGCAAATAAAAGTATTGCCTGTTTACAGAGAACTTTGTATGTTATAATTTGTTGGCAGCATAACGGCATATTGGTAATCATTTTATATTCTTTTTTCGTATCAGTTTGTTTTGTTTAAATTAGCAACCAACTTTGCATATTTTGTATATAGATTGTTTGATATAGTGGGAGTTTAAATGTCTAGAAGTTGTTATTTTGGCAACTGGAACAGAAACTTGTATATCTTATTCATCTGCAATATGAATTCAGAATTGCTTGTTTTATCTAGTTAACAAGCTATTACCCTAAGCACAGTTTGAAATTAATTGCTTGTTTGATTTGATAGGCAAATTCCACTGCTGTTGATTGGATGAGAAAACCAATAGACCATTTCGATAAATTGGTCTTGCTTTGTGGAGATGATAGAGCTGTTGGAGTACATGGTGAGAATCACTCAGATACTAGACAGAAAAGATCACTTGGTGTGGAATCAGAGTCACTTGGAACGACGGAGGAGGTGACTATACATGAGACCAACAATGAGACAAACAATGAAACCAACAATGATCACGAAGTTACTTCTCCCGAGGTGCAAATTGTTCAAGAGCCAAGAGCTAAGAGATCTAGAAAGTCTCGAGATGATGTTGAAGTTGAAGTGCTCTTGTAAACATTGCTGATGCCTTTAGAGAGAGCACTGCGGTTCATGAGAAAGCTTTAAGAGAGAGTACTGCTGCATATGAGAAAATTCATCAAAAGCTTCCTATTTCAGAAGAGGAAGTTTGGAAGCTTTTGGAAGCTTTGCAAGTAGATAATCACTTGTTGACTCAGACCTATCTTTATCTCCTTGAAAATCGAGATAAGCTTAGAGCATTACTTGGATGCCCAAAACATAGGCAGAAGAATTTCCTAACAGAACTAATGTTCAATCAACTTGGTTCGTCAAGGTAATTTATGTTACATGTACTTATAATATTTTACTTGGATAGGTTTTCGACATTCTGTTTTGCTTTGTTGACATATCATATGTTTTCTAGTAAGAATGTTGCAATGAATATGGTGTTAAGGAGAGGAATTGATAATGCGTTATAATTACTATTGTCTATTTTATTTCAAAAACAATGTCTTTATAATTTTGAGTTTGATGAGCATCATCTCATTTTGAATTTTCTATTATTATAGAAATATTGAATTTCAACTTGTTTGTATTTTTGGATTAAAATTATCATTTTATAAATTAAGTAAATTTTGGATTTAAATTAAATAGTAATAAATAATTTTGATAAAAAAAGGTGTATATATAATTTACTTTGATAAAAAAAGTGTATATGTAATTGTTAGAAGATAGATATTTATTAATATTTGAAGTGGACTCTCTCAAGAAAGGAAAGCGGAAATTCTTCTAGTGTCTGTTTTGCTATGTTAACATATCATGTGTTTTCTTTTGGGTGCAGGTAATGGATGTTTATGCAGGTTTATTTGAAGTCGACTCTCTCAAGTAGATAATCATTTGTTGACTCAGACATATGTTTATTTGAGAATGCGTTACAATGACTATTGTCTATTTTATTTCAAAAACAATGTCTTTGTAATTTTGAGTTTAATGAACATTATATCATTTTGAATTTTTTAATATTATTAAAATACTCATTTTCAGCTTGCTTGTGTTTTTGGATTAAATTATCATTTTATAAATTAAATTTTGGATTGGCAATAAATAGTAATAAATAAATTTGAAGTCTTACCAATTTATTTTGGTAAAAAAAGTGTATATGTAATTTACTTTCATAAAAAAAGTGTATGTGTAATTTTTAGAAGGTAGATACTTGATATTAATATTTAAATCTTTTTAATACAAATTGTTGGTTAATAAAAACAGCAAGTTGTATTTAAAAAATAAAAATAAATGGTGGATAGTTAAATAAAGCAACGTTTGTTTGTTTTTTTTTTTTTTAAAAAAATGTGTAGAAAAAGTAACGTTGATGCTTGATATTAATTTCAAAGCAACGTTTTTTTTAAACAAATGGTTTCAGCGTTAATTTTTTTTTAAAAAAATGGTGCAACGTTAATTTTAAATAATCCAATCAAAAACTGTGTAAAAAAAAATAATCCAATCAAAATCAGCACACTTTGCCATGTGTAGTAGGGTAAAATTGCCTATTTGCATAAACCAGCCTTCCATCTCCCTTCCCTTCCCCTCCATCTGAAATCTTTTTTTCCTGAACGGCAAAAATAGGTATAATATATAAATATGATGTGTATTAAGGAACACAAAACCTATATACAAGAGGCTCAATGCTTTTTTCCGACGGAAATTGGTCCATTTGCGACGAAAAATGCAGTCGCAAACCAGCGATTTTCTTGTAGTGGGCTAGATATGTTTTTAGTCCCTAAGAAATTTGAGGAATTTGACTTTAGTCTTTAAAATTTCATTTGCTTTCATTTCTCACATTTTCTCCGTTTCATGACTTTTAATAACACCTAGAAGCGCTATAAAAGGTCAAAATTGCACTATTAAAAAATCGTGGGGGACTAAAACAATTGACAGAGGAAAACATGGAGTAACCAACGTGGTTGGCTCAGTTGGTCCTTTGGCCATGAGTCCCATCGGGGTCGCCAGGTTTGCTCCCGGTTCGATTCATTTGGAGAGCAAATCACGTTGGCCACCTCGGTGATTACACGGAGCAGATAGTCCTTCGTTGTCGTTGGGACCTTTGCGCTTTCATTCTGACGGGGTTTACTGGGGCTTGCTCCTTCCCTTTCACCAAAAAAAAAAAAGGAAAACATGGAGACCAAAAGTGAGTGAAATTTTTTAGGAAACAAAATTCACAATTTTTGTAGGGACCAAAAACATATTTAATCCATTTTTAAATAATAAAAAAATGTTAAATAATAGATTAGTCTAATTATGAATACAAACTCTATGGATTAGGCATGAGTAAGTTTTGTATGCTTCCTCCAAAAAACTCTGGATGAAGGAAATGGTTTTAGAGAAAAGTTAGCTGCATGTGTCTGTTTTCTTAGAGGCAATGTATAATTTTTATTGATAATTATAATTTATTGTACCAATTATATACTATAACCCTGATCAAAAAAACCACATGGTAAAATACTAAACTACCATTTTTAAAACTAGTTGACACATCACTGTTTTTAAAGGGTAAACTATTCATTGACATAAGACGGGATAAATATTTTTTATTGATAGATATAAACAAATATGACAAATAATTGTTACTGATGCAGAAAAAGAACATGAAAAATATTTATCTTTGATAATTATAATTTATTGCACATATTATAAATAAGACAAATTTTGGTATAATACTCATGGACAGGATAAACATTTTTCATTGATAAACGAAAAAATACGAGAGATTTTGTCACTCATATATACAAAAAAAACACAGGACAAATAATTTTCACTTATATATATATATATATATATATATATATATATATATATATATATATATATATATATATATATAGAAAAGTTCTTTGTTACTTCTCTAGCTAATGATGTGTAACATCATTAAGAAGCTTCTTGAGGAACTAGTTAATGCAAATAGAATAGTCAAGCAATTCAAGTGTACATTAGTTGAATGTTGCATCTGTGATCATATAGTTTATCATTTATGAATTCATTGAGTTGATAGTTTATCATTTATGAATTCAAGACTACTAACACCATGATTTTAACTCCATTTTGTTGAAGCTAATATGTATTAGTCATGTACTCATTTATTATTGTGGTTATTATGTTTTGCTTTATATATGTTTATTAATTTTGATATCGGAGCATTAATGTGTTCTGTATAGATATCACTATTAAATAGATTTTTGAGGTATGATTTAATTTTCTTTATTTAAAATTTGCGACGGAGGGTGTTAGAGTTTGCCACGACTTTGCGACGAAAATTTATGCCGGAAGATTTTGCGACGGAAAATTCCGTGGCAAACAATTTGCGACGAGCGTTTTTGCGAACAATTTATGTCTGTCGCAAATTCCGTCGAAAATGCTATTTTGCGACGGAAATTGGTCCATTTGCGACGGAAAATGCCGTCGCAAACCAGCGATTTTCTTGTAGTGGGCTAGATATGTTTTTAGTCCCTAAAAAATTCGCGGAATTTGATTTTAGTCTTTAAAATTTCATACGCTTTCAATTCTCACATTTTCTCTGTTTCATGACTTTTAATAGCACCTAGAAGCGCTATAAAAGGTCAAAATGGCACTATTAAAAAGTCGCGGGGGACTAAAACAATTGACAGAGGAAAACATGGAGACCAAAAGTGAGTGAAATTTTTTAGGAAACAAATTTCACAATTTTTTTAGATACTAAAAACATATTTAATCCATTTTTTAGGAAACAAAATTCACAATGTTAAATAATAGATTAGTCTAATTATGAATACAAACTCTATGGTTTAGGCATGAGTAAGTTTTGTATGCTTCCTCCAAAAAACTCTGGATGAAGGAAATGGTTTTAGAGAAAAGTTAGCTGCATGTGTCTGTTTTCTTAGAGGCAATGTATAATTTTTATTGATAATTATAATTTATTGTACCAATTATCTACTATAAACCACATGGTAAAATACTAAACTACCATTTTTAAAAATAAGTGACACATCCCTGTTTTTAAAGGGTAAACTATTCGTTGACATAAGACGGGATAAATATTTTTTATTGATAAATATAAAAAAATATGACAAATAATTGTTACTGATGCATAAAAAGAACATGAAAAATATTTATCTTTGATAATCATAATTTATTGCACATATTATAAATAAGACAAATTTTTGTATAATACTCATGGATAGGACAAACGTTTTTCACTGATACACGAAAAAATACGAGATAAATTTTGTCACTCATATATACAAAAAAAAACACAAGACAAATAATTTTCACTTATATATATATATATATATATATATATATATATATATATATATATATATATATAAAAAAAACAAGACAAATATTTGTCACTTATAATATAAATTACTGTACTAATTATTAATAGGACAAAACTGAGCAAAAGAATATGTTCCCAATTTGTTTGACTCTCAACAAGGAAAAATATTAATGATTTTCTCGAGTTTGTCGATATATAGTTTCACAATCTTAAACAGGAAAAAAATGTATTGAAGAGTTGAAGATCCTTCTCTCAAAAGAATAAAGGGTATGATAGAAAAAATGCATTAGGGTATGTTTGGATGGAGGATTTAGGAGGGGAGGGGAGGGGAGGGCTTGATTTTCAATTTCAATTTGAGGAAGCTATAAAATGTTTCTAAGCAAAAATGAAATGTCATTAACAATGTTTTATCATTATTTATCATGTTATTCTTTCAAATTTTTAAAATATCAAATACATATTAAAATATAGACCAAACCCTCCCCTCCAAAACCCTCCCAAATATACCCATAAAATTACATCGATATTGTAAAACATCATATCACATAGAACAATTTTTGTTGACTAAAACCTCTATTAACAAGGGACATAGTAGGGAGGAGTATCGCATAGTAGTGGTTAGGTTTCCAATATGCCTTCCCAAATCTTATCTTTCCAGTCTTCCAAAAGCAAACCTTATTTTTCCAAGTCTTCCACCCTTACACTAAAAAAAGCTTACTTTTCCAGTCTTCCACCCATCCACTAACGATAGTCAAGTTGAAATGCCATCATTAATGACTTTTCTGATAAAAGGTATGCCACCCTTACACTAATATTCAAAAGACCAGAGTAGTATCCTATTATCATTGAAATAAATTTTCTAAAAACGAATTTACCTACTAAATAAATAATTTGTTGTGTTAATTTTAGATAACAGATTTATCTATTTAATAGGTAAATCTGTTTTGAAAAAAAATTGAGGGGTAAAATTGGAAGAAAAATGTTAGGTGGAAGTATTTGATATTGTAGTGGGAGTCCAAAATAAATACCCATCTAAAAAAGATGTACAAGACAAATAATTGTCACTACAGTACATAGAAAAATCACAAGACAAATATGTCACTGATGATGATATAATTTACTGTACTAACTTTTTCTTGGACCAACAAAAAAAGTATTAATGATTTTTCTTGAGTTTGTTGATATAGTTTCACACTCTTAAGTCTTAAACAAAGAAAAATGTCTTGAAGAGTTGAAAGGTAGGAGGATAGAGAAGAAAAAAAAAACATTAACACTTCATTGATATTATAAAACATCAACTAACATTGAACAATTTTTTTTGGGTGTTTTTTTTCATACCCCCACTCTTTCTCCCCATACCTCCACAAAACTTGATAACCCCAAAATGCCCTTTTGAAAACAATTTTTTAAAAAAAAAAATAATAAATTGTATATACGTTTTGAGGACGTATATACGATGGTTATTTTATGTCCAATCGTATATACGTACTCAAAACGTATATACGATGGCTATTTTATTTTTTTTAAACAATTTGTTTTAATTTTTTTATAAAAAATGTTATAAAAAGGCTACCGAAAATTCGTTAAAGAGTCAAAACTAATCTAAAAAATTATAAAAACACGACTAAAAATCTAACAAAACCAAAATAAGGCTATGCAATTTTTTTTAGATTTTTTGGAGACTATGAAAAATTAAAAACATTCCTAAAAAATAGTAAACGATGGAATTTGGGATTTTGGCGCCGTGATCTCGTAAGAAGTCCATTTTAGAGAGTCATGCTCGGTGATTTTTTTCTGGATTTAATGGATGTGGTTTCATTATGATCGGAGTAGGTTAAAACCGATTTTTAGCCTAAATTATTCGCTCGACGCCTAACATCGCCATCGCGTGTTAACTAACTACACACTATATTAATTTTTATATAGTGTGTAGCCTTAATTAATTTTTATTTGACTAAAAAAATACCATAGGGATCGTATATATGTTCAAATGAACATATATACGACCCTATATTTTTGCCCATCGTTATATACGATTGGCCAACCCCCACATCAATCGTATATATGCCTTGGGGGTGTATATACGATGGGCAAAAATATAGGGTCGTATATATGTTAAAAAAACATATATACTATTGGTGCAAAAATTGTAAAAAAAATACGTCTGGTCAAAGGTATTTTGGGGTTTCGCTTTATTGTGGGGGTATAAGGGGATAGGGTTGGGGTACAAAAAAAACCCTTTTTTTTACTAAAACTTCTTCTATCAACCAGGGAAGAAGTTAAGTTTCCGACATGCCTTCCCAAACCTTATTTTTCCTGTCTTCCACCCCTCCACTAACAACCCTTATTTTTCCAAGTCTTCCACCCTTACAAACTATATTTTTCCAAGTCTACCCACCCACTAACGATAGTCAAGTTGAAAAATAGTTAATCATGTTTAACTTTTTTTAAAGTAATCAAAAAGAGATCGTATCTCTCGATCGAATTGCCCTTAAAAGCATAATTGGTAAATAAAGAAGCAAAACATTGAAGAAGACAAAGCATTGACGTTTACAAAAACTGTAGAAGCAAAACATCAAACATTTACACAAATTCAAAATAACTTCAAAGTTTACACCACATGAAAATCAAATAGTTGCTGACAGGAAATTTTCTTTTTGCTTATGAAAATAGATAGAAAACAACATATTTGGTTACAATGAGTTGTTGCCTTGCTCTGCTCATCTAAATTATTGGCTTGTATTGTATAATCAGAAGCACTCACATCATAATTAAAAAACGTATTAACTGGGGCATGACTAGTTTTAGTTCACCTTCATATATTTTTATTGAGCATAGAATATTCAAGTTTGAGATTTTCCCATACTCATGTGCCAACACAAACTGCTACTATCTTCTAGTATCTTTGTACATATCTCTGTAGTCAGATTCCTCGTGAAATATGATATCATCATGTCGACCAGTCATGCAGAAACTCTCATATCTATGACCACAATTGTTGGTATATCCAAAATTTATGAGAAGGCAAACCTGTGAGTTTTCTTCTTTTCTTACTGAACATGTATGTAATAACAACAATAACATTTACAAAGCTAATATAAAAAAAAAAAACACGATGGAGAATTTGGAGAAGACACACTTGTACAAGCCTCTCTACTAATGCACCAGAGACGAATTAGAGTTTCTTAAAGAATCCTCGTGTAATATATCTCTTATTCTAGACAATATGCTGAAGGCTAAATTTCCAAGAACTCTAGTATGCTTCCAAAATTGAATGTCCAATATCCTACACAGATACAGACAGAAACCAAATCACATTACCACTTAATTGTATTTAAGAAATTTCACACCAAGAAATGTTGTTTAGCCGATAAAATAGGAGAAAGTAGAAAAAGTGAGAGTGAGATGAAAGTGTATTGGGAGAAGAGATTTGAAAAAAAGTGTGATAATAAATTACAATGTTGCCTTTAGTTAGGTGAGTTGTCAAGTAAATAGGGAGGTTGGTTTGAGTAATTTAAGTGTGTTCTGTTTGAATAAATAGATAGTCGATTAGATAGATTAGATATTAGATGAGGTTTAAAATACTAGGATGTTTCAATACCTACCCAAAACCTTATCCTCCAAGTCCCCTTCACCCCAATCACACGCCACACTAACAAACCTTATTTTTTTCCAAGTCTTTCGCCCCTCCAGCCTTTCCACCCCTGACCCCTCCACTAACAAACCTTACTTTTCCAGTCATCCAACCCTTCACTCACGGTTTGCATAGTGTCTAAACGCAAAGTGCATTTGTCGTTGTCATTACTGATATTTTAAATTTAAATTTTATGAAGAAAAATATTTGCGATGACTAAACCAAAAATAAATCTAGTGCAGTCATCGACTTTCCAGCCAGACTAAAAATGCGTTCAGCGCAATTGGAAATATTGGATACCTTGTTTTTTCAATATGTCCCTCCACCCCAATCACACGCCACACTCACAAACCTTGTTTTTTTTGCAAGTCTTTTACCCCTTCACTCACGATTGTCATGTTGAAATGCTATCCTTAGTTTATTTTAAGAGGTGTATGTATTTCCTCAGGTCTTAAATACAAGTACAAAAAGCCATCACACACTTTAAAAAAAAAACAGTTATTCTCATTTAATTTTTTACAAGTAATCAATAAAAAAAATTGCATCTTCCAAATTGCCCATAATGAAAACTTGTTCTATGACAATAAAAGAGTTATTGGTAAATAACATTCAAATTAATTTTGAAAGATATTTTTAAAGTAGTGTCATTAAATTAAATAGAGTGACATTAGATCACATCTTTGTATATTTTAGGCAAATTATAATGTTTGAAATAAATTTTCTGAAAAATTTACTTTTTGCATATAGGCTAGCAAAAATGAAGTGTTAAGCGTTAATGATAGTCCCACATCACATGGAACGTATTAAACGGTGCCATCGACCAAGAATTATTGGAATAAAAAAAAGTACTTCATCAAACTGGGAAGGAGGAGTACATGTTGCCTCTAGTATTTATATCCATCAGCTTCTTGCTTCAGTATTCCCACCTAATTATCAAACCCTCAATCTATCAGCTTCTTGTTTTTTCAACCAAATGAAGCCTTATAGTTCCTTTTTACCTATATTTTTGTATGTACATCTTCACTTGCTTCTTCTCTTAATATGTTTTTGCCCAAACAGAACACTAGCCTTTGAAATACGAAACCAAACTGATCATCTCTCATTGCTTAAATTCAAGAAATCAATATTCAATGACCCAAATGGCATTTTAGATTCTTGGAATAGTTCAACTCACTTTTGCAAATGGCATGGAATCACATGCAATGCCATGTATCAAAGAGTTACAGAGTTGGAGTTACAAGGATATGAGTTGCATGGATCTATATCTCCATATCTTTGTGAAGGAGGAATTCAATAGAAGTTGGAATACTATCTTTCATTCATTGAAGGAGAGCTTATTTATTGCTCTGCTATTACAACTTAAAACAACTTGTTATGCAGTTTTAGTTCTAACTGTGTACTAACTGCATAACTAACCTCCAACTAACTAGTTTACTAACCAACAACTAATTACAATTTATTTGGCTAAGCTAAACTTAACCTAACAAACCCTCCCTTAAGCTAAATGTTTACAGTCATGGAAACAATTTGCTTATCTACAAACTAGACACAGACCCACACAGAACCACTGATACAGCAGATGTAAGCTCACAAGCTTCACATAGTCATTCTTCTTTCCTAGCAAACTCGTACATTCCAAGTCTTCCTCTCATCTTCAAGAATAGTTCTCTGCTAACAGGTTTGGTGAACAAATCAGCTACCTGCTCCTTAGTTCCACAGTGCTGCAGCTCAATTTCTTCTGCTTTGACAAGCTCCCTGAGGTAATGGTACCTCACCTCTATGTGTTTGCTACGCCCATGAAGAATTGGGTTTCTAGACAGGTTTATAGCTGAAGAGTTGTCACACATGATTCTGATACAACTATCTTCCAAGCACTCCAATTCCTTCATGATTTTCTTCATCCATACTGCCTGGCATGCTGCTGCACCAGCAGCTACAAATTCGGCTTCTGTAGAAGACAAGGTCACAATTGGTTGCTTCTTTGAGGACCATGCCACAGCTCCTCCACTCATTAAAAAGGCATATCCTGATGTGCTCTTTCGATCCATCAAGTCCCCAGCATAGTCACTGTCCGTATATCCAATCACATTCAGTCCACTTCCTTTCTTATACATGATTCCAAAATTCAGAGTTCCCTGAAGATATCTGAGAATTTTCTTTGCTGCCAACCAGTGCAATTGAGTAGGATTACTCATAAATCTACTGATCAAGCTCACTGAGTACATTATGTCTGGTCTAGTGCAGGTTATGTACATTAGGCTCCCACAAGTCGCTTATATACTGATTATCTTGCCTACCTTTTCTCCACCTTCATCTTTATCAAGTTTAAAACCTGATATCATAGGTACTGTTACAGAGTTACAGTCCTTCATTTCAAACTTCTCTATAATTTCTGCAGTATATTTTCTTTGAACAATTCCAATTCCTTCAGACAATTGAATTATTTCAATACCTAGGAAGTACTTCATTCTTCCTAAATCATTCATACTAAATTCCTTTTTCATTTCTTCCTTGAATTCTGTCATCATGGCCTTGCAATTCCCAGTATAGATCAAATCATCCACATATATGCTCACTATAAGCACACCTCCACCATCTCCATGTTTAATGAACAATGTTTGCTCATTTTTGCTAGCTTTAAATCCTTGCTTAGTAAAGTATCCTTCAATTCTGTTGAACCAGGCCCGTGGAGCTTGCTTCAACCCATATAAAGCTTTATGCAGCTTGTATACCATGTTTTCACTGCCTTTTACAACATATCCCTTTGGTTGATCAATGTAGACCTCTTCTGTCAGCTCACCATACAGAAATGCAGACTTTACATCTAATTGATAGAGAACCCATCCTCTCTGTGCTGCCAATGCAATAATCATTCGGATTGTATCCATCCTGCTTACTGGTGCAAATACCTCTGCATAGTCCACTCCTTCTTGTTGCAAGTACCCTTTGGCCACCAATCTTGCTTTATACTTATCCACTTCACCCATTTCATTTAACTTGGTCTTGTAGATCCATTTAACTCCTATTTTCTTGGCTCCACTAGGCAAGTCAGTCAGTTCCCATGTCTTATTCTCCACTATGGATGCTATCTCAGCATCCATAGCCTCTCTCCACCTTGTATCCTTTACTGCTTCTTCAAAATTATCAGGATCAGAGTGCACAAGGTGAACCTCCTCTTCTTCTTCTTCAGATAATCCTTCACCACTATGAAAGTCATTCAACCAGCCCGGAGGTCTTCTAGTTCTTCTCTCAGCATTTGTTTCTTCTGGACTAGCTCCTTCACTGTTTCTGATGTCATGGTTCTGTCTTGCTTGAGATTGTGTATCCTGCCCTGCACTTTGTTGTTCTGTCACACTGTCCTCTATGTCACTATCTTCACTGTCACTTAACTCAATATTAGAATTGTTCCATTCTAACTCAGCACTTACATCTTTCTTATATTCATCATTCCAATCCCAAAATTCTTCTTCTTCAAATACCACATCCCTACTTACCACAATCTTCTTTTCTATGGGATCATACAATCTATATCCCTTTGTTTCACTGCTCATGCCTAGTAAAACACACTTTTTGCTTTTATCCTCCAGTTTTGTTCTCTTTGCATCAGGAATATGGACATGACCGATGCAACCAAACACTCTTAAATGTTCTACAGAGGGTTTACAATTACTCCATGCTTCTTGTGGGGTTCTATTTCTTACAGCAAGAGTAGGGGATCTATTCAGCACATACACAGTCCAATTCAATGCCTCAGGCCACAAATTTTTTGGCATTTTTCTACCAATTAGCATGGATCTAACTGCATTCATGATGGTTCTGTTTTTCCTCTCAGCAACTCCATTCTGTTGAGGGGTGTATGCTGCTGTAAGGTGTCTCTTTATACCTTCTTCTACACAGTATTTATCAAATTCACTTGAAGTAAATTCACCCCCTCTATCTGTTCTCAAGCATTTAATTTTAAGGTTGATTTCTTTCTCTACCATACACTTAAAATGCTTAAATTTCATGAAGGCCTCAGACTTTTCAGCTAGTAAATAGACCCATATTTTCCTAGATACATCATCTATAAAGCTCAGAAAATACCTTTTACCACTGGTTGAGGTTGGAGCAATTGGTCCACATATGTCAGCATGAACTAATTCAAGCCTCTCACTTGCCCTCCACTTGCTCTTCTTTGGAATTGGGTCTCTATGTTGCTTCCCTTTCAAGCAATCTTCACAAACCTTCATACTATCAGTCAGGTTGGGCAAACCAGTCACCATTTCTTTTGCTTTCAGCAACTTCAGATGCTTGATTCCTAGATGTGCATATCTGCAATGCCACAGGTATGTATCATCTTCACTTGCAGTGTAGAAACACCTCTCCTTATCTATCTTGCTTCCAATCACAGGCTCTGACAGTAGCTTGAACACTCTGTTTGGTTCCATTATTGATTCCAGAATCAATCCCTTCTTCTTGTGGTAGATTTTACAGTACCCTTCATCAAACAAAACAGCTAAACCCCTCTCTTGCAATTGACCTACGCTCAAGAGATTACTCTTGAGCTCAGGAATATAGAAGACATCTGTTATAGTGTGAATTTCTCCATTCATCTTCACCTTTATGCTACCTTTCCCTTCAACCTTCAATCTTGTATCATTGCCAAGTCTCACAGATTTTTTGAAGCTTTCATCTAACTCTGAGAACCACATCTTGTTCCCACTCATATGGTTTGAACAGCCAGAATCAACATACCAAGTATCCCTCTTCCTTTTCTCCTTCTCTTCAATCTTAGTTATTGCCATTTGAATTAAAGACTCAGTCAACGACTCTTCTTCTTCTGGTTTCTTTGTCACACATTCATCTTCTTCACTCTCAATTGCCATCAGCAACATGGAATCATCTTCTTCTGTTTCTGCATAATTGGCCTCCTTTTCCCACTCTGGACATTCATTTCTATAATGTCCAAGCTTCTTGCACTTGAAACACTCCACGGTTTCACGATTTTGTCTGCCACGACCCCTGCCTCTTCCTCTGATTGTTCCTCTACCCCTTTGAGTGCTGCTTGAATATCCTCTTCCCTGTGTTTCTGTTTTCAATGCCTGTTCCTCATCTTTAACTTTCTGAAATCTTGTTATATTTTGTTCATGGACAATCAACGAACTATGAACTTCATCCACAGTCATCTTATCAGTATCATTTGATTCAGAGATTGAGCAGACTATATGGCTATACTTCTCAGTCAACGAACGCAGAATCTTTTCAACAATCACTCCATCATCCATCTTCTCGCCATGGATTCTCATTTTATTCGCTATTTGCATCACCTTGGGTATGTATTCATTGATGGTTTCACTGGATTTCATCTCCATTCCCTCAAATTCTTTTCTCAGACCTTGCAGTGTTGCTCTCTTTACCCTATGATTTCCTTGATACTTCTTCTTTAAAGATTCCCAGATTGATTTCGCAGTATCTTTATCACTGATTGTTTCAAGCGTAGACCGGTCAATCGCTTGAAACAAATAGTTCTTGGCCTTTAGGTCCTTGAGTTTAGACTCATCAATCTTCTTTCGCAGTGCTTCCGTCACCGTCGCCCCCTTTTCTGGTTCCTCGATACCCTTCTCAATCAAACACCAATATTCTTTTGATCTGAGAAAATTCTCCATGAGCAAACTCCAATGCTCATAATGCCCATCCAAACGAGGTATGGATGGCTGCATGTATCTCTCTTCGCCATTGTTCCCCGCCATTGTTGACACACCAAGAAATTGAGATTTCTTGCTCTCCAGGCCCTTAGAAAGAGCTCTGGTACCACTTTGTGAAGGAGGAATTCAATAGAAGTTGGAATACTATCTTTCATTCATTGAAGGAGAGCTTATTTATTGCTCTGCTATTACAACTTAAAACAACTTGTTATGCAGTTTTAGTTCTAACTGTGTACTAACTGCATAACTAACCTCCAACTAACTAGTTTACTAACCAACAACTAATTACAATTTATTTGGCTAAGCTAAACTTAACCTAACAATCTTGGCAATCTTTCTTTCCTAACATACCTCGGCCTTGGAAACAATAACCTCAACAATAACATCCCACAAGCATTAGGTAGTTTGTCACAACTGGTGTCACTCATTCTACCCAACAACTCATTGGTTGGGGAGTTTCCTACAAACTTGACAAGGTGCTCCAATCTTGAAGTCATACACTTGGGAGGAACAATCTTCTTTGGAAAATTGCCTAGCCAAATTGGCTCCTTGAAAGCTTCAATTTTTCTCCATGGAAAACAACAATCTATTTGGAGAAATCCCACTATCCATACGTAACCTCTCATCTCTTGCAATTCTTGGATTGGGCGAAAATGAGTTGGAAGGAAATGTTCCACAAGAAATATGCTACCTAAAACAATTGAATGCTATAAGTGTGCATGTTAACAAACTCTCTGGTAGTTTTCCTTCTTGTCTTTACAATATGTCGTCTCTTACCCATATCGCAAAATTGTAAAGAATCACTTTGATGGATCTCTTCCACCTAACATGTTCCACACCCTCCCCAATCTCCAATTTTTGCCATTGGTGAGAATCAAATCACGGTAAAATCCCAACTTCTATTTCAAATGTTTGTTAACTTGGGATTTATTGATATCACTCAAAACCATTTTGTTGGACAAGTTCCACGTCTAGGTAAGTTACAACATCTTCAGTTGCTAAATTTGGAGCTCAATAAATTAGGTGACAATTCAACCAAAGATTTAGAGTTTTTAGAATCACTGACAAACTGTAGTAAGTTGGACATGATCTCTGTATCTTTTAATAGATTTGGAGGTAGTTTGCCAAATTATGTAGGAAACTTGTCCACTCAACTTAGTCGCCTATATCTTGGAGCTAATCAAATATCAGGAAAAATTCCCCCGGAATTGGGGAATCTAAATAGCTTAATTGTGTTGAGTCTGGCACGAAACCATTTTGAAGGAATTATTCCAGCTACTTTTAAGAATTTTCAGAAGATGCAAATGCTACAATTCGGTGGCAACAACCTATCAGGGGAGATACCACCCTTTATAGGCAATATCACTCAATTGTTTTATTTGGATTTAGGGGAAAATAGCTTCCATGGAAATATTCCATCAAGTATCATAAACTGCCAAATGTTACAAAGCTTGAACCTTTCGCAAAACAATCTTAGAGGAACCATACCCTCAGAGATTCTTAGTATATACTCTTTAACAACACTTGACTTATCCCAAAACTTCTTGAGCGGTATCTTACCTAAAGAAGTGGGTAAGCTAACAAATATCAATTGGTTAGATGTCTCTGAGAATCATTTACTCGGTGACATTCCTGAAACCATTGGTGAATGTGTAATCTTAGAAAACCTTTTTCTGCAAGGTAACTCCTTCCAAGGAATAATATCGTCTCATCTGGCTTCTCTCAAAGGTCTTCAACAGTTAGACTTGTCTCGAAATCAATTGTCCGGACAGATTCCAAAAGCTCTACAAAATATTTCTTTATTGGAATGCTTCAATGTTTCTTTTAACATGTTGGAGGGTGAGGTACCAACTGAAGGTGTCTTTGGAAATGCAAGCGAGTTCATAGTGACTGGAAACACTAAGCTTTGTGGAGGTATTTCAGAACTGCATCTACCACCTTGCCCTATGGACGGTATGAAACCTGCAAACCATCATAGGTTTAGGTTGATAGTTGTGATAGTTAGCCTAATTTCTTTTCTTATCCTATTGGCTTTCATTTTAAGTATCTATTGCATTAGGAAACGAAACACGAAGTTGCCTTCACATTCACCAACAATTGACCAGTTAGCAAAGGTTTCATACCAAGACCTTTATCGAGGAACCGATGGGTTCTCAACTAGAAACCTAATTGGATCTGGAAGTTATGGTTCTGTGTACAAAGGAAGTCTTGTGTCAGAAGATAAAGTTATTGCTGCAAAGGTCATGAACCTTCAAAAGAAGGGAGCTCACAAGAGTTTCATTACTGAATGTAATGCACTCAGAAATATCAGACATCGAAATCTGGTTAAGATTTTAACTTGTTGTTCCAGTACAAATTACAAAGGTCAAGAATTTAAAGCTCTTGTTTTTGAGTACATGGAAAATGGAAGCTTAGAACAATGGTTGCATCCACTGACAGAAAATGTAGAGCATCCTAAAACACTGGATCTTGAACAAAGAATAAATATCATCATCGATGTTGCTTCTGCATTACATTATTTGCATAATGAATGTGAGCAATTGGTCATTCATTGTGATCTAAAGCCTAGCAATGTCCTTCTTGATGATGACATGGTTGCTCATGTAAGTGATTTTGGCATAGCCGACTTTGTCTCGACCATTGAAGGTACCTCTCTCAAGGAAACAAGTAGTACAATCGGAATAAAAGGGGATCTGTTGGCTATGCTCCTCCGTGTGTGTTCTAAACTCTAGAATGGTTATTACTTCATAGAATTTCCTATATTTTAGTGTAGACTCAATATTTTATTTGGTACAAAGTATAGTATTAACAACTTTTGTTATTGCTTTTAGAGTATGGGATGGGTTCGAAATGTCCACATCCGCGACATGTATAGCCGGGATGCTCGTGTTGGAAATGCTTACGGGAAAAGACCTCTTGATGAAATGTTTAAAGAAGGTCAAAATATGCATAACTTTGTTGCAAGTTCAGTTCCTTATAATCTTGCAGACGTTGGACCCGCGTCTTGTACCAAGAGATATAGAAGCAACAATAGAAATTGGAAATAGAGTACCAAGAGATATAGAAGCAACAATAGAAAATGGAAATAGAGGGAATCTTATTCCAAATGTGGAGAAGTGCTTGCTTTCGCTTTTTAGAATTGGACTTGCTTAATTGTTCAATGGAATCGCCAAAAGAAAGGATGAATATAGTGGATGTCACTAGAGAGCTAAACATAATCAGAAATGCCTTTCCCGCTAGTGACATCATTTGAGATTTTTATAATGCTTAATTGCTTATGCCACTAGCTTTGGCTTTTAAAGTGTTTTAATCTTTTGTATGCTTAATTGTTTATGACACTAGTTCACCTTCATATATTTTTATTGAGCATAGAATATTCAAGTTTGAGATTTTCCCATACTCATGTGCCAACACAAACCGCTACTATCTTCAAGTATCTTTGTACATATCTATGTAGTAAGATTCCTCGTGATTATCATCATGTTAAAACTTGTTAAATATATAACTTCAAGTCAATCAATCATGCAAAAACTCTCATATCTATGACCATAATTGTTGGTATATCCAAAATTTATGAGAAGGCAAACCTGTGAGTTTGCTTCTTTTCTTACTGAGCTTGTATGTAATAACAACAATAACATTTACAAAACTAATATAAAAATAAAAATAAAAACACTATGGAGAATTTGGAGAAGACACACTTGTACAAGCCTCCCTACTAATGCACCGAACACGACTTGGTTTGGTGTAGCTACTACATTGTTGGATTTGGCATCTGAAGTATTATCACAACATTGTTCATTTGCCTTGTTCATCTTATCAAGTAAGGAGTGCCTAATATGTGAACCCACCACCCAACTTTCAGAGAGGTTTATTCCAGTTGAAAAATTCAAGTTTGAGTAGCTAAGTCCCACATCGGCTAAGAATGAGCTATGTGAAGGACATATAAGAGAGAGGACCCATATACCTAATACTTTAAGGTTTTGAGTAGAGATGTGGTGTCCAAGTCTCTTGGTGGTCCGTTCATTGGATAGCTCGGTAATTCTCCCCATGCTCCTTCGGACTCCCCAACAATTGGGTAGAGATTGTTGAAAAATTCAAGTGTGAGTAGCTAAGTCCCACATCGGCTAGGAATGAGCTATGTGAAGGACATATAATAGAGGGGACCCATATACCTAATACCTTAAGGTTTTGGGTAAATATGTGGTGTTCAAGTCTCTTGGTGGTCCGTTCGTTGGATAGCTCGGTAATTCTTCCCGTGCTCCTCCGGACTCCCCAACAATTCCAGGAGAGGATCTTAATTCCAGAGGTGAATTAGAGTTGCTTAAAGAATCTTGCTGCAATATATCTCCTATTCTAGACAATATGTTGAAGGCTAAATTTCCAAGAACTCTTGAATAACCTTCCAAAATTGAATGTCCAATATCCTACAGAGATAGAGACAGAAACCAAATTACATTACCACAAAATTGTTTTAAAGAAAGTTCACACCAAGAAATGTAGTTTAGCAGATAAAATAATAACAGTTTAGCATAATAAATTGTCAAGGGTTGATACTTGGCTCTAGAGGTCTATTTAGAATATTATTGGTATACAGTCTAATCTTCACAAGGATTTTAAAGCAAGTATTAGTCGTTTTATAGTCAACAGCAAATGGTCCATCCCTGCGGAACTTATTTATCACTTCCCTCAACTTGCCTCTGAAATTCAAGAGATCACTATTCCTTTGGTTTGGTCTGAGGATCAGTTGATGTGGAATCACTCTGTCTCTGGGGATTTGACCTTCAAAGAGTATCTTCTTTTCCGTAACCCTCCAAGACAGGTGGTCCATTGGATAAAGATTATTTGGAAGCCTTTTATACCACCTTCTAAATCCTTTATTCTGTTTAGGACTTTTCTTAATAAGATGCCAACTGATGATCAACTTTTGCTTAGAGGATGCACTTTTGTTTCTGTTTGTAGCCTATGTGAAAATGCTTCTGAGACTTCTCAACATCTCTTCCTTGCTTGCCCTTTCGCCCAACATATTAGGAGTTGGCTTGGAGGTATCTGAGTATCCAAATTGATCTGACTTCTTTTGAACATCTTAGTCTTGACTTCTCATGGCGGATCCTCAATTACATGATATTGTATTTGCTGCTATTGTTAATATTTTATGGGTCATTTGGTATTGCAGTAACCAAGTTAGATTTAATAATCATGTTATCCCCTTACACTCGGCTATCAATTTAATCCTTTCAAATGTTGCTTTAGCTGGGCATGCCACTAAATCATCTATGTCTTCCTCTGTTGCTGAGTTCAAAATTATAAAGACCTTCAATATCACTGGTAATTATAGAAGCTTTGCTAACATCAAAGAGGTTAGTTGGATCCCCCCAGCGCCCTACATGATTAAGTGCAATGCCGATGGCGCTGCTATTCTTGGTTGCTTTTCTTCCTCCATTGGTAACAATTATGCTCTTCATGATGAAATTGTTGGGGCTATGTTGGCTATAGAGATTGCTTTTGATAAGGGTTGGAAGAATTTATGGTTGGAGTGTGATTCTCAGTTAGTGGTGTTCTCTTTCAAGAATTGCACAGCAATTCCTCGGAAGCTTAGAAATCGATGGAATAATTGTGTATATTTGACAAGACAAATGAAATTCATTTGCACTCACATTTATAGAGATTGTAACAGTTGTGCAGAGAAGCTTGTCGGGCATGGTACTAACATTTCTGGTTTTGTCTAGTGCGACATTCCTCGTAGCTTAACTGTTGAAGATTTCTGCAGAAATAGGTTAGGTTTGCCTAACTATAGATTCTGCTGATTTCATGTTAGATGGTTTCAGTCTCATTCTGGCCTTTTGTTTATGGGGTGCTGCAAAGTATTATTAGTGACTTTGGTGCCAACCTGGTTGGGATGAGAGTCATTTTACTGATTCTCTTGCATATCAATTTTAACTTTCTTTGGATTGGTTTCCTTTTAATAGGATTGCTATTTTTTTTCTTTTGATTGCTACTAAATAGACATAATAGTCATTTCCCCATATTAAACGAATGTATGAAAAAAAATATAATATACGGAAAGAAAAACTTAGAAAAGTAAAACTAAAAGAATTTTTGGATAAAATACAATTTAGAAAAATATAGTTAAGATAGTAAAAGACATATTAACAATATAGAAGATGAATATAAACAGAGTTTACGAAGAATTAAATTGTTATATTAAATTATAAGTTATATTCAAAGACTTCAAAATGTTAAAAGATACATGTTTATGTAAGGATGGAAATAATAGACAAATAGCACAAATATTAGAATTATTTATAGCGATATAAAATATGATAATCCGATATGAAAAAGAAGTAATAGATTTTAAAAAATGAATAAGAAAAGGTGTCAACATTAACCTTTTCCGATCAAGTTCACATTATTGGGAGTTTGAGACTTTGGAGGGTAAGGGAGAGGAGGGATTAAAAAAAGAGGATGAAAGACAAATAGAATTAATGAAGGATGCACCGTCAATATCAATGAGGAGTTTATTTTTCTTTATAAAACCAAATCCTCCTAATTTGAATGAACTCGAAAAGTGTATTGGAGGGAGGGAATTACCGTTGGAGCTTACAACAGAAAATTGCTAGACTTACTAGCAACCCAACTACCTTGGTTAGCTAGTTAACTAGAGTTTACTAATATCTAACTCAACAAACCCTCCCTTAAGCTAAAGTGTTACAACAATTTTGCTTATTTACAACCAACTACCAGATAACAAAATCAAAGAGAAGCTACATCAAACAGAAAAAAAAACATCTGAAACCTGTCTTGCATCTGCAAGGCTGCACACCAGGTATCATAGCCCCTTTGCATTGAAGTCATGCATGCCAAGCTGTTCTCTTAGTTTTAGAAATGTCTCCTTGCTCACTGGTTTGGTGAACAAGTCGACCACCGCTTCTTTTCGTGCCCACGAACTCTAGCCCAATTTCTTTACCCTTGACAAGGTCTCTTAGGTAGTGGTATCTTACCTCAATGTGTTTGCTACGACCATGTAAGATTGGATTTCTTGATAGCCTTATAGCAGAGGAATTGTCACACATAATGGTTACACATTCATTCTCAAGACATTCCAATTCCTTCAGCACTTTCTTTATCCAAACAACGCGACAAGTCTGCTGCTCTGCAAACAACAAACTCTGCTTGATGAGGAGAGTGTCACAATGGGTTGCTTTTTCGATGACCAAGCTACTGCAGCTCCACTCATGATAAAATCATATCCTGGAGTACTCTTTCTATCATACATATCTCCAGCATAGTCACTATCGGTGTATCCTATCAAATTCACCTTATCAGCCCTTCTATACATGATACCAAACTCCATGGTTCCTTTCAAGTATCTTAGCACTTTCTTTGCAGCCAGCCAATGTGTTTGAGTGGGATTACTCATATATCTACTTAATACACTGACAGTATACATCAAATCGGGTCTAGTAGCAGTGATGTACATTAGACTACCCACTAGATGCTTATACGTGGTACTGTCCACCTTCTCACCATCCTCATCCTTGTCAAGCTTACACCCTGCCATCATAGGAACAAGCACAGGATTACACTCTTTCATATCAAACTTTTCAATAACTTCTGCTGCATACTTTCTATGCACCAGACCAATTCCATCAGATAGTTGAAGTACTTCAATGCCTAAGAAGTACTTCATTTTACCCAAGTCATTCATACTGAATTCTTTTTCCATTTCTTCTTTGAATTCTGCTAGCATAGCAGGGCAATTCCCAGTATACACTACATCATCAACATAAATGCTAACCATCAGAATCTTTCCATGACTTCCATGCTTGACAAATAAAGTCTGCTCACTCTTACTTGCCTGAAATCCTTGCTTTGTGAAGTACTTTTCAATTCTCATTGAACCAAGCTCTTGGAGCTTGCTTCAATCCATACAAAGCTTTATGTAGTTTATACACCTTGTTCTCACTACCCTTCACAATATAACCCTTTGGTTGATCAACATATACTTCTTCAAATAAACTCCATACAAAAAGGCTGATTTCACATCTAGTTGGTACAAAGTCCATCCTTTTTGGGCATGCAATTGCCACTATCATTCTTATAGTATCTAATCACGCTCCACTTGGTGCAAATATTTCTGTATAATCAACCCCTTGTTGTTGTGAGTATCCCTTTGCAACTAACCTTGCTTTGTACTTATCTACTTCACCCATTTCATTCAATTTTGTCTTGTACACCCACTTTACTCCTATTCTCTTGGCTCCTATAGGTAAATCAGTCAGTTGCCATGTTTCATTTTTGACTATGGATTCCATTTCAGCATCCATAGCCTCCCTCCATCTTGCATTCTTCACAGCCTGCTCAAAGCTTTCTGGATCAGACTGAACCATGTGTACCTCTTCTTCTTCTTCTTCAGATAAACCTTCACCAGTGACAAATCCATCTAACCAACCCGGAGGTCTTCTGATTCTTCCTCCACCTTGATTCTGTTCTTCATTGTTGCTTTCCTCTTGCACTTGCTCTGCTTGAGTTTGTGCATTCTGTATTGCATTTCTCTGTTCAATTTCACTGTCTTCACTGTCTCCATTGCTTGTTTCAGAATCATTCCAGACCAATGCAGCATTCACATCTTGCTTGTAACTTTCATTCCAATCCCAAAATTCACTCTCCTCAAACACCACATCCCTACTTACAATTATTTTCTTTTCAATGGGCTCATACATTCTGTATCCTTTTGTCTCACTGCTAATGCCCAGTAAAATACATTTCTTGCTTTTATTTTCCAGTTTAGTTCTTTTTGCATCAGGGACATGAACATGCCCAATGCATCCAAAAACTCTTAAGTGAGAGACACTTGGTTTACATCCACTCCAAGCCTCTTGAGGAGTCTTATCTTTCACAGCACTAGTTGGGGATCTATTTAACACATATACTGTCCAGTTCAAGGCTTCTGGCCATAAGGTTTTTGGTAACTTTCTTCCATTCAACATAGATCTAACAAAGATTCATAATAGTTCTGTTTTTCTCTCCATTACCCCATTCTGCTTTGAGGGTATATCTTCTTGTGAGTGTCTTTTATTCCTTCCTCTAAAATGCAATTTATCAAACTCATTTGAAGTAAATTCTCCTCCTCTGTCGATTCTCAAACATTTGATCTTAAGGTCACTTTCCTTTTCTACCATGCTCTTAAATTGTTTGAATTTTTCAAAAGCTTCAGATTTTTCAACTAACAAATATGTCCAAATTTTCCTAGACATGTCATCTATGAAGCTAAGAAAATACCTTTTGTTACTGGTTGAAGTTGGAGCAATTGGTCCACATATGTCAGCATGAATTAGCTCGAGTTTTTCACTTGCTCTCCACTTGCTCTTCTTAGGAATAGGATCCCTGTGCTGCTTTCCCTTCAAGCAGTCTTCACACAACTTCATTGACTCTGTCAGCTTTGGTAGGCCTGTCACCATTCCTTTAGCTTCAAGCAGGTTCAAGTTCTTGAGGCCTAGGTGACCATATCTACAATGCCAAAGATATGTATCATCCTCACTTGCAACCTGCAAGCATTTTCCATCAACATATTCACTATCATTTATTGGCTCAGACAAGAGTTTAAACATCCTATTTGTTTCCATGCCTGATTCAAGGATTAAACCCTTTGTTTTATGATAGATCTTGCAGTACCCTTCATCAAACAGAACTGCCAAACCCCTCTCTTGCATCTGACCTATGCTCAAAAGATTGCTTCTCAGTTCAGGAATGTAGAATACATCTGCTATGGTGTGAGTAACACCATTCATTCTGACTTTTATATTCCCTTTACCCTCCACCTTTAATCTTGTATCATTGCCAAGCTTTACTGTCTTTTTGAAGCTTTCATCCAAATCATAGAACCATCTTCTGTTTCCACTCATGTGATTCGAGCAGCCTGAATCAAGATACCACGTATCAATCCTCTTTTTCTCCCTTTCTTCAATTTGTGCAATGGCCATAAGAACCAAGTCCTCATCTGTCTTGTTTTCAATTTCTGCACAATCACTTTCTTTCTTATCAGACACTTCAGGCATATCTTCTTCACATTCAACTGTCATCAACAGCATCGATTCATCCTCTTCTGTTTCTGCATAATCACTTTCTTTCTTATCAGACACTTCAGGCATATCTTCTTCACATTCAACTGTCATCAACAACATCGATTCATCCTCTTCTGTTTCTGCATAATTCGCCTCCTTATCCCACTCTGGACACTCATTTCGGTAGTGGCCCAATTTCTTGCATTTGAAACACTCCACAGTTTCATTGCTTTGTCTTCCTCGGCCTCTGCCTCTTCCTCTTATTGTTCCTCTACCCCTTTGAGAATTGCTACCATTTCCTCTTCCTTGAGTTTCTGTTTTCAATGCGTGCTCTTCATCTTTCACTTTGTGAAATCTGGTTAGATTTTGCTCATGCACAATTAATGAACTGTGAACCTCATCCACTGTCATTTTGTCAGTATCGTGTGATTCAGAGATTGAACACACAATGTGATTATATTTCTCAGTCAATGAACGTAACACCTTCTCAACAATAATTCCATCATCTATCTTTTCACCATGAATTCGCATCTTGTTAGCTATCTGCATAACCTTTGGAATGTAATCTTTGATGGTGTCCCCTGATTTCATCTCCATTGCCTCGAATTCCTTTCTCAGACCTTGCAATGTTGCCCTCTTGACTCGATGATTTCCTTGAAATTTCTTCTTCAACGAATCCCAGATTGCCTTTGCAGTATCTTTATCCGATATGGTTTCAAGCGTAGCACGATCAATTGCTTGAAACAAGTAACTTGCCAACAGCACTTTCTATAGCATTGGTAGCTGGCCCCTGATGACCTGGTAATGGATTAATTGTTGTATTTGGACGGTTCTGTTTAAACGATATCCAGCCAGCATCTATCAAATCTTGCACCACATGCTTAAAGGCTTTACAATCTTCCACAGCATGACCGACCCCGTTTTCGTGGAAACTGCAGGTGGCATTAGCATTGTATCCTCTGGGAAATGGTGGCTGAACTACTTTCATGGGTCGAGTGTTGATCGAGTTATTGGAGGTCAAGTGATTAAACATTTCGATTATATGTCATCGGAATTGGGTCAAAACTAGTCCGCTTCTTGGTCGATAACCTTGAGTCTTGGGACTATCAATGCCTTCTTGATGTGGCACGGGAGCGAGAGAAATGGAATAGTTTGGGGTGGAGGAGTACCAAAGGATGAATTTCCCCACGAGATGACATTAGTTTCTCCTCTTTCCTTTTAGGAAATGGGGCGGTACTTCTTCCGGTTGTTGGACCCACCGGAGCTCCTGCGTGCACACAGGTGATTCAAATCTTCCCGCTTGAAGGCCATGCTCAAGTCTTTCCCAAAGACTATCATGTCGGGCTGGTTGAGACACTTGTGTCGACTGTCATAATAGATGGTGGCGAGTTTCCAGAACATGTACACCATCTCTTTCTCGTCCAAAGGAGGTTGAACACAGGCGGTGTGCTTCGCCATTTTTGAGCATACTCCTTGAAAGTCTCCTTTTCACCTTTACTCATGTCTTTGCTGCAAATCGCGACCTATCTCGGAGCCATGTCCATGTTGTATTTATCTTGTCTCATGAAAGAAAGCTTGACAAATCCTTCCAACAAATGGATTTCGGAGGATTGCGACTTCATATACCAATCTAGAGGAGCTCCCGCCAAACTGTTTTGGAAGCAGTAAATCAGTAGTTTGTCATCATTGGCATAGGGACCCATTTTCCGGACGAACATTGTAACATGGCTCTCTGGACAGCCAATCCCTCTGTACTTGTCTACCTCAGGAGCTTTGAACTTTGGTGGTAAAACCAAATGCAGGACTAAACACACGACTCACGGGCTTCTTTGGCTCTAACACCAGTGCCTTCCATTGCCTTTACTCTTTCTTCAAGTGCGCGGATCAGATCATTTGGCTGAGCTCCCTCAAACGTGTACCCCTGGGGGTGACTCCCCATACTATAGTAATACCATCCTCCTGGCTGAAGAGCGTTTTGAGGTCGTCTTTGTAAGCCCCAGAGGTGGAACCGCACCTGCATGAGGATAGGAGTCGATTCTGGGGTCCTCGGCGATTCCCGAACACGCGGCGACGGTGACTTGATTAGGTGCAGCTACACCAATGGGAGTAAGTCTAACGAGTTGCGGCGGTACCGGCGAGCATACCCCAAGGATATCTGCATGCGATGTCTTTGGTTCGACACATTCATTTACTCAAAGCAAACACGGGATGATCGACCACTGGATCCCGAGGGATCGTGGTCGCGCAGCGATTCGACACTTTGGAGGAGGGGCGAAAGAAGTGACCCCATCTGGACCCACTACGGCGGCGGCTTGACTTGTCCCACTCTCTTCAAACCTTGCAACATTACCATCATTTCATGGACACAGGCCTCCATAGTACCCATCTTATCCTTCGAGCTCGGTTTTCCCGAGCGGTGCTCGGGATTCGAGAAATTTGTACACCCATATCTTCCTGTTTCTAGATTACTCTCAATTTCAACCTCTGGATGTTCTCGTAATGAGCCATTAGCTTGGCTTGTAGTCGAGTGAAGTATCGGTGACGGAGAACCAACGTGCCTTTTTCTCATTTATTTAGACATTTATTGCATAAGAAACAAAATAAATTTATGAATGAATGTATGAATGCATGCACAATGTTTGCTTGATCTTGGGAACCACGGAATACCCTATCTTGTCGTAAATAGCGCAAAATTTTTTCTTTAATTTAGGAAATGAAGTAAGCGAGGAATCGAAATAGCAAATCGACATACTTAAGAATGGCGGGAGCGAGAAGTAAGTGAAGCCTTTCTATTCGATTCCATTCTGATGCACCTATGACAAGACGGTACATTATTCGGTGGTTCCCGGCAAGCAAATGCAAATGAGATGCAGTATGAATGCACATGTTTACCACATTTAGTTTTAATGAATGCGGCATGATGCGATTATGATATGAATGATGCATGTAGAGATGATGAGAGTGATGCATATGGACGGAGGTTCAAAAATTCGGGAGCGCGGTTTATAAGAATGAAAATATTTTTGTATTTCTTGGAAAGTTTTTGAAAAAGCTCCTTTTTGAGGAAGACATGCCCTAAATTACCATGCAGCATACAATTCGTATGCCCTCGTGTCCTACAAAGGTGGGAATCTTAAGTTCTAGGGCAACTTCAAAGGTTCCTCCCATGTAGCTCTAATTCACACCTCACAATGGCTCTGGGAGCTATAGAATTCTCATGCCGACACCCACAAATGTAGAATGCTACCAAGTGTGAGGCGTCATGAGAAAGCGTACTCCGGTTGAGACTTTCGTGAGTATCAGGCAGACAAAGGTCTTGAATGACAGTCACTAATCGCCTCCACTCTCCTAAGTGCTTGTTGGATCCGGGTATAGGAGCCCACTCATAGAACATGAATCATAAGGTGTGAAAGTGTGTGATTGAGGACATACTTCCTAAAATCTACCCACCCCACCCGCAAGAAAAGCGAATGTAGTCCGGATAAAAAGTCGTCTACCCTAGGGTTCGACATGCATACACCAAACCATTACGATAAATCAACGATAATTACACGCATTACTTACCTCAAGAAAGGGAGCTAAGCAGAAGGGGACATAACAGGAATGGGGAAATGCATGTTTTACCTCAAGTAAAGGAGCGAAGAAGAGGGGACATGGGAATTGAGGAATGCATACATAAACATAACCACAGGCATACAAAAGAAGAGAAAAGAAAAAAAGAACAGGAAAAGGAAGAGACAGAACATAGTTTTTCAAATCAAACAATTTAAACCACATCAAATTAATTAGGCTTGACCCTCATCTCTCTTTAAATAAATAAATAAAGAAAGAAAGTCCCTAGCAGAGTCGCCAGCTGTTGCGCCCCGAAAAATCCGGTTTGGGACTTTTCAGTTTGACAACGTTGAAAATAGTAGAGCCGCCACCAATATTTATTTAGGAAAACATTGAAAAAACCTTTTTGGGAAAAAAGCGGGTGGTCTTTCGAAAACTTAGAGATGTAGGTTCGGGGGTTCGGTTGCGCATGGGAAGGTATTAGCACTCACACCGCCTCTTTTCTACCGAAAGGGAACCTTTAACTTGATGTGGTTTTGAAGTGTTTGATTTGAAATATATTGTTCTATTTATTTTCTTTTCTTTTGAGAAATCGCTTTATTGAAAACGGGAAAAAGGAATGTTTTTGGTATCTTTGAAAAGCGGAACAAAACAAAGATTTTTGAAAAGGGTGCTTGACGGACAGAACCCTGTCCCTACGTACTTCACTCATTGGGTGAGGATCAAAGCTACGTAGTTCTTGTTTTTTTAGGGGTTTTAAAAGGTATGCTTGACGGGACATGAACCCGGTCCTACGTACCCTCACTGGCTGAGGGATCAAAGCTACGTAGTTCTTGTTTTTTTTATGTGTTAACGGCTTTTGAGATTGAGTTTTTGAAGCTTTTTTTGAAATAAGACTCGAGTGTTCGCGAACACCAAACAAGCAAAGGCTTCGAGTGGCATTCGGTATTAACTCGAAAAAGAGGGTTGGAACCAGGTAATCAAACAAGCAACGGCTTCGGTGATTACTGGCGACAACGTTGTATTATTCTTGTTTGAAAATGTTTTGAAAAGGTGGTGAGCCTCGGTGATGGTTATCACTAATAGCTCGTGTTATTTTGGAAAATTTGGATTGGTTTTTGTTGTTTAATTAAGGTGTGGGAGCTTTCATAATAGTCAAACAAACAAAGGCTTCGAGTGACTATCACTAATAACTCCTCATTAGCGATCAAACAAGCAATGGCTTCGAGTGATGGCTAATGATTTATTTAAGAAAATGCCTTAAGTTTTTTATTTGGGAAAAACATGGGATTTCAAGCTTGAAAAGAAATATAGCATTTCAAATCCTTTTTTCAAGTCAAAACCAAAACAACCATTGGAACACAAACAAAGCAATCATAAGAATATTCACAAGTTGCTATGAACAATTGAGTACATGATTAAGCAAACATATGAGTGCAAGAGTATGCTATTATGAAATGCAAAGCCTAGCATTATTGAATGCATGAGTATACAATTATGGAATGCAAGACATGATATTAATATATGCATGAGTATACAATTATGAAATGCGAGACATGATATTAATATATGCATGTGCATTTAAGAGAGTATGAAAATGCAAGAGATATAGACATATATGAATGCATGGACATGTAGACACAAATGATGAAATGCAAAGTGTGGGGAATTAAATGAGACAAAATGTTTAGTGGAGAGGCAAAAAGTAAAGAGTTAATGAAAATGATAAAAATAGAAAATGTTTTTGTGTTTTTGGTGAAAAAAACTAGGATGGCAAAGAGAGATAAGCTAAGTTTCATACCAACAATCTTGTAGACCACACACAAGAGCATCATGAGGCATAAATCTAAGCTAACATGGGAAATTGCAAAATAGGTATCAAGCAAGGCATGTTTTTATTTAACCTAAAAGTTCAAGAAAACAAACTAGCAACTTAAACCTCAAAACCTAAACCCTAACTCAAAAACACACATGGGAACCAAACCCAAAAATCAAACCCCCACATTATGGAACATGCAATAGAGAATTTTATTCAATGAGATAGGCCCACGGCCAAAACCAAGCATGCAAAGAAAACTTTGAACCTTAAGCAAGAATCTATGATTACCTTACAAGAACTACTAAGAGATAAAGTAGAGAATGAAATGACAATTTGTACAAGGTTGAATCCCTTCTTGCCATCCTCACCACTTGAATAAAATGCACTAGGCATTTAGTGGGATTCACCTTGCAAGATCATCAACAAATAGCAACAATATAGCTAGACCACAAGAACACATAAACTATAAAATAAATTTAGGTTGAATCCTTTCTTGTAATCTTCACCACTTAAATCAAATGCACTAGGCATTTAGTGAGAATCCTTTTACAAGATCATCAACAAATAACAACAATATAGCTAGATCACAAGAACACATAAACTATAAAATAAACTTAGATTGAATCCTTTCTTGTAATCTTCACCACTTAAATCAAATGCACTAGGCATTTAGTGGGAATCCCTTTACAAGATCATCAACAACTCAACAACAAGTAAATTAAAACACAAGAACTAATGAATACATAAACTAATATATTAAATAGAGTCATTTTTAGCTCTCTTCACTACTAAGATCAAAGTGCACTTGGCACTAGTAGGAATCATAGAGCCAAATCCTCAACAATTTACTAAATAAAAATATCAACAACAAGATTAACAAAGAAACAACAAAATCAATTTGAAGACATTTTGATCATATATGCAAAACCTTGCTCACATTTTATTTAAAAAGAGAAAGCAAAAATTAACATCAAAGCAACACAAATCCACTTATTTTAGGGTGAGACAACAAATCTCACCCCTCAACCACAACAAACTACATTGTATGAAAAGAAAATGATGATATGCGAAGAGTATGAGGGAAAGAAAATGAGTTTCAATGCAAAATATTTGGAGATGATGCAAAAGGGGTTATAGATTTTACCTTCTCTCTAAGATGGTAAAGAAGATTGAAGAAATGGAGGAGAGAAAAATAGAAGAGAGCTTCGGCCTTGCAAGAGGAGGAAGGAAATGAAAATGGTATGATGGATTCTTTGAGTGGGAAAGAAAGGTTAAGGTTGTGAGAGATGGATTGGAGGTATTTTGGTGAATGAAGATGAAGTAATGGAGGAGGGGAAGAAGGAGAGGGTTTCGGCTAGAGGGTGGAGAGGAGGAGAGGTCTTATGCTTGGTTTTTCTTGAAGGTGAAAGTAATAGCCAAAGATTGGTGAAGAGGGAAGGTGTGAGGTATTTATAGGAGTTTTTGAGGTTCTAGGGTATTTAGGTCCTTTTATTTTGATTGGGCTCTAGGATTGGATTTTAATTTTGAATGGATGGCTAGGATTGTTAGTCACATGGATTAAGGGTATTTAGAAAACACAAGTATGTGAGAGGAGGAGTGAAGGTGGGCGATAAAAAGAAAAAAAGAAGGGAAAATTTGTGAACAAAAAATCTAATTTGGGAATGGTGACTCTTGTAAGATAGGGTTAAGGGTATTTTGGTGAGGGAATGTTATTAAAAGGGAAAGATGATATTTTTGGTGAAGAGGTTAGTGTAAGTGTGTGGAATAATTTACCAAAATGGGCAAAATTGAGGATAGGATCAAATCAAATCTTAGGGAATAAGAAAAGAGGTGTGTAGAAGCTTCTTGAGAGAGGGAGAGGGAGAGAGAGCTGCGCATGATCAGCTGATCATGGAGGAAAAAAAAATGCTTGTTTTTGATATTTTATCTTATTGAAGACACTTTCTCTTTTTGATTTTTGAATTTTGAATCTTTTGTGCATGCAAAATGAAAATGCACCTATTGAAACATGTTACATATTTTTGGACACCGTGAAATAACCTCCCTAATTACTCTAGACAACCAAAATTGTCACTTAATAATTGGGGAATTTTTAATGGTCTTTTGGCATTTTTTATGTACTAAAAATAGGAAAAATGCATGTTTAATTATTTTGGACTAGGAATTTCTCTCCAAAAATTGTACAAAAATTATTTTGGGTGGAATGAAATGTACTTTTCGTGGATGCACATTTTTAACGAGAAAAAACATCCTGTTGTGAAAAATGACCAAAATACCCTTTACCCTAAAAAGTCCTAATTTGCCTAGAAAGTGCATTCCCACTCCAAAAACGATTTTAGAAGCTTTGAAATGACTTTTAGAAACCTAAATGCAATGCATGATGCTCTTTACTCCTCTGGTTATTCCTTTTTTGGGGAAAATTAGGGTTTTGACCTAAGCCGGACAAAATTGGTAATCTTTCTTTCCTAAGAAACCTCGAAACAATATCTTTTTTTAGACAAATTATAATGTTAGAAATAAATTTTCTGAAAAAATTACTTTTTGCATATAGGCTAGCAAAAATGAAATGTTAAGTGTTAATGATAGTCCCACATCACATGGAACGTATTAAACGGTGCCATCGACCAAGAATTATTGGAATAAAAAAAAGTACTTCATCAAACTGGGAAGGAGGACTACATGTTGCCTCTAGTATTTACAGTATTCCCACCTAATTATCAAACCCTCAATCTATCAGCTTCTTGCTTTTTCAACCAAATGAAGCCTTATAGTTCCTTTTTACCTATATTTTTGTATGTACATCTTCACTTGCTTCTTCTCTTAATATGTTTTTGCCCAAACAGAACACTAGCCTTTAAAATAGGAAACCAAACTGATCATTTCTCATTACTTAAATTCAAGGAATCAATATTCAGTGACCCAAATGGCATTTTAGATTCTTGGAATAGTTCAACTCACTTTTGCAAATGGCATGGAATCACATGCAATGCCATGTATCAAAGAGTTACAAAGTTGGAGTTACAAGGATATGAGTTGCATGGATCTATATCTCCATATCTTGGCAATCTTTCTTTCCTAACATACCTCAACCTTGGAAACAATAGCTTCCACAAAAACATCCCACAAGAATTAGGTAGTTTGTCACAACTGAGGTCACTCATTCTACTCAACAACTCATTGATTGGGGAGTTTCCTATAAACTTGATAAATTGTTCCAATCCGAAAGTCCTACGCTTGTCAAGGAATAATCTTACTGGAAAGTTGCCAAGCCAAATTGGTTCTCTTAGAATGCTTCAAAGTTTTGCCATGCGAAGAAACAATCTATTTGGAGAAATCCCACTATCCATACAGAATCTCTCATCTCTTGCCATTCTTTCATTGGCTGAAAATGACTTGGAGAGAAATGTTCCACAAGAAATATGCTACCTAAAACAATTGAATGTTATAAGTGTGCGTGTTAACAAACTCTCTGGTAGTTTTCCTTCTAGTCTTTACAATATGTCGTCTCTTACCGATATCTCAGCTGCAAAGAATCACTTTGATGGATCTCTTCCACCTAACATGTTCCACACCCTCCCCAATCTCCAATTTTTTGGCATTGGTGGGAATCAAATCTCAGGTAAAATCCCAACTTCTATTTCAAATGCCGTTAACTTGAGATTTATTGATGTCAGTCAAAACCATTTTGTTGGACAAGTTCCACGTCTAGGTAAGTTACAACATCTTTGGTGGCTAAATTTGGAGTCAAATTATTTAGGTCACAATTCAACCAAAGATTTAGAGTTTTTAGAATCACTGACAAACTGTAGTAAGTTGGACAGGATCTCTGTATCTTTTAATAGATTTGGAGGTAGTTTGCCAAATTATGTAGGAAACTTGTCCACTCAACTTAGTCTCCTATATCTTGGAGGCTTGGAGCTAATCAAATATCAGGAAAAATTCCCCCGGAATTGGGGAATCTAATTAGCTTAATTGTGTTGAGCCTACAAGAAAATTATTCAAGCTACTTTTAAGAATTTTCAAAAGATGCAATTGTTACAATTGGGGTACAACAACCTATCAGGAGAGATACCACCCTTTATAGGCAATATCGTAGAAACCCCCTAAAGAAGCACAACGGGTCCAATGGCAAATAAGCTCTGTGATCATGGTATGGATCCCATGTCACCTCCTCTGGCCGAATATGATCAATTGCAGCCCGATAATGGTTCAGTTCCCATCTGACTTTTTGCCTTCCCACTTCATACCCTGAGGCTTGTCTTCAGAATAGTCATCACGAATACACTTAGAACCTAACCTATGTCCCTGGAAATGTTCAAATATCCATGCCTGTAATAATAAAAACTGGGTTAGTATAATTAAATTTAAATAAACCCAAGTAAATAAATTGAAATAGTAATTGAATTAATACCTCCATAAATTGAAATAATACTTGAATCAATACCTGAATAATACTTGAATTAATACCTGAATTAATATTCAACTGGTCGTATAGGTGAGCCAGCGCAATACCCAGCTCAACTGGTAGTGGGAATGCATTGAACTTGTACTTGAACCCCAGGGTACAAGGTTTGATTCCCACGGAAAGCAAAAACTCTACTTGGGGGGTAGAGAAGGCCGTGATGTACAGTGCTGGGCAGCCTACTAAGATAGAAAATGACCCAGATGTAGGTCCCTACTTGCTCCAGATCGATAAGCATATAAAGGAATTCAACCTTTACCTTATTTCCAGTTTTATCACAGAACAATGTCTCAGCCAGCAGGTACAGAAGGAATCCAACCTTTACCTTATTTCTTGATTAAATGCTTCTTCAGGCTCTGCACCCAAGTAAACTACAAGCATCTCCTCAGCATCTGGTTTGGTTGGGTCTACCAGCTGGTCATACCATTTCCCTGTAATAGGAACATGCAGCAACTGAGCGACATTGTCCAGTGTAATAGTCATCTCACCCACCGGAAGCTGGATGTCTCTGCATGCCATCTCTCTACGAAATCATTGACCAACCCAATATTCATGTTGTCAAAGTCCAATGGACTAATTGATATCATGTAAAGTTTTTTTTAGATAAGCAATTGATTCATTGATACGGAGCACAAGTCGTGCCCAACCATTACAATGGAAAGGGGGAGGGCCTCCTCAAAACCTCCCTGAGCCAAAACCTTTGGGAAAAAGACTCAAGGAGGAAAAAGAGTACCTCGCACAATAAAGAAAATGTACAACAATGGGAATAAACGATCCTAACCCATTACTTCTCCCCCACCTAAAGAGTGAAATAAATATAGTTTAAGCGTCACAGTGAAAGATATGGGACTACAACATAGTTTAACCCATTGATATCATGTAAAGTTGTTGTACAAATAAGATTTTGTGGATTAAATAGAAACAAGGGCTATGATATGAGAGTCATTGGATTTTGAGCTTATGTTTTGAAAATTACAGTTATATAGCTTTATGGTGTTTTCACACTAAAGTTATTAGCAAAGATATTTTGAAAACGTTAAAAAGGTTACTATGAGACTATTAGTGGATTATGAAGAGTTCTATGGAGCCTAAGGGATACATGTAACTATTTTCAGAATAATATCAATTATGTTGGAAACCCTACTTATGTTTTGCGCCTAGTATATAAATATCTATATATAAATAAGCTCTGATGGATTCATGACTCATACGATTTCTTGAAAGGTTTAGTATCGGAAAGATACTCTAGGTTGTTTTATTGAGTTTGAGATTCGAAAATTAATTCGCTCAGTCCAAAAACAGTTACGCATTTTCTGATATTCAAAACGAAAGTAAATACTAATTTTTGAAGTCGACTAAAAGATTAGGGATGTTATAGGGTGGGGGGGAGGGAATTTAGGAGGGAAAGTGAAGTGCAAGATTCCACAAGATTTATAAGATAAAAAGAGCACGGTAACTCACCTAGTTCTAAAAACAAGCATGACTCAACTTGATCTAGAATGGTCTCTTAGAAATTCTAAGAGGGAAAAGTGTATTAGTTTTACAAGAGTTTCTTCTAATGCAAAGATATCATATGGTGGTAGTTACGTTTCCAATATGCCTTCCCCAAACCTTATCTTTGAAGTCTTCCAAGTCCACCCCACCCCACTAACAAACCTTATTTTTTCCAAGTCTTTCACTCCTGGCCCCTCCACTAACAAACCTTATTTTTCCAGTCTTCCACCCTTTCACTTACAATTTTGATATTGAAATGTTATCATTGACTTTTGGGAGACATTATGTGTTTCTGCTAACACACATATATATCCGTAGTTTTATTTACCCTAAAGAGTATTTTTGGTCCTTTATTTTTTCTCTAGGTTTTACTTTGGTCTTTTATCTTTTTTTGTTTCTTTTGGTCCCTCGTCTTTTATTTTTGTTTCATTTTGGTCTTTATCGTCAATTGTTGTTAAACTCTCGCTCCCTACAACGGCATGAGTTCAACTCATTTGTCACCGGAGACTTCTTTGATGGGTGATCTGCGTATGCATACTCTGTAGTGACTTAAAGATCCGTAGCGCCGCTTCTGACTTCTGTGAACCCGAGAGCCCAAATCACCTAAAATTTTTGTAACAAAAAGATATGTTAGCTAAAATGCAGTGTAAATGGTAGTTATGAGTCGGTTCTCTTTGTTTTGACTTTAGTTTGTCTACCAGAGTCATTGACTAGGTCTCATTGGAATAACTTATTGAGGCATCAAGTTGAAATTAAGTGCTATTGTTGGAATTTCATTATCATAATTACGGAGTTATTGACAGATGCATGAATATTGACTAGTATTATTTTTGGAATTTTATTTTTGATAAACCTCTCTATCAAAGTTGAGAAAAGAAAGCAGGCCATTATACAGTAAGATGGAGTACATGCCTCTAGTATTTAAATCCATATTGAAAGAGTAGGAAAAATTGTGCTTCTTCAATATTCCCACCCAATTATCAAACCCTCAATCCAGCAGCTTCTTACTTTTCAACCAAATGAAGCTCTATAGTTTCTTGTTACCTATACTTTTGCATGTACATCTTTACTTGCTTCTTCTGTTTATGTGTTTTGGCCCAAACAGAACACTATCCTTGAAAACAGGAAACCAAACTGATCATATCTCATTGCTTAAATTCAAAGAATCAATATTCAGTGATCCAAATGGTATCTTAGATTCTTGGAATAGTTCAACCCACTTCTGCAACTGGCATGGAATCACATGCAATGTCATGTACGAAAGAGTTACAAAGTTGGAGTTACAAGGATATGAGTTGCATGGATTTATATCTCCATATGTTGGCAATCTATCTTTCCTAAGAAACCTCAACCTTGGAAACAATAGCTTCAACAAAAATATCCCACAAGAACTAGGTAGTTTGTCACAATTGAGGTCACTCATCCTACGTAACAACTCATTGGCTGGGGAGTTGCCTACAAACTTGATAAACTGTTCCAATCTTATAGTCCTAAGCTTGTCAGCGAATAATCTTACTGGAAAGTTGCCAAGCAAAATTGGCTCCCTTAGAATGCTTCAAAGTTTTGCCATGCGAACAAACAGTCTATTTGGAGAAATTCCACTATCCATACAGAATCTCTCATCTCTTGCCATTTTTTCATTGGGTGACAATGACTTGGAGGGAAATATTCCACGAGAAATATGTTACCTAAAACAATTGAATGAGATGTCAGTGCATGCTAACAAATTCACTGGTAGATTTCCTTATTGTCTTTACAATATGTCCTCTCTTACTGTGATCTCAGCAGCAGAGAATCACTTTGATGGTTCTCTTCCACCTAGCATGTTCCACACCCTCCCTAATCTCCAATATTTTAGCATTACAGGGAATCATATCTCAGGTAAAATCCCTACTTCCATTGCAAATGCTGTTAATTTGACATTCTTTGACATCATGCAAAACCATTTTGTTGGACAAGTTCCACGTTTAGGTAAGTTACAACATCTTCAGCGGCTAAATTTGGCATACAATAATTTAGGTGACAATTCAACCAAGGATTTAGAGTTTTTAGAATCATTGACAAACTGTAGTAAGTTGGACACGATCTCTATAGCCTTTAATAGATTTGGAGGTAGTTTGCCAAATTCTGTAGGAAACTTGTCCACTCAACTTAGTCGCCTATATCTTGGAGCTAATCAAATATCAGGAAAAATTCCCACAGAATTGGGTAATCTAATTAGCTTAATTGTGTTGAGTCTGGCACGAAACCATTTTGAAGGAAATATTCCAGCTACTTTTAAGAATTTTCAGAAGATGCAAATGTTAGAATTGAGTGAAAACAACCTATCAGGGGATATACCACCCTTTATAGGCAATATCACTCAATTGTTTTATTTGGATTTAGGGGGAAATAACTTCCAAGGAAATATTCCTTCAAGTATAGGAAACTGCCAAAAGCTACAAACCTTAGACCTTTCACAAAACAATCTTAGAGGAACCATACCCTCAAAGATTCTTAGTCTTTACACTTTAACAAAAATTTACTTATACCAAAACTCCTTGAGTGGTATCTTACCTAAAGAAGTGGGTAAGCTAACAAATATCAATTTGATAGCTGTCTCTGATAATCTTTTATCCGGTGACATTCCTGAAACCATTGGTGAATGTGCAACCTTAGAAATCCTTTATCTGGAAGGAAACTCCTTCAAAGGATTAGTACCGTCCCGTTTGGCTTCGCTTAAAGGTCTTCAACAATTAGACCTATCTCGAAATCAGTTATCTGGACAGATTCCAAAAGCTCTACAAAATATTTCATTCTTGGAATACTTCAATGTTTCTTTTAACATGTTAGAGGGAGAGGTACCGACTGAAGGTGTCTTTCGAAATGCAAGCAGGGTAGCAGTGACTGGAAACACTAAGCTTTGTGGAGGTATTTCACAACTTCATTTACCACCATGCCCTGTGGAAGATATGAAACCTACAAAACATCATAGTTTTAGGAAGATAGTTGTGATAGTTAGCCTAGTTACTTTTCTTCTCCTACTGGTGTTAATTTTAAGTATCTACTGTATAAGGAGAAGAAACAAGAAGTTGCCTTCACATTCACCAACAATCGACCAGTTAGCTAAGGTTTCGTACCAAGACCTTTATCGAGGAACCGATGGGTTCTCAGCAGGAAACTTAATTGGATCTGGAAATTATGGTTCTGTGTACAAAGGAATTCTTGTGTCAGAAGATAAAGTTATTGCTGCAAAGGTCATGAACCTTCAAAAGAAGGGAGCTCACAAGAGTTTCATTACTGAATGTAATGCACTCAAAAATATTAGACACCGAAATTTGGTTAAGATATTAACTTGTTGTTCCAGTACTGATTACAAAGGTCAAGAATTTAAAGCTCTTGTTTTTGAGTACATGGAAAATGGAAGCTTAGAACAATGGCTGCATCCACTGACAGAAAACGTAGAGCATCCTAAAACACTGGAGCTTGGACAAAGAATAAATATTATCATCGATGTTGCTTCTGCATTACATTATCTGCATCATGAATGTGAGCAATTGGTCATTCATTGTGATCTAAAGCCTAGCAATGTCCTTCTTGATGATGACATGGTTGCTCATGTAAGTGATTTTGGCATAGCCAAACTTGTCTCAGCCATTGAAGGTACCTCTCACAAGGAAATAAGTAGTACAATCGGAATAAAAGGGACTGTTGGCTATGCTCCTCCAGGTATGTTCTAAACTCTAGACTGATTATTACTTCATTGAATTTCCTATCTGTTAGTATAGACTCTAGAAATAATAGAAGATGGAAATAGTGGGAATCTTATTCCGAATGTAGAAAAGTGTTTGCTTTCGCTTTTTAAAATTGGACTAGTTTGTTCAATGGAATCACCAAAAGAAAGGATGAATATAGTGGATGTCACTAGAGAGCTAAACATAATTAGAAATGTCTTTCCCGCTAGTGACATCATTTGAGATTTTTAAAATGCTTAATTGCTTATGCCACTAGCTTTGGCTTTTAAAGTGTTTTGATCTTTTGTATGCTTAATTGCTTATGCCACTAGTTCACCTTCATATATTTTTATTGAGCATGTATAGAATATTAAACTCTGAGATTTTCCATACTCTTGTGCCAACACAAACTGCTACTATCTTCAAGTATCTTTGTACATATCTCTGTAGTCAGATTCCTCATGATTATCATCATATTGAAACTTGTTAAATATATAACTTCAAGTCAACCAGGCATGCAAAAACTCTCATATCTATGACCACAATTGTTGGTATATCGAAAATTTATGAGAAGGCAAACCTGTGAGTTTGCTTCTTTTCTTACTGAGCTTGAGCTTGTATGTAATAACAACAATAACATTTACAAAGCTAATATAAAAAAACACTATGGAGAATTTGGAGAAGACACACTTGTACAAGCCTCTCTACGAATGCACCAGACACGACTTCGGTTTGGTGTAGCTACTACATTGTTGGATTTGGCGTCTGAAGTATTAACACAACATTGTTCATTTGCCTTGTTCATCTTATCAAGTAAGGAGTGCCTAATATGTGAACCCACCACCCAACTTTCAGAGATTCCAGGAGAGGATCTTAACTCCAGAGGTGAATTAGAGTTGCTTAAAGAATCCTCCTGCAATATATCTTCTATTCTGGACAATATGTTGAAGGCTAAATTTCCAAGAACTCTTGAATAAGCTTCCAAAATTGAATGTCCAATATCCTACAGAGATACAGACAGAAACCAAATCACATTACCACTAAATTGTTTTTAAGAAATTTCACACTAATAAATGTAGATTAGCAGATAAAATAATAACAGTTTAGCAGAATAAATTGTCAAATGCATAATACTACAAAACTTACCTTGCCATATTGAACTTTAGCAGCATCAAGAAATGTTGGAGGAAGGTTTGGATATCTGATTTTAAGCAGCTGTAAAAGTGTGTCTGCACGTTCCAATAATAATTCCATTCTATCAATCTCTGATAAAGGGCCCTTCACAAAAGACCATGAGTTTCGAACCGGTGATTTGCCAGTAACTTGTTCTGTAATTCTCTCTTTCCAAGAGAATATAGCAGCTTCCAATCTATTAATGGTCTCAAGGACAATATGTTCAGATTTCAAATCAAGAGATTTAACCATCTCTTCTCCACAACTTGATTCAGCTGTCAAAACCTTGTGCAGTTCTTGTCCAAGGTTTGCCTTTCCAGACTGCAGAACAGAAACAGGTTTAGTAATGATCCAATCCAATGAATATCACGATTTACTTAATTAATTTCTTAACCAAATGTGTATACAATATTATCACCTTTACAAGTGCATCTCTAATAACTGCTGGAACAGGCATTTCAAGCAGTACATTTTCATTGATAGATTTGGCAGCCTTGAATACTTGATGTACCACCCTTCTCTGATGAAGCAGCCTCTTTCTTTCTGCATCAGAAAGGCCAGTTTTTGGTATTTGGGGTGATGGAAGCCACCATCTTTTGCTATTTCGTGCATTAGTGTTCCTTTCTTCTTCTCGGCTTCCTCCCTCTGCATACCGAAATTCCGTATTCACCATTGAATCAAGTGTTTCCTGTCAACGAAAAATCCAAATAAGATGTAGCAAGTGTAACACAATAACATCTTTAATGGAAATAAAGAAATGACATACAATAAGCATAGAGTCCAACTTCTGAAGTGCTGGAAGATTCATGTGGATGTCTGCACGCGCTTTTGGCGTCATAATCTGTTCAAGGAATAAAACTATAGCTTTAATAAACCGTTCTGTGCACGAGGCTCCCACCAGGTAGGGTCTGGGAGAATAGATATACACAGCCTTAGGTTGTTTTAAGATTTGTGACCTCGAGGTCACAAGGCAGCAAACTTATCGTTGCGCCAATGCTCGCTCTCATTTTAATACAAGGTGATGCACAAAATAAACTGTCCTTTCCTATCTATATGAAATGCAATATACCTCAAAGATCCCACCATTGGCACTGTTTTGCTTAGCGGGAACTAGCTCAACCATATAGTTAGTAGGAGACAACAACCAGTCCATTTCTCTTCGCCATTTGCCCTTCTTTTCTTCAGATAAGGGTTCCAATTTCCACACCTCACCAAAAACACTTACTGCATATGATCATATTAAGGACATAGTTGGCTTAAAAACAAAACCAAAAGAAACAGAAATGAATAAGAAACTTCACATGAACTCTTGAAAGTGAAATCCTCTAATTTGTAACATAAAAATGGAGTAGAACCTGTGAAGCAAAGACACGGAAACCAGATACGACATGGACACAGACACTTAGACATTGGTTTTAATCAAAAAGTACAAAGAATTGAAGTGTCTCGTGTACATGTCCGACACTGCATAATGCCTTTTAACCAAAGTGTTAGTGCTACAGAGAGGAGAACATACCTGCTAGGTTTGTGAGGGCATTAGACAATGCTAAAGCTGTAGAGAGACCCTTAGTTCCACCAGTAACATCTTCACCAAGTAAAAGTTTTGAAATTTTTTCCTTCATAGCTTCTATATCTGAAGATTGGATAACATAAGAAGGTTTCTCTTTGATATAAAAACCTTGGGGACTTTCTGAGAGTTCCCAATCTTCAAGTCCTTGTTCATCCCTTTTCATTGTTAAACATTTAGAAGAGAATGATCCAAAAGCATCTTTGCTGGAAGAACAACTAGTGTCATCATCATCAAATGAATCAGTTATACATCCATCTCCTCTACTAGTTCTGCTTTCCTCTTCATATGACTGATTATTTATAATGCAACTCTCTAGACCATTATATGTCATTATTCCTGAAAGGTTACATTATATATTCATAAAGATTATGATTGCCAAAATGAAACCTTGGCACCCAAGAAAGGCTAGCCAAAAAATGAAAGGAAACATTGGCTGTCAACATTGAAACAATGCAAGAATATATTCTCTCTTATGCTGGACAAATAAGTGATGTTGGCATGTATCCAAAAATAGCAAATGACTAAACAGTATGTTAACAAATAATTAAAACACTTTGGTACATTATTAATTGATAAAAAAGCACATATGCTTTGGGATTTCTCCGATGTTAACAAAGGTATAAAGTTTAAAAGTCAGAAATCTGAATTATTTGCATTGTAATTAGCTAATATCTCGAGTCTACTCATCTAAGAATGTAATGTAATTCATAAATACGCAAGGTCTTTGAGTAAGGAGAATCAAAAGAAAAGAAATACTATGTGGGAAATGGTCAAAAGTGAATAATTGAGATTCCATAGCATCTCTGTCACGGGATATCGTTTACTTCCTAGTTTAGATAAAGTTATACGACTTCCTTCCAAACAAGTTCGAATATCTCTGCAACTGCAGATCATCATGACATATCAATGTCTTATTGCATATCATCGTCTGACAAGAATATATGTTATTAAAACTCAAATACTTTTGTTTATGTCCTAACCAGTAACCACACTTGATGAACATCAACCAACAAAAAGTTGACTTCTCAATAAGAATGCCTATTTAGCTTGGTCTTTAAATAAGAGAACCACCACATTCTGAATGTTCAAAAAGTTACTCACTTTCTGAAAAAAATTCATGGTTGGTTTTTTTTTTAACAAGGAGTTCCATGGTCCCGACTTTATGTTATTGAATTTTGATCTTTAGAAGCTTCGGTGGCTATGGTTTATGATACGATAGAACAACAATCACATTGAATTCTAGCCATGAAAAAGAAAAATTAGGGACAATAGAAAAAAAGAGAAGAGAACCTCACAAATTAAAGATGATATCAAAATAGTAAGAAAATTAATTAAATTGTATTAGGACCAGACCAAGGTACTGTGAGCCCAGTTAGTTGATATTGTCAGTATCTATGAACCTGTAGTAGTTACAACTAACAACAGCACTCGCGGCGGGGTCTCAGGGTCCACCCAATATATATGTCAGTCAGTCAATAGACTTTAATAACCTTTACAGTACTAGTACTACTTGCTTTGTTCCATTATTACTACCTTGCCCTCCTACTTGCTCTAAATTAAAGCGACAAGACTCGTGAAGCATTTTTTTTCAAACGGCGGGACTAGTAAGTGTCAGAATCTACCACATTCATATATAGAAGAATCAAGGTTCGACACTCGGTGGGGACAGAACCCGACAATCAGGTGCCCATTAACAGCATTTTTGCAGTTGCGACAAATCAATCTCGGACTGTCGCATCTAATATGATCTACAACAAATAAGTTGTTTTGTAAAAGATGAGTCGATAACAGATAAACTAACGACTTGAATTTAAAATATTTGGTAAACCTAACAATTAAATTAGGTTATATTATGGAGAAATCACACGCCTACTATTCATCACACCCCCACTCCTTTAGCCAGACTGATTGGGCCTTCAGCGGTCAAGCCCATATCCACTCATCGAATGGCCCGTTGCAGCACCTCCACAACGAATCTGATCGGATCATCACAATTAAATGCCTCCAAAGCCTATAAATACCACATTTATCATGAGAGAGAGTGCGCATTAAATACTACTTATTTGCATTAACTCCACAAATTCGACTTTAGCATCGGAGTGTTTGTGCAGTAGTACCCCCACCTCACTTCGAATATCGACTCAGATGTGACTCCATATTGATCAAAACTTCATTACCTACCAACTATCTCGGACATACACTATCCTTAGATACGGTACAGAACAGGTTATAAATAGACATTTGTAATAATGTTTAAATATGAGCATATGAGATTTAAAAATAACATAAATAGACATATAATATTTGTAAGACTTGTAGTAACAATTGATGAGCATATGAGATTTAAAAATGCGGGGGTTCTTTTCAGTGGTCTACAACAAACAGAGGGTAACCAACTAGTTTGAAAATGTGGCATTATTTCTGTTCACGGTTGAAATAAAGTATAACCTGTAGACTGCAAGAACCATACTAATATTTTTTTGGCTATTAATTTCGGTACCCCCCTCATTCCCTCCCACACCCCCATAATGTCTCAAATGGACAAAAATACAAAAATTACATGGTTTTGTTAAAAAAAAAAAAAAAAATTACAAATTTCGGAATTACCTCTAAAATTTCGGAATTACCTCAAAAAATAATGGAATTTCGGATTTACCTGTAATTAGAAAGATTTTGATTACCTTAGAAAATGAGGTAATTAGGTTCACAATTTGTGAACCCTAATTACCTATTTCGAGTAATTCAAAAATTAATTTTTTTTTTTTCGAATAATTTAGGCTAAAAATCGGTTTTCGGACAACATACTCGGATCGTAATGAAACCACAACCATTAGAAGCGAAATAAATCAAGAATCAAGACTCCGTAGAAGGGACTTCTTACGGACAACGATTTCAAAATCCCAAATTCCATCAAGTTTACTATTTTTTACGATTTTTTTAATTTTTCATAGTCTCCAAAAATCTTAAAAATTTGTATAGCCTTATTTTGGTTTTGTTAGATTTTTAGTGGTGTTTTTATATTTTTTTAGAGTAGTTTTGACTATTTTTAGTAGCTTTTTAGTAATAAAAATTAAAACAAATCGTATATATACGCATCACAAGCAGCGTCTGGATTGGCCCGGATGCCTAGATGTCGCCCCATTCACCTACTTCATGTGCTTATTTTCATCATTTTTAGACATTTTGGGCCCATAGTTGTATTTGTACTCTATATTTTATGTTGGTCATTTTATATATTTTGACGTATTGTTATTAAATCGTAAATCGTTCGTATCATATTTCCAATAAAACGCGCGTTTAAATCTTAAGACCAAAATACAAACTTTTTTTTAAAAAAAAAATTACAAATTTCGGAATTACCTTTTTTAGAGGTAATTCCGAAATTTTTTATTTTTTTTTGAACCGGAATTACCTTATTTTGAGGTAATTCCGAAAATTTAATTTTTTTTTTATTTTTTTAAAAAACGCAGGGGTATTATTGGCATTTTTGGTATTATGGGGGTGTGGGTGATAATGAGGGGGGTACGAAAATTAAGGTCCTATTTTTTTTATACACACAAATCAACTCCTAAATTTATGGTCTGTTTGGAACCACGCTAGTCGATTATCATTAGTAAATGAGACTCTTGTTATTGGTAGACAGAAGCGAAGCGACTATTATTATCAAAAAAATAAATAACTATTGTAATTGTAATTGAAATTATAATAAATAAAAAAGATAGAAATAGCTCTTATTATACTTTTAGAATTTGGGTTGGGTCTAACTCAACCCTACAAAACGAATTTGTAAGGTAATGATTGTCCATTTCAACGTGGGACTTGGATTTATCTTAATACAGCTCCTCAGGGACAGTATCTCTTTAGGGATTTAAATTTCAAAAATCTTCTTTTGATGGCTACCTTTGTACCAAAAGGTAAGTTAATGTCTTTCAAAACAATGGATTAGAATGTTGACAAAAAGAACAACACTAATCAATTCAAGGTAGCAAAATATTTTATTTATAAATAAACTAAATAAAAAGCACATGCAAGCACGCATAGTTTGACATTATGGATGAACTTACCATCTTGCTCATCAAAATCGGTGCTCATATTTATCACCCTAGAGCAGCAAGCTAGTCCTTTTCTCATTGTAATTTACTTTATTGTCCCTCAGCTGCGGCACTTCAGTTCTTAGTACTCTGAGCCCTTCACCAGCAATGTCCAAAATAAACACTATTCAAAATCACAATCATATTTAAAATAAATAAACAATATAATACCTACACTCGATAAAAATTCGTAATTAATGAATAGAGAGGAGGAGACCATGGGCCACTATGTCACGGCATTCCTAAGCATTTAATTTCACGTACCAAGTCACGCTTCATGTACTATTTTACATTTACATCCAGAATTTTTAAAACAGAAAAGGTCACTATCAACTATACAACTGATTAGTGATCACCAATGAACACTAAAATATTATACTTATGCATAAAAAATATATTAACCAAAAAAAAAAAAACAAAGTAAGGTCTCCACGTCCAAACCCAAACCAATGATCACCGAAGATAACGCAAAACATTACGGGCCATATAAATTATAATAATGTTCCATACATTATAACATACGGAATTACGGATCGGTATACTCCAGATAATATATTTTTGGTCAAAAAAAATATATTACTGTATTATTTTTTAATTTGACGGAAAAAATAAATAATACTGCTCCTATATTATGTACTATGAGTGTGAATGATTAATTAATTATTTAATAATGATAAGGGTTAAAAGTAAAAGTATGCAGTGGTGAAGTGGAGCAAATTAAAGGTGTTAATTATGGTAACTTTATGGAGCGATGGTCAAAAAGTAGTCTTGGGTCGGGTCACTCAGATTCATTCCATTCTGATTTTGCATAAAAGATTTGGTATTTTTGAATTTATTTTTTTCTAAAAAGGAAGTGAGGATTTGAGGAAGATGCAGTTAATCAAAAGGAGAAAGGAAGTGATGATTGAGAAAAGGAAGAAAATTAAGTTGGAAGTTGAAAAGAAATTAAGAAAGATTAGAGAACATTACCTAACGTAGCTAGCTGATCGGATGGCAATGTTGTCCTCCGGCAACGGCGATGGGAAGCTTAAGCAGATACTCCTAATAGTAATGGCATCGTAATGAAAGTAGAACGAGATTGAGAGTGACGACGAGGGAATAGAATTTAACAACGGTTTTGGTGTGTGAGTCACTCAGGGAGAGAGAGAGAGAGAGAGAGAGAGAGAGAGCGTTGTGGAGTGGAAGAAGAGAGAAAAATGGATTACTATATGAATGAATGGAGGGAGAGAGAGGAATGAGACTCCTCTGCACTGCAGTAACTGAAGTTGGACCGTTGAATCCTTTGGACGGTTTGGATTGGAGAACTGGTGTGGTGGGGAATGAATAGGGTAGCGCCCTATCAATATCAATTTCAGTGTTAATTTTTTTGTTACAATTTCAGTGTTTATTAATGAAATTTTTAAATTATTTTAAACCTGCTCCCTCACTCACAGCCTAGCACATTTGTTTTTTTTTTACAAGAAGTTTGTTAGATCGTATATTTTTTTTGGTTATTTTTGTTTGATTGTGGATCTCCATTTGCAAGTGTTAGTTTACTGGTGGTATTCATTACTCAATTTGCAGACTACAATTAAATTAAATATTATTACTGTTTTTTTTTTTTGCTACTCCCTTTAGAAAAAATAAAAATAATTAATTTCATGTTAGCTAAAAATATTTGTTACTTTTTTTTATTATGTGATTGAAAATAAACACACTTCTCAAAGCGTCTTTTATATTTATTTATTTTTTTAGAAGAAATGTTTTAAGAGAATAAAAATTCGTTAGGGTATGTTTGGTAGGGGTTTTGGGATGGAGAGGATGGGAGGGGAGGATTTGGAAAAGATTAGTCTATATATATATATATATATATATATATATATATATATATATGGATTTTTAAATATTAAAAGAATAACATAATAGATAATTATATTACATTTTTAATCAAACTTCATTTGTGCTTAGAAATATTTTATAACTAACTCAATTTTGAATTGAAAAATATGTCTTCCCCTCTCCTCCCTCCCAAGCACACCCTTTGTGAATCAGAACCATAAAAAAGGTGTTCTTGAAAAAATGATCCAAATTAAGTTAAAGGTATTTTGATAATATTATCATTAAATAAGATAGAGTTAATATGAATTTGCTTTAATTTTGAACTATTGGACAAAAAAATTTTCTTATGTTAACACTTAAAAATTGCTAATTAAGTTAAGAACTGAAGAAGCCCTCAGCCGAGGTAAGTACTCGATCGAGTTTACATGAGTAGTGATTTATCCAAACTTCCAATAAGCCAGAAGCCAAAATGCCTAGGAAAGGTACATTCTTTATACATTTCCTATATTCTCTTGTCATTGCTACAAATGTAAATATTGGTAGCAATAGACCAAATCTCACCAAAAATGGTCCTTAGCAGATTAACAAATCAAATCAAAGTTTACCACATTTGCCATAGGCAAGACATACCATTTCTCCACCTCAGAAAACTTATCAAACTACTCATAACTCGGTTGAGGCTATCAATATTTTTACTTGTAGAAGTAATATGAGAATTTAAGAGATATGTGAGGAATTAATATATGTGACCTTCTCTAGTCCTTTGACTTTGACTTTTGTTTTACAAGAATTTTGGATATATTGGCTCATGTAGACTCGGCTGAGGGCTCCCGTAACTTAACAACTTTTAGCCGTTAACAGAGAAATAGTATTATCTTTAAGGAGGTTATCTCTAATTGTGTTGTCTCTTGATATCCATGATTAAAATATTTGCTTGGAGTTGGTTTATTAGCAAAACAGAGAAGAAATGTTTCTTATGAGGAGGGGAAAAGAGTCTTATTAGCTATCTCTAAATGGTTTAAATTTATGTAATGATCAGTTAGAGTACTCATTGTATATACTCTTATTAATAAAATTTTGTTTATAAAAAAATTATTATTGTGTTTACATTTAAAATAAATGAACACATTAAAAATAGATATCACTTTATTTTCTAATAAGTAGTCACGAGACTGATACAAGTTATTGACTTATGATTGATTCAATAATTATACTAATCAACCAGATTCACATGTACTTACGCCATCAAATGCTGATTTTAATATATGTGGAGTGTAGTTTCATATGATCTAATCCTCCATAAACAGTTATAGTGTTTAATTCATGTTTAACTACTTGGGTCACTTGATTCATTTGAACATGTGTTTGATTCTCGGCAACGGTGTGTATAAAAAAACATTTGTCGAGAGAGATCAACCATTTAAATGGATATCTGATACCTCAAAGAATATAAGTCTCCGTAGTCTATCATAGATCATTCCTTTGGTGGATTTTAAGGTCCACAAGTGTCAATACTTGTGTACCGGTCCACAACCACTTTTTACCTATTTTCACAGGTTTGCAGGTTTAGGTTATTTAAAACACGTTATTACCAACAAGCCCCATGATCGTTGAAAATTATGAAAAAGACCCCTCTTTTTTTAGGTAAAATATGTTTTTGGTCCCTACAAAATTAAGTCCTTCTAAGTTAGTCCTTACATTAACGAAATAGGTGTTTTTGTCCCCATCTTATTTTTCCGTTTATTATTAGTCCCCGACGTTAATTTTTTCTTGATTAGGCTAACGAATCATGGCCGCATGTGCCACATAGACATTTTAATTAATGTGGCGTCCATGTGTCATCTTTGAGTCACATTTTTATAATTTTAAATTAAAAATTAAAAATTAAAAAAAACAAAAAACATCATCGACTTTAATTGCTTTTCCTTCTCTCAAACCGTTGCCCAATTTCAAAATCCAAAATCCATCTTTGTTGCCCAATTTCATCATCGTTGCCCACAATCCTCTCCATAACTATCCACCATTTCCATAACAAAAGCTTTACCTCAAAGCAATTTTTTCTCGATCTGCTTCTCTTGTTAGTTTTGGGATTCTTCCGATTAATTTTTTCCTCCTCCTATTCCATCTCGCGTGCTCGTTTTGGATGCCCTTTCCCTTTGATTTTTCATCGCTTTTCCACAAGTCCAGCTGCAAGTAAAGCGCTAGCTTGTGGATCCGGAAAGAGATGGTAACAAAACAGGTTATTGATTTCAATCTCTGTAAGCGCTACTCAAAGATGACGACAATAGTTACGCTTCAATGGCCGAGAGAAGCCGCCACCTTCTTCCTTATTTTCTGACAAGCATGAACCTTCAATCAAAAAAGGAGTTTGATATTCAGAATCCTCACGTAATTCTTTCGAAAAGCCCTCAAATTTTTTTGTCATCGGAGTATCGTTCATCGGCGACCACCGCGTCGGAGGTTACCTCACCGCCTCTCTTCTTGGGAGGAGAGGAAGAAGAATATCAAATATTTTTAAAACCTAAAAAAATTATGAAAAGCAAAAACAGAAAAATAAGGAGCTAAAAAAGTAATACTAAAACAAAAGGCCACATGGAATGCCACATTGGTGCCACATCATTTAAAATACCACCTAGGCGATGCCACGTCAGCATACCGTTTGTCCATTCAAGCAATATTAATAAATTTTCAGTTTTTTTGAATAATTTTTTTTATTCGTTTGGGGCAAATTAATAAATTTCACTTTTTTGTAGGACCAACAATGCAAATTGTAAAACATAGGCTTCAAACCCAATCAACCTTTACTAAGTCACAAATCTTGGCGAATTTGAATAAAAAAGTAATATATCAATGGTGCTTGTAAAAGCGCGAGGATCGATGCACACTAACTATTATTGGTTGTGGACCTTAAAATCCACCCATTCCTTTTATCAAATACAAACATGTTTGGTGTATAAAACACTCTCACTAGTCACTGCGAGTCTGACAACTTATTTATATATAATATTGAAAAAATAGTTCAATATTCAAACTTAACACATGGTAGCAGAGATAATTGTCAAAACCTTGACATGCCTACATTCACTTATAGTCCCCCATTTCAAGGCCAAGAAAAGCGCCGGTCCTAAGGGTGTGTTTGTCTTTAGTTAAATTAAATTTGTCAATATTCACATGTGATGAAGCATATTGGCAGCAGTGGTATATGCCAAGACTGTGAGAAATTAAGAGAGTATTTACCAGTGCATATACAGATTATTTATACACTAGACTAATAAAAAATTGATATTAGTACGTGAAACAAATGATAATTACCACTGCTTTTACGGTTGGTTGCATTAACAATTTCAATGATATGGAGGCATCAGCACATACATTCAAACTCAAATGTGATAACGGTATTTATTTGTCATTTTATCTAAATTCAAAAAAAAAAAGAGTAAACTAATAGAAATCAAAAAAGAGCAATCAATCATTCATTCATTCTACTCCCTCCGTTTCAAAATAATGATCTCACTTATTAAAAATGTTGTTTCAAAATAAATGTCACTAATTTTAATGAAACTTTTACTAATATTACCCTCTAATTAATACTATGAGCATCGCTCTCAAAACATTATCATCTACTTAGCATTTATTATGGTGGTGAATACACCAATCACCATTAAGGTTAATTATGTAAAATCATTATTCTTTTTCTTCCTTTTACACATTTTTTTAATATGTGTGAAATCTCTAAAGGGACAATTAAAATGAAACGGAGGGAGTGTATATTCGATTTTGGAGCAGTTGTATCTAATTTGTCTCCTTTTGAAACTCGCACCAAATTAAAGTAATTAGTAACTTGCCTTTGCCGCTTCTATTCCTATCACCACACAGCTTCTATTCCTATCACCACACACTAGAAAAAAATTATTTTATTTTAAAAAATTAAGAAAACTACCGTATGTTCCTATTCCATATAAATGGCAGCCCCACTAACATGGTCCAGACCACTACTACATTTTGTTACATCCTTGTGTGTTGGACTGTTGGGCAGTTATAGTTTCCATATCTTGGTTTTTATGTATTCCCTCTTTGATTTATAAAGAAAAAATAATAATTTTATATACATTAAGAAAACTATAGTATGTTCCTTTGATGTTTTGTTTTCATACATATACAACAGTTTTGACATTTGGTAGCACTTTTTTTAGGCCATTAGTAGTGTTTATGGGCGCTCCTAAAGCTATCGCTCCTGTTGTCAATCCTCCAAAGGTAGCGCTTTTGGAGTGCTACTAATGAACAGGCAAGAGTAGTGCTTTTTGGTGTAAGCACTCCTCATTCCCATATGCAAGATAATCAAAACCGAACCGGATATTGAACCGGAAGAGGCCGCGGTTCAAGGTTCGCGAGGTTCAACCAGAATTAATTAAATAGATTATTTAATATATTTTTTCACAATATATAAAGGGTAAAAAAACAAAAAAAAAATGTTATAATTTCACATAATAACATTATAATATTTAATAATAATAGATACTATAATGTAAGTACTATTATTTTTTTGTTACAATATAAGTACTCTTATAATAATATTACTGTACATAATAATTTTTTAATTATTTTTATTTATTTCAAAAATTTAATTATAAAAAAGGATAAAAAATATTCCATATACCAAAAATTAACATCATTTATCATTTTTTTAATAAAAAATCAACATGATATACCATTTTTTTAAGAAAATAGGTAAAATCCGGTTTTCTATCAGATTCCCGGTTTTTGGCCGGTTTCCTGCTCGGTTTCCGGTTATCCGGTTCAATTCCCGGTTATCATGCAATCCGGTTTTCAGGTTCAAATGGGCCAGATAGGGGTCCGGTTCCCGGTTAAACCGTTCGGTTCGGCCCGGTTTTGACAACCTTGCCCAGATGCGCTAAGACCATAAGTAGCGCTTTTTACAAAAAACGCTACCTATGCCTAATTTTTTTTAAAGATTTATTTTTTCTGTTTCTTCTCTATTACCATTTTCCAACTCCCTGCTCATATTCATCATCCAACAAACCAGAAACCAACAAAGCGCTTTTAAAAAAAAACGTGTTTTGACCATATAGGGGACGCTGATATACAAAGCACTACTTATTGAACCTCCGTGTTTAGCCATAGGGAGCGCTTGCGAACCAAGCGCTACTTATTGAACGTCTGTGTTTAGCCATAGGAAGCGCTCGTGTAAAAAGCGCTACTCATTGGGCGTGCGTATTAGGATAAGGAGCGCTCACCTAAAAGTGCTACTAATGTTGGCGCTCTTTTTAAACACTTCTGTTGTAGAGCACAAAATACATCAATTTGACTAATATATCTTTATTTATTTTTTTAAAACGTGTAAGACTCTTAGTAATAAAAATAAAATTAAATAGAAGTGTTTTTTAAAATACCAGCATTAAATAGAGTTTAGCTAATTGATATTTTCTTATATTTGAGTCTTAAAAATATGAATATTTTATTGCCTATAAGTGAGTCTTGAGGAAGTACAAACCATTAATCATAATTATGTTGAGGCTACCAATATTTCTACTTGTAGAAGTAACATGAGAACTTGAGAGATGTATCAGGTGTGTGTCTATATATATATATATATATATATATATATATATATATATATATATATATATGACCTCCCCTAGCCTTGTTTTACAAAAAAAAAAATTGGATATACCGGCTTGGTTGAGTACTTAGGCTTTATTTGGCAAAAAAGAGCGGATAGCGGATAAGCTAGCATGATGAAAAATCGGTCACACACACCTCTTCTTCCTCTCTCCAATCGCCATTCACAAATTCGTTTTCCCTCGTCTTCCACTCCACACCTCTCTCTTCTTCTACTCACATTCAGCTTCTCTCTATCCACCATTATGCTAAACTCATATTTCATCCTTCTCTCTCGCACTACCACCATGCCACCTCTACTCACATCCACAACCACACTACCCCGGTTACTTCCCCCAACCCTCCACCTCCACCACCGCCGCCACAACCACCACATCACAAACATTAAACCTCTAATCACATTCTCCTCCAACAACAAACCTCTATTTACTCTCTCCACCAAAATGTGTCTCTATCAACAATGACTCAGTTGAGAGTAATAAAGAAGATTCAAAAGAATGCAATGACTTTTTAGAACAAACGCAAAAATGTATTGATTTTATTTCTTCCCTTTTTCCCGGAGGAAGTTGGTGGAACTTCCCCGGTGATAAGGATGTTCCACTTTTTGGTGAACAAGTGACTTTTTGGGGTGTTATGTCTAAAATATGGGACATTCTTCATGGTGATAGATGGGTTATTTTTGCTGCACTCTCTGCTATTATTGTGGAAGCTGTGAGTTAGTTCTCTTTTTCTTGTTTTCTTTTATGTGTCAGAAAGAATAAAAATAATAGAAAAAACTTGAGGAAATAGATTCTGAAAATACTACTATTGCAAAGGCCCTTGTTGGTTTTAAACCGTAACAATCAACAGTGAGAAGGGGGTTTTGAATTTGTTAGAACAACATTGAGTGCTATACATGAACAACTGAGATGCAACTCAGAAGACCTGCGTGTTATACATGAATTGTTGCTTGCTGCTGGCTCCCGTTTTCATTTTGGTTTGATATGTAACAATGGGTGAGAGCTTAATAAAAAAAGCATGTTGAGAAATCGGTTGTACAGAACTTGAGTTCCCAACAACAATTAAATAAATAAAAAAAGTGCATGCACTTAGAGCACCTCCAACGGAGGGTGCTTTAAGAGTTCATAAATTTCCGATCGAATTTTTATCCCTGCTCACGGTTGGAGAGCTATGCATTGAAAGCAGTTTTACGCCAGGCGTCGTCAACGAAAGTGCGGAAATAAGCAACTGGATCGTAAACTATTTTGAATAAAAATAAAAATTAAATGGGGAAAATAAGCAAAAATACAGTTACATTTCTATATCAGATCTGATTTAGATACAAAAAATTTAAAAATAAAAATAAGGAAGATAGAGATTCGGATCCGAGGAGTTTCGAGAGGAATAAGTCCAGGTAGTTGAAGATGGAGTGAGGGAATGTTGTTTTAAACTTTTAGGTGATGATTTAGTAGAATGAATGAATTGGTGCGTATTGAGAGAGAGAGAGAGTATTGAGCGTTGAGTTGAATATTGATTGAATTTGAGAGAGAAATGAAAGATGAGAAACAGAGAGGTAAAAGATTTTCAAAGAAATGAAAGTGGAGTAATGGAAGGGTCTCGAGACAATGAGAGAGAAAGTAAAAAAATAATTAATATTTTAATGAAGTTCTTATCTTGATCAACGTTGGAGAAAAATAGACTCATGTGTTTTAAAGTGAGTTGGCAACATGGGCTCAAAGAAAAATGTAATATCCCACCCATGTACGAGATCGCCGCTGCTGATGCTCTTAGTTTGGTAATCTATTCAATACTAATAAAATCAAATGCCAGCAAATTTATATTTTTAGACATCTTACAATTTTGACATTTGTCACAAAATAAGGGCATTTTGGTCATTTTACCGCTAAAAGACAAAAAAATTACTATTCATGTCAGTTTTTTTTAAAAAAAAATTTTAGTGTATGTCATTGTCATTATCATCCGCTATTGTGTATTTATTATGACGCTTGTGCGTGTCGATCTCACTTTTTTTCAAAAAAACAGTTTTAAAAACTAATTTCATTTTTTAAAAAAAAACTGTTTTTCTTTTAAAAACTTTTTTAAAAAAAATTCTTTGCTTCAAAAAAAAAAACATTTTTTTCTAAAAACTGTTTTTAAATACAAAATAATTTTTCATCATTTTTTTTCTCAGTTTCTTTTGTCATAAAAATTAATTTTTTTCCTCTTTTTACTAAAAAAAATACTTACTCACTATTTTTATAATTTAGTCAAACTACTAAAAATAATTACTTTTTTACAATGATAAAATTAATCATTTTAACCACTACCCATTGTCAAAAAAGACGTGCTGTAAAAAAATTAAACTTAAGTTTTCTAAATTAACTCTTATAGAGAAAAAAAAGTCATAATATGTGGCAATGGGACCAGTAATGTGAGACTGACAATGAAATCAACAACGGGAAAAGGAGTGGGAGCAGTGAGGAAAAGAGAGCGCTAACTGGAGTGCATATTTTAGAAAATATTATTTTATTTTTCTTCAATTTTACTTTATCTATAATTTATTATTTTCTATAATCTATCTTTTAAAACTATTAAGATCTATCTTTTAAAACTATTAAGATCAATCAATTTAATCACTATGAATTGTAAAAAAAAAAACTTTACCCACTACCAAATATTTCAAAATAACTTATAAAAATGTGGCAACGTGAATGACAACGAGAGGCGACAAAATGGGAGTAAGAGCGGGAGAGAGCAAACTGGAACCGACATGATGAGAGAGAGTAATGAGAGCGCCAACGGGGATGCATATTTTACCTTTAATTTCCAAATACATTATTATGGATCAATGTAATTCGATTGTCAGCGAGGATGCATATTCCACTTTGAATTTGAAATCATATATGTTGGACATTGTTTATAACTTATGAATAACTTCCAAATTATTATTATGACTTCATAAAGAATACAATACCATACAAGATCAATTTTTCTAATAAATTTTTTTCCATCATTTTTAACTCGACTTTTTTCCTTTTTTTTGTCAAAAACATTAAAAGAAAATTCCCTTTTTTTACTAAAAATAAATTACTCGCTAATTTAGTAAAAACACCGACAATGGGATCTACAACGCAAGTCGCGGCGATGATGCAACCAACCAACGGGAACGGAGCGAGGTCGCTAACGGAATGCCCAACGGGGATGCATATTTTACCTCTAATTTCCTAATACATTATTATGGATCAATGTAAATCTAATTGTCAATCTCCTTTAATTTCTCTACTCAATATAATTTGCATTTGTATGTTATATGCCACAATACTTATCTATTTCCTCTTTGATTTTCAAATTATACATTGTTCACAACTTATGAATACCTTTCAAATTACTATTATAAATTCATCACAATAAACCGACCATACGGTATCACCCGTGCGTATGCACGGGTAAAAAACTAGTATAACTTAATAAAAACGGATATAGTGGTAGTTTGGTAATTGTTTGTAATACCAAATATTGGACTACCACGGACACACACACCAAAGTTTCTGTTATTGCTAGAGATCTTCTTCCTCTCTCTCAATTGTCATTCACAAATTCGTTTACCCTCGTCTTCCAATCCACACCTCTCTATTCTTCTACTCACATCCAGCTTCTCTCTATCCACCATTATGTCAAACCCATATTCCATCCTTCTCTCTCACACTACCACCATGCCACCTCTACTCACATCCACAACCACACTACCCGGTTAAATTAACCGGGGTAGTGTGGTTGTGAATGTGATGTAGAGGTGGCATGGTGATAGTGTGAGAGAATGATGGAATATGGGTTTGGCATAATGGTGAATAGAAGAAGCTGGATGTGAGTAGAAGAATAGAGAGGTGTGGATTGAAAGACGAGAGTAAACGAATTTGTGAATGACAATCGAGAGAGAGGAACTTAATTCCAGAGGTGAACTAGAGTTGCTTAAGGAATCCTCCTGCATATATCTTCTTTTCTGGACAACATGTTGAAGCCTAAATTTCCAAGAACTCTTGAATAAGCTTCCAAAATTGAATGTCCAATATCCTACAGAGATACAGACAGAAACCAAATCACATTACCACTAAATTGTTTTTAAGAAATTTCACACTAATAAATGTAGTTTAGCAAAATAATTTGTCAAATGCATAATACTACAAAACTTACCTTGCCATATTGAAATTTAGCAGCATGAAGAAATGTTGGAGGAAGGTTTGGATATCTGATTTTAAGAAGCTGTAAAAGTGTTTCTGCACGTTCCAATAATAATTCCATTTTATCAACATCTGATAAAGGGCCCTTCACAAAAGACCATGAGTTTCGAACGGGTGACTTGCCAGTAACTTGCTCTGTAATTCTCTCTTTCCATGAAAATATAGCAGCTTCCAATCTATTAATGGTCTCAAGGACAATATGTTCAGATTTCAAATCAAGAGATTTAACCATCTCTTCTCCATAACTTGATTCAGCTGTCAAAACCTTGTGCAGTTCTTGTCCAAGGTTTGCCTTTCCAGACTGCAGAACAGAAACAGGTTTAGTAATGATCCAATCCAATGAATATCACGATTTACTTAATTAAATTTCTTAACCAAGTGTGTATACAATATTATCACCTTTACAAGTGCATCTCTAATAACTGCTGGAACAGACATTTCAAGCAGTACATTTTCATTGATAGATTTGGCAGCCTTGAATACTTGATGTACCACCCTTCTCTGATGAAGCAGCCTCTTTCTTTCTGCATCAGAAAGGCCAGTTTTTGGTATTTGGGGTGATGGAAGCCACCATCTTTTGCTATTTCGTGCATTAGTGTTCCTTTCTTCTTCTCAGATTCCTCCCTCTGCATACCGAAATTCCGTATTCACCATTGAATCAAGTGTTTCCTGTCAACGAAAAATCCAAATAATATGTAGCAACAGTGTAACACAATAACATCTTTAATGGAAATAAAGAAATGACATACAATAAGCATAGAGTCCAACTTCTGAAGTGCTGATTCATGTGGATGTCTGCACGCGCTTTTGGCGTCATAATCTGTTCAAAGAATAAAACTATAGCTTTAATAAACGGTCGAGTGCACGAGGCTCCCACCAGGTAGGGTCTGGGAGAATAGATATCACGCAGCCTTAGGTTGTTTTAAGATTTGTGACCTCGAGGTCACAAGGCAGCAAACTTATCGTTGCGCCAATGCTTGCTCTCATTTTAATACAAGGTGATGCACAAAATAAACTGTCCTTTCCTATCTATATGAAATGCAATATACCTCAAAGATCCCACCATTGGCACTGTTTTGCTTAGCGGGAACTAGCTCAACCATATAGTTAGTAGGAGACAACAACCAGTCCATTTCTCTTCGCCATTTGCTCTTCTTTTCTTCAGATAAGGGTTCCAATTTCCACACCTCACCAAAAACAGTTACTGCATATAATCATATTGAGGACATAAGTTTTGCTTGAAAAAACAAAACCAAAAGAAACAGAAATGAATAAGAAACTTCACATGAACTCTTGCAAGTGAAATCCTCTAATTTGTAACATAAAAATGGAGTAGAACCTGTGAAACAAAGACACGGAAACCAGATACGACATGGACACAGACACTTAGACATTGGTTTTAATCAAAAAGTACAAAGAATTGAAGTGTCTGTGTACATGTCCGACACCAGACACGTCTTTAACCAAAAGTGTTAGTGCTACGGAGAGGAGAACATACCTGCTAGGTTTGTGATGGCATTAGACAATGCTAAAGCTGTAGAGAGACCCTTAGTTCCACCAGTAACATCTTCACCAAGTAAAAGTTTTGAAAATTTTTCCTTCATAGCTTCTATATCTGAAGATTGGATAACATAAGAAGGTTTCTCTTTGATATAAAAACCTTCTGAGAGTTCCCAATCTTCAAGTCCTTGTTCATCCCTTTTCATTGTTAAACATTTAGAAGAGAATGATCCAAAAGCATCTTTGCTGGAAGAACAACTAGTGTCATCATCATCAAATGAATCAGTTATACATCCATCTCCTCTACTAGTTCTGCTTTCCTCTTCATATGACTGATTATTTATAATGCAACTCTCTAGACCATTATATGTCATTATTCCTGAAAGGTTACATTATATATTCATAAAGATTATGATTGCCAAAATGAAACCTTGGCACCCAAGAAAGGCTAGCCAAAAATGAAGAAACATTGGCTGTCAACATTGAAACAATGCAAGAATATATTCTCTCTGATGCTGGACAAATAAGTGATGTTGGCATGTATCCAAAAATAGCAAATGACTATATGAATGAATGGAGGAGAGAGAGAGAGAGGAAGGAGACTCCTCTGCACTGCAGTAACTGAAGTTGGACCGTTGAATCCTTTGGACGGTTTGGATTGGAGAACTGGTGTGGTGGGAATGAATAGGGTAGCGCCCTATCAATATCAATTTCAGTGTTAATTTTTTTGTTACAATTTCAGTGTTTATTAATGAAATTTTTAAATCTCTCTTTTTAATGAGAGTACCGCTATGTAGTCAAACTGCATTCGGTTTTTCGCGCGGAAATACAATTCTCATATACACACAACGTATTTGCCAATCTCACTACTCTGCATCCGTTTTAATATACGTATAATGTTACGGTCCCACCACTTCTCTTTCATACCTTTTCACATATTAAAATATAATTTTTCCTCATCTTATTGTTGCAATCCTATCCATTAAACGGAATAAAAAAATGTTATCATTCTTTTTCTTCCATACTGGAATTGAGTTTAAAAGAGAAAGAAATTAACAGCAAATGAAGGAAGAAATATCATAGAAATAAAATTCCCAACTAAAAGTTTTTTTTTTTTTTTGACGCCCAACTAAAAGTTTTTAGTCCCATTTAATACAGAAAAAATTACATTAAAAACACTTAATACAGATCTTGAAAAAAACACTTCATTAAAACTAGACTATGGACAAATCTTCACAATCTAAAATTCTTTCACAGTCAGGCCTCTTTCCACAATCTGTTCCAAAAATAAGCACACAATTCATAAAAATGAAAACTTTGGGCAAAAAAAAAAAGAAGCAAAAAGAGAAACAGAGAGAGACTGTAAAACGAAGAGAGCTTGAAGGATGGAAGTTTACCAGAAAACATTGCATGTACAAATCTAGCGTAGATCTGTGAAGAGAGCGAACGAGATGTGAAGAAATGAGGAGATGAAGTTCCTGGAAGAGAGCAAACAAAATCTGTACAGGTCTGGTTGTGTGCTTGAGAGAAAGGAGGGTGATGGACATACTATCGGTCTTTGAGTGAGGGAGTTGGATCCACAGACATGAGGTGTATTTTATGTTTGAGGAACGAGATATAAAAATTGATAAATGAGAGAAGAGAGCAGAGATGAAAGGGATCGTTTCTTTTAAAGGGAAAATGAGAGCTGAGAAGGTGAAGGAGGGGGGGGTGTGTGTGTGTGTGTGTGTGTGTGTGTGTGTGAGTGGAGGCGTGAGAATATCAAAAGCATACAAAGTAACAAAACATAGAGAATAGTGAAGGGTTTTTTTTTTTACCCCCACCCTCTCCCCTTAAACCCCCACCCACACTGAAATTTCCAAATTGCCCTTTGTTTTTCATTTTTTTCAAAAAAAAAGGTTCATCGTATATATGTCATTTGGGACATATATACGATGTGTAATTTTAAGACATCGTATATATCTTGCGAGAACGGAAAAACCAACCAAGCTCCTGCTTATAAACAGATAGCGCGAAAAACAAAAACTTTGGAATCGAGAGCAAAGCGGAAAAAGGAGCACAAACGTAGTTATTCTTTGAGCAAGTGTTATACAACTCTTTTGTTTTACAGGTAGATTTCTTTCTGTGTTTCTTCTTTCGGGATGTGGATACCACCTGATTAAGCGAGTTATTCTACTAATTTTATTAATCAATGTAACTGCTATCAATCTTATTGTACTTTTTGCAACCTCCTTATCAATATCATAAATGTTTTATGCTTTCATGACCACCACTATCTACCGTTAACGGTTCTCACTAAATTAATATCCCAAATGCTTCTATTATTTTTTGGTGCGAAATAACAAAAATAAAAGGTTATGAAAAAAGGAGGTTGGAGGAAATACTTATTAAAGAAACAAAAAAGGGGAGGATCGGGGCGAGTACACACAAAAAGTAAACGTTCAAAGAGATACAAATAATAGGAAAAAATATAAAAGGAAATTGGTTTTTTTTTTGTGGTGAGTTGCATTTTATGTATTTTACACACAATTAATTATTTTCACCAAATTGCTTATTCAGGAACCAACTTTGCATATTTATACAACTACATTTAAAAAAAATGTTAAATATCCTAAAATACATTGTTTAGCATTGCACTTGACGTATTTTGTCATAAAAAATATACTTTTTTATTACAAACTAATTAATAGTTGAGACCAATCCAATGAAACTAGAAATCTTAATTGTATCCGTTCTCAAATAAAGTGGATGATAAACATTGTCGCAACTTATCGATTGTTGCATATTGAAACATGAATCTCATATATTTGAATGATAACAATCTGATTGTCATTAATATCAACGATGATATTTTGAGGTGAGCTTTTACACTTGAGGTGCTAGCTCAGTGGTAAAGAGTTGACATTATATCCTCAAAGTGTTGAGTTCAAATCCCTTGGGAACAATTGTAAAATGATCATTAGTGCCACTTTGATCCATAAAAATTCCCCCATCCCCAATTTTTTTTTTTAAAAATGTGAGCTTTTTATCCTTATCACATTTACAACCAATAGAACTACCTTCTCCATATTACCATCAATATCCAATATCTACCTCGGATACTTTTAACCCCGTTATATTTTGCATGTAATATAAATTTTTTATTTAATTCGCATGTTTTTTCACAACAAACTCCTTTGGCACCTTGCTTATTATTAAAAACTTACCTTAGTGTCATTGTATGCCTTTCTACTTTTAGTTTCTCGTATCTACCAATCAAATTTAAGTTTTAAGGACATAATATGAATATAAAAAGCAAAATGTGATAAGATACAAATTAAACAAAACAACATAAACTATAAACTAATCTTATCGGGATATAGAATGATAAATGGGGAAGGGGATCGTAGTTTAAAGAACAAAAATATAGACACACTAACTAAATACATAACAAATGCAATAATAATAAAATAATAAAACACAATACACACGTATTAGAAGCATATTTAAATTGATGTTTATTTTTATCTTTCTTTTTGCATTTACTTTCACTGAGTGCTTGATCACATTATAATAAAACTCGCATCATCTTCTTTCAAATTTGTATAGATTTTTCTCTTTTTATCTTGTGATGCTATTCATAATACTTTTTCATTCCATTGTATTTTTAATACCAATAATACGATTATATGAAAACAATGGGTTACTTAGTAAGCCCAGCACGTAGCATTATCAAATTGATATATATATATATATATATATATATATATATACACTAGCATGTGTCACCCGTGCCAGCACGAGTAAACATATCATTTTAACAAAAAATGTAATTTTTTTATTTTGGATTAAAAGAGTTGTAATTAAACTATTAGAAATAAAAATTAAAAAGACTACTTAAAGGGGTATATTTGAAAAAAGGAAAAAAATACGTATTATATTTTTCATTAAAAATAATCATAAAGAATTTATAGATATAATTTATAGTAGAGACACTTAATATAAGAATTTATAGATATAATTTATGATTTTTTAATTTGGTATAACAATAATATAATTTATAGTAGAGACACTTAATATAAAAAATATACTAAAATGTTATTTGTTTATATTAAACTATAAAATGGTATTTAAGAAAAATAATTTAAAAAAAAACAATTTATATTAGGTTATAAAATGTACCCTATAGTAATTTTTATTTTAGTATAATATTATAGGTAAATTTAACGAACTTTTAAGTTCAAAATTAACTAATACAATAGAAGTATTTTAAAAGATATAAATCTTGATAACCTTTCATATTATACACACACACACATATAGAGAGAGAGAGAGAAAATAAGTAATTCAAAATACAAATTCAATGCATTTTCTTAAAAAAAATATAAGATTTTCGTCATCAATTATAATTTAAAGTAATTATATTGGATAATAATATATGAATTTGGTTTATTTTTTAAAATATACTCATATCAAATGCTATTAAGAAATAATTTTTGGATTTGTGTGTATAACTAATAACAAATATTAATAAACGTATATCAAATATTGTATTTTTATGATATCTTACTTTGTTATATTAAATTATCTTTGATACTTTTTGATTTTAAAAAATATATTGTGTCTACTTAAAAGGGTTACGACTTGTGTTGCAAATTTCGATATCATTAGATGAGAAACCCAAAATTTATCAAACGCGTATATATATCGACTGTTTTTCAAAGTAAGAGCAACGCTCTCTAAATAAGTCACCGATTGATTACCCTCCTCAAATCGTATGCTTTAGTTTGTTCTTACGCCAATAATACTTAGAAACAATAGTTCTTGCTCCAAAGAATCGGTTATATGATGAAGTATCAAAAGTTGGGGTATTATTCGTTTGCATCACGTGCGCATCAAAATCCATCTTACAATAATTTAGCTTTTTAATTTTAACAAATATGACTTGAATTGATTCACAATGTGCGTACTTGTTTGTCTTGCTTGTCAAAATTGTAGTTATTATCTATTGAATGACAATGTAGGCTATTTTGTTAACACTAAGAGGCAGTATTATCAGATTATAGTTGAATATAAAGCCAATCAAAATGAATATTTTTTTTGACATAGTTATATAGTCGACTATCTTTGTATGAATTGAGAGAATTACCTAATAATATAGAGTTAGTAATGGTTTGAGTACTAATAGATAATAAAAAGAAGATAACGAGAAAGGTTAAAAATATAGATAATGCATTGAATATGCTATAAGCGATCACAAAACTCAAACACAACTCTGGAAATTAAGACCAATGTACCTAAGATAGTTCTTAGATCACAATAATGATACTTGAGATGACTATTGCCATCTTAATTATAATTTCTTTCATCACAGGGTTGGCACACACTAAAAGAGTTCAAAAGATTTAGTCTTGATGGAGACAAATAAATTTGGCAGATGGGTCCCTGCAACTTGAACAACAGTTTCCAACAGATCATCGTTAGAGACACCATCATCCATGTGAGCCTATTAAAAAAGGAATTAAAAAGTTTAAAAATTAAAAACAACATATGACATTCATATGCAGATATAGACAACATTTATCAAGGAAGCAAATGTAAAGATAAAAGTTGGGCCTGAAAGAGACCAATGGTACAACTAAAAGAAAACAACTATATGAGAAAGTTAGAAATGACAATAACTTTCTCCTCTGTTGGACAAAATATGAAGTCACAATCAGATATTTGGAAGCTATGAATCAGATATCGAGTTAGGTAGACTATAATTTGTATCAGCCAATATGAAAATGAAAGTAGCTTAAGGCATCAATTATTATCATGTAAAGGTTGAATAAGCTCCTAGAAAGCATATTTTAAGGCAATTAGCAAATGTCAAAAACTTAGAATCTACTCTGCAGATCCCTCGTGAATTGTTTCAGAGAACTCACACGAAAAAGAAACACCAAAGTACTTCTATCACATTGAAGTTTCACGATTAAAACAATTGAATGATGATACATACAGATTCCAATGAAGACACGCAAACAGGTATGATGCAAAGCTTCTTTTGGCATTATAAAGATACACACCTACACACATAGTTGCAACATTGGATTCTTTGAAAGACCTTAAACCATGAAAATTGAGGTCCACCTTCAAAGGAGAATATTATGACTAAAATGTTAAAATAAAATAATCCTTTTACCCCAAAAAAATATATTGAGCAAGTTGAAAGGTTTATGAACCAAGACAATGATAGTCAATTCAAATTTGTATAGTAGTTCAGCTGACATAAGAAGAAAAAGAATGATCATAGAAACAACCTGCTCCATATTGATCTCTTCCTTGTACTTTGTACTCTTCTAGCATCATTCCTGTATATAGAAGCAAAGGCAATATCAATAGCTTTCTTCAAGGCATACCTAGCAGATTCATACATTGATAGAAAATCACTAATCAACAAAGCTTTGAGTAATGATCAAATGACAATAAACTATTATTAGAGAGAATTTATTCTCCTCACTCACTTGCTTGTCAACTAAATACACAGGCATCCGAAAGTGAAAAGAGTGTCTCAATTAAAGCATAGTCTGTCCCATCAAAAGGAGCACATACTAAAATATTTTTGTAGGTCTCAACTTTATCTTCTTTCAAAAACTCTTTTAATCCATCCCAAGTTATTTCACATATTTGTGGCAGTTCATCTATATACATGAAGTGATAAAACAATTAATAAAAAAAAGAAATTCAAAAAGAATCTATGCAATTTTCTTATATATTTTTTCCCAGATAAAAATGTAGGGGTATAATACATCTAGTTGATCTTAACCTTCAAGATGTTGCCTCTCATTTTGTCAACAACAAAACCTCTAACCATGTAATTTGGATCAAAAGACCAACTCAGTAACTGGCATTAAAAACAAAGGTTCTTTTAGCCAAAGATTCAAGGAAATCAATAATCCTACACAGAGTGCTAAAGTTATCTGATTAAATCACAGAGTGCATAATCCATGCACGTTTATTAAACTTACGCATTCGTATAGACAACTTCAATGATATGGGCGATGACAACTTGTCGAGATTGCTGCACCTATTCAGATAAATTGAATATTAGGATGATTGATGCAGGTATATCACTATGGAGAGTAAAAGAAAGATAAAACAACTGAATATTTAAAGGACTGGTGTGGTGGGGAATGAATAGGGTAGCGCCCTATCAATATCAATTCCAGTGTTAATTTTTTTTGTTACAATTTCAGTGTTTATTAATGAAATTTTTAAATTATTTTAAAACTGCTCCCTCACTCACAGCCTAGCACATTTGTTTTTTTTTTTTTTCAAGAAGTTTGTTAGATCGTATATTTTTTTTGGTTATTTTTGTTTGATTGTGGATCTCCCTCACTCACTCACAGCCTAGCACATTTGTTTTTTTTTTTTTACAAGAAGTTTGTTAGATCGTATATTTTTTTTGGTTATTTTTGTTTGATTGTGGATCTCCATTTGCAAGTGTTAGTTTACTGGTGGTATTCATTACTCAATTTGCAGACTACAATTAAACTAAATATGATTACTGTTTTTTTTTTTGCTACTCCCTTTAGAAAGAAATAAAAATAATTAATTTCATGTTAGCTAAAAATATTTGTTAATTTTTTTTATTTTTTTATTATGTGATTGAAAATAAACACACTTCTCAAAGCGTCTTTTATATTTATTTAATTTTTTAAAAGAAATGTTTTAAGAGAATAAAAATTTGTTAGGGTATGTTTGGTAGGAGTTTTGGGATGGAGAGGATGAGAGGGGAGGATTTTGAAAAGATTAGTCTAGGGATTTTTAAATATTAAAAGAATAACATGATAGATAATTATATTACATTTTTAATCACATTTCATTTGTGCTTAGAAATATTTTATAATTTACTCAATTTTGAATTGAAAAATATGTCTTCCCCTCTCCTCCCCTCCCAAGCACACCCTTTGTGAACTGTAACCATAAAAAAAGGTGTTACTGAAAAAATGATCCAAATTAAGTTAAAGGTATTTTGATAATATTATCATTAAATAAGATAGAGTTAATATGAATTTGCTTTAATTTTGAACTATTGGACAATTTTTTTTTCTTATGTTAACACTTAAAAATTGCTAAGTTAAGAACTAAAGAAGCCCTCAGCCGAGGAAAGTACTCGATCGAGTTTACATGAGTAGTGATTTATCCAAAATTCCAATAAGCCATAAGCCAAAATGCCTAGGAAAGGTACATTCTTTATACATTTCCTATATTCTCTTGTCATTGCTACAAATGTAAATATTGGTAGCAACAGACCAAATCTCACCATAAATGGTCCTTAGCAGATTAACAAATCAAATTAAGTTTACCACATTTGCCTTAGGCAAGACATACCATTTCTCCACCTCAGAAAACTTATCAAACTACTCATAACTCGGTTGAGGCTATCAATATTTTTACTTGTAGAAGTAATATGAGAATTTAAGAGATATGTGAGGAATTAATACTCCCGTAACTTAACAACTTTTAGCCGTTAACAAAGGAATAGTATTATCTTTAAGGAGGTTATCCCTAATTGTGTTGTCTCTTGATATCCATGATTAAAATATTTGCTTGGGGTTGGTTTATTAGCAAAACAGAGAAGAATTATCTGAATGTTTCTTATGAGGAGGGGAAAAGAGTCTTTTTTTTTTTTTTTTTTTTTTTTTGACGCAAGGGGAAAAGAGTCTTATTAGCTATCTCTAAATGGTTTAAATTTATGTAATGATCAGTTAGAGTGCTCATTGTATATACTCTTATTAATAAAATTTTGTTTATAAAAAAATTATTATTGTGTTTACATTTAAAATAAATGAACACATTAAAAATAGATATCACTTTATTTTCTAATAAGTAGTCACGAGACGGCTTTGGTTTATGTCACTAAAATAGGTCTTTACTTACGGTCACTAAATTGTTGGTAGTCGTAGGATGATTAATATTTTACTTAAATATAATCCAATGGTCCTTATTATAGGGGGTAATTTTGTACAATCCAATATTCATCAGAATAATTAATTAAAATATATACAACCATTTAAACCATGTGTTTCCTATATTTAAAATGATCAATTCCAACGGTTTATGGATAATTATTGTTCCTTTCTTTTAGTGATTTGATTCCATCTAATTATGTGGCTTTATTTTCGGCAACAAGGAAACGGGAATTATCCCAAGCAAGAACGTCAATTGATGCCTTCTTCCTTTATCGTTTACTCGTCGTCTTCTTCGTTGTTCGTTCTTCTTCGTTTGGGTTTCTGGGTTTCTAAGCGACTTCCTTCCTTCTTCTTCGTTTGCGTTTCTGGGTTTCTGAGTGTATTCCTTTCGTCTTCAACCTTGTGGTGATGGGTTTCTTCTTCGTTTCTGGGTTGCAGCGATTTGTGAAGTTTCTGGGTTGCAGCGATGGTGATGGGTTTCTTCTTCGTTTCACTTTCTCTGGCACTGGGTTCTTCACGGTTCCGTTTCTTTCGTAGTTGAGACGTTTCAAGGTTTAACTTGCTTCAGGTTTCTCTTAATCGCTTTCCTATTTTTGGGGCACTAATTAAACACGTTTTTTTTTAATTGGTTTCCATATTTAATGCATAATAAATAGGAAATAAAAAATTTATTGAATTAATAAGATTGTATTTTTATTAATTTGTAGTTGACCATGCTACCCTTTTAGTGATGGTAACTGCATAGTCTATTTAGTTACCTAAACTATACTCGAGATCAACCATTTAAATGGATATATGATACCTCGAAGAATATAAGTCTCCGTAGTCTATCATAGATCATTCCTTTTATCAAATACAAACATGTTTGGTGTCTAAAACACTCTCACTAGTCACTGCGAGTCTGACAACTTATTTATATATAATATTGAAAAAATAGTTCAATATTCAAACTTAACACATGGTAGCAGAGATAATTGTCAAAACCTTGACATGCCTACATTCACTTATAGTCCCCCATTTCAAGGCCAAGAAAAGTGCCGGTCCTAAGGGTGTGTTTGTCTTTAGTTAAATTAAATTTGTCAATATTCACATGTGATGAAGCATATTGGCAGCAGTGGTATATGCCAAGACTGTGAGAAATTAAGAGAGTAATACTCCTCCGTTCTTATATACTTCGTCGCGTTTTCTATTTTACACATCTGCCAATGAAATTTCCGATAAATTTTTATTCATTTGATCTGATTAATTCTCTTTTATCCATAATACCATTAATCATTTATTATTTCATTTCTTCTATTTGTCTCTCTACAATAAATACTTAAGGGCATTATTGACAAAACAACAATAAATGTTGCATTGGACTTTGAAAATGACAAGTAAATAGAAACAAATTTTTTCTCCAAAAGCGATAAATAATAGGAATGGATGGAGTATTTACGATGGCATATCAGATTATTTATACACTAGACTAATAAAAAATTGATATTAGTACGTGAAACAAATGATAATTACCACTACTTTTACGATTGGTTGCATTAACAATTTCAGTGATATGGATGCATCAGCACATACATTCAAACTCAAATGTGATAGTGGTATTTATTTGTCATTTTATCTAAATTAAAAAAAAAAGAGTAAACTAATAGAAATCAGAAAAGAGCAATCAATCATTCATTCATTCTACTCCCTCCGTTTCAAAATAATGATCTCACTTATTAAAAATGTTGTTTCAAAATAAATGTCACTTTCTAATTTTAATGAAACTTTTACTAATATTACCCTCTAATTAATACTATGAGCATCGCTCTCAAAACATTATCATCTACTTAGCATTTATTGTGGTGGTGAATACACCAATCACCATTAAGGTTAATTATGTAAAATCATTATTCTCTTTCTTCCTTTTACACATTTTTTTAATATGTGTGAAATCTCTAAAGGGACAATTAAAATGAAACGGAGGGAGTGTATATTCGATTTTGGAGCAGTTGTATCTAATTTGTCTCATTTTGAAACTCGCACCAAATTAAAGTAATCAGTAACTTGCCTTTGCCGCTTCTATTCCTATCACCACACAGCTTCTATTCCTATCACCACACACTAGAAAAAAATTATTTTATTTTAAAAAATTAAGAAAACTGTTGAAAAATTCAAGTGTGAGTAGCTAAGTCCCACATCGGCTAGGAATGAGCTATATGAAGGACATATAAGAGAGGGGACCCATATACCTAATACCTTAAGGTTTTGGGTAGAGATGTGGTGGCCAAGTCTCTTGGTGGTCCGTTCATTGGATAGCTCGGTAATTCTCCCGGTGCTCCCCCGGACTTCTCAACAACTGGTATCAGAGCCAAGGTTCGGCTCTGTGTGGGAGCGGCTAGCGATGTGGGTGACTCACACTTGAGGGGGAGATTGTTGAAAAATTCAAGTGTGAGTAGCTAAGTCCCACATCGGCTAGGAATGAGCTATATGAAGGACATATAAGAGAGGGGACCCATATACCTAATACCTTAAGGTTTTGGGTAGAGATGTGGTGGCCAAGTCTCTTGGTGGTCCGTTCATTGGATAGCTCGATAATTCTCCCGGTGCTCCCCCGGACTTCTCAACAAAAACTACAGTATGTTCCTATTCCATATAAATGGCAGCCCCACTAACGTGGTCCAGACCACTACTACATTTTGTTACATCCTTGTGTGTTGGACTGTTGGGCAGTTATAGTTTCCATATCTTGGTTTTTATGTATTCCCTCTTTGATTTATAAAGAAAAAATAATAATTTTATATACATTAAGAAAACTATAGTATGTTCCTTTGATGTTTTGTTTTCATACATATACAACAGTTTTGATATTTGGTAGCACTTTTTTGAGGCCATTAGTAGTGTTTATGGGCGCTCCTAAAGCTATCGCTCCTGTTGCCAATCCTCCAAAGGTAGCGCTTTTGGAGTGCTACTAATGAACAGGCAAGAGTAGTGCTTTTTGGTGTAAGCACTCCTCATTCCCGGATGCAAGGTAATCAAAATCGAACCGATATTGAACCGGAAGAGGCGGTTCAAGGTTCATGAGTTCAACGAAATTAATTAAATAGATTATTTAATATATTTTTTCACAATATATAAAGGGTAAAAAAAACAAAAAAAAAATTTTATAATTTCACATAATAACATTATAATATTTAATAATAATAGATACTATAATGTAAGTACTATTATTTTTTTGTTACAATATAAGTACTCTTATAATAATATTACTGTACATAATAATTTTTTAATTATTTTTATTTATTTCAAAAATTTAATTATAAAAAAGGATAAAAAATATTCCATATACCAAAAATTAACATCATTTACCATTTTTTTTAATAAAAAATCAACATGATATACCATTTTTTTAAGAAAATAGGTAAAATCCGGTTTTCTATCAGATTCCCGGTTTTTGGCCGGTTTCCTGCTCGGTTTCCGGTTATCCGGTTCAATTCCCGGTTATCATGCAATCCGGTTTTCAGGTTCAAATGGGCCAGATATGGGTCCGGTTCCCGGTTGAACCGTTCGGTCCGGCCCGGTTTTGACAACCTTGCCCAGATGCGCTAAGACCATAAGTAGCGCTTTTTACAAAAAACGCTACCTATGCCTAATTTTTTTAAAGATTTATTTTTTCTGTTTCTTCTCTATTACCATTTTCCAACTCCCTGCTCATATTCATCATCCAACAAACCAGAAACCAACAAAGCGCTTTTAAAAAAAACGTGTTTTGACCATATAGGGAGCGCTCATATACAAAGCACTACTTATTGAACCTCCGTGTTTAGCCATAGGGAGCGCTTGCGTACCAAACGCTACTTATTGAACGTCTGTGTTTAGCCATAGGGAGCGCTCGTGTAAAAAGCGCTACTCATTGGGCGTGCGTATTGGGATAAGGAGCGCTCACCTAAAAAGTGCTACTAATGTTGGCGCTCTTTTTAAACACTTCTGTTGTAGAGCATAAAATACATCAATTTGACTAATATATCTTTATTTATTTTTTTAAAACGTGTAAGACTCTTAGTAATAAAAATAAAATTAAATAGAAGTGTTTTTTAAAATACTAGCATTAAATAGAGTTTAGCTAATTGATATTTTCTTATATTTGAGTCTAAAAAATATGAATATTTTATTGCTTATAAGTGAGTCTTGAGAAAGTACAAACCATTAATCATAATTATGTTGAGGCTACCGATATTTCTACTTGTAGAAGTAACATGAGAACTTGAGAGATGTATCAGGTGTGTGTCTATATATACTAGTATATATAAATATATATGACCTCCCCTAGCCTTGTTTTACAAAAAAATTGGATATACCGGCTTGGTTGAGTACTTAGGCTCTATTTGGCAAAAAAGAGCGGATAGCGGATAAGCTAGCATGATGAAAAATCGGTCACACACACACACACCTCTTCTTCCTCTCTCCAATCGCCATTCACAAATTCGTTTTCCCTCGTCTTCCACTCCACACCTCTCTATTCTTCTACTCACATTCAGCTTCTCTCTATCCACCATTATGCCAAACCCATATTCCATCCTTCTCTCTCGCACTACCACCATGCCACCTCTACTCACATCCACAACCACACTACCCCGGTTACTTCCCCCAACCCTCCACCTCCACCACCGCCGCCACAACCACCACATCACAAACATTAAACCTCTAATCACATTCTCCTCCAACAACAAACCTCTATTTACTCTCTCCACCAAAATGTGCCTCTATCAACAATGACTCAGTTGAGAGTAATAAAGAAGATTCAAAATAATGCAATGACTTTCTAGAACAAACGCAAAAATGTATTGATTTTATTTCTTCCCTTTTTCCCGGAGGAAGTTGGTGGAACTTCCCCGGTGATAAGGATGTTCCACTTCTTGGTGAACAAGTGACTTTTTGGGGTGTTATGTCTAAAATATGGGACATTCTTCATGGTGATAGATGGGTTATTTTTGCTGCACTCTCTGCTATTATTGTGGAAGCTGTGAGTTAGTTCTCTTTTTCTTGTTTTCTTTTATGTGTCAGAAAGAATAAAAATAATAAAAAAAACTTGAGGAAATAGATTCTGAAAATACTACTATTGCAAAGGCCCTTGTTGGTTTTAAACCGTAACAATCAACAGTGAGAAGGGGGTTTTGAATTTGTTAGAACAACATTGAGTGCTATACATGAACAACTGAGATGCAACTCAGAAGACCTGCGTGTTATACATGAATTGTTGCTTGCTGCTGCTCCCGTTTTCATTTTGGTTTGATATGTAACAATGGGTGAGAGCTTAATAAAAAAAGCATGTTGAGAAATCGGTCGTACAGAACTTGAGTTCCCAACAACAATTAAATAAATAAAAAAGTGCATGCACTTAGAGCACCTCCAACGGAGGGTGCTTTAAGAGTTCATAAATTTCCGATCGAATTTTTATCCCTGCTCACGGTTGGAGAGCTATGCATTGAAAGCGAGTTTCTGCGCGGCGTGTCGCAACGAGTGCGGAAATAAGCAACTCGGATCGTAAACTATTTTGAATAAAAATAAAAATTAAATGGGGAAATAAGCAAAAATACATTTACATTTCTATATCGATCCGATTTAGATACAAAAATTTAAAAAATAAAAAATAAGGAAGATAGAGATTCGGATCCGAGGAGTTTCGAGAGGAATAAGTCCAGGTAGTTGAAGATGGAGTGAGGGAATCTTGTTTTAAACTTTTAGGTGATGATTTAGTAGAATGAATGAATTGGTGCGTATTGAGAGAGAGAGAGAGAGAGTATTGAGCGTTGAGTTGAATATTGATTGAATTTGAGAGAGAAATGAAAGATGAGAAACAGAGAGGTAAAAGATTTTCAAAGAAATGAAAGTGGAGTAATGGAAGGGTCTCGAGACAATGAGAGAGAAAGTAAAAAAATAATTAATATTTTAATGAAGTTCTTATCTTGATCAACGTTGGAGGAAAAATAGACTCATGTGTTTTAAAGCTGAGTTGGCAACATGGGCCCAGCAAAAATGTAATATCCCACCCATGTACGAGATCGCCGCTGCTGATGCTCTTAGTTTGGTAATCTATTCAATACTAATAAAATCAAATGCCAAAGAAATTTACATTTTTAGACATCTTACAATTTTGACATTTGTCACAAAATAAGGGCATTTTGGTCATTTTACCGCTAAAAGACAAAAAAATTACTATTCATGTCGAGTTTTTTAAAAAAAAAATTGACGCACTGCCATCACCATATCACATTGTCACCGACATCTTGACGCGCGTGTCGTCGATCTCACTTTTTTTTTTTCAAAAAAACAGATTTAAAACTAATTTCATTTTTTAAAAAAAACTGTTTTTTCTTTTTAAAAAACTGTTTTTTTTTTAAAAAAAATTCTTTGCTTCAAAAAAAAAACATTTTTTTCTAAAAACTGTTTTTAAATACAAAATAATTTTTCATCATTTTTTTTCTCAGTTTCTTTTGTCATAAAAATTAATTTTTTTCCTCTTTTTACTAAAAAAAATACTTACTCACTATTTTTATAATTTAGTCAAACTAAAAATAATTACTTTTTTTACAATGATAAAATTAATCATTTTAACCACTATCCATTGTCAAAAAAAGACGTACCTGTAAAAAAAAATTAAACTTAAGTTTTCTAAATTAACTCTTATAGAGAAAAAAGTCATAATATGTGTGCAATGGGATGAGTAATGTGAGATCGATGATGAAATCAACAACGGGAAAAGGAGTGGGAGCAGTGAGGAAAAGAGAGCGCTAACGAGTGCATATATTTTAGAAAATATTATTTTATTTTTTTCTTCAATTTTACTTTATCTATAATTTATTATTTTCTATAATCTATCTTTTAAAACTATTAAGATCTATCTTTTAAAACTATTAAGATCAATCAATTTAATCACTATGAATTGTAAAAAAAAAACTTTACCCACTACCAAATATTTCAAAATAACTTATAAAAATGTGGCAACGTGAGCGACAACGAGAGAGACTCGACAAAATGGGAGTGGCAAACGGGAGAGACAACCGAATCGACAATGAGAGAGGTAATGAGGCCAGCGCCAACGGGGATGCATATTTTACCTTTAATTTCCAAATACATTATTATGGATCAATGTAATTCAGATTATCAACGAGGATGCATATTCCACTTTGAATTTGAAATCATATATGTTGGACATTGTTTATAACTTATGAATAACTTCCAAATTATTATTATGACTTCATAAAGAATACAATCGACCATACAAAGATCAATTTTTCTAATAAATTTTTTCCATCATTTTTAACTCGACTTTTTTTCCTTTTTTTGTCAAAAACATTAAAAGAAAATTCCCTTTTTACTAAAAATAAATTACTCGCTAATTTAGTAAAAACACCGACAATGGGATTTACAAACGCAAGTCGCGACGACGATCGCAACCAAAGCCAACGAGCGAGGTGCTAACGGAATGCCCAACTGGATGCATATTTTACCTCTAATTTCCTAATACATTATTATGGATCAATGTAAATCTAATTGTCAATCTCCTTTAATTTCTCTACTCAATATAATTTGCATTTGTATGTTATATGCCACAATACTTATCTATTTCCTCTTTGATTTTCAAATTATACATTTTTGACATTGTTCACAACTTATAAATACCTTTCAAATTACTATTATAAATTCATCACAATAAACCGACCATACGGTATCACCCGTGCGTATGCACGGGTAAAAAACTAGTATAACTTAATAAAAACGGATATAGTGGTAGTTTGGTAATTGTTTGTAATACCAAATATTGGACTACCACGGACACACACACCAAAGTTTCTGTTATTGCTAGAGATCTTCTTCCTCTCTCTCCAATTGCCATTCACAAATTCGTTTACCCTCGTCTTCCAATCCACACCTCTCTATTCTTCTACTCACATATCCAGCTTCTCTCTATCCACCATTATGTCAAACCCATATTCCATCCTTCTCTCTCACACTATTACCATTCACCACCTCTAACCACACTACCCGGGAATTAACCGGCAGGAGGTGTGGGATGTAGTGTGGTTGTGAATGTGGCAAAATGGTGATAGTGTGAGAGAGAATGATGGAATATGGGTTTAATAATGGTGAATAGAGAAGAGCTGATGTGAGTAAAGAATAGAGAGGTGTGGATTGAAAGACGAGAGTAAACGAATTTGTGAATGACAATCGGAGAGAGAGGAACTTAATTCCAGAGGTGAACTAGAGTTGCTTAAGGAATCCTCCTGCATATATCTTCTTTTCTGGACAATATGTTGAAGCCTAAATTTCCAAGAACTCTTGAATAAGCTTCCAAAATTGAATGTCCAATATCCTACAGAGATACAGACAGAAACCAAATCACATTACCACTAAATTGTTTTTAAGAAATTTCACACTAATAAATGTAGTTTAGCAAAATAATTTGTCAAATGCATAATACTACAAAACTTACCTTGCCATATTGAAATTTAGCAGCATGAAGAAATGTTGGAGGAAGGTTTGGATATCTGATTTTAAGAAGCTGTAAAAGTGTTTCTGCACGTTCCAATAATAATTCCATTTTATCAACCTCTGATAAAGGGCCCTTCACAAAAGACCATGAGTTTCAGAACGGGTGACTTGCCAGTAACTTGCTCTGTAATTCTCTCTTTCCATGAAAATATAGCAGCTTCCAATCTATTAATGGTCTCAAGGACAATATGTTCAGATTTCAAATCAAGAGATTTAACCATCTCTTCTCCACAACTTGATTCAGCTGTCAAAACCTTGTGCAGTTCTTGTCCAAGGTTTGCCTTTCCAGACTGCAGAACAGAAACAGGTTTAGTAATGATCCAATCCAATGAATATCACGATTTACTTAATTAAATTTCTTAACCAAGTGTGTATACAATATTATCACCTTTACAAGTGCATCTCTAATAACTGCTGGAACAGACATTTCAAGCAGTACATTTTCATTGATAGATTTGGCAGCCTTGAATACTTGATGTACCACCCTTCTCTGATGAAGCAGCCTCTTTCTTTCTGCATCAGAAAGGCCAGTTTTTGGTATTTGGGGTGATGGAAGCCACCATCTTTTGCTATTTCGTGCATTAGTGTTCCTTTCTTCTTCTCAGATTCCTCCCTCTGCATACCGAAATTCCGTATTCACCATTGAATCAAGTGTTTCCTGTCAACGAAAAATCCAAATAATATGTAGCAACAGTGTAACACAATAACATCTTTAATGGAAATAAAGAAATGACATACAATAAGCATAGAGTCCAACTTCTGAAGTGCTGATTCATGTGGATGTCTGCACGCGCTTTTTTAAGCGTCATAATCTGTTCAAAGAATAAAACTATAGCTTTAATAAACGGTCCAGTGCACGAGGCTCCCACCAGGTAGGGTCTGGGAGAATAGATATACGCAGCCTTAGGTTGTTTTAAGATTTGTGACCTCGAGGTCACAAGGCAGCAAACTTATCGTTGCGCCAATGCTTGCTCTCATTTTAATACAAGGTGATGCACAAAATAAACTGTCCTTTCCTATCTATATGAAATGCAATATACCTCAAAGATCCCACCATTGGCACTGTTTTGCTTAGCGGGAACTAGCTCAACCATATAGTTAGTAGGAGACAACAACCAGTCCATTTCTCTTCGCCATTTGCTCTTCTTTTCTTCAGATAAGGGTTCCAATTTCCACACCTCACCAAAAACAGTTACTGCATATAATCATATTGAGGACATAAGTTTTTGCTTGAAAAAACAAAACCAAAAGAAACAGAAATGAATAAGAAACTTCACATGAACTCTTGCAAGTGAAATCCTCTAATTTGTAACATAAAAATGGAGTAGAACCTGTGAAACAAAGACACGGAAACCAGATACGACATGGACACAGACACTTAGACATTGGTTTTAATCAAAAAGTACAAAGAATTGAAGTGTCTGTGTGTACATGTCCGACACTGCATACGTGCTTTAACCAAAAGTGTTAGTGCTACGGAGAGGAGAACATACCTGCTAGGTTTGTGATGGCATTAGACAATGCTAAAGCTGTAGAGAGACCCTTAGTTCCACCAGTAACATCTTCACCAAGTAAAAGTTTTGAAAATTTTTCCTTCATAGCTTCTATATCTGAAGATTGGATAACATAAGAAGGTTTCTCTTTGATATAAAAACCTTCTGAGAGTTCCCAATCTTCAAGTCCTTGTTCATCCCTTTTCATTGTTAAACATTTAGAAGAGAATGATCCAAAAGCATCTTTGCTGGAAGAACAACTAGTGTCATCATCATCAAATGAATCAGTTATACATCCATCTCCTCTACTAGTTCTGCTTTCCTCTTCATATGACTGATTATTTATAATGCAACTCTCTAGACCATTATATGTCATTATTCCTGAAAGGTTACATTATATATTCATAAAGATTATGATTGCCAAAATGAAACCTTGGCACCCAAGAAAGGCTAGCCAAAAAATGAAAGGAAACATTGGCTGTCAACATTGAAACAATGCAAGAATATATTCTCTCTGATGCTGGACAAATAAGTGATGTTGGCATGTATCCAAAAATAGCAAATGACTATATGAATGAATGGAGGGAGAGAGAGAGAGGAAGGAGACTCCTCTGCACTGCAGTAACTGAAGTTGGACCGTTGAATCCTTTGGACGGTTTGGATTGGAGAACTGGTGTGGTGGGGAATGAATAGGGTAGCGCCCTATCAATATCAATTTCAGTGTTAATTTTTTTTGTTACAATTTCAGTGTTTATTAATGAAATTTTTAAATCTCTCTTTTAATGAGAGTACCGCTATGTAGTCAAACTGCATTCGGTTTTTCGCGCGGAAATACAATTCTCATATACACACAACGTATTTGCCAATCTCACTACTCTGCATCCGTTTTAATATACGTATAATGTTACGGTCCCACCACTTCTCTTTCATACCTTTTCACATATTAAAATATAATTTTTTCTCATCTTATTGTTGCAATCCTATCCATTAAACGGAATAAAAAAATGTTATCATTCTTTTTCTTCCATACTGGAATTGAGTTTAAAAGAGAAAGAAATTAACAGCAAATGAAGGAAGAAATATCATAGAAATAAAATTCCCAACTAAAAGTTTTTTTTTTTTGACGCCCAACTAAAAGTTTTTAGTCCCATTTAATACAGAAAAAATTACATTAAAAACACTTAATACAGATCTTGAAAAAAAACACTTCATTAAAACTAGACTATGGACAAATCTTCACAATCTAAAATTCTTTCACAGTCAGGCCTCTTTCCACAATCTGTTCCAAAAATAAGCACACAATTCATAAAAAATGAAAACTTTGGGCAAAAAAACAAAGAAGCAAAAAGAGAAACAGAGAGAGACTGTAAAACGAAGAGAGCTTGAAGGATGGAAGTTTACCAGAAAACATTGCATGTACAAATCTAGCGTAGATCTGTGAAGAGAGCGAACGAGATGTGAAGAAATGAGGAGATGAAGTTCCTGGAAGAGAGCAAACAAAATCTGTACAGGTCTGGTTGTGTGCTTGAGAGAAAGGAGGGTGATGGACATACTATCGGTCTTTGAGTGAGGGAGTTGGATCCACAGACATGAGGTGTATTTTATGTTTGAGGAACGAGATATAAAAATTGATAAATGAGAGAAGAGAGCAGAGATGAAAGGGATCGTTTCTTTTAAAGGGAAAATGAGAGCTGAGAAGGTGAAGGAGGGGGGGTGTGTGTGTGTGTGTGTGTGTGTGTGTGTGTGTGTGAGTGGAGGCGTGAGAATATCAAAAGCATACAAAGTAACAAAACATAGAGAATAGTGAAGGGTTTTTTTTTTTTACCCCCACCCTCTCCCTAAACCCCACCCACACATCGAAATTTCCAAATCTCTTTGTTTTCATTTTTTCAAAAAAGGTTCATCGATATATATGTCATTTGGGACATATATACGATGTGTATTTTAAGACATCGTATATATCTTGCGAGCGGAAAAAAAAAGCAACCAAGCTCTCCTGTATAAACAGATAAAGCGAAAAACAAAAACTTTGGAATCGAGCAAAACGGAAAAAGAGCACACAGAGTTATTCTTTGAGCAAGTTATACTACACCTTTGCTTTTTTGGTAGATTTCTTTCGTGTTTCTTCTTTCGGGATGTGGATACCACCTGATTAAGCGAGTTATTCTACTAATTTTATTAATCAATGTAACTGCTATCAATCTTATTGTACTTTTTGCAACCTCCTTATCAATATCATAAATGTTTTATGCTTTCATGACCACCACTATCTACCGTTAACGGTTCTCACTAAATTAATATCCCAAATGCTTCTATTATTTTTTGGTGCGAAATAACAAAAATAAAAGGTTATGAAAAAGGAGGTTGGAGGAAATACTTATTAAAGAAACAAAAAGGGGAGGATCAAGCGAGTACACACAAAAAGTAAACGTTCAAAGAGATACAAATAATAGGAAAAATATAAAAGGAAATTGGTTTTTTTTTTGTGGTGAGTTGCATTTTATGTATTTTACACACAATTAATTATTTTCACCAAATTGCTTATTCAGGAACCAACTTTGCATATTTATACAACTACATTTAAAAAAAATGTTAAATATCCTAAAATACATTGTTTAGCATTGCACTTGACGTATTTTGTCATAAAAAATATACTTTTTTATTACAAACTAATTAATAGTTGAGACCAATCCAATGAAACTAGAAATCTTAATTGTATCCGTTCTCAAATAAAGTGGATGATAAACATTGTCGCAACTTATCGATTGTTGCATATTGAAACATGAATCTCATATATTTGAATGATAACAATCTGATTGTCATTAATATCAACGATGATATTTTGAGGTGAGCTTTTACACTTGAGGTGCTAGCTCAGTGGTAAAGAGCTGACATTATATCCTCAAAGTGTTGAGTTCAAATCCCTTTGGAACAATTGTAAAATGATCATTAGTGCCACTTTGATCCATAAAAATTCCCCCATCCCCAATTTTTTTTTTTAAAAATGTGAGCTTTTTATCCTTATCACATTTACAACCAATAGAACTACCTTCTCCATATTACCATCAATATCCAATATCTACCTCGGATACTTTTAACCCCGTTATATTTTTTGCATAATATAAATTTTTTATTTAATTCGCATGTTTTTTCACAACAAACTCCTTTGGCACCTTGCTTATTATTAAAAACTTACCTTAGTGTCATTGTATGCCTTTCTACTTTTAGTTTCTCGTATCTACCAATCAAATTTAAGTTTTAAGGACATAATATGAATATAAAAAGCAAAATGTGATAAGATACAAATTAAACAAAACAACATAAACTATAAACTAATCTTATCAGGATATAGAATGATAAATGGGGAAGGGGGATCGTAGTTTAAAGAACAAAAAATATAGACACACTAACTAAATACATAACAAATGCAATAATAATAAAATAATAAAACACAATACACACGTATTAGAAGCATATTTAAATTGATGTTTATTTTTTATCTTTCTTTTTGCATTTACTTTCACTGAGTGCTTGATCACATTATAATAAAACTCGCATCATCTTCTTTCAAATTTGTATAGATTTTTCTCTTTTTATCTTTGTGATGCTATTCATAATACTTTTTCATTCCATTGTATTTTTTTAATACCAATAATACGATTATATGAAAACAATGGGTTACTGAGTAAGCCCCGCACAGTAGCATTATCAAATTGATATATATATATATATATATATATATATATATATATATATATATATATATATATATATATATATATATATATATATATATACACTAGCATGTGTCACCTGTGTACAAGACATGAGTAAACATATCATTTTAACAAAAATGTAATTTTTTTTTTTGGATTAAAAGAGTTGTAATTAAACTATTAGAAATAAAAATTAAAAAGACTACTTAAGGGTATATTTGAAAAAGGAAAAAAATACGTATTATATTTTTCATTAAAAATAATCATAAAGAATTTATAGATATAATTTATAGTAGAGACACTTAATATAAGAATTTATAGATATAATTTATGATTTTTAATTTGGTATAACAATAATATAATTTATAGTAGAGACACTTAATATAAAAAATATACTAAAATGTTATTTGTTTATATTAAACTATAAAATGGTATTTAAGAAAAATAATTTAAAAAAACAATTTATATTAGGTTATAAAATGTACCCTATAGTAATTTTTATTTTAGTATAATATTATAGGTAAATTTAACGAACTTTTAAGTTCAAAATTAACTAATACAATAGAAGTATTTTAAAAGATATAAATCTTGATAACCTTTCATATTATACACACACACACATATAGAGAGAGAGAGAAAAATAAGTAATTCAAAATACAAATTCAATGCATTTTCTTAAAAAAATATAAGATTTTCGTCATCAATTATAATTTAAAGTAATTATATTGGATAATAATATATGAATTTGGTTTATTTTTTAAAATATACTCATATCAAATGCTATTAAGAAATAATTTTTGGATTTGTGTGTATAACTAATAACAAATATTAATAAACGTATATCAAATATTGTATTTTTATGATATCTTACTTTGTTATATTAAATTATCTTTGATACTTTTTGATTTTAAAAAATATATTGTGTCTACTTAAAAGGGTTACGACTTGTGTTGCAAATTTCAAGATCATTAGATGAGAAACCCAAAATTTATCAAACGCGTACATATACGACCTGTTTTTCAAAGTAAGAGCAACGCTCTCTAAATAAGTCACTGATTGATTACCCTCCTCAAATCGTATGCTTTAGTTTGTTCTTCTGCCAATAATACTTAGAAACAATAGTTACTGTTCCAGCAACTGGTTATATGATGAAGTATCAAAAGTTGGGGTATTGGTTGCATCACGTACGCATCAAAATCCATCTTACAATAATTTAGCTTTTTAATTTTAACAAATATGACTTGAATTGATTCACAATGTGCGTACTTGTTTGTACTGCTTGTCAAAATTGTAGTTATTATCTATTGAATGACAATGTAGGCTATTTTGTTAACACTAAGAGGCAGTATTATCAGATTATAGTTGAATATAAAGCCAATCAAAATGAATATTTTTTTTGACATAGTTATATAGTCGACTATCTTCGTATGAATTGAGAGAATTACCTAATAATATAGAGTTAGTAATGGCTGAGTACTAATAGATAATAAAAAGAAGATAACGAGAAAGGTTAAAAATATAGATAATGCATTGAATATGCTATAAGCGATCACAAAACTCAAACACAACTCTGGAAATTAAGACCAATGTACCTAAGATAGTTCTTAGATCACAATAATGATACTTGAGATGACTATTGCCATCTTAATTATAATTTCTTTCATCACGGGGTTGGCACACACTAAAAAGAGTTCAAAAGATTTAGTCTTGATGGAGACAAATAAATTTGGCGAGATGGGTCCTCCAAACTTGAACAACAGTTTCCAACAGATCATCGTTAGAGACACCATCATCCATGTGAGCCTATTAAAAAAAGGAATTAAAAAAGTTTAAAAATTAAAAAACAACATATGACATTCATATGCAGATATAGACAACATTTATCAAGGAAGCAAATGTAAAGATAAAAGTTGGGCCTGAAAGAGACCAATGGTACAACTAAAAGAAAACAACTATATGAGAAAGTTAGAAATGACAATAACTTTCTCCTCTGTTGGACAAAATATGAAGTCACAATCAGATATTTGGAAGCTATGAATCAGATATCGAGTTAGGTAGACTATAATTTGTATCAGCCAATATGAAAATGAAAGTAGCTTAAGGCATCAATTATTATCATGTAAAGGTTGAATAAGCTCCTAGAAAGCATATTTTAAGGCAATTAGCAAATGTCAAAAACTTAGAATCTACTCTGCATATCCCTCGTGAATTGTTTCAGAGAACTCACACGAAAAAGAAACACCAAAGTACTTCTATCACATTGAAGTTTCACGATTAAAACAATTGAATGATGATACATACTGATTCCAATGAAGACACGCAAACAGTGTATGATGCAAAGCTTCTTTTGGCATTATAAAGATACACACCTACACACATAGTTGCAACATTGGATTCTTTGAAAGACCTTAAACCATGAAAATTGAGGTCCACCTTCAAAGGAGAATATTATGACTAAAATGTTAAAATAAAATAATCCTTTTACCCCAAAAAAATATATTGAGCAAGTTGAAAGGTTTATGAACCAAGACAATGATAGTCAATTCAAATTGTATAATAGTTCAAATTGACATAAGAAGAAAAAGAATGATCATAGAAACAACCTGCTCCATATTGATCTCTTCCTTGTACTTTGTACTCTTCTAGCATCATTCCTGTATATAGAAGCAAAGGCAATATCAATAGCATTCTTCAAGGCATACCTAGCAGATTCATACATTGATAGAAAATCACTAATCAACAAAGCTTTGAGTAATGATCAAATGACAATAAACTATTATCAGAGAGAATTTATTCTCCTCACTCACTTGCTTGTCAACTAAATACACAGGCATCCGAAAGTGAAAAGAGTGTCTCAATTAAAGCATAGTCTGTCCCATCAAAAGGAGCACATACTAAAATATTTTTGTAGGTCTCAACTTTATCTTCTTTCAAAAACTCTTTTAATCCATCCCAAGTTATTTCACATATTTGTGGCAGTTCATCTATATACATGAAGTGATAAAACAATTAATAAAAAAAAGAAATTCAAAAAGAATCTATGCAATTTTCTTATATATTTTTTCCCAGATAAAAATGTAGGGGTATAATACATCTAGTTGATCTTAACCTTCAAGATGTTGCCTCTCATTTTGTCAACAACAAAACCTCTAACCATGTAATTTGGATCAAAAGACCAACTCAGTAACTGCATTAAAAACAAAGGTTCTTTTAGCCAAAGATTCAAGGAAATCAATAATCCTACACAGAGTGCTAAAGTTATCTGATTAAATCACAGAGTGCATAATCCATGCACGTTTATTAAACTTACGCATTCGTATAGACAACTTCAACGATATGGGCGATGACAACTTGTCGAGATTGCTGCACCTATTCAGATAAATTGAATATTAGGATGATTGATGCAGGTATATCACTATGGAGAGTAAAAGAAAGATAAAACAACTGAATATTTAAAGGACTGGTGTGGTGGGGAATGAATAGGGTAGCGCCCTATCAATATCAATTCCAGTGTTAATTTTTTTTGTTACAATTTCAGTGTTTATTAATGAAATTTTTAAATTATTTTAAAACTGCTCCCTCACTCACAGCCTAGCACATTTGTTTTTTTTTTTTTTTTTTACAAGAAGTTTGTTAGATCGTATATTTTTTTTGGTTATTTTTGTTTGATTGTGGATCTCCCTCACTCACTCACAGCCTAGCACATTTGTTTTTTTTTTTTTACAAGAAGTTTGTTAGATCGTATATTTTTTTTGGTTATTTTTGTTTGATTGTGGATCTCCATTTGCAAGTGTTAGTTTACTGGTGGTATTCATTACTCAATTTGCAGACTACAATTAAACTAAATATGATTACTGTTTTTTTTTTGCTACTCCCTTTAGAAAGAAATAAAAATAATTAATTTCATGTTAGCTAAAAATATTTGTTAATTTTTTTTATTTTTTTATTATGTGATTGAAAATAAACATACTTCTCAAAGCGTCTTTTATATTTATTTAATTTTTTAGAAGAAATGTTTTAAGAGAATAAAAATTTGTTAGGGTATGTTTGGTAGGAGTTTTGGGATGGAGAGGATGAGAGGGGAGGATTTTGAAAAGATTAGTCTAGGGATTTTTAAATATTAAAAGAATAACATGATAGATAATTATATTACATTTTTAATCACATTTCATTTGTGCTTAGAAATATTTTATAATTTACTCAATTTTGAATTGAAAAATATGTCTTCCCTCTCCTCCTCCTCCCAAGCACACCCTTTGTGAACTGTAACCATAAAAAAAGGTGTTACTGAAAAAATGATCCAAATTAAGTTAAAGGTATTTTGATAATATTATCATTAAATAAGATAGAGTTAATATGAATTTGCTTTAATTTTGAACTATTGGACAATTTTTTTTTCTTATGTTAACACTTAAAAATTGCTAAGTTAAGAACTAAAGAAGCCCTCAGCCGAGGAAAGTACTCGATCGAGTTTACATGAGTAGTGATTTATCCAAAATTCCAATAAGCCATAAGCCAAAATGCCTAGGAAAGGTACATTCTTTATACATTTCCTATATTCTCTTGTCATTGCTACAAATGTAAATATTGGTAGCAACAGACCAAATCTCACCATAAATGGTCCTTAGCAGATTAACAAATCAAATTAAGTTTACCACATTTGCTTTAGGCAAGACATACCATTTCTCCACCTCAGAAAACTTATCAAACTACTCATAACTCTCGGTTGAGGCTATCAATATTTTTACTTGTAGAAGTAATATGAGAATTTAAGAGATATGTGAGGAATTAATACTCCCGTAACTTAACAACTTTTAGCCGTTAACAAAGGAATAGTATTATCTTTAAGGAGGTTATCCCTAATTGTGTTGTCTCTTGATATCCATGATTAAAATATTTGCTTGGGGTTGGTTTATTAGCAAAACAGAGAAGAATTATCTGAATGTTTCTTATGAGGAGGGGAAAAGACTCGGCGGAATGTTGAATATTGAACTATTTTTTCAATATTATATATAAAACACTCTCACTAGTCACTGCGAGTCTGACAATTTATTTATATATAATATTGAAAAAATAGTTCAATATTCAAACTTAACACATGGTAGCAGAGATAATTGTCAAAACCTTGACATGCCTACATTCACTTATAGTCCCCCATTTCAAGGCCAAGAAAAGCGCCGATCCTAAGGGTGTGTTTGTCTTTAATTAAATTAAATTTGTCAATATTCACATGTGATGAAGCATATTGGCAGCAGTGGTATATGCCAAGACCGTGAGAAATTAAGAGAGTAATATTTACCAGTGGCATATACAGATTATTTATACACTAGACTAATAAAAAATTGATATTAGTACGTGAAACAAATGAAAATTACCACTACTTTTACGGTTGGTTGCATTAACAATTTCAGTGATATAGAGACATCAGCACATACATTCAAACTCAAATGTGATAGCGGTATTTATTTGTCATTTTATCTAAATTCAAAAAAAAAATAGTAAACTAATAGAAATCAGAAAAGACCAATCAATCATTCATTCATTCTACTTCCTCCGTTTCAAAATAAATGTCACTTTCTAATTTTAATGAAACTTTTACTAATATTACCCTCTAATTAATACTATGAGCATCGCTCCCAAAACATTATCATCTACTTAGCATTTATGATGGTGGTGAATACACCAATAAGGTTAATTATGTAAAATCATTACTCTCTTTCTTCCTTTTACACATTTTTCTTAATATGTTTGAAATCTCTAAAGGGACAATTAAAATGAAACGGAGGGAGTACATATTGTGTGCAGCTATTACTAACATTGTGATCGATTTTGGAGCAGTTGTATCTAATTTGTCTCGTTTTGAAACTCGCACCAAATTAAAGTAATTAATAACTTGCCTTTGCCGCTTCTATTCCTATCACCACACACTAGAAAAAAAAATTATTTTATTTTAAAAAATTAAGAAAACTACATTATGTTCCTATCTTTCCTTTTAATCCTAAGCAGTTTGGTGCTGGATTTGGCGCCAAACTTGCAGGGGTATTTTCGTAATTTTAAATGCAATTTTTGGTTAGTGTGTGGGCAGTTTTTCTGTGGATCCCATTGGCTTGTCTCTTATTTGTCCAATCACTACACTCAGTCTCTCTCTGAACAAGTGAAATTTGTTTCATTCATTCTCTCTCCTTTTCTTTCCCTTTCTTCTCTCTTCTTCTCGTCTCTCACTTCTCACTCACTCCATTCTCTCATCCACTCTTCCTCTTTACAACCATTGTCGCCCCTTCCTCCGATCCACCACTCCCTCATTTGTAAAATAGAAACCAAATAGTAATTTGGGAATGAAATCCCTAGAACTGCAACACCAACACATCATGATAGAGAAGCAGAGAAATGCGACGAGAGAAAGGGAAACGAGGAGACAAACAGCAATGATGGGAAAAGAGGGGATGTTGTTGTGAGAGGTCACGATGGTGGTTTGTGGCGGTGAGGGGTGGTTTGTGGCGGTGAGGGGCTGTTGTGAAGGTGATTATGTTAAGGGAGAGTGAGAGGTCGAGGGAGGGGGAGATGGTGTTGGAAAGGATGAGATGGAGGAGGTGATGGCGGTTTTGCGGTGGTGAAAGAAGGGGTATGGTGGTGACCCGCGGTGGTCAAGCAAACGACAACGATGGGTAATGGACTCTTCTCTGTTTTTTATTCTTAGTTTCTGTCCTCTCAGCCTCTCTATTTTTGTTCCTTCTTTTATGTAGAAAAAAGAGAGGGAAAATTTCATAAGACAATGGAAGGATGCAAGAGAGTGGCGGCTGATTCAGCGAGAAGGTGATTGGTGCGGAGGCACACGGAGGAGATGTGGTGGCGCTGGCAAGAGAGAGGTGGGGATGATGGTGGTGCGCGCGCGAATTTGTTGGAGGAAGGTGGAGGGGGAGATGGTGGATTTCAACTGGTTCTTTCTTTGCTCTCTCTCTCTTAAATAAATTGCTTTCTTTCTCTACCAATTTCGTTTTTTCCATCTATGAAGGGATAACTGCATCTGGTTACTGGTTTATATTTAATTTCTTAAGCACTCAACCTCCTTTAAAAGAACATTTGATTGTTCTTTAATTGATTGATTTATTAGATGTACTTCATCTTGATGTCTTGAGCAGATGGATACTACTACTTGGAAGGAGCTACATTTTCCCTCGTCTCTTACTCTTGCTTTCTCCCACTACATTTGCTTTACTATCATATTACATAGTGATTGTGTGATCTGTGTCATAAAGAAATTGCAAACATGAAGTTGAGTTTCAAATTGAGGTCTTCCATTATGGACTTTTTGGTTCAGATTTGCTTTACTATATGATATGTTTATAAATGCTTTTCTTTTTCACTCCAATTTTTGTACATTTTTTCTTGTTGTGGATTGATTTTGTTTTTGGTGACAGATGTGAAGGCACCTCTTCCGATCTTCTTTCATTAATGTATCCAAGATTCCAACACTCATCACAAGAGAAAAAACTACAACCTAGTAAAGGTTGGTTATCATCATGCGGTAACTTTCTCTTTTTTTCCTTATTACCAATTATGTTTTGTCTATTTTTAATCTCTTCCATGAATGATTCCAATTTCATTCGATCCCATAATTTGCGGTGTAGCTATTAATAGGTTGTTTAGCGAGAGAAATGGTCATATGTTAGTGCTTAGTTTTGTCTCCATTTATAATTCTAATGCTAATTATTTGGGGGTTGTCAATGGTTTCTCTATATTGCAGTGATTTTTATATTTGTCTATTGATTCTTACCCTTTTAGATGTATTCCATTTTGCATGCCCAACTCATCAAGCAATTTGAAAATTTGAGTAAATTCAATCACATTGAATACTTTGATTTGGCTTGATTTCCAGTTTGAATTCCAACTTTGCAAGAGCATGAAGGTTGATTTGGCATATTGATATTTTGCATTTTGATTGCAAGAGCCCAACTCATCAAGCAAAAGATCAAGCAAAGGATCTATTTGGCTAAGGATCTTGCATCATCTAACTATTTAATTCATTACTAACTTAACTTCTAACTTCATTTTTTCTTTTGTTGCTCTTATTGTCTCTGTCTTAATTCTAACATAATCTAACTATTTATTTACTTGTGATTTTCACTCTAGCATAATCTAACTATATATTGACTTGTGTTTTTAACTCTTGCATCATCTACCTATTTACTTCATTACTAACTTGACTTCTAATTCTAACTTAATTTATTCTTTTGTTGTTCTTAATTATTTTCTCTTACCTTAGCTCTAACATAATCTAACTATCTATTGACTTGTGATTTTATCTCTTGCATAATCTAACTATTTACCTTATTACTAGCTTGCCTTTTAATTTTAATTTCATTTTTTCCTTTTTGTTATTTTACTGTCTTGAATTGTTTTTTTCTCTTTTCACTCCTAACTCTTCCTTAACCTAACTTACTCACTCATGCATGTATATTTATATATATATTTACATACATATGTTGGCTCCTATAGTTTCTTATATATATGGATGTTGAACTAGGATATGGGAATTACTAAGTAGTACCAATAACTTTGGTTTTGTAATCCTATTGTACAATCTAAATGTGTTAATTGTGTTGGTTGTTTCGTTATTACTATCTAAAAGTGTTAATTCTGTTGTTAGTTTCACTAATACTAGCGCCTCCGTGCATCGCACGGGCGTGAGGCTAGTTCCATATAAATGGCAGCCCCACTAACATGGTCCAGACCACTATTACATTTTGTTACATCCTTGTGTGTTGGACTGTTGGGCAGTTATTGTTTCCATAATTCAAAAAGAAATCTTCTTCCTCTCTCTCCAATCGCCATTCACAAATCTGTTTTCCCTCGCCTTCCACTTCACACCTCTCTATTCTTCTACTCACATCCAGCATCTCTCTATCCACCATTATGCCAAACCCATATTCAATCATTCTCTCTCACACTACCACCATGCCACCTCTATTCACATCCACAACCACACTACCCCGGTTACTTCCCCCAACGCTCAACCTCCATCACCACCACTTCACAAACATTAAGCCTCAAATCACATTCTCCTCCAACAACAACCTCCATTTACTCTCTCCACCAAAATGTGCCTCTATCAACGGTGACTAAATTGAGAGCAACGAAGAAGATTCAAAAGAATGCAATGACTTTCTAGAACAAACGTGAAAATTGATTTCTTCCATTTTTTCTGGTGGAAGTTGCTGGAACTTTCTCGGTGACAAGGTTGTTCCACTTTTTGATGAACAGGTGACTTTTTGGCGTGCTATGTCTAAAATATGGGACATTCTTCATGGTGATAGATGAGTTACTTTTGCTGCACTATCTGCTATTATTGTGGAAGCTCTGAGTTAGTTCTCTTTTTCTTGTTTTCTTTTAAAAGAAAACAAGAAAAAGAGCACAAACTCACGACTTCCACAATAATAGCAAAGAATGCATAAAAAATAACCCATCTTTCACCATGAAGAATGTCCTATATTTTAGACATAGCACGCCAAAAAGTCACATGTTCACCAAGAAGTGGAACATTCTTGTCACCGGGGAAGTTCTACCAACTTCCACACAGAAAAGTAGAAGAAATAAAATCAATTCATTTTCGCGTTCATTCTAGAAAGTCATTGCATTCTTTTGAATCTTCTTCAATGCTGTCAACTGAGTCACTATTGATAGAGGCACATTTTAGTGGAGAGAGTGTTGCACTTGAAAAATCCGGAGGACCTCTCCTGCAATTCAATGAAATCGCCATCAATGTTTAATTATTTAAGGAAAACATTGAAAATCCCTTTAATAAGAAAACAGTCTTGAAAACCAAAATTTGATTTCGGGAGTCGATTATGTGTAGGGAATGTATTAGCACCCCATAACATCCTTTCGAAAAAGGTAAACTCTGATTTGTTGCGCAAACTATATTAACTTCAAAAATATTTATTTCCCTCATATAATGAAATGAATAGAAAAAGACATAAGAATTACTTAATTTTGTGCTCTCGTTGACAACTAACAAAGAAACACTTTAGAAAAAAAATTAAAAAATATTTTTTATTAATGCACTTGACAGAGGTGGGCGGGCTCACAGTCCTACGTATCTCGGGTAGAGAATCAAATGCCACGTAGTTCTTGGGTAGAAAATATTTGTGTGTTGGTGTTTTTTAATTACTTGAATGATTTGTGAATATTTGGAGAGCATTAATAATGACCAAACGAATAAATCAGAGTAGTCGCTACTAACGGTTTGTTTGTAAATAAAAGAATTCACAATGTTCAAACGAGTTAACCTCGGAGTGACCATTGCATAACCAATTTGTAGCCGATGGAAATGTATGCTTGGAAACATGTTTTTAAAAATGAGTTAAGATTGTGTGAAAATGAGTTGGACTCCTTGACTAGTGACATAAAAAGTGGGCTAACACCTAGACACAAATGAGTTAGCAACATAAAAAGACATGGTGTAAAATAATTAATATTTATTAAAAGAATAAATAAATGTAAAGGGGGGAATCTTAATATAATAATAGGAGTGTAGTTAGTAGAAATCTAAATTTTAGATCCAAACAAATCAAGCCCAAACTAAAAGAAGTGGGCCTACACACTAGTACTAGGGAGAGGGGCGCATAATCAAAAGAGAGGTGTGTATAGAAAACTAGTTTCTGTTCGTTTGAAACAGATTATTATTATTTGTTTTTTTAAAAAAAATGAAATAAATAAAGATAAAGTGATAATAAGGAAATGTGTGGAGTTATTAGAAACCCTAAAATGTCTCTAACCGCATTTTTTTACAGAGAGAGAAAAGAGAGAAAGAAAAAGAACGCAAGATGGAGAGCAGACTTACGCAGAGAGGGAAAAAAACGATGGTGAGAGAGAGAGATAAGAGAAAGGGAACGCGAGAGAGGGAGTTGGGTTTCGCCGGCGAAGGAGAGAGAGAGAGAGCGTCTGCGAAGGGAGAAGATGCGATGGTGTGGGGGAGTTGCGGTGGTCATGGAGGTTGCCGGCGGAAACGGCGGTGGGCTAGCGGCAAAGCCATTTTTGGAACTCATAGGTTCATTTTCTTTCACGTTTTTTTGGGTGTTGGAACTGTTTCTATCTCTCTCTTTTTACCTCTCTGTTCTGGTTTGATTTTGGTGGATGGGTTGGAGTGGTGGTGTTTTCATTTTTGACGAAAAGGAGATGGGGATGGTAATGGTGTAGGTGACTTTTAGGATTCAAGAAGAGGAGAAGGGGGCTGCTGGTTCTCTTGTTTTCAAACTCCTCCACTCTCTACATTATTGTCTTCTTGGAAATGTCTTCTTTGAAATATTGTGTGTTCTCCCCCTTTCTGTTCTCTATTCAAGCTTACTATATAGCCTCTCAATTTTTGTTTTGTTCCTCAGCCATCTATAAGTATTTGAAATGTCCCTTTTAATTTCTTAATCTATGATCTTGAGCCTCAATATATTCTCGTTATGGCCACTGGCTTCTGCCCATGTGCTGTATTCATGTTTGAGCTGTAATAGGCTGTAATAGGGAACAGAGACTTATTGGTCAAGAGCTAGAAATGGCTAAGAAATTTTCTGAACAAGTTAAAGAGGACAACTATATAAGCTCTAGATGGAAGAGGAAAAGGACTTCACGTGAGAGAAAGAGAAGAAAAAGCAAGTCTGCCTCAATTTTTTAAATTTTATTGTAAAAGCTTTAATTTCAGATTTTGTATTTATTTTTTGTGTAAATTTAAATTCTGATTTTATATTGAACTTCAATGAAAGTTATAATTAAATATTAATACTAATATTAAATTATTTTTAAATCTGAATTTTTCTTGCAATCAAATAAATGAGTAAGTTCTACTAATAACAACATAAACGATGCGAAATCGTTAACGACTACAAAAAGATATATTTTTGAATCGCTAACAACATAAGCGATGCGAAACGCTAACGACTATAAAAAGACACGCACAATTAATTTGATTCTCTCGCATGACAACGATATATTTTTGAAAATAGAGAAATATAGATTAGAATCAAATATTCAATAAAATACATTTTTATTTGATTTTCAATTAGTTGGATAAAATTGGGGTATAACAGAAGTAAAAGGAGATTGTTGTTGGAGGATAATGTGATTAGAGGTTTAAAGTTTGTGATGTGGTGGTGGTGGCGGCGACAGTGGTGGTGGTGGAGGTGGAGGGTTAGGGGAAGTTTTTTTTATAGGCAAATGTTAGTGGAGGTGGGGGATTGTTAGTTTCCGGGATTTGAACCCGGGACCTCATTCTTGCAATTTTACAACTCTTTCATTTCTCTTAACTCGCCAACTGAGCTACCTTCCTAGGACGGAGGGTTAGGGGAAGTAACCGGGGTAGTGTGGTTGTGGATGTGAGTAGATGACTAACCCGGTTGTACAACTGACTTAATCTTTTATTTAATTTTTGGATAGAAAAATATTTAATTGTTATTTTTGGTTTATGAGAAACTATTTTATTTTGAAAAGGAGGGTTTAAATTGTAAAGCGAGAATGCAATTAACAGAATGGAGGTGTATTAATAAAACTGGAACGTCATTAGCAGCATGGGGATTGTATAATTAAAATCGGGGTGTAAGAAACAGGCCCAGTTGCGTTTTTGTTGTTATTTGGGCGCTAGTAACAAATATATGGGCTTGCTGTTTGGTGTCTCAGTGCGTGTATGTATCTATCTTTGGTTGCTGTGACTGAGTGTGTATTTATAGGAGTTTTGGTGTGGTGTAGTGTGGTATTTGAGCAGGGAAACATTTCTCATGGGGGACAAAAACTGAGGATGCAGGCAACTGGGCTGTTTTTACTCAAGATGGGAAACAAACAAAGGGACAAGAAGAAGGATATTTGAGCTTGTAGCTCAAAATGCTTATGCTGGTTGTTTGCAGCAGAGGCGCCTCTGCATTTTGGTTTTTTTTGTTTGACTCTTCTTTTGTTTTTTTATGTGTAAAAAAAAATATAGTTGTATTATTTTAAATAAATAAAAAGAAAACAGATTTAAACAACTTGGCTATATTTTTTCTTTTTATAAGATAACTACTAATTAACTAAAAATAATAATGAAACAAATAACAACAACGTTAAATTGCTAACAAAACTATCAGCAAAACGCGCAATTACTTGACTCTCTCGCACAACAAACGCACACTTGATCAACAATTTAATTTCCACTACGCGAATAAACACGCGCGCTTAAATAGACAAACACGCTTAAATAAACACGCATCTAAATAGCCGTGCGCACCTGCAATGTAATTAGGACCAACATCGTATTCGGTAAAGAAAGACACGCAGACACGACAATACTGAAGCGGTGTAAGTTCAATAGAGTGTTTACGCGATCAAGAATAATGTGTGTATTCCTCGACATATATTTTTGACTTTCTTTTCAACTACGGGAAAAATACCGTTAGAACTTCGTGTTCACAAAAAGACAATTTTTATTTTATTTTTGATAAACTAGTCGGACAAAATTGTGGTATAACACATATCAAACCAAAATGAAAATAGGAGCCCGCAGCAAGCAACAAATTCATGTATGGCACTCCGGTCTTCTGCGTTGCATCTCAATTGTTCATGTATAGCACTCAATGTTGTTCTAACAAATTCAAAACCCCCTTCTCATTGTTGAATGTCACGGTTTATTACCAACAAGGGCTTTTGCAATAGTAGTATTTTCGGAATCTATTTCCTCAAGTTTTTTCTATTATTTTTATTCTTTCTTCTTCCTAAAAGCAACTAAGAAACACATAAAAGAAAACAAGAAAAAGAGAACTAACTCACAACTTCCACAATAATAGCAGAGAGTGCAGCAAAAATATATCATCTATCACCATGAAGAATGTCCCATATTTTAGACATAGCACCCCAAAAAGTCACTTGTTCACCAAGAAGAACATCCTGGTCACCGGAGAAGTTCCACCAACTTCCTCCAGGAAAAAGGGAAGAAATAAAATCAATCCATTTTCGCGTTTGTTCTAGAAAGTCATTGAATTCTTTTGAATCTTCTTCATTGCTCTCAACAGAGTCATTGTTGATAGAGACACATTTTGGTGGAGAGAGTAAATGGAGGTTTGTTGTTGGAGGAGAATGTGATTAGAGGTTTAATGTTTGTGATGTGGTGGTTGTGGCGGCGATGGTGGAGGTGGAGGGTTGGGGGAAGTAACCGGGGTAGTGTGGTTGTGGATGTGAGTAGAGGTGACATGGTGGTAGTGTGAGAGAGAAGGATGGAATATGGGTTTGGCATAATGGTGGATAGAGAGAAGCTGGATGTGAGTAGAAGAACAGAGAGGTGTGGATTGGAAGATGAGGGTAGACGAATTTGTGAATGGCAATTGGAGAGAGAGAAGAAGAAGATCTCTGCAATAATGTAAACTTTGGTGTGTGTGTCAGTGGTAGTCCAATATTTGGTATTACAAAAAATTACCAAACTACCACTATATCTGTTTTTATTAAGTTATGTTACCAAACTAGCAGACAGCAGCAATTCTGCTGCTGCAGTGTCTTGTGTTCGGCCCAATGAGATCTTCTTTGCATGCGATGAAGCAGCAGATGTTTTGCGCGTGCGGAGGATCGGTTCTTCCGGAAATCGGTGTTGTGGGAGAGTTAGGCGTTGGGATACATTGGAAACAATTATGGGAAAATGATGTGCCTTCAAAAGTGTTAATTTTCGGGTGGAGATTATTGTTGAATAGATTGGCAACACGAGAGAGGCTGCATGATAGAGGTATTTTACACTCCAACTTGGAAAAATGCTGTGTTTTTTGCTTTGAGGAGGACGAGTCTACGGGACACTTGTTTTTGGGATGTAGAGTAATTAAAAGGGTTTGGCAGCAAGTATGTGTATGGATAGGGGAAAGTATTACGGACTCCGTGGATGTGGTGCATCACTTTTTGGAGTTTGGAAAGTTAACGAAGGGAAGGAAACTCAAAAGGGTTAGGCATCTTATATGGTTATCGGTTGTATGGAACATTTGGATTATGAGGAATAAAATTGTTTTCAAGGGGGAGGTAGCTTCGGTTCCTAACTAGGTTTCCGGAATAAAGGATTCGGCGTGGAGTTGGTTCAAAGCTAGGAAGGGGAGGAAATGCATGGCGCTTTGGTCAGATTGATATAATAATCCTTTGGGTTGTTATTCTCTATTGTAATCATTTATGGGTCTGTATTGTATTCAAGTCATAAAAATATTTAGAAGGGGGAGAAGCAGTGGGTTAGGACGACATTTTCCCACTGTTGTGCAATTTTTTGTGCGGGGTACTCTTTTTCCTCCCGGAGTCTTTTTCCCAATGGGTTTTGGCTCTGGGAGGTTTTGAGGAGGCCCTCCCCCTTCCCATTGTATTTGCTGGGCACTTCTTGTGTTTTCTATCAATGAAATTGCTTATCTAAAAAAAATGCATGCACTTTTTTTATTTATTTAATTGTCGTTGGGAACTCAAGTTCTGTACGATCGATTTTATAAAATTAAGAACACTATAGTATGTTCCTCTGATGTTTTGTTTCATACATAAAATACATTAACTTTATTAGTATATCTTTATCTTTATTTTTTTTAGATTAGGTAATACAACATATTTAGAGATGGGTAGCGCTTTTTTTGTCTATCAGTAGCGCTTTTGGGCGCTACTTAACTTTGTGCTACTGATGTGAGTCCCCCAACACTCATTGGTAGGCATGGGTAGCATTTCTGGATAAAGTGCTACTCGTCATGTTAGCATTTTATATTAGAAAGCGGGAAACATAACAGCACCACTCTCTCTTGAGCTGAATAAGGTGCTCATCAGAGTATTTCTTGAACCGACAATCAGGAAAAAACTGAAAAAATAAAAATAAATAAAAATAGAATTAAAATGGTTAAATGCAATTATCTATTATTATATCAATATCAAAAAGAAATCTAAATGGATATCTTCTTTGGAATACTCATTTGGTTGTGAGTGATAATTTCATTCATATACTTAACCTAATACCCACAATCATTGTTATTTGATTGTTTTGGACACTACAAGATAAAAGATTAATTAATTGTTGATTTAATTAAATACATTTTTTTGACAAAAAAATGTAATTAAAACATTGATTACAAACATACTTATTGGTATCCATTTGGTCCTGGTTTCATCCCATGTCCAGTGTGTTGCCAAACACGACTAGGGTTTTGCAGGGAAGCAATACCCCCAAAGATCCTTTCTATTGCAGTTTCAGAATTATTAGAGGTCTTAGGAGGAGGATGCTTCGAGTTCAACATGTGCTCAAGAGTGCAAATTAGGAAAGAGGAAAAACTAAAAGGTTTATCGTTGTCTGTAATATTCAAATAATACTCCAAAAGGTCAATTGGCCAAAAAAGAGGAAGCATATATAGAACCAAAACGGTTATGAATATTTGTGGATGTCCATCTCTTCATCTCCCTTAGTTCTTTCATATTTTATAATATGCTTATGACACATAATAGTAGACTATCTATATGCTTGTAACTTATATATCTTATGTCCTATAAATAGGACTTATGTAGCATTGTAAAAGGGACCTTCAAGAGTAGAATGAAAATGCTCTCTTCTTCTCCCATTCTCTTCTTCTCTTTGTTTAATTGTTGCTCATCTATAGTCTATTATAGCGGTACTATCTTATTCTTGTTTTGATTAATTTCACAACACGTTATCAGTACGAATCTCTACCAAAATGATGGCTTTACAATCTTTGAGGCTATTTGGCAAAGATATGTTTTCTTCTACTAATATATTTTATATTTTTCTTGTGATATATAATGGGATTTTCACAATTCTAGAATTTTCCTTTTGTGATATATTTTCCTGTTTCCATAGCTAATTCTCCCCTCGATGCGTGATTGAGACCTTAGCTTATCAACCCAAGCTTTCATTCATGTTGTAATTGCCATCAATATAAGAAGTGCAATTTCAAAGGCTCAACTAAAACTCCACACTAGAATTTTAGACTTTTGGTATGGGGAATGAGTAGCAAAAGAAAACACAATAAAGGACTTCCCATTAACTTTTTGGCATCCTCCAAAAGAAAAGGGACCCTCTCTTTTTTCTTACCAATAAAGGGACTGAAAATTATGTAACTAAATTTTTAATACCGACCTTATAAAAACAGAATTTATGTGGCTTTATCTTATACTAGGACGATTATTTGCGATGCACACTGAGAGAGGTGATTAATGATTTACGTATGTAGTTTTGAAAAAACATCAACATTTTATAAGGGGTATAAAATTACGCAACATATATATATATATATATATATATATATATATATATATATATATATATATTTTAAGACGAAGAGGCAACAATAGCCCTTAGTGGGATGAGGCAACAATGTCGGTCCAAAAATATAGAGTGGGGGTATATTGGTAACAAATGGGTACAAAATGAGGGTACATTTTGATAATAAAAAAAGTGTTAGACAAAAAAAAATTGTCAAGGGTATGTCGGTCCAAAAATATAAAGTGGGGGTATATTGATAAATAGTGAGGTACAAAATGAGGGGTATATTGGTAAATGGTGGGGTACAAAATATAGAGTGGGGGTATGTCGGTCCAAAAATATAGAGTGTGGGTATATTGGTAAACAGTGGGGTACAAATGAGGGGTATATTGGTAAATGGTGGGAATAAAATTTTCCCACCAAAAGTGGATAAAAAAGTGTTGGACAAAAAAAAAATTGTCAGGGGTATGTCGGTCCAAAAATATAGAGTGGGGTACAAAATGAGGGGTATATTGGTAAATGGTGGGAGTAAAATTTTCCCACCAAAAGTGGATAAAAAAAAGTGTTGGACAAATAAAAAATTTGTCAGGGGTATGTCGGTCCAAAAATATAGAGTGGGGGTATATTGGTAAACAGTGAGGTACAAAATGAGGGGTATATTGGTAAATGGTGGGGTACAAAATATAGAGTGGAGGTATGTCGGTCCAAAAATATAGAGTGAGGGTATATTGGTAAACAGTGGGGTACAAAATGAGAGGTATATTGGTAAATGGTGGGAATAAAATTTTCTCACCAAAAGTGGGTAGTCAACTATTGTGTATTAATAATTCTCGGATTATATAAATAAAAAATATTCGTTGAAGAGATCAACCCCATGAATGAAACAGCTATATCAACGATCCTTTTATTCAGGAAAGTATTTGAACGTTTCCTAAAAGTTTTGTAGATCCATGGCAGAGAAAGGGGAAAATAGAGAGAATGATTAAGTGAACTATGATAAGAGACAATTAACAAAACTATTGATCAACTCAGACAATTAGAACAAGTTACCTTTAGTAATTAACAATGGGTCCGTTAGGACTGAACATAACGTATTTTGAGATTATGAAAAACAACTTATACAAATAAGTTAGCTTTTGTGTATCATTCATTAGTTTGTCATAGTAGTTTAAGGAAAAACAAATTATAAAGATATAACTTTTGTTAGTGAACACTTATATGAATTAACATAAAAACTTATTTATCTCCATAAGTTATTTTTCATAAACTCAAAAATAAGCTAATCCAAAAGGCCCTATATCATTAAAAAAAAGCTTATAAAAATGGTACGTTATGGGGCAACACCTTTTTTTATTTGGGGAGAAATGTAATTTTATCAAGCTTATACAAGTAAAAAAATTAGGGAACAACTCTAATATAGCGAAAATATATAGAATTACTTCAACTATTTCGTTCGAAAACAATTTTTGCCATTTTCTTGTAAATTTAACGATTTTGTCATTTTATACTAGTGCTTTGTAGCCCACACAAGGATGATAGGAAATTGCCAAAACAAGGGCAACATGCATTCCCGAATAAAATGTATACAGTTACTGTTTTCCTAAAACTACTTATAATAATAGAGAGGGAAAAAAAAAAGCAAAACAAAATAAGAGTCAACATTATCATAAGTAGTAGAGATAATCGACTATGGCTGAAATCTTTGTTTATTATGAGTGTAGTATTCAAATTGAGAAATTCCTATTAGGTCGACTAATCTTCCTAAATCCTTTTTGTCAGGAAGAAATTGGATTTTAAAATATTCACAATGAAGGGTCATCACTTCAAAGTCTATAGAGAATAGGGTATGTTTGGGAGGAGGTTTTGGGAGAGAATGGAAGGGGAAGGTTAAGAAACGATTAGTCGATATCTTAAAATATAGTTGAAGTTTAGAAAAACTTAAAGTATTTGAAAGATAACACTATAATATTTTTGGAAATGGATCCTCTACACATCTACACCCCTACAACAGAAATTTAAAGAGTGGAGGGGAGAGAAAATAAATAAAGAACAGAGAGATAATTAAGATAGGATTGGAGAATTAAGAGAGAGATAGACTGTTGGAGAGAGAGCTGCAGAGAAGGCAGCAGTAGAGGATCCAGGACCAATATTTTTAATCATATTTTTTATGTTTAAAAACGTTTATAACTTTCTCAATTTAGAATTCAAAAATATGTACTCCCCTTCCTTCCCCTCCTAAAACCCCATTCCAAACATACAAAGGTTTGTTTGGGAGTTAAAAAAGGAGAAGGGAAAAACCACCTTATTTGGAAGTTCCAATTTATCACATACTCACATTACATAGAAGGGAAATGTGGGGTTGGATTTACAAAATGTCGTGTATGCCCTTTGCTGTTTTAATTGCATCCATTCCTTGCTGAGTTGGAGGCTTTGTTTGCTTTTCTTGTTTACTTTTCTTTTTGCTTTTTTTTTACAATTACCTTTGTTTTGCAATTTACATTTTTTTGTCACATATAAATACCCTTCTTTTAATAAAGATGCGGTGATTGAAAAATTACCATATGTACTGTTTTTTTTTCCTTGGGAGTTGTTGATTGAAAATTTATTTTTATAATAGATTATTACCATTATTATATTCTTTTTTTACAAAAACAATTATTTCATTCTTCTAAAGAGTGTTAAAAATTATTTTAATTGTTCTAAAAACTATTTGCGCAAGCAAAACATTTTCTTACTAGAATGGATTAAAATTGTCATTTTTTAAATCAACCCTTAAATATACCTATTTTCACCTTAAATTCAATTTATCTACTAAATTAACCTTGAAAATTTAACTGTTAAGTGCTACTAGATTTAAATTTTTCTAACAATGTAGTCAACTAATTTTACAATATGCGATTTAATACTCTTCTTTTGACAAAAAGTTATTCAATACCTAAAAAATTAAAACAAAATAACTCATTAACACGTTACTCTTCGATATCAAAATTAGTCTTGAACATTCAAAATCACTTTTAGCACACCACTAGATAATAATGTTTAAACATTTGCTTTTATTACAAAGATCAAGTGAGTTCCACATAACACCAAAATTTAAAAGCGATGTAGAGATACAAATAAGCAAATCTATCTTGATGGTAATGAAGTTATCAAAAATCAGCATAAACATTAATTACTATTAATTTACATATTTCCCCCTTAAATTCAATTTATCTATTAAATTAGCCTTCTAAATATATTTTTTAAGTGCTACTAAATATAAATTGATTTTAGAATATGCTAGTCAATGACCTTCTTTGGACAAAAAGCTATTCAATACCTAAAAATTACAACAAAGTAATTCTTTAACATATCACTCGATAACAAAATAATTATTGAATATTCAAAATCGTTTTTAGTGCGCTACTAAATAATAATGTTTAAAAATAAGTTTCTATTACAAGATCAAACGAGTACCACTCCAAAAAAAAAGATAAGGAGAGTTCAACGTAACAGCAAAATCTAAATCTTATGTAGAGAGACAAATAAGTAATTCTATCTAGATGGTAATGAAGTTGTTTTCTTCACGAAGACTACCTGCAAGCTGCATTAAAACAAGTAACAAATAAGGTCAACTGATTTTATCATGCACGGTATAATATGCAAATGGTATTTCAAGAATAAATAAATTTCACCGAGTACAAAATATTGGTTTAAAACACAAACCAAGTGCCAAAGTTCATAACAAGTAAGCAAACCAGCAAATAACAAAGATTTTGGAAAAGTCTTATGTGGTTTGCTCAACTTCACCAGCTAAAGTACTCGCACTATCCCAAATTTTCAAGTTCCTTCTCCACACCCTCTTGACCCAAACTCAACCATCTATTTGTGGCAATGAAATCAAAGATAACAAAACAAAAGGCAAAAGTGAAACAATTCTTAGAGCAACTGCAGTGTAACCAACTATAGCCAAACCAGAACAATTCGAAAAACAAATGGTCATGAATATTGACACATATTGTTAGAATCCTATAGATTCTTCTATTTTCTGTTTGTTAGAATACGAGAGAGATTTTGGATCTGATCTAACTGAATTCAGTTAGATCCATTTTCTGTTTTCCAATGATGAATCAATCATTACAAGAATCTTGACCCAAACTCAACCATCTATTTGTGGCAATGAAATCAAAGACAACAAAACAAAAGGCAAAAGTGAAACAATTCTTAGAGCAAGAATCAATGATGAATCAATCATTACAAGAATCTTGACCCAAACTCAACCATCTATTTGTGGCAATGAAATCAAAGACAGCAAAACAAAAGGCAAAAGTGAAACAATTCTTAGAGCAACTGCAGTGTAACCAACTATAGCCAAACCAGAACAATTCGAAAAACAAATGGTCATGAATATTGACACATATTGTTAGAATCCTATAGATTCTTCTATTTTCTGTTTGTTAGAATACGAGAGAGATTTTGGATCTGATCTAACTGAATTCAGTTAGATCCATTTTCTGTTTTCCAATGATGAATCAATCATTACAAGAATCTTGACCCAAACTCAACCATCTATTTGTGGCAATGAAATCAAAGACAACAAAACAAAAGGCAAAAGTGAAACAATTCTTAGAGCAAGAATCAATGATGAATCAATCATTACAAGAATCTTGACCCAAACTCAACCATCTATTTGTGGCAATGAAATCAAAGACAACAAAACAAAAGGCAAAAGTGAAACAATTCTTAGAGCAACTGCAGTGTAACCAACTATAGCCAAACCAGAACAATTCGAAAAACAAATGGTCATGAATATTGACACATATTGTTAGAATCCTATAGATTCTTCTATTTTCTGTTTGTTAGAATACGAGAGAGATTTTGGATCTGATCTAACTGAATTCAGTTAGATCCATTTTCTGTTTTCCAATGATGAATCAATCATTACAAGAATCTTGACCCAAACTCAACCATCTATTTGTGGCAATGAAATCAAAGACAACAAAACAAAAGGCAAAAGTGAAACAATTCTTAGAGCAAGAATCAATGATGAATCAATCATTACAAGAATCTTGACCCAAACTCAACCATCTATTTGTGGCAATGAAATCAAAGACAGCAAAACAAAAGGCAAAAGTGAAACAATTCTTAGAGCAACTGCAGTGTAACCAACTATAGCCAAACCAGAACAATTCGAAAAACAAATGGTCATGAATATTGACACATATTGTTAGAATCCTATAGATTCTTCTATTTTCTGTTTGTTAGAATACGAGAGAGATTTTGGATCTGATCTAACTGAATTCAGTTAGATCCATTTTCTGTTTTCCAATGATGAATCAATCATTACAAGAATCTTGACCCAAACTCAACCATCTATTTGTGGCAATGAAATCAAAGACAACAAAACAAAAGGCAAAAGTGAAACAATTCTTAGAGCAAGAATCAATGATGAATCAATCATTACAAGAATCTTGACCCAAACTCAACCATCTATTTGTGGCAATGAAATCAAAGACAACAAAACAAAAGGCAAAAGTGAAACAATTCTTAGAGCAACTGCAGTGTAACCAACTATAGCCAAACCAGAACAATTCGAAAAACAAATGGTCATGAATATTGACACATATTGTTAGAATCCTATAGATTCTTCTATTTTCTGTTTGTTAGAATACGAGAGAGATTTTGGATCTGATCTAACTGAATTCAGTTAGATCCATTTTCTGTTTTCCAATGATGAATCAATCATTACAAGAATCTTGACCCAAACTCAACCATCTATTTGTGGCAATGAAATCAAAGACAACAAAACAAAAGGCAAAAGTGAAACAATTCTTAGAGCAAGAATCAATGATGAATCAATCATTACAAGAATCTTGACCCAAACTCAACCATCTATTTGTGGCAATGAAATCAAAGACAACAAAACAAAAGGCAAAAGTGAAACAATTCTTAGAGCAAGAATCAATGATGAATCAATCATTACAAGAATCTTGGAGCTTTGGCTTTATATAGCCACTCCATTCAGCTAAGATACAAAACTGAACTTTTGCAAACCGCAGAGCTAAGCTAATCCCAAGTCAAAATGACTAAAGTAACCTTTAGTGTGCTTAGTGACAAATCTACCCTTTAACACACACCAAAGGTAAACCTGATGATAAAAAAAGGTGGAATTATAAGTTTGAGATAATCTATATACAAAGAACATCAATAGAATTAGAATGCATAAATCCTTGTTGCACCAACATAGTTGGGATCACCACTTCTATAGTGATCTTTTGCATGCCAATGTTTGTCTAACAAAAAAATAGATAAAAGTAGAATTTATAGTGGAGTTTCTTTAGATTGCAAACTTGCCATGCTGCACACAATTTACTTCTACTTAATCACAAGGAAACTTTCTATCAAATCCAACATTTCTTATTTTCCAAGAAAGCCACTTAAATATAAGTAACACAGCAAGTAATTGCAGCCAATATTGAAAATCAGTAATCCAAGAAAGCCGAAAAAATAAAATCCAAACAAGAATCGAGCACAGATCCAATTTAGCAGAGTAATAACGACAGCCACAACCAGCTAATAAACAACGATGCACAAACCTCAAAACCATCAAATAGAAAACATCAATAGAATTAGAATGCATAAATCCTTCCTTTATATGCAAAGATGAAGCATATCTATATCTTAGCACAAGCAAGTGAAACAAAATCAATCAGATACTAAGCTAGAACAGAATCGTTACCTGGAAAAAATGTGAGTTTGAGCAACTTCCTTATTGATACCTGAGAAGTTCCTGAAAATTTCAAGAAAAAACAATGAATCAATTTCAAACTCAAAATAGAGAAAATCTGAAAGAGTTGAAAGTGAAAAAACTAGAAGAATACGGAAGAAAAAATGCACAAATCATGCAAAATATTGAGATCGAGAGAGAGATTCAGATCCAGATCGAGAGATATCGAGAGAGTCTGAGATCAAAGGAGACTCAAAACGAGGATTCACGAACTAGAGACGGCAAAGGAGATCGAGAGAATAAGAGAGACGGCGAGGATCAGAGACTGAGAGAGAGCCACTGAGGAAGTTCAAGACTGAGAGAGAGAGAGAGAATCAAATTGAATTAGGGTTATGTCTAAATTTGGAAATTTCAAATTTTAATGAAGGTAATTTTGTCAATTTATAACACTTCCCCCTAAAACCCCCAAAATTGGGGGAACTCAAAAATGGACCAGCTAAGGTTTAGGAGGGCTTAAAAAATAACCCAAAACCATCCCCTTGCTTTTTTAAACTCCCAAACAAGGAGTTCTTTTCCCACAAGCCTCCCCTTCCCCTCCCAACTCCCCCTCCCAAACAGACCCTAAGAACCATTTTGTTCTATCATAATAAGTAGTATGCACCATCATTTCCATTTGCAGCAAACTATTTTTAGAAAATGCACACACAGATAGCACAAATGCATCTTTAAATGCACACAAGGAAGATAAAACTATGAACCTAAAAGCAAATTTTAATATAAGCAAGATATAACTCAAACAAATATAATGGCAATACAAATTTTTAAGAAATCCTTACATTTTATCAAACTGTCAAATTACACGTCTTAGTTAATCATAGTCAACCAAATGAGGGCTTTTATCTAGTTTTAACATATTGATCTTGCAGAAATATATTTCTCTTCAATTTGGTCTAGCCAATGTTTTAATCAATTTTCTCTTTTGAACATGTTTAATGACTGTCTACTACAATGACCTGACAAAAATTGAGGAACCGTGCACAGTATCTTTAAATGGGGCCATGTATATACTAATGTTAAATGATCATCAAACCCAATGTTAATTAACTGATTAAAACTAATATCAAAAGGAAGGGAATTGGATATAAAACACTGAATTATATTGAAAACAGAAACACTTCTACAGAATTCTTACACAAATTCACATTGTTAACTGATTAAAACTAATATCAAAAGAAAGGGAATTGGATATAAAACACTGAATTATATTGAAAACAGAAACACTTCTACAGAATTCTTACACAAATTCACATTGTTTACATAAATTACATCCTGCAGAAAGTAAGGACAAGACTGGTTCCTCCAAGGATTTCGAGAGCCTTGGATCTCTTCCTTTTCCAGATAACCATTGCCTAATGAATTTTCTTTCAGTATCCCTATTTATTCACTAACTGTAATAACATAACTGCTGCTAATAACACCACTGCTGCCTAATAATAATAATATAATATACAATAATATACAATAATATACAATAATATATAATAATAGTAGTAATAATAATAATAATAAATAAGTAATAACTCCCTAAACCGCTGTCTAACACTAACCTTCAGCCATAAAAGACAACATGGTTATACCAAAAATAATTAACTTAACTTTTTCTACTATTTTAGGAAGTAGAAATCTTCATTTTGAGAAACAACTTATAAAATACCTGCCCACCGTAAGATACGAGTTACAAATGGTTGCACCAGCCTATATCTAAATTTTGAACACATTTTTTAAAACCTGCCATATTACCATATCTTCACTTCATAGCTGAGAGCTGATAATCAACCACTTACAACTACAGCCTCGCTGCTGCGACTATAATTATTCTTCTATGAGAAAATTGATAATTTTATCAGAATAAGTGACACTTATTTATTTCTACCTTGAAATACGTTAAAATTGATTCAGTTATTCAGTAGGTTTGTTCCTGCAAGTAGTTGAGCGAAGAAAATTCAACATAATTCAGGGGTACACACGCGCAGGTGACATTACAATTGTGAATCACGACATAACTTTCAGAAGCAGTTTCAAAACTAGCAGTACATCTGTAAAAAAAAAAAAATAGAAAAATGTGACCATTGATAAATGAAGGCTAGTAGTTACCTGGTCGATTTCCTCCTCCTCAAGATAGAACCCTCCTCCAGAATAGTACCCTGCCCCATTATATGTATGATGCTAAATGAATATTAATTTTATTTATGCATTCATAATTCATTTCAATAGTACACGCAGTTTAAAAGGGTCATGTCAATGGAGTCAACTGCAATAAAGTAAGATATCCCTGAATGTTTGGAATGATTAAAATATGGAATTGCTTTGCTTTGATTTGAATTGAATCAATTTGATTTGTACATCAGTTTGTATTTATATGTATGGATCTTAATATAAAAACTGAGGTTCAAATTTATTTTCAAACCAAATTCCACTTTTGGAATACCCTAACCCTACACACAATTAAACTCATTTTACTTGAGCAATTTACATTAATGCACTTATTTAAAATGTGGTAATGGATAAACCAATTAGAGCAAGACCACCAAACATATAATCAAATAATTACAACCAAAATCTAATCAAGTCCAACCAACTTTGAGTGGGTTTTTAATTTGGCGACTTAAATCAAGATCAATCGATTTATATTTCATAACTCTCCGAACAAAGTATTTCATCCATACAATCAGATCAATTTCCTCAAATATGAGAGCAAAAGTAAGTTGAAAATACAAAGAAAACAAAATTAGGAGACAAAAATTTGGACCAGAATCAGTCCATGAATGGTATATTACTATATTATCAATGTTATTTTGAAAATTTTCAATGAAGAAACCACTTTACTGAAATAGAAGTCTATCAGATAACCAGAAATATATTTTTCATATTTCAATGATTCAATTTAGCCAGCATACCTGTCACATCAATACGTGGAGATGACGTCAGGTCATGACCAAACAGATTAAGTTCCTGTTCAAATTGTCTATCCAACTTCGCCTGAATGTGAGGGGACAATTTTGAATCAACAAAAAAAGACCATTTCAATCCTTGTGGAGTAGACTGGCTTTCAATGGTCGAAGACTTTGATTCCTTTGGAGTGGGAACAAGAAGCTTCTCCGCCAATTTCCAGATAACTGTAAGCTGAAAACAAGTTAGTACCACCATTATGAAACTTAGCAAATAAGGCATATTTGCAATCACTACTCAACCAGGAAGCATGGATATTTCTAAGTTTGTAGAATACTTGTGCTAGATACATACTGCTAATCACACACCCAGTAGCAAAGCTAGACGTGAGAATTATTTGTGTTTGAGCAGGGCCATGGGTTAATGGAAAAAAAAACTATACGTAAGATTAAGGGAGCCAAAAGGCCTCCCTAAGGAAGACGTGAGGTGCATCACCTGCAGGTACCAATTCCATATACTTTTTTAATACCATCCACTTTACCATTTTATTTTATAAGTGAAATACTATAAGAATTTGATAAAACTATATTATGATAGCTTTCTATCATGTTTACGATGACCACTTTTTCACCCCACCCCAATTACATAATGACACAACTACTATTTCAAATTCATAATTCTAAATGTCTGATGAAGATTCTGTATGACGACAACAATAGTGATAAGTATACAATATGTTAATCATAAGATACACCGAGAGATCATAAAGAATGTTAACAGCATGCACTTTCAACACCACTTTAGTTGCACCACACTCCTCAGTCAATAATTACAATTTCAAAAACAACTGTGAAACATGACCATAAAACAATGTTGCCAATCCCGTATTGCGAAAAATAATGGTTTGCTCAAATTTCACTATACTATAGCGCCACTATTTGACAGTACTGATAGGCATATCACGGACAATAGCGGATTGTTCAAATTCTGCTACAATGTAGTGCATAATGCCACTATAGCCGCTATTTAACAACACCGCTATAAAATCAAGTTTTCAAAATAGTGTGTTGGCACCATTTATCTTCTTCAAAATAATGTCATTCATAGGCCAGAACTCGTTTTCGCATAATGCATGTTCAATTAAAATGCAGGCAGAGACTTGGAAGTTGGAACTCACAAAGAATCATAAAGTCGCCACTAGAATTGGCCTAATGGTGAAGAAATTGCATAATTTACACAAAGTAGTAGATTAAATCCTCATTATTATCAAAGTGCATTAAAATTTAAAAGAAAATGAATCACTAAATTAGAATTAGAAAACATGAAGAACGAAGCAATGGATACCAAAAGTGAGCGCGAAGAAGACACCAAAGGGAGCAACGGCGGTTGCAATCTGCTTAACCGTTGCCACTGATAGAGGCGCATTGGCCTGAGACTCACGATAAACTGTGCGAGAACCAGCAGCGCGTGAGGGAGTTCCTTCGACGCTGGAAGCGGACCTAACTACCAAAGCATGGCTTCTTCGGCTCTTAGGTATCGGAAGCAAAACGAATTGTGCGGCGGTTACCGCCATCGATTGCAGCCGCTGGTGGCGGAGGCGAACCTGCAGAGAAATAGAGAAGGGTTAGGGTTTGGAGAAAGAAGTGAAAAAAGAGGAACGGTTAGTTGGTTGGTATAGAACAGAATCGGTTACTTACTTGAGGTTGGGGGTGTGGGTAGAGAGAGAGGGTGGAAGTGAAGGCCATGACTTACGACGAATGAAGGAAGGAGGAGCATAGAAGTTGCTGGTGGCCAAAGTGGTGGTTGACAATGATCAGAGTATTGATCAACAATGCTTATTCGCAAGAGGTCGCGAGTTCGCCTCCCATATTGGACACTTTTTTGAATAATATTTTAATGGTTAAAAAGTATAAAAAGATTTAAAAATATAAAAATTACCACAATTTAATATTTTATTAATACTTTTAACTAAAACTATGTATAAAAAGCCAAAAATCAATTACTTACGAGATATATATATATATATATATATATATATATATATATATATATATATATATATATATATATATATATATATATATATATATATATATATAAGGATTCCAAAAAAAGGTCACTTTTGGGGTAAAATTTTTCTGACCAAAATACCCTTAATAAACATAATCACTCACTAACACACCAATACCCTACTAGTATATATAATAAGAATACTTATTTAATATATTCGGGACAACTTGTGAATCAACATAAAAACTTATTTATCTACATAAGTTTGTTTTTCATGTTTCAAAAATAATGTAATTCCAACGAGCTCAAAATGTGGTTGTAGTATCATCAACGCTCTGTGGCCTAGTGGTTGAGTACTTAGGGTCCGAATCCTCGCTAGGAAGTTTTTATCCGAGATTTCGAAGAAAAAAAATTAAAAATTCAACTACTTCGTCACCTCAAGCGGTTCTCCCGCCGATTCCCCCGAGTCTGCATTGATTTGATGACGTCGCTCCGAGTCCTTGGCATATACGACCAGATAAGCTTCTCGAGTCGGTCATGGGATGGTAGCTATAGTCCGATTCAGGGACGAATCCAAAAAATTTTGTTAGTGGGGGCAAAACATTTGTCAATTATATTTTTATATAAGAAAACTGCTATAAATTTTAACAAAATACCTAGTTTCGTGAAAGAAAAAACTTAATCCCAAATTTTAATGTTTTTGGTGTCAATTTGTGTGTTCGGTGTTAGAAGAGAAGTCAAAATTTAGAAGAATAAAGAGAGAAGATATATAGAAATGTATCTCCTCTTTTATCTATTATAACTTTTTACATGTATTTATTTATAAGAACTATCTCATGGGGCAACATCTATTTTTTTATGGGGGCAATACCGATTTATTAATTATTTATAGATTAAAAATATTGAGGTAAGTGGGGGCATAGCGAGATAGTTCCTATAAGTTTGCATAAGTTTTGAGGGTATGGTTCCAATAAAAATTAAAAAATACATGACTGAGGTTTCCTATAAAGGACGGTATATCTCCTCCACTCAACTTGTTCCCTCCTAATATTGAAGCTTGCACCTTTTGAAACTTCCTAAAGCTAAAAGTGGCTGGAATGATTCCTTCAAAATGGTTACGTCTTAGATTCCAAATAGTCATGTCAACTAGATTTCCCAATTTGGGAGAAATTCTCCTGAAATGTGATTATTGTTAAGATATAGTTGACTATGTTTTGTGGATCTATTGCCTATGGAATTCGGCAACTTACCTCCAAAATTATTCAAGGATATCGAGAACATAGACAACTCACTAAAATTTGCCAAAGATTTTACAAACTCCAAATCTTGTTGCCTAAATTGTTGGTAGCAATAGTTAGCCTCCGGAGATTTTGTAGTTTTTCTAGACTTATGGAACTTGTCCAAAAAAATGGTTTCCACTTATATCGAAAAATGTTAAGATAGAAGTGTTTGCAATTGAAGTGGTGATTGGACCTAAAGATTATTTGACTGCTCTTTGGAATTAAGGTTAAGTAAATATTGATTCTTGAGGTTAGATTATAGAAGATGCATATAGAAGGATATCATCAAGGGTTTAGAAATGTGATTTGAGATGGGTGTGGTACATGCACACACTCCGACGCTCAAATCATTATAGCGAATTGTGTGGTGAGATGAGTTATAAGATCGTCCCTGTGGCATGAGGTTGCGCGGGTATTTATAGATTAGTCTTGTTGTTTCTATGCCATCAAATATTAAGCATCCATGGCCCTTGATTTGGAGGGTGGCACAGATTGCGATACATGCTTTAAGTCGTCCAAAGGAGGGGACTTGATCCTCGGCGATGAGCAACCCGACTCATGAGTCGCGGCTGTCTCAAGTTGTCTTGAGAGCTAGCTCGATCTGGAACAAGTTGTTTTTCATAAAATACAAGCTAATCTGAAAGGGCCCTATATCATAGACAACAAGCTTATTTAAATGGTATGTTATGGGGCAACACCTTTTTTACAGGGGGAGAAATGTAATTTTATCAAGCTTATACAAGTAAAAAAAAATTAGAGAACAACTCTAATATAGCGAAAATATATAGAATTACTTCAACTATTTCCTTCTAAAACACTTTTTGCCATTTTCTTGTAAATTTAACGATTTTGTCATTTTATACTGTTTTGTAGCCCACACAAATAGGAAATTGCCAAAACAAGGGAAACATGCATTCCCAAATAAAATGTATACAATTACTTGTTTATTAAAACAACTTTTATGATAATAAAGAAAAAAACAAACAAATTAAGAGGCAACATTATCAAAAGTAGTAGAGATAATCGACAATGACTGAAATCTTTGTTTATCATGAGTGTAGTATAGATACCGAGAAATTCCTATTAGGGTCGACTAATCTTCCTAAATCCTTTTTGTCAAGAAGTGATTGGATTTTAAAATATTCACAATGAGGGGTCATCACTTTAAAGTTTATAGAGAATTATCTAAAGGTCTGTTTGGGAGTTAAGGGTGTCTTTGGATTAGGAGAGAAAGAGGAGATAATTAGAGTAGATTAGGAGGGTTGTTAGATTTAAGGGAAAACGGAGAGAAATAGGGAAGAGAGAGTTGTGTCTCATGGTTTGGTAAGGATAAAATGGTAAAAGTCACACTTAAGAGTTTTTCTTCTCACTTTCTCTCCACTTGTGGAAAGATTACAAAACTACTAATTTAATCTTTCCTCTCTCTCTCTCTCTCTCTTTTTTATCTCCTTAACCAAACATGTCAAAATCACTCTTTTTTCCATTACTCTCTCATCCTCACTCTCTCTTCCTTTTTTCACCCCAAACAAACCCACCCTAAAGAGGAGAGGAGGGGAAGGGAGGAGGAGAAGGGAAAACCCACCCCTTATTTGGAAGTTACAATTTTTTTTTGGACGAAAACTATTATTTAATTCTTCTAAAGAGTGTTAAACATTATTTTAATTGTTCTAACAACTATTTGCACAAACAAATCATTTTCTTATTAGAAACTCACACACAATTGTGAGGTCTCGAGTTCGAACCCGATCCAGTCTAACAATTTCGATAATTGTCAGTTAAGCTAAGCGTTACCGATATACACCAACCAGGGCCGACCTTGGGCCTGTGCGGGCTGTGCTACCGCACATGGCCCAAGCCCAATATCATATTTTAGGGCCCCCAAAATTATTAGTTATATACAATATTTGACGTAAAAGAAAAGAAGTTATGTCATAGCGCAGCGGTAAGAATGGCTACCCACGAGTATTCCATCGCAGCCTCGCAGGTTCGATCCTCTCTGGAAATATTTTAATTTAAATGATAGTTTTTTAAAAATTGTTTGGTATTTCCGCAAAAGTCTTTGCTACGATTCGAACCCAGCATTTCCAGAGCGCTGGAAGGCTGACATTACCACTAAACCACAAACAAATTCGGGGAAAATTGCATTTATATTATACATTACCTCTCATTTTCAAATAAAAACAAACCATCAATCAATTTTTTTTTAGGAAAGTATCTTACAAATTTTTGGTACCCTCCTTAGCTAATATATTCCCTTTTTTTATATAAAAATATATATTTTCTTATAAAAAGAAACTAAGTGCATTAAATTTTCATAGGTTTAATTTTAAGTAAACTAATTTTTTTCAAATCATTTGATTAAAGTAGAATTGGGGGCCCAATTTATAAAATTTGCACAGGCCCCCAAATTGTTTGGGACGACCCTGACACCAACCAATCATTCATTCATTCTATATATTGTGTGCAGCTATTACGAACATTGGAATCGATTTTGGAGCAGTTGTATCTAATTTGTCTTCTTTTGAAACTCGCACCAAAGTACTAGTAACTTGCCTTTGCCGCTCCTATTCCTATCTTCTATATCACCACACACTAGATCGATCTGCTAAGAAGTCGCCCCTAATGTACTCCATATAATTGGCAGCCCCACTAACATGGCCCTGCACACTACAACATTTTGTCTCCATTTTGTTACCTCCTTGTGTGTTGGGGATAACATCCATTGAAGAACATGGGAGTTATAGTTTCAATATCTTGGTTTTTCTGTACTCCACCCTTTCTTTTATAAAGAAAAAAAAATTAATTTTATAAAATTAAGAACACTATAGTATGTTCCTTTGATGTTTTGTTTCATACATAAAATACATTAACTTTATTAGTATATCTTTATATTTATTTTTTTTAGATTAGGTAATACAACATATTTAGAGATGGGTAGCGCTTTTTTTGTCTATCAACAGCGCTTTTGGGCGCTACTTAACTTTGTGCTACTGATGCGAGTCCCCCAACACTCATTGGTAGGCATGGGTAGCATTTCTGGATAAAGTGCTACTCGTTATGTTAGCGTTTTATACTAGAAAGCGGTAAACATAACGGCACCACTCTCCCTTGAGCTGAATAAGGTGCTCATCAGAGTATTCCTTGAACCGACAATCAGGAAAAAACTGAATAAATAAAAATAATTAAAATGGTTAAATGCAATTAGCTATTATTATATCAATATCAAAAAGAAATCTAAGTGGATATCTTCTTTGGAATACTCATTTGGTTGTGAGTGATAATTTCATTCATATACTTAACCTAATACCCACAATCATTGTTATTTGATTGTTTTGGACACTACAAAACAAAAGATTAGTTAATTGTTGATTTAATTAAATACATTTTTTGACAAAAAAATGTAATTAAAACATTGATTACAAACATACTTCTTTGTATCCATTTGGTTCTGGTTTCATCCCATGTCCAGTATGTTGCCAAACACGACTAGGGTTTTACACGGAAGCAATACCCCCAAAGATCCTTTCTATTGCAGTTTCAGAACTATTAGAGGTCTTAGGAGGAGGATGCTTCGAGTTCAACATGTGCTCAAGAGTGCAAATTAGGAAAGAGGAATAAAAGGTTTACCGTTGTCCAGTAATATTCAAATAATACTCCAAAAGGTCCTCCCCTTGTGAGAGGTACTCTTTTTCCCTACTAAGTCTTTTTCCCAAGGGGGTTTTGGCTTAGGGGTTTTGAGGAGGCCCTCCCCCTTCCATTGTAATGGTTGGGCACTGTTTGTGCTTATTGCAATGAAATCTTGCTTATCTAAAAAAAAAAATACTCCAAAAGGTCAATTGGCCAAAAAAGAGGAAGCATATATAGAACCAAAACTGTTATGAATATTTGTGGATGTCCATCTCTTCATCTCCCTTAGTTCTTTCATATTCTATAAGATGCTTATGACACATAATAGTAGACCATCTATATGCTTGTAACTTACATATCTTATGTCCTATAAATAGGACTTGTGTAGCATTGTAAAAGGGACCTTCAAGAGTAGAATGAAAATGCTCTCTTCTTCTCCCATTCTCCTCTTCTCTTTGTTTAATTGTTGCTCATCTATAGTCTATTATAATGGTACTATCTTATTCTTGTTTTGATTAATTTCACAACACGTTATCAGTACGAACCTCTACCAAAATGATGGATTTACAATCTTTGAGGCTATTTGGCAAAGATATGTTTTCTTTTATTAATATATTTTATATTTTTCTTGTGATATATAATTGGATTTTCACAATTCTAGAATTTTCCTTTTGTGATATATTTCCCTGTTTCCATAGCTAATTCTCCCCTCGATGCGTGATTGAGACCTTAGCTTATCAACCCAAGCTTTCATTCATGTTGTAATTGCCATCAATATAAGTTCAATTTCAAAGGCTGAACTAAAACTCCATACTAGAATTTTAGACTTTTGGTATGGGGAATGAGTAGCAAAAGAAAACACAATAAAGGACTTCCCATTAACTTTTTGGCATCCTCCAAAAGAAAAGGGACCCTCTCTTTTTTCTTACCAATAAAGGAACCGAAAATTATGTAACTAAATTTTTAATACCGACCTTATAAAAACAGAATTTATGCTGGCTTTATCTTATATTATATAAATAAAAAATATTCGTTGAAGAGATCAACCCCATGAATGAAACAACTATATCAACGATCCTTTTATTCAGGAAAGTATTTGAACTTTTCCTAAAAGTTTTGTAGATCCATGGCAGAGAAAGGGGAAAATAGAGAGAATGATTGAGTGAACTATGAATCAATAAGAGACAATTAACAAAACTATTGATCAACTCAGACAATTAGAACAAGTTACCTTTAGTAATTAACAATGGGTCCGTTAGGACAGAGCATATTTTGAGATTATGAAAAACAACTTATACAAATAAGTTAGCTTTTGTGTATCATTCATTAGTTTGTCATAGTAGTTTAAGGAAAAACAAATTATAAAGATATAACTTTTGTTAGTGAACACTTATATGAATTAACATAAAAACTTATTTATCTCTATAAATTGTTTTTCATAAACTCAAAAATAAGCTAATCCAAAAGGCCCTATATCATTAAAAAAAAAGCTTATAAATATGGTACGTTATGGGGCAACACCTTTTTTTATTTGGGGAGAAATGTAATTTTATCAAGCTTATACAAGTAAAAAAATTAGGGAACAACTCTAATATAGCGAAAATATATAGAATTACTTCAACTATTTCGTTCGAAAACAATTTGGTTTGTTTTTTCCATACCCCCACCCCTTCCCCATATACCCCCACCCAAAATTGAAATCCCAAAATGCTCTTTGCAATCTATTTTTTTTTTTAAAAAGGCCAATCGTATATATGTTATTTTGGACATATATACGATGGTCAAATTTAACCTATCGTATATATGTCCTTAAGACGTATATACGATTAGCCGTGTAAGATGCAATCATATATACGTCTGAAGGACATATATACGATGTGTTAAAAGTAGGCATCGTATATATGTCCAAAATGACATATATACGATTTGTTTTAATTTTTATTACTAAAAGACTACTAAAAATTCGTTAAACAGTCAAAACTACTCTAAAAAATTATAAAAACACCACTAAAAATCTAACAAAACCAAAATAAGGCTATACAAATTTTTTTTAGATTTTTTGTAGAGTATGAAAAATTAAAAAAAATTGTAAAAAATAGTAAATGATGAAATTTGGGATTTTGAGGCCGTAGTCCCGTATGGATTCTTGATTTTTTTTCGGATTTAATGGCTGTGGTTTCATTACGATCAGAGTATGTTGCTCGAAAACCGATTTTTTAGCCTAAATTATTCGTTCGACGTATAACATCGCCACGCTTTTTAACGAACTACGCACAAAACCTATTTTCGGACTTAATTAATTTTTATTTTATTTAAAATTAAATACAAATCGTATATACACCGGGGGTGTATAAACGCGACCTATGTTATGTTAGGCATCGTATATACACACACCATGGCGTATATACGATTAAGGTGGGGTGTGCCAATTGTATATACGCCTTGGGGGTGTATATACGATGCCCAAATGTAAGGGTCGTATATACACCCCCTGTGTGTATATATAATGACACAAAAATTTTTTAAAAAAAATACGTTTTCAGAAGGGCATTTTGGGATTTAACTTTTGGGTGGAAGTATATGGGGAAGGGGTGGGGGTACAAAAAAAACCCAAACAATTTTTGCCATTTTCTTGTAAATTTAATGATTTTGTCATTTTATACTACTGCTTTGTAGCCCACACAAGGATGATAGGAAACTGCCAAAACAAGGGCAACATGCATTCCCAAATGCATTCCCGAATAAAATGTATACAGTTACTGTTTTCCTAAAACTACTTATAATAATAGAGAGGGAAAAAAAAAAGCAAAACAAAATAAGAGTCAACATTATCATAAGTAGTAGAGATAATCGACTATGACTGAAATCTTTGTTTATTATGAGTGTAGTATTCAAATTGAGAAATTCCTATTAGGTCGACTAATCTTCCTAAATCCTTTTTGTCAGGAAGAAATTGGATTTTAAAATATTCACAATGAAGGGTCATCACTTCAAAGTCTATAGAGAATAGGGTATGTTTGGGAGGAGGTTTTGGGAGGGAATGGAAGGGGAAAGTTAAGAAACTATTAGTCGATATCTTAAAATATAGTTGAAATTTAGAAAAACTTAAAGTATTTGAAAGATAACACTATAATATTTTTGGAAATGGATCCTCTACACCTCTACACCCCTACAAAGGAAATTTAAAGAGTGGAGGGGAGAAAAATAAATAAAGAATAGAGAGATAATCAAGATAGGATTGGAGAATTAAGAGAGAGATAGATCATTTGGAGAGAGAGAATTGCAGAGAGAAGCAGCAGAGTGAGAGGATCCAAGTCCAATATTTTTAATCATATTTCTTTTATGTTTAGAACGCTTTTATAAACTTTCTCAATTTAAATTGAAAAATATGATTTCTTCCTTCCTCCTCCTAAACCCCATTCCAAACATACAAAATGTTTGTTTGGGAGTTAAAAGAGGAGAAGGGAAAAACCGCCTTATTTGGAAGTTCCAATTTATCACATACTCACATAGAAGGGAAATGTGGGGTTGGATTTACAAAATGTCGTGTATGCCCTTTGCTGTTTTAATTGCATCCATTCCTTGCTGAGTTGGAGGCTTTGTTTGCTTTTGTTGTTTACTTTTCTTTTTTTTTTTTTTTTTTTTTTTTTTTACAATTACCTTTGTTTTGCAATTTACATTTTTTTGTCACATATAAATACCCTTCTTTTAATAAAGATGCGGTGATTGAAAAATTACCATATGTACTGTTTTTTTTTCCTTGGGAGTTGTTGATTGAAAATTTATTTTTATAATAGATTATTACCATTATTATATTCTTTTTTTACAAAAACAATTATTTCATTCTTCTAAAGAGTGTTAAAAATTATTTCAATTGTTCTAAAAACTATTTGCGCAAGCAAAACATTTTCTTACTAGAATGGATTAAAATTGTCATTTTTTAAATCAACCCTTAAATTTACCTATTTTCACCTTAAATTCAATTTATCTACTAAATTAACCTTGAAAATTTAACTGTTAAGTGCTACTAGATTTAAATTTTTCTAACAATATAGTCAACTAATTTTACAATATGCCATTTAATACTCTTCTTTTGACAAAAAGTTATTCAATACCTAAAAAATTAAAACAAAATAACTCATTAACACGTTACTCTTCGATATCAAAATTAGTCTTGAACATTCAAAATCACTTTTAGCACACCACTAGATAATAATGTTTAAACATTTGCCTTTATTACAAAGATCAAGTGAGTTCCACATAACACCAAAATTTAAAAGCGATGTAGAGATACAAATAAGCAAATCTATCTTGATGGTAATGAAGTTATCAAAAATCAGCATAAACATTAATTACTATTAATTTACATATTTCCCCCTTAAATTCAATTTATCTATTAAATTAGCCTTCTAAATATATTTTTTAAGTGCTACTAAATATAAATTGATTTTAGAATATGCTAGTCAATGACCTTCTTTGGACAAAAAGCTATTCAATACCTAAAAATTACAACAAAGTAATTCTTTAACATATCACTCGATAACAAAATAATTATTGAATATTCAAAATCATTTTTAGTGCGCTACTAAATAATAATGTTTAAAAATAAGTTTCTATTACAAGATCAAACGAGTACCACTCCAAAAAAAAAAAAGATAAGGAGAGTTCAACATAACAGCAAAATCCAAATCTAATGTAGAGAGACAAATAAGTAATTCTATCTAGATGGTAATGAAGTTGCTTTCTTCACGAATAATACCTGCAAGCTGCATTAAAACAAGTAACAAATAAGGTCAACTGATTTTATCATGCACGGTATAATATGCAAATGGTATTTCAAGAATAAATAAATTTCACCGAGGATAAAATATTGGTTTAAAACACAAACCAAGTGCCCAAAGTTCATAACAAGTAAGCAAACCAGAAAATAACAAAGATTTTGGAAAAGTCTTGTGTGGTTTGCTCAACTTCACCAGCTAAAGTACTGGCACTATCCCAAATTTTCAAGTTCCTTCTCCACACCCTCTTGACCCAAACTCAACCATCTACTTGGATCTATTTGTGGCAATGAAATCAAAGACAACAAAACAAAAGGCAAAAGTGAAACAATTCTTAGAGCAAGAATCAATGATGAATCAATCATTACAAGAATCTTGGAGCTTTGGCTTTATATAGCCACTCCATTCAGCTAAGATACAAAACTGAACTTTTGCAAACCGCAAAGCTAAGCTATCCCAAGTCAAAATGACTAAAGTAACCTTTAGTGTGCTTAGTGACAAATCTACCCTTTAACACACACCAAAGGTAAACCTGATGATAAAAAAAGGTGGAATTATAAGTTTGAGATAATCTATATACAAAGAACATCAATAGAATTAGAATGCATAAATCCTTGTTGCACCAACATAGTTGGGATCACCACTTCTATAGTGATCTTTTGCATGCCAATGTTTGTCTAACAAAAAAATAGATAAAAGTAGAATTTATAGTGGAGTTTCTTTAGATTGCAAACTTGCCATGCCGCACACAATTTACTTCTACTTAATCACAAGGAAACTTTCTATCAAATCCAACATTTCTTATTTTCCAAGAAAGCCACTTAAATATAAGTAACACAGCAAGTAATTGCAGCCAATATTGAAAATCAGTAATCCAAGAAAGCCGAAAAAAGAAAATCCAAACAAGAATTGAGCACAAATCCAATTTAGCGGAGTAATAACGACAGCCACAACCAGCTAATAAACAACGATGCACAAACCTCAAAACCATCAAATAGAAAACATCAATAGAATTAGAATGCATAAATCCTTCCTTTATATGCAAAGATGAAGCATATCTATATCTTAGCACAAGCAAGTGAAACAAAATCAATCAGATACTAAGCTAGAACAGAATCGTTACCTGGAAAAAATGTGAGTTTGAGCAACTTCCTTATTGATACCTGAGAAGTTCCTGAAAATTTCAAGAAAAAACAATGAATCAATTTCAAACTCAAAATAGAGAAAATCTGAAAGAGTTGAAAGTGAAAAAACTAGAAGAATACGGAAGAAAAAATGCACAAATCATGCAAAATATTGAGATCGGGAGAGAGATTCAGATCCAGATCGAGAGAGTCTGAGATCAAAGGAGACTCAAAACGAGGATTCACGAACTAGAGACGGCAAAGGAGATCGAGAGAATAAGAGAGACGGCGAGGATCAGAGACGGAGAGAGAGCCACTGAGGAAGTTCGAAGACTGAGAGAGAGAGAGAGAGAGAGAGAGAATCAAATTGAATTAGGGTTATGTCTAAATTTGGAAATTCGAATTTTAATGAAGGTAATTTTGTCAATTTATAACACTTTCCCCCTAAAACCCCCAAAATTGGGGGAACTCAAAAATGGACCAGCTAAGGTTTAGGAGGGCTTAAAAAAAAAAAACCAAAACCATCCCCTTGCTTTTTTAAACTCCCAAACAAGGAGTTCTTTTCCCACAAGCATCCCCTTCCCCTCCCAACTCCCCCTCCCAAACAGACCCTAAGAACCATTTTGTTCTATCATAATAAGTAGTATGCACCATCATTTCCATTTGCAGCAACACTCACTTCCTCTGCAGTCTATATATAACAAACTATTTTTAGAAAATGCACACACAGATAGCACAAATGCATCTTTAAATGCACACAAGGAAGATAAAACTATGAACCTAAAAGCAAATTTTAATATAAGCAAGATATAACTCAAACAAATATAATGGCAATACAAATTTTTAAGAAACCCTTACATTTTATTGAACTGTCAAATTACACGTCTTAGTTAATCATAGTCAACCAAATGAAGGCTTTTATCTAGTTTTAACATATTGATCCTGCAGAAATATATTTCTCTTCAATTTGGTCTAGCCAATGTTTTAATCAATTTTCTCTTTTGAACATGTTTCATGACTGACTACTACAATGACCTGACAAAAATTGAGGAACCGTGCACAGTATCTTTAAATGGGGCCATGTATATACAGAATTCTTACACAAATTCACATTGTTAACTGATTAAAACTAATATCAAAAGGAAGGGAATTGGATATAAAACACTGAATTATATTGAAAACGGAAACACTTCTACAGAATTCTTACACAAATTCACATTGTTTACATAAATTACATCCTGCAGAAAGTAAGGACAAGACTGGTTCCTCCAAGGATTTCGAGAGCCTTGGATCTCTTCCTTTTCCAGATAACCATTGCCTAATGAATTTTCTTTCAGTATCCCTATTTATTCACTAACTGTAATAACATAACTGCTGCTAATAACACCACTGCTGCCTAATAATAATAATATAATATACAATAATATACAATAATATATAATAATAGTAATAATAATAATAATAATAAATAAGCAATAACTCCCTAAACCGCTGTCTAACACTAACCTTCAGCCATAAAAGACAACATGGTTATACCAAAAATATTTAACTTTTTCTACTATTTCAGGAAGTAGAAATCTTCATTTTGAGAAACAACTTATAAAATACCTGCCCACCGTAAGATACAAGTTACAAATGGTTGCACCAGCCTATATCTAAATTTTGAACACATTTTTTAAAACCTGCCATATTACCATATCTTCACTTCATAGCTGAGAGCTGATAATCAAACACTTACAACTACAGCCTTGCTGCTGCGACTATAATTATTCTTCTATGAGAAAATTGATAATTTTATCAGAATAAGTGACACTTATTTATTTCTACCTTGAAATACGTTAAAATTGATTCAGTTATTCAGTAGGTTTGTTCCTGCAAGTAGTTGAGCGAAGAAAATTCAACATAATTCAGGGGTACACACGCCATGCAGGTGACATTACAATTGTGAATCACGACATAACTTTCAGAAGCAGTTTCAAAACTAGCAGTACATCTGTAAAAAAAAAATAGAAAAATGTGACCATTGATAAATGAAGGCTAGTAGTTACCTGGTCGATTTCCAAGTCCTCGTCAAGATAGAACCCTCCTCCAGAATAGTACCCTGCCCCATTATATTTATGATGCTAAATGAATATTAATTTTATTTATGCATTCATAATTCATTTCAATAGTACACGCAGTTTAAAAGGGTCATGTCAATGGAGTCAACTGCAATAAAGTAAGATATCCCTGAATGTTTGGAATGATTAAAATATGGAATTGCTTTGCTTTGATTTGAATTGAATCAATTTGATTTGTACATCAGTTTGTATTTATATGTCCATCTTAATATAAAAACTGAGGTTCAAATTTATTTTCAAACCAAATTCCACTTTTGGAATACCCTAACCCTACACACAATTAAACTCATTTTACTTGAGCAATTTACATTAATGCACTTATTTAAAATGTGGTAATGGATAAACCAATTAGAGCAAGACCACCAAACATATAATCAAATAATTACAACCAAAATCTAATCAAGTCCAACCAACTTTGAGTGGGTTTTTAATTTGGCGACTTAAATCAAGATCAATCGATTTATATTTCATAACTCTCCGAACAAAGTATTTCATCCATACAATCAGATCAAATTCTTCAAATATGAGAGCAAAAGTAAGTTGAAAATACAAAGAAAACAAAATTAGGAGACAAAAATTTGGACCAGAATCAGTCCATGAATGGTATATTACTATATTATCAATGTTATTTTGAAAATTTTCAATGAAGAAACCACTTTACTGAAATAGAAGTCTATCAGATAACCAGAAATATATTTTTCATATTTCAATGATTCAATTTAGCCTGCATACCTGTCACATCAACACGTGGAGATGACATCAGGTCATTAAGTTCCTGTTCAAATTGTCTATCCAACTCCGCCTCAAGGTGAGGGGACAATTTTGAATCAACAAAAAAAGACCATTTCAATCCTTGTGGAGTAGACTGGCTTTCAACGGTCGAAGACTTTGATTCCTTTGGAGTGGGAACAAGAAGCTTCTCCGCCAATTTCCAGATAACTGTAAGCTGAAAACAAGTTAGTACCACCATTATGAAACTTAGCAAATAAGGCATATTTGCAATCACTACTCAATCAGGAAGCATGGATATTTCTAAGTTTGTAGAATACTTGTGCTAGATACATACTGCTAATCACACACCCAGTAGCAAAGCTAGACGTGAGAATTATTTGTGTTTGAGCAGGGCCATGGGTTAATGGAAAAAAAACTATACGTAAGATTAAGGGAGCCAAAAGGCCTCCCTAAGGAAGACGTGAGGTGCATCACCTGCAGGTACCAATTCCATATACTTTTTTAATACCATCCACTTTACCATTTTATTTTATAAGTGAAATACTATAAGAATTTGATAAAACTATATTATGATAGCTTTCTATCATGTTTACGATGACCACTTTTTCACCCCACCCCAATTACATAATGACACAACTACTATTTCAAATTCATAATTCAAAGTGTATGATGAAGATTCTGTATGACGACGACAATAGTGATAAGTATACAATATGTTAATCGTAAGATACACCGAGAGATCATAAAGAATGTTAACAGCATGCACTTTCAACACCACTTTAATTGCACCACACTCCTCAGTCAATAATTACAATTTCAAAAACAACTGTGAAACATGACCATAAAACAATGTTGCCAATCCCGTATTAAGAAAAATAATGGTTTGCTCAAATTTCACTATACTATAGCGCCACTATTTGACAAGACTTGATAGGCATATCACGGACAATAGCGGATTGTTCAAATTCTGATACAATGTAGTGCATAATGCCACTATAGCCGCTATTTAACAACACCGCTATAAAATCAAGTTTTCAAAATAGTGTGTTGGCAGCATTTATCTTCTTCAAAATAATGTCATTCATAGGCCAGAACTCGTTCCCGCATAATGCATGTTCAATTAAAATGCAGGCAGAGACTTGGAACTCACAAAGAATCATAAAGTCGCCACTAGAATTGGCCTAATGGTGAAGAAATTGCATAATTTACACAAAGTAGTAGATTAAATCCTCATTATTATCAAAGTGCATTAAAATTTAAAAGAAAATGAATGACTAAATTAGAATTAGAAAACATGAAGAACGAAGCAATGGATACCAAAAGTGAGCGCGAAGAAGACACCAAAGGGAGCAACGGCGGTTGCAATCTGCTTAACCGTTGCCACTGATAGAGGCGCATTGGCCTGAGACTCACGATAAACTGTGCGAGAACCAGCAGCGCGTGAGGGAGTTCCTTCGACGCTGGAAGCGGACCTAACTACCAAAGCATGGCTTCTTCGGCTCTTAGGTATCGGAAGCAAAACGAATTGTGCGGCGGTTACCGCCATCGATTGCAGCCGCTGGTGGCGGAGGCGAACCTGCAGAGAAATAGAGAAGGGTTAGGGTTTGGAGAAAGAAGTGAAAAAAGAGGAACGGTTAGTTGGTTGGTATAGAACAGAATCGGTTACTTACTTGAGGTTGGGGGTGTGGGTAGAGAGAGAGGGTGGAAGTGAAGGCCATGACTTACGACGAATGAAGGAAGGAGGAGCATAGAAGTTCTTGGGTGGCAAAGTGGTGGTTGACAATGATCAGAGATTGATCAACAATTGCTTATTCGCAAGAGGTCGCGAGTTCGCCTCCCATATTGGACACTTTTTTGAATAATATTTTAATGGTTAAAAAGTATAAAAAGATTTAAAAATATAAAAATTACCACAATTTAATATTTTATTAATACTTTTAACTAAAACTATGTATAAAAAGCCAAAAAATCAATTACTTACGAGATATATATATATATATATATATATATATATATATATATATATATATATATATATATATATATATATATATATATATATATAAAAGGATTCCAAAAAAAAGGTCACTTTTGGGGTAAAATTTTTTCTCACCAAATACCCTTAATAAACATAATCACTCACTAACACACCAATACCCTACTAGTATATATAATAAGAATACTTATTTAATATATTCGGGACAACTTGTGAATCAACATAAAAACTTATTTATCTACATAAGTTTGTTTTTCATAAGCTCAAAAATAATGTAATTCCAACGAGCTCAAAATGTGGTTGTAGTATCATCAACGCTCTGTGGCCTAGTGGTTGAGTACTTAGGGTCCGAATCCTCGCTAGGAAGTTTTTATCCGAGATTTCGAAGAAAAAAAATTAAAAATTCAACTACTTCGTCACCTCAAGCGGTTCTCCCGCCGATTCCCCCGAGTCTGCATTGATTTGATGACGTCGCTCCGAGTCCTTGGCATATACGACCAGATAAGCTTCTCGAGTCGGTCATGGGATGGTAGCTATAGTCCGATTCAGGGACGAATCCAAAAAATTTTGTTAGTGGGGGCAAAACATTTGTCAATTATATTTTTATATAAGAAAACTGCTATAAATTTTAACAAAATACCTAGTTTCGTGAAAGAAAAAACTTAATCCCAAATTTTAATGTTTTTGGTGTCAATTTGTGTGTTCGGTGTTAGAAGAGAAGTCAAAATTTAGAAGAATAAAGAGAGAAGATATATAGAAATGTATCTCCTCTTTTATCTATTATAACTTTTTACATGTATTTATTTATAAGAACTATCTCATGGGGCAACATCTATTTTTTTATGGGGGCAATACCGATTTATTAATTATTTATAGATTAAAAATATTGAGGTAAGTGGGGGCATAGCGAGATAGTTCCTATAAGTTTGCATAAGTTTTGAGGGTATGGTTCCAATAAAAAATAAAAAATACATGACTGAGGTTTCCTATAAAGGACGGTATATCTCCTCCACTCAACTTGTTCCCTCCTAATATTGAAGCTTGCACCTTTTGAAACTTCCTAAAGCTAAAAGTGGCTGGAATGATTCCTTCAAAATGGTTACGTCTTAGATTCCAAATAGTCATGTCAACTAGATTTCCCAATTTGGGAGAAATTCTCCTGAAATGTGATTATTGTTAAGATATAGTTGACTATGTTTTGTGGATCTATTGCCTATGGAATTCGGCAACTTACCTCCAAAATTATTCAAGGATATCGAGAACATAGACAACTCACTAAAATTTGCCAAAGATTTTACAAACTCCAAATCTTGTTGCCTAAATTGTTGGTAGCAATAGTTAGCCTCCGGAGATTTTGTAGTTTTTCTAGACTTATGGAACTTGTCCAAAAAAATGGTTTCCACTTATATCGAAAAATGTTAAGATAGAAGTGTTTGCAATTGAAGTGGTGATTGGACCTAAAGATTATTTGATCGCTTTTTGGAATTAAGGTTAAGTAAATATTGATTCTTGAGGTTAGATTATAGAAGATGCATATAGAAGGATATCATCAAGGGTTTAGAAATGTGATTTGAGATGGGTGTGGTACATGCACACACCCGACGCCAAATCATTATAGCGAATGTGTGGTGAGATGAGTTATAAGATCGTCCCCGTGGCATGAGGTTGCGCGGGTATTTATAGATTAGTCTTGTTGTTTCTATGCCATCAAATATTAAGCATCCATGGCCCTTGATTTGGAGGGTGGCACAGATTGCGATACATGCTTTAAGTCGTCCAAAGGAGGACTTGATCCTCGGCGATGAGCAACCCGACTCATGAGTCGCGGTGTCTCAAGTTGTCTTGAGAGCTAGCTCGATCTGGAACAAGTTGTTTTTCATAAAATACAAGCTAATCCGAAAGGGCCCTATATCATAGACAACAAGCTTATTTAAATGGTATGTTATGGGGCAACACCTTTTTACAGGGGAGAAATGTAATTTTATCAAGCTTATACAAGTAAAAAAATTAGAGAACAACTCTAATATAGCGAAAATATATAGAATTACTTCAACTATTTCCTTCTAAAACACTTTTTGCCATTTTCTTGTAAATTTAACGATTTTGTCATTTTATACTGTTTTGTAGCCCACACAAATAGGAAATTGCCAAAACAAGGGAAACATGCATTCCCAAATAAAATGTATACAATTACTTGTTTATTAAAACAACTTTTATGATAATAAAGAAAAAAAACAAACAAATTAAGAGGCAACATTATCAAAAGTAGTAGAGATAATCGACAATGACTGAAATCTTTGTTTATCATGAGTGTAGTATAGATACCGAGAAATTCCTATTAGGGTCGACTAATCTTCCTAAATCCTTTTTGTCAAGAAGTGATTGGATTTTAAAATATTCACAATGAGGGGTCATCACTTTAAAGTTTATAGAGAATTATCTAAAGGTCTGTTTGGGAGTTAAGGGTGTCTTTGGATTAGGAGAGAAAGAGGAGATAATTAGAGTAGATTAGGAGGGTTGTTAGATTTAAGGGAAAACGGAGAGAAATAGGGAAGAGAGAGTTGTGTCTCATGGTTTGGTAAGGATAAAATGGTAAAAGTCACACTTAAGAGTTTTTTCTTCTCACTTTCTCTCCACTTGTGGAAAGATTACAAAAACTACTAATTTAATCTTTCCTCTCTCTCTCTCTCTCTCTTCTATTTATCTCCTTAACCAAACATGTCAAAATCACTCTTTTTTCCATTACTCTCTCATCCTCACTCTCTCTTCCTTTTTTCACCCCAAACAAACCCACCCTAAAGAGGAGAGGAGGGGAAGGGAGGAGGAGAAGGGAAAACCCACCCCTTATTTGGAAGTTACAATTTTTTTTTGGACGAAAACTATTATTTAATTCTTCTAAAGAGTGTTAAACATTATTTTAATTGTTCTAACAACTATTTGCACAAACAAATCATTTTCTTATTAGAAACTCACACACAATTGTGAGGTCTCGAGTTCGAACCCGATCCAGTCTAACAATTTCGATAATTGTCAGTTAAGCTAAGCGTTACCGATATACACCAACCAGGGCCGACCTTGGGCTCATGCGGTGTGTGCTACGCACATGGCCCAAGCCCAATATCATATTTTAGGGCCCCCAAAATTATTAGTTATATACAATATTTGACGTAAAAGAAAAGAAGTTATGTCATAGCGCAGCGGTAAGAATGGCTACCCACGAGTATTCCATCGCAGCCTCGCAGGTTCGATCCTCTCTGGAAATATTTTAATTTAAATGATAGTTTTTTAAAAATTGTTTGGTATTTCCGCAAAAGTCTTTGCTACGATTCGAACCCAGCATTTCCAGAGCGCTGGAAGGCTGACATTACCACTAAACCACAAACAAATTCGGGGAAAATTGCATTTATATTATACATTACCTCTCATTTTCAAATAAAAACAAACCATCAATCAATTTTTTTTTAGGAAAGTATCTTACAAATTTTTGGTACCCTCCTTAGCTAATATATTCCCTTTTTTTATATAAAAATATATATTTTCTTATAAAAAGAAACTAAGTGCATTAAATTTTCATAGGTTTAATTTTAAGTAAACTAATTTTTTTCAAATCATTTGATTAAAGTAGAATTGGGGCCCAATTTATAAAATTTGCACAGTGCCCCCAAATTGTTTGGGGACGACTTCGACACCAACCAATCATTCATTCATTCTATATATTGTGTGCAAAATTACGAACATTGGAATCGATTTTGGAGCAGTTGTATCTAATTTGTCTTCTTTTGAAACTCGCACCAAAGTACTAGTAACTTGCCTTTGCCGCTCCTATTCCTATCTTCTATATCACCACACACTAGATCGATCTGCCTAAGAAGCTGCCCTAATGTACTCCATATAATTGGCAGCCCCACTAACATGGCCCCAGACCACTACAACATTTTGTCTCCATTTTGTTACCTCCTTGTGTGTTGGGGATAACATCCATTGAAGAACATGGGAGTTATAGTTTCAATATCTTGGTTTTTCTGTACTCCACCCTTTCTTTTATAAAGAAAAAAAAATTAATTTTATAAAATTAAGAACACTATAGTATGTTCCTTTGATGTTTTGTTTCATACATAAAATACATTAACTTTATTAGTATATCTTTATATTTATTTTTTTTAGATTAGGTAATACAACATATTTAGAGATGGGTAGCGCTTTTTTTGTCTATCAACAGCGCTTTTGGGCGCTACTTAACTTTGTGCTACTGATGCGAGTCCCCCAACACTCATTGGTAGGCATGGGTAGCATTTCTGGATAAAGTGCTACTCGTTATGTTAGCGTTTTATACTAGAAAGCGGTAAACATAACGGCACCACTCTCCCTTGAGCTGAATAAGGTGCTCATCAGAGTATTCCTTGAACCGACAATCAGGAAAAAACTGAATAAATAAAAATAATTAAAATGGTTAAATGCAATTAGCTATTATTATATCAATATCAAAAAGAAATCTAAGTGGATATCTTCTTTGGAATACTCATTTGGTTGTGAGTGATAATTTCATTCATATACTTAACCTAATACCCACAATCATTGTTATTTGATTGTTTTGGACACTACAAAACAAAAGATTAGTTAATTGTTGATTTAATTAAATACATTTTTTTGACAAAAAAAATGTAATTAAAACATTGATTACAAACATACTTCTTTGTATCCATTTGGTTCTGGTTTCATCCCATGTCCAGTATGTTGCCAAACACGACTAGGGTTTTACACGGAAGCAATACCCCAAAGATCCTTTCTATTGCGGTTTGTAACTATTAGAGGTCTTAGGAGGAGGATGCTTCGAGTTCAACATGTGCTCAAGAGTGCAAATTAGGAAAGAGGAATAAAAGGTTTACCGTTGTCTGTAATATTCAAATAATACTCCAAAAGGTCCTCCCCCTTCGTGTGAGGTACTCTTTTTCCCTACTAAGTCTTTTTCCCAAGGGGGTTTTGGCTTAGGGGTTTTGAGGAGGCCCTCCCCCTTCCATTGTAATGGTTGGGCACTGTTTGTGCTTATTGCAATGAAATCTTGCTTATCTAAAAAAAAAAATACTCCAAAAGGTCAATTGGCCAAAAAAGAGGAAGCATATATAGAACCAAAACTGTTATGAATATTTGTGGATGTCCATCTCTTCATCTCCCTTAGTTCTTTCATATTCTATAAGATGCTTATGACACATAATAGTAGACCATCTATATGCTTGTAACTTACATATCTTATGTCCTATAAATAGGACTTGTGTAGCATTGTAAAAGGGACCTTCAAGAGTAGAATGAAAATGCTCTCTTCTTCTCCCATTCTCCTCTTCTCTTTGTTTAATTGTTGCTCATCTATAGTCTATTATAATGGTACTATCTTATTCTTGTTTTGATTAATTTCACAACACGTTATCAGTACGAACCTCTACCAAAATGATGGATTTACAATCTTTGAGGCTATTTGGCAAAGATATGTTTTCTTTTATTAATATATTTTATATTTTTCTTGTGATATATAATTGGATTTTCACAATTCTAGAATTTTCCTTTTGTGATATATTTCCCTGTTTCCATAGCTAATTCTCCCCTCGATGCGTGATTGAGACCTTAGCTTATCAACCCAAGCTTTCATTCATGTTGTAATTGCCATCAATATAAGAAGTTCAATTTCAAAGGCTGAACTAAAACTCCATACTAGAATTTTAGACTTTTGGTATGGGGAATGAGTAGCAAAAGAAAACACAATAAAGGACTTCCCATTAACTTTTTGGCATCCTCCAAAAGAAAAGGGACCCTCTCTTTTTTCTTACCAATAAAGGAACCGAAAATTATGTAACTAAATTTTTAATACCGACCTTATAAAAACAGAATTTATGCTGGCTTTATCTTATATTATATAAATAAAAAATATTCGTTGAAGAGATCAACCCCATGAATGAAACAACTATATCAACGATCCTTTTATTCAGGAAAGTATTTGAACTTTTCCTAAAAGTTTTGTAGATCCATGGCAGAGAAAGGGGAAAATAGAGAGAATGATTGAGTGAACTATGAATCAATAAGAGACAATTAACAAAACTATTGATCAACTCAGACAATTAGAACAAGTTACCTTTAGTAATTAACAATGGGTCCGTTAGACAGAGCATATTTTGAGATTATGAAAAACAACTTATACAAATAAGTTAGCTTTTGTGTATCATTCATTAGTTTGTCATAGTAGTTTAAGGAAAAACAAATTATAAAGATATAACTTTTGTTAGTGAACACTTATATGAATTAACATAAAAACTTATTTATCTCTATAAATTGTTTTTCATAAACTCAAAAATAAGCTAATCCAAAAGGCCCTATATCATTAAAAAAAAAGCTTATAAATATGGTACGTTATGGGGCAACACCTTTTTTTATTTGGGGAGAAATGTAATTTTATCAAGCTTATACAAGTAAAAAAATTAGGGAACAACTCTAATATAGCGAAAATATATAGAATTACTTCAACTATTTCGTTCGAAAACAATTTGGTTTGTTTTTTCCATACCCCCACCCCTTCCCCATATACCCCCACCCAAAATTGAAATCCCAAAATGCTCTTTGCAATCTATTTTTTTTAAAAAGGCCAATCGTATATATGTTATTTTGGACATATATACGATGGTCAATTAACCTATCGTATATATGTCCTTAAGACGTATATACGATTAGTCATAAGATGCAATCATATATACGTCTCAAGGACATATATACGATGTGTTAAAAGTAGGCATCGTATATATGTCCAAAATGACATATATACGATTTGTTTTAATTTTTATTACTAAAAGACTACTAAAAATTCGTTAAACAGTCAAAACTACTCTAAAAAATTATAAAAACACCACTAAAAATCTAACAAAACCAAAATAAGGCTATACAAATTTTTTTTAGATTTTTTGTAGAGTATGAAAAATTAAAAAAAATTGTAAAAAATAGTAAATGATGAAATTTGGGATTTTGAGGCCGTAGTCCCGTATGGATTCTTGATTTTTTTTCGGATTTAATGGCTGTGGTTTCATTACGATCAGAGTATGTTGCTCGAAAACCGATTTTTTAGCCTAAATTATTCGTTCGACGTATAACATCGTCACGTTTTAACGAACTACGCACAAAACCTATTTTCAGGACTTAATTAATTTTTATTTTATTTAAAATTAAATACAAATCGTATATACACCTGGGGGGTGTATAAACGACCCTATGTTATAAGGCATCGTATATACACACACCATGGCGTATATACGATTAAGGTGGGGGTGTGCCAATTGTATATACGCCTTGGGGGGTGTATATACGATGCCCAAATGTAAGGGTCGTATATACACCCCCGTGTGTATATATCTGATGTAAATTTTTTAAAAAAATACGTTTTATGAAGGCATTTTGGGATTTAACTTTTGGGTGGAAGTATATGGGTAAGGGGTGGGGGTACAAAAAAAACCCAAACAATTTTTGCCATTTTCTTGTAAATTTAATGATTTTGTCATTTTATACTACTGCTTTGTAGCCCACACAAGGATGATAGGAAACTGCCAAAACAAGGGCAACATGCATTCCCAAATGCATTCCCGAATAAAATGTATACGATTCTTCGTTTTCCTAAAACTACTTATAATAATAGAGAGGGAAAAAAAAAAGCAAAACAAAATAAGAGTCAACATTATCATAAGTAGTAGAGATAATCGACTATGACTGAAATCTTTGTTTATTATGAGTGTAGTATTCAAATTGAGAAATTCCTATTAGGTCGACTAATCTTCCTAAATCCTTTTTGTCAGGAAGAAATTGGATTTTAAAATATTCACAATGAAGGGTCATCACTTCAAAGTCTATAGAGAATAGGGTATGTTTGGGAGGAGGTTTTGGGAGGGAATGGAAGGGGAAAGTTAAGAAACTATTAGTCGATATCTTAAAATATAGTTGAAATTTAGAAAAACTTAAAGTATTTGAAAGATAACACTATAATATTTTTGGAAATGGATCCTCTACACCTCTACACCCCTACAGCGGAAATTTAAAGAGTGGAGGGGAGAGAAAATAAATAAAGAATAGAGAGATAATCAAGATAGGATTGGAGAATTAAGAGAGAGATAGACTGTTGGAGAGAGAGCTGCAGAGAAGGCAGCAGTAGAGGATCCAAGTCCAATATTTTTAATCATATTTCTTTTATGTTTAGAAACGTTTTATAAACTTTCTCATTTAATCAAAAATATGTCTTTCCCTTCCTTCCTCCTAAACCCCATTCCAAACATACAAAATGTTTGTTTGGGAGTTAAAAGAGGAGAAGGGAAAAACCGCCTTATTTGGAAGTTCCAATTTATCACATACTCACATAGAAGGGAAATGTGGGGTTGGATTTACAAAATGTCGTGTATGCCCTTTGCTGTTTTAATTGCATCCATTCCTTGCTGAGTTGGAGGCTTTGTTTGCTTTTGTTGTTTACTTTTCTTTTTTTTTTTTTTTTTTTACAATTACCTTTGTTTTGCAATTTACATTTTTTTGTCACATATAAATACCCTTCTTTTAATAAAGATGCGGTGATTGAAAAATTACCATATGTACTGTTTTTTTTCCTTGGGAGTTGTTGATTGAAAATTTATTTTTATAATAGATTATTACCATTATTATATTCTTTTTTTACAAAAACAATTATTTCATTCTTCTAAAGAGTGTTAAAAATTATTTCAATTGTTCTAAAAACTATTTGCGCAAGCAAAACATTTTCTTACTAGAATGGATTAAAATTGTCATTTTTTAAATCAACCCTTAAATTTACCTATTTTCACCTTAAATTCAATTTATCTACTAAATTAACCTTGAAAATTTAACTGTTAAGTGCTACTAGATTTAAATTTTTCTAACAATATAGTCAACTAATTTTACAATATGCCATTTAATACTCTTCTTTTGACAAAAAGTTATTCAATACCTAAAAAATTAAAACAAAATAACTCATTAACACGTTACTCTTCGATATCAAAATTAGTCTTGAACATTCAAAATCACTTTTAGCACACCACTAGATAATAATGTTTAAACATTTGCCTTTATTACAAAGATCAAGTGAGTTCCACATAACACCAAAATTTAAAAGCGATGTAGAGATACAAATAAGCAAATCTATCTTGATGGTAATGAAGTTATCAAAAATCAGCATAAACATTAATTACTATTAATTTACATATTTCCCCCTTAAATTCAATTTATCTATTAAATTAGCCTTCTAAATATATTTTTTAAGTGCTACTAAATATAAATTGATTTTAGAATATGCTAGTCAATGACCTTCTTTGGACAAAAAGCTATTCAATACCTAAAAATTACAACAAAGTAATTCTTTAACATATCACTCGATAACAAAATAATTATTGAATATTCAAAATCATTTTTAGTGCGCTACTAAATAATAATGTTTAAAAATAAGTTTCTATTACAAGATCAAACGAGTACCACTCCAAAAAAAAAAAAAGATAAGGAGAGTTCAACATAACAGCAAAATCCAAATCTAATGTAGAGAGACAAATAAGTAATTCTATCTAGATGGTAATGAAGTTGCTTTCTTCACGAATAATACCTGCAAGCTGCATTAAAACAAGTAACAAATAAGGTCAACTGATTTTATCATGCACGGTATAATATGCAAATGGTATTTCAAGAATAAATAAATTTCACCGAGGATAAAATATTGGTTTAAAACACAAACCAAGTGCCCAAAGTTCATAACAAGTAAGCAAACCAGAAAATAACAAAGATTTTGGAAAAGTCTTGTGTGGTTTGCTCAACTTCACCAGCTAAAGTACTGGCACTATCCCAAATTTTCAAGTTCCTTCTCCACACCCTCTTGACCCAAACTCAACCATCTACTTGGATCTATTTGTGGCAATGAAATCAAAGACAACAAAACAAAAGGCAAAAGTGAAACAATTCTTAGAGCAAGAATCAATGATGAATCAATCATTACAAGAATCTTGGAGCTTTGGCTTTATATAGCCACTCCATTCAGCTAAGATACAAAACTGAACTTTTGCAAACCGCAAAGCTAAGCTATCCCAAGTCAAAATGACTAAAGTAACCTTTAGTGTGCTTAGTGACAAATCTACCCTTTAACACACACCAAAGGTAAACCTGATGATAAAAAAAGGTGGAATTATAAGTTTGAGATAATCTATATACAAAGAACATCAATAGAATTAGAATGCATAAATCCTTGTTGCACCAACATAGTTGGGATCACCACTTCTATAGTGATCTTTTGCATGCCAATGTTTGTCTAACAAAAAATAGATAAAAGTAGAATTTATAGTGGAGTTTCTTTAGATTGCAAACTTGCCATGCCGCACACAATTTACTTCTACTTAATCACAAGGAAACTTTCTATCAAATCCAACATTTCTTATTTTCCAAGAAAGCCACTTAAATATAAGTAACACAGCAAGTAATTGCAGCCAATATTGAAAATCAGTAATCCAAGAAAGCCGAAAAAAGAAAATCCAAACAAGAATTGAGCACAAATCCAATTTAGCGGAGTAATAACGACAGCCACAACCAGCTAATAAACAACGATGCACAAACCTCAAAACCATCAAATAGAAAACATCAATAGAATTAGAATGCATAAATCCTTCCTTTATATGCAAAGATGAAGCATATCTATATCTTAGCACAAGCAAGTGAAACAAAATCAATCAGATACTAAGCTAGAACAGAATCGTTACCTGGAAAAAATGTGAGTTTGAGCAACTTCCTTATTGATACCTGAGAAGTTCCTGAAAATTTCAAGAAAAAACAATGAATCAATTTCAAACTCAAAATAGAGAAAATCTGAAAGAGTTGAAAGTGAAAAAACTAGAAGAATACGGAAGAAAAAATGCACAAATCATGCAAAATATTGAGATCGGGAGAGAGATTCAGATCCAGATCGAGAGAGTCTGAGATCAAAGGAGACTCAAAACGAGGATTCACGAACTAGAGACGGCAAAGGAGATCGAGAGAATAAGAGAGACGGCGAGGATCAGAGACGGAGAGAGAGCCACTGAGGAAGTTCGAAGACTGAGAGAGAGAGAGAGAGAGGAGAATCAAATTGAATTAGGGTTATGTCTAAATTTGGAAATTCGAATTTTAATGAAGGTAATTTTGTCAATTTATAACACTTTCCCCCTAAAACCCCCAAAATTGGGGGAACTCAAAAATGGACCAGCTAAGGTTTAGGAGGGCTTAAAAAAAAAAAAAAAAACCAAAACCATCCCCTTGCTTTTTTAAACTCCCAAACAAGGAGTTCTTTTCCCACAAGCATCCCCTTCCCTCCCAACTCCCCTCCCAAACAGACCCTAAGAACCATTTTGTTCTATCATAATAAGTAGTATGCACCATCATTTCCATTTGCAGCAACACTCACTTCCTCTGCAGTCTATATATAACAAACTATTTTTAGAAAATGCACACACAGATAGCACAAATGCATCTTTAAATGCACACAAGGAAGATAAAACTATGAACCTAAAAGCAAATTTTAATATAAGCAAGATATAACTCAAACAAATATAATGGCAATACAAATTTTTAAGAAACCCTTACATTTTATTGAACTGTCAAATTACACGTCTTAGTTAATCATAGTCAACCAAATGAAGGCTTTTATCTAGTTTTAACATATTGATCCTGCAGAAATATATTTCTCTTCAATTTGGTCTAGCCAATGTTTTAATCAATTTTCTCTTTTGAACATGTTTCATGACTGACTACTACAATGACCTGACAAAAATTGAGGAACCGTGCACAGTATCTTTAAATGGGGCCATGTATATACAGAATTCTTACACAAATTCACATTGTTAACTGATTAAAACTAATATCAAAAGGAAGGGAATTGGATATAAAACACTGAATTATATTGAAAACGGAAACACTTCTACAGAATTCTTACACAAATTCACATTGTTTACATAAATTACATCCTGCAGAAAGTAAGGACAAGACTGGTTCCTCCAAGGATTTCGAGAGCCTTGGATCTCTTCCTTTTCCAGATAACCATTGCCTAATGAATTTTCTTTCAGTATCCCTATTTATTCACTAACTGTAATAACATAACTGCTGCTAATAACACCACTGCTGCCTAATAATAATAATATAATATACAATAATATACAATAATATATAATAATAGTAATAATAATAATAATAATAAATAAGCAATAACTCCCTAAACCGCTGTCTAACACTAACCTTCAGCCATAAAAGACAACATGGTTATACCAAAAATATTTAACTTTTTCTACTATTTCAGGAAGTAGAAATCTTCATTTTGAGAAACAACTTATAAAATACCTGCCCACCGTAAGATACAAGTTACAAATGGTTGCACCAGCCTATATCTAAACTTTGAACACATTTTTTAAAACCTGCCATATTACCATATCTTCACTTCATAGCTGAGAGCTGATAATCAAACACTTACAACTACAGCCTTGCTGCTGCGACTATAATTATTCTTCTATGAGAAAATTGATAATTTTATCAGAATAAGTGACACTTATTTATTTCTACCTTGAAATACGTTAAAATTGATTCAGTTATTCAGTAGGTTTGTTCCTGCAAGTAGTTGAGCGAAGAAAATTCAACATAATTCAGGGGTACACACGCGCAGGTGACATTACAATTGTGAATCACGACATAACTTTCAGAAGCAGTTTCAAAACTAGCAGTACATCTGTAAAAAAAAAGAAAAAATGTGACCATTGATAAATGAAGGCTAGTAGTTACCTGGTCGATTTCCAAGTCCTCGTCAAGATAGAACCCTCCTCCAGAATAGTACCCTGCCCCATTATATTTATGATGCTAAATGAATATTAATTTTATTTATGCATTCATAATTCATTTCAATAGTACACGCAGTTTAAAAGGGTCATGTCAATGGAGTCAACTGCAATAAAGTAAGATATCCCTGAATGTTTGGAATGATTAAAATATGGAATTGCTTTGCTTTGATTTGAATTGAATCAATTTGATTTGTACATCAGTTTGTATTTATATGTCCATCTTAATATAAAAACTGAGGTTCAAATTTATTTTCAAACCAAATTCCACTTTTGGAATACCCTAACCCTACACACAATTAAACTCATTTTACTTGAGCAATTTACATTAATGCACTTATTTAAAATGTGGTAATGGATAAACCAATTAGAGCAAGACCACCAAACATATAATCAAATAATTACAACCAAAATCTAATCAAGTCCAACCAACTTTGAGTGGGTTTTTAATTTGGCGACTTAAATCAAGATCAATCGATTTATATTTCATAACTCTCCTAACAAAGTATTTCATCCATACAATCAGATCAAATTCTTCAAATATGAGAGCAAAAGTAAGTTGAAAATACAAAGAAAACAAAATTAGGAGACAAAAATTTGGACCAGAATCAGTCCATGAATGGTATATTACTATATTATCAATGTTATTTTGAAAATTTTCAATGAAGAAACCACTTTACTGAAATAGAAGTCTATCAGATAACCAGAAATATATTTTTCATATTTCAATGATTCAATTTAGCCTGCATACCTGTCACATCAACACGTGGAGATGACATCAGGTCATTAAGTTCCTGTTCAAATTGTCTATCCAACTCCGCCTCAAGGTGAGGGGACAATTTTGAATCAACAAAAAAAGACCATTTCAATCCTTGTGGAGTAGACTGGCTTTCAACGGTCGAAGACTTTGATTCCTTTGGAGTGGGAACAAGAAGCTTCTCCGCCAATTTCCAGATAACTGTAAGCTGAAAACAAGTTAGTACCACCATTATGAAACTTAGCAAATAAGGCATATTTGCAATCACTACTCAATCAGGAAGCATGGATATTTCTAAGTTTGTAGAATACTTGTGCTAGATACATACTGCTAATCACACACCCAGTAGCAAAGCTAGACGTGAGAATTATTTGTGTTTGAGCAGGGCCATGGGTTAATGGAAAAAAAACTATACGTAAGATTAAGGGAGCCAAAAGGCCTCCCTAAGGAAGACGTGAGGTGCATCACCTGCAGGTACCAATTCCATATACTTTTTTAATACCATCCACTTTACCATTTTATTTTATAAGTGAAATACTATAAGAATTTGATAAAACTATATTATGATAGCTTTCTATCATGTTTACGATGACCACTTTTTCACCCCACCCCAATTACATAATGACACAACTACTATTTCAAATTCATAATTCAAAGTGTATGATGAAGATTCTGTATGACGACGACAATAGTGATAAGTATACAATATGTTAATCGTAAGATACACCGAGAGATCATAAAGAATGTTAACAGCATGCACTTTCAACACCACTTTAATTGCACCACACTCCTCAGTCAATAATTACAATTTCAAAAACAACTGTGAAACATGACCATAAAACAATGTTGCCAATCCCGTATTGCGAAAAATAATGGTTTGCTCAAATTTCACTATACTATAGCGCCACTATTTGACAGTACTGATAGGCATATCACGGACAATAGCGGATTGTTCAAATTCTGATACAATGTAGTGCATAATGCCACTATAGCCGCTATTTAACAACACCGCTATAAAATCAAGTTTTCAAAATAGTGTGTTGGCAGCATTTATCTTCTTCAAAATAATGTCATTCATAGGCCAGAACTCGTTCCCGCATAATGCATGTTCAATTAAAATGCAGGCAGAGACTTGGAACTCACAAAGAATCATAAAGTCGCCACTAGAATTGGCCTAATGGTGAAGAAATTGCATAATTTACACAAAGTAGTAGATTAAATCCTCATTATTATCAAAGTGCATTAAAATTTAAAAGAAAATGAATGACTAAATTAGAATTAGAAAACATGAAGAACGAAGCAATGGATACCAAAAGTGAGCGCGAAGAAGACACCAAAGGGAGCAACGGCGGTTGCAATCTGCTTAACCGTTGCCACTGATAGAGGCGCATTGGCCTGAGACTCACGATAAACTGTGCGAGAACCAGCAGCGCGTGAGGGAGTTCCTTCGACGCTGGAAGCGGACCTAACTACCAAAGCATGGCTTCTTCGGCTCTTAGGTATCGGAAGCAAAACGAATTGTGCGGCGGTTACCGCCATCGATTGCAGCCGCTGGTGGCGGAGGCGAACCTGCAGAGAAATAGAGAAGGGTTAGGGTTTGGAGAAAGAAGTGAAAAAAGAGGAACGGTTAGTTGGTTGGTATAGAACTGAATCGGTTACTTACTTGAGGTTGGGGGTGTGGGTAGAGAGAGAGGGTGGAAGTGAAGGCCATGACTTACGACGAATGAAGGAAGGAGGAGCATAGAACAACGGATATAATGAAGAAGATAGAGCAATTGCGAATTTAAGTAATGAAATTGAAAAGGATTCGTGTGCGGGTTTCACGGAGATGGAGAGAGAAGGGAGAGTTGAGAATATTAAGGAGAGCGACTAAGATGGAGGAGTATTGAAGAAGATACCGCAATTGCTAATTAGGGTGGTTTTTTGTTTTGAGTTTTGAAATTTTCTGAAATTTAAATTAAATTTTATGAAAATTTTAAAAATCAAAATCACTTCTAAACATAAGCATACAAATTGATATTCATCTTAAATTATTTTAATCAAAATAATATATAAAATTAGGTTTGAAAAAATTAAAACATTACAATTATATATTTATAGTAATTATTTTAATAATAAGATTTAAAGTAGTAGTTGCTGACAAACGCATGTGAGAGTGGTAACGGTGGTAGTCAGAGTGGCTGTGGTTGTAGAGGTAATTAATGGTGGGATCCGTGGTGGTCATATTGGTGGTCAGTGGTGGTCAGAGTGATGGTTGCTGGTGGCCAAAGTGGTGGTTGATAATGATCAGAGTAGTGATCGACAATGCTTATTCGCAAGAGGTCGCGAGTTCGCCTCCCATATTGGACACTTTTTTGAATAATATTTTAATGGTTAAAAAGTATAAAAAGATTTAAAAATATAAAAATTACCACAATTTAATATTTTATTAATACTTTTAACTAAAACTATGTATAAAAAGCCAAAAAATCAGAGCGGCGATGACATTCGCACCATGAGTTTTGAAATTTTCAAAAATTAAAATTAAATTTTATGAAAATTTTAAAAATCAAAGTCACTTCTAAACATAAGCATAAAAATTGATATTCATTTTAAATTATTTTAATCAAAACAATATATAAAATTAGGTTTGAAAAAATTAAAACATTACAATTATATAATGTATTTATAGTAATTATTTTAATAATAAGGTTTAAAGTAGTAGTTGCTGACAAACACATGTGAGAGTGGTAACGGTGGTAGTCAGAGTGGCTGTGGTTGTAGAGGTAATTAATGGTTGAAGAGGCCAAGAAGATTGTGAAGGAGACCCTGGCTTCTCTCAAAGAATATGGCATTAAGGCCAAAAGCAATGAAGGAGATGCCACAAAAGCAAGTATTTCAGCACCACCCCCACAACCAACTGAGGAACAACCCGAAGAGCCTAAGAAGAAGAAACTGAATAAGGCCAAGCATGCCCTTGTGAAGGCCTGTAGCAGGCTGAGAAGTGGAGCCTCAAAACAGTAAAAAAAATTCTTGTGTTGCTTTTATAAACTAAATTTTGGATAGTAATTTGTTATACTTTTTGAGTATTTTGCACTCTATTCCCTCCCCTTATTTTCTGCAGGATGCAGTGAGGACACTGCAATATTTTAAGTTGGGAGGGAGGTTCAAGACTTATATATATATATATATATATATATATATATATATGGTGTGCATGAATGTATGCTTTATGTTTAACGTGTATGTATTGCAGGTTTAGTACGTATGTTTGTTGTTACTAATTGTGTTGTTTTCCCCAAAATGTTTTCTAAAAACAAACACATGTCAAAAATAGGAGTCTTTTTAACTTTTTGGGTATCAAATAGAAGCATAATCAGCTACAAATTTTCAAAGAAATCGAGTAAAAAGAATCATTATTTTTTGGGCTGAAATGCTTAAGTCTAAAACAACCATGTTTTGAACAAATGATCCAGCATTATGAATACTCTTACACTTCAACGCTGAGCTTAATCCTATTATTAGCTAAAACTAGAAATTTTCAAAACTAAAAGCAAGTGAAGGTTAACTAAGAGAGATGCTAAGTTTTTATTTAAAATTGAGGGCAAAAACACAAGTTTGGGGGCGTCTTTTTGATAAAAACAATAGAAGTTATGAATTTCTAAGTAGGGAAGCCTCTTTGTGGAGACACTATTGAGGTTTCAGTTAATAGGCAATTGTAACATCAATAAATAAAGGGTGCACTTGTTAAGTAGGGAGACCTATTTGTGGAGACACCATTGGGGTTTCGGTCAAAAAGTAAAAAACTTCAACATAAAGAAAAATTTAAACAAAATAGTAAAATTGTAGCAGCATAAACTTGCTACATCATATTTCAGAACTGCATTGCTCTAGCAATATCAAAATAAAATTGCTGCAGCATCTTGACACCTCCCAGAATCACAGATTTAAATGTGCTCTCCTTTTTGAAAACTTTCTTAGCGTTCACAAAGAATAAACTTCCCTTTCTAAATAAGTTTGAAAGATTCTTAGAGTTAGCTAAAAAGAGGACTAATCCTAAAGGTCACACACACATTCTTTGGGTAAAAATGATGCTAGAACATTGTGAAAAGACATGGCTACATCAAAGAAACTAAAGCTTTGGCCCTTAACACACTTTCTTGAAGGCGTGGTTGGTATGAAAATATGGCTGATTTGTTCTTCTACTAATATGAAGCCCTCCTTTACAAAAATTTGTTCAATTTTTTTCCTCAAAGTGTCATTGCTTAAGGACAATCAACGGTTTAGGTTTGAGGGTGTGATAACTCTATTTTATATTAAAGTTATCTATACTCATATGACTTAAATTATTGCATGAACCTCAAGTATTTTATTTTATAAAACATCAAACTTGCATTAAAGCACAAGAACACAGAAGAGAAACTGGTTTGAAGAGCAATTGAACACTTATTATATCATGAGAAGTTTTAATGTGTTTGCTCATTGCTGCAACATTAGAAGCTTGAAATTCTACAACATCAGTTGCTGAAAATAAATTGCTACAGCAAGTTCTGAGTGACGTCAGCACTGACCTCATGACCAATTTGCCAAGCCACTTGCCCCGCTTGCTCACCTGTTTGCTTAAGTCTAATTACTTTTTAGGTTGTAACTTTTTCCTTTTTAGGGACACTTGTCTTAATGTAATAGGATCCTTTTGTGCTTGTTTGAATGATGTAATTAAATCACATCAAGGGGATGAATGGAGACATTTCTTCTCATTTAAGCAAGCTTCAAATTGGAGGAAGTTCAGCCCTTCTCTCACCTCACCTTTGGCCAACTTGTGTTGGATGATGGATGCAAATCTAATCAAAGTCCAATCAAGCCAAGGTGAATGAATATGGACATTTTCTCACACTCATGGAAGTTCCAAGTTGAAGAAAGGCTCACTTTTTGAAACCTATAAATACTCCTCTACTCCTCATTTGCAAAGGAGACCAGAATACACTCGCAAAGAACATCTTAGAACTAGTTTCGAAGTAGAGGGAAGGAATTGACGCCTTCTTCCCTCAATTTCATCAACTACAAGGAATGATGTGAGCAATGATGCAACATTACTGGGTAGCATCTTGCAAGGGGAATCAAATTGTGTATTTTCTACCCTCTTTCATTTCCTTTGTAATTTCTTGCTATTTTAACATGAATACCTTTTCAGTAATTTTGAGCGAGCTAAACACTTTTGTAGTTGGGATGCATTAAGCTTGATAATGAAATTGTAATATGCTTTGTGTTATATGTGATGTGTGCATTTTAGTCTTATGTGATAAATCTTTCATATTCATCTTTAGACTTGATCACCTAAATATGAATGCAAACTATAAATACATACATGGTTTATGTTGTAATAAGAATCTCACTCTAAGTTTTGATGATAACAAACTAAGTAAGATTTAGATTTTCTAATGAAGTGTAATCTGACATGTTTGCCAATTGCTAAGAACATGTTACCAAACATAGCAAACTAAGGCTCTACCACGGTCCAACATATTGGTAAAATACAAAGGTAGAAAAGCCTTGAGAAAGTTACTTTATGAGAAGCTTAAAATAAGTCAACAGAAGGTTTGACCAATTAATAGAAGGTTGACTGAAAGTCAAAAAGAATGTTGACAAAAAGTCAACATAAAGTTTGACTGAAGTCAAAAGAAGGTTGACTCAACAAAACACCTTGGAAGCATAAGTTCATGCTTGAGAAGGTTAATGTAAAAGGGAGATACAATGTTGAGAAGGTTACCGGAAATCGTACAAATTTATCTAAAACACATTAACTCTTCTTGAATGATCTTTAGTTGCATTAAATGAAGATTCCAAGTTATAAATCTGTTCGAAGTTTGAAGCATTAAAGAAGGTAATGCATGATTATTCCTTTGGTGCATTTTGCGTGTTTGTTTCATACTAGAAAGCTTGAGAAGCTTCATTGCAAGCTGGTACAGCCTGGCCTACAATGGAATATCAAGTCATAGCTGTTTAGTAGAACACTAGAAGAGTACATATCCAGCTCAAGAAGCTTCAGAGGTGCAGTTAAAATATTAAGCAAAGCCTGAGAAGGTTCCAAACTGTCAACTTTTGTACCTTACTTCACATCACTCCTATGGACCAATGGGTACTCCAAACGACTCTCTTCAAGTTTCTAACGGTTATATTCATACTCCATGGATATTTAAGAAGCTCATTCTGAAGATTCAAAGTATGAGAGAGTTTATTGCAACCTACACAAAGTCAAGTTTCTCAAAGCAATCAACCGTCTCATCCCACACTCAAAGCTTCTACAAGTTCAGATCTGGGATCTCTTTCTTGAGTGTGTGCTAGCTTGTTTGTATCATTGTTTGCAGTGTATCTATATTTATTACAAGCTCATAAACATCCCAAAACAATACCCCAATTGTAAACACTGTTAGGTAAACATCTCATCAAACTACCTAGAGAGAGGTGAGTGTTGGTGGTTGTTATACCCCAATTTTGTCCGCACATTTTTTTAATTAATTACAAGTTTGTCCAATGTCCAAAAGTTCAAAAATAGAAAATATAAAATTAAAATCCGATGTTAAATATATGTGTGTAAGAGATATTTAACATCGGTTTTGCAAACAAACCGATTTAAAAAGTCTATATTTACACTGACTGCACTCTGCAGTTCCCGCCCAAACTGCAGAGGATCCTTCCCCGGGTTGTGTGTTATTAGGGGGTAATGGGTTCAAAACCTATTGACCACCAAAATTTCTAATTTTTTAAGTAAGCACTTACCTCCACTTTGCCATGTGAGCTGCCACGTGGCAAATAATTATTGGTGGCTGATGTGGTGCTGTGCAACTTGGCAGTGGTGACATGGGATGATGACATGGCATTCAGTGCCACGTGGCAAAGAGGTCCAATAAGATGATGACACGTAGCAGTGAAGTCATCTATGTTAGCTACGTCAGCATTTTTGGATGGAAAGTTAACGGAGGGGCCTAACTAAAAACATTTAATATTTGAAAGGGGTATTTTAAAACTTTTTTTATAGAGGGGTAAATGGATTATCGTGATATTTGCAGGGGATAAGTGATATTTAAGCCTATTTTTTTTGACGAAAAAATGATTTCATCAGGGCCCTCCAAAATTGGAGGCCAGAATAAAAACAATACAATGAGGAACCTCCTCAATCCAAACAGACTCGGGGTGTACAATAGCAAATTTTGCTAAATGGTGTCCAACATTATTGCACTCTCTTCTAACGTGTAGGCATTGAAAAAACTAAAAAACTTTGAAAGACAATTACAATCATATGAAATTTTGGCAGAATAAGAGTCATTCTCTTTCATATTCATTAACTGTAAGCAATTAGATTCAACTTGAATTTTGAAGAAGCATGTATCAAGAGCAAAGTTAAAGGCGAATGTTAGTCCAATGGTTTCGCTAGAAACAGATTTGGGGAACCGAGGAGAGACGAGATGGCAGCTGCAAACAATAAACTTGTGCAATAACGAATAACAACTCCAATACCCCTATTCCCCTAATTACCATCCAATGAACATGCAACATCAAAATTCACTTTGAGACAACTTGAGGGAAGTGGTTCTACATAACATAATAGTATAATTAAAATAGGAAATTTCTTACCACATCAATCACTACCAGAAAAGCGGCTTTTACCCACAATTTCTTAGCCACGGTTAATTTGATCGTGGCTAAGACAGGCCAGTTAGCTACGCTTAATCCGTGGCAAAGCAAACATAAATTCTCAAGTAAAAAGTTTCACTGTTAGCTACCCTTTAACTGTGGCAAAGCAATCAAGAATTTTCCAAGTAAAATGTTTCACTTTTAGCTACCCATAGACCGTGGCAAAGCAACCGTGAAATTTCCCAAGTAAAAAAATATCAAAATTAGCTACCCTTTAACCGTGGTAAAACAACCAGGAAATTCCAAGTTTTACTTTTAACTACCCTTTAACCGTGGCAAAGCAACAGGAAATTCCAAGTAAAAATTTCAGTCTCCCTCAAAATTTTATTCGTTCCATTTGTCTTCCCCCTTTCTTTCTCCCACTAACCTAGGGTTACCTTCAATGGTTTCTATTGCAAACCAGGTGAGAGCTGGTAACATAATCTCTTTCTCTCCATCTTCTTAGGGTATGTTTGGATTGTGGTATGGGATGGAATGGAGTGGAGTGAAATGGAATGATTTAATGTCCATTGTTTGGATTTTTAAAAAGGTGATGGAATGGAATGGTAAGTGATGGAACTCATTTCATTGTTTACCACCAACTTCCTCTTTCATTCATCATTAGTATCTGTTTATTTTTATTTTATTTTTATTTTTACGCAAGGATCTGTTTCTTGTTTTTAAATGCTTCACGCGTTGGTTTATTTTAGTTAAATCCATAAATTTGAATTTTACGTCAAATAAATGAATTGATGTTAAGCAAAATAAATTGGAAAAAAAAATTAAGCAAAATGAAATTGCAGAGTTGGTGTTATTTTTTTTACTCACAAGAATTAATGTTGTTAGTTGATGATAAATTGGGATAATTTTTTTTATGCCTGTTTAATTTACTAAGTTTAACAAGAGTTAGAATTTGAATAATGTTTTTCAGAAGGGTAAAAAAAGAATAAAAAAGTTATAATTCATTCTGTTCCGTTCATTGTCCAAACAGTGGAGTGGAATTTTTGTTTTGTTCTGTTGTTAAGTTCCTAAACAATAGAATGAGAATTTTATTCCATTCCACTCCGCTCCATTCTGTTCCATTCCTTTCCGCTCTGCTCACTTTAAACTATCCAAACATACCTTTAGGGGGCGTTTGTTTGGGAGACACAAAGAGGGTTCCAAGGAATCTAGGTTCAAAATGAAAGATTCTCATGTTTGGTAAGAGAAAAAAGAAAAGTGCATTCCAAGGAATTTTGTTAAGTCTGGAAACTATTTTTCCATGTATGTTGGAATTTGATGCCTCCCATAATTGGTGGTAATGTTTCATTCCAGCTTAGGGTGGTTTCATTTTTCAGCACAAAATTACATTACTAACCTTCACTCATCCCACCCACCCACTACATTATAATGATCGTGACACGTTTTTTTATTTATTTTTCCTTGCAAGTCTATATATATATATATATATATATATATATATATATATATATATATTTTTCTACAAAATACTTTATTAGAAAAGATTATTGTAAAAAAATTATAAGTTAATAATTACGTTAATTTTATACTTTTATTTCATCTTTAATAACTTAGAAAGTTAAAATAACATGTCATATAAACAAGAGTATTTTATAATTATAATGCTTATTCCCAAGAATGTATGGTACCAACCAAACAAGTTTATAAATTTTTCCCAAGAATTGGATTCCTAAACTTGTAACTAACCAAACATGTTTAGAAAAATATTCAGCAATCACATTCCTAGTCAAACAAACGCCCCCTTAGGGTTTCTTCATTGTTTTCCCCATTTCTTTCTTTCTCCCACTAACATAGGGGTTTCGTGGTTTCCTTTTGGAGGACAAAATCTTCCCAATCGCCATTCTATTTTCCAGATCAGTATAGCTCCCTATTATGTCTCACATATGAAAAACAATTATCTACTCCTTATTAAAATTATACTTATATTTTCTTTTACTGGCTAATTTTTTTGACAAAATTTATTAACTAATTATATTATCATACGTATATTATACTACTATTAATTTGTTTTAAGGTATAATAAATTTTTTTGATGGCTTTGTGTTGTATACAAGACAATATATTTATAATTTTGCAGATATTTTATTTATTATTAAATTTAAATATTTTATCATTTTACTTAATTACAATTTTAAATACAAATACTTTCTTAGTATATATTATAATTTTTGAATTAATTGAATATAGATCGGCTCATGTGGTCCGACCAAAGACCCGGTAGTCCGACCAAAGACCCAGTGCCTTGATCGGCTCGATGACCGGTCTGATTCTGATAACATTGTAGCTGATCATGTATCCCTTTCTCGCCATTTTCTTTACGTCTTCGTTATTCAAGTTTCGTTGTATGATTTTCATGCGATTTCTTCTTGTTAATCCTCACAGAGACTCCCACTGAATTTCGCATTCTCACAATACTCAGCGGAGATTTGATGTGGTTGAGGTTGCTGCTAGGGTACGCGTCCCTAAACTTAGATTTTTGGATTGTTCCGTTTCATTGGTTTTTCAGTTGGTTCTATGATTCTGAATGTTGTCGTTTGTCCAAACTATCCTTTTGTCTGTTTACATGTTGCAATTGGGGTTAATTTTCTCTAAGCACGTTAATATACATCCCAACTCCCAAGGATCATGGAGAGATTTTTTAAAATGAAAGATTATGTTTTGGGAGAGAGATTATGCTTTCATGTTTCTTTCTGTCCAGAAACTTGTTTCATATCATAAATCACTGCTTATTTTTGTTTTCTTTATATGAACGGGTTATACGACTTCGAGATATGTTCATCAGTTAAATGTTAACTATAAAAACAAAATTGATAAGGGACAACTTGTATTACAACTTACAAGTCCATAGCACTTGAGATATGATATTTTAGTACTTAGTAAAGAAAGTGACTTACATTTGTCATGTTAACATCACACTTGTCCCTTATCTTTATGCCATTATTATACTATTAAGTTTGATGGAGGTAAAAAGCCAAAGGTGTTTAAACGATGATGGCCTTATTCTAGCTTAAAAACTAGAAATGTTGATTATATGTACGTATCAGTGGTTTCCTCTATGAATTGAGCTAAGGTTGAAATGTATATCTCAGGTGCGAATAACATGAACAAACTTCTGACTTCCACATCTCTCTAGGGCCCATTTTGTTGTTAGGACAGAGAGACAATATATAGGAAACTTACCATATGTTGCATCAGTCCAGTGATACTGCCTGATGGAAAAATAGCCAATAAAGTAAGACCAGTTTCGATAACGTGTCATCGTCTACATAGCTTAGATTAGAATTTTCAAGAGTCAAACTTCAGTTATTCTTACACATGTATCAAATAATGTTATGATAAAGGAACACAGTAAGAAAGAATATCATTCCACTGCTTCAGCTTGCTTGCTTATCAAACGGGCATAGACACCATTTTTTGATAAAAGTTCCGAATGACTTCCATCCTGCATGAACAAAGGTAATGGCAATTATGTTTCAGTAAAAACAGAAAAGAAAAGACAGTGAAAATAAATAAATAATTATAGCTTTTCACGGTAAATCCAAATGGTTTTAGAAATTTATGAGAGTTTAAAGAATTTCATTCATAAGTTCTATGAGGGAAACTTCAAGTGTGTTTTATACCCACATTATTTGTTAACTAAATGAAGTTATGGAAACAGTTATGTTCTTCATGGTGCTTATCCTATGCTATCTCCATTATATGATTCGGCAGAAGAGTTTGAGGAGTCATTCAATTTTAAAAAGAATAAAAAAGAAAAAACAGAGAGATATTCAACTTTCTAACCCAATTTTTAATTTGTGCGAGCTTTACATTATAAATGAATAAAAAAGGTTGGTGAAAACATCAGCTTCAAGAATGGAATTTTGATGAGAATATTTAGGGCATTCAAACTAAACAATAAATCACCAACCTCAACTATTTGCCCAGCATCCATCACCAATATCCTATCACAGGCTTGTATGGTGGAAAGCCTGCAAAGCAAGTCATACGTTCAAAACTTAAAATTGGAATACCATTGCTATTAAATTGACACTGAATCAAAGAATCACAGACCTATGTGCGATCACTATCACACTCCTCGATGAAAAATCACGTTTAAGTGATCCAAGAACTCCCTACATTTTATAGTAAATAAAACATCAATATCTTCTATTATTATTACAATTAATATTTAATGTAACTATGGCTTCTAGTAGTTTCCACTTTATAGAATCATACCTTAACATTTTGCTCACTTTCTGCATCAAGTGCAGAAGTGGCTTCATCCAACACCAATATCTTTGGGTCCCTCACAATGGCCCTCGCAATTGCAATTCTTTGTTTCTGCCCACCACTTAAAACACGATCATCAATAACCGTTCCATACCCATTGGGAAGAGTTGAGATGAACTCATGGGCATCAGCTTGCTTTGCTGCCCACTCAATCTCTTCTTGATTTATATCTCGCTTACATCCATATTTGATGTTTGAGATAACATCCATATGGAACAGTTTTGGTTCCTACAAAGACAATTTTTTGGTTATAGTAAAAGGATAGATGTCATGAACCATATCCAATGGATGTAAGCTAATTTTTTTTGAGATAACATCCATATTCAATGCTTATAATAAAAGGATAGATGTCATAAAGCATATGTTCGAACCTGTCCGACATAACCAATGTTTTCCCTCCACCACGTGACATTTAAGTCATGAAGAGGGACACCATCTATGAGAATCTGCAAAAATTCATCAAGTTAATATCAAAGTAAAAACAGGTATCGTCTCTAAAAGGCTAAAACTATGACCAGCATAACTAGTAATAAGAAGGTACTAACATCTAATTAAGTGAGAGCACATATTTAGAATTTAAGGTCTAAGCTTCTGGATTTAGAGCCCATGATCGTGACTACCTTTCCCATTATATTCTCTAAACTTGTCAGTAAATTGTGGAAAACATACAAACCATTTTCTCTCTTTGAATTTCTGATTCCATATCAAGAAGTAAATGTACAATTTTTCTCTTTTCATCTGAGTCCAGCTGAGTTAGAATGACATAAACTATTAAAAAGAATGTTTTATTATTTCCTTATTAAGAAATTACATTATAGTCTATAGGGGAAATATCCCTGAATCATAGGGATCTGATTGTATAGGGGCTGGCATTTTATTTCGTAATTTAGCTTGATGGGGGTCGTGGAGCCACCATGTTTGGGAAAAAAGTTCTCATGGTTCCAACCAAACGGCACAGTGGCTATTAGAATAGATAGAATCATGATCTCGGGAGTTGGTTGACATATGGGGTGTGAAAGCTCAATGGATTAGAAGTAGAGATGTATCGGATCACTGTCTAGTATGGTTGGTGTCCTCAAATAAAAATTGGGGGCCAAAGCCTTTTAGATTTATAAATAAAGGAAAGGATTTTTATGGAAGAAAAGTGGAAGGAGCTCAAGGTAGAAGGGTGGATGGCGCATAGAGTCAAGGAGAAGCTGAAATATGTCAAAGAACAACTTAAGGTATGGAATAGAGAAGTATATGTAGTGGTGGATCTCAATATAGACAAGATAGTGAAAGAATTGAACATTATGGAGGAGGAGGGAGATGAAGAGACCGAATGGGAGGGGGAGAAGTGGAAAGGTTTAAACATGGACTTTTGGACAGCCCTACACCATAAACAACTTTTAGCGCAAAAGGCCAGAATTAATTGGATTAAGCATCGGGATGGGAATACAAAGTTTTTCCATAATACTCTAAAATTAAGGCAGAGAAGGAACCAAATAGAGATGCTTAATTAAAGAAGAGGTAAGGAGGCGCTTTAGTAGTCAATTTAAGGAAGAACCAGTGGATCGACCAACCTTGGATGGTATTCAGTTTAAGAGAATCTCTGAGGCGGAAGCTGAAATGATTACGGCTCCTTTTTCTATGGAGGAGGTAAAAGAAGCAGTGTGGAGTTGTGATGGTGATAAGAGTCTGGGTCCTGATGGTTTCAACTTTAACTTCATTAAGTATTGTTGGGACACTATAAAGGAATAGATATTTGAGTTGGTGGGTCAATTTCATTCAAATGAGAAGCTTCCAAAGGCTTTCACTTCATCATTTGTGGCTTTGATACATTTGTGGCTTTGATAGGCAAAATAAAGAACCCCCAAAAGTTGAAGGGTTTTAGACCAATTTCACTTATAGGGTGCATTTATAAAATCATAGCCAAGCTACTAGCATTCGGCTGAAGGGAGTACTATCTGATGTCATTTGCTCGTTTCAATCGGCCTTTCTTAGTGAGAGGCAAATATTGGATATAGTACTTGTGGCAAATGAGATGATCAATGTGGTAAAAAGAAGAAATGGTCGATGTATATGTTTAAGGTGCACTTCGAAAAAGCGTATGATTCGGTAAGTTGGAGCTTCTTGGACTATATATATGTTTATAAGGATGGGATTCAATGATAAGTAGAGATCTTAGATGAAAGCATGTGTGTTTAGTGGCTCGGTGTCAGTCCTCGTGAATGGTAGTCCTACTGTGGAATTTTCTATGGAAAGAGGGTTAAGACTAGGAGATCCTTTGACTTCTTTTCTTTTCCTAATAGTGGCAGAAGGATTATCCTGACTAGTCAGGAACTGTGTTGAGCTAGGATTCTTGGAGTTGGTAAGGAATTGCATTTTCCAATCCTTCAATATGCAGATGATACACTAATTATGTGTAAGAACACAAGGGAAAATTTTTGTAGCTTGAAAGTTGTGTTGAGAATATTCTAATTGGTATCGGGCCTTAAGGTAAATTGTCATAAAAGTTGCATTGTGGGGATGAATGTTGATACGGAAGAACTTAGAGTGACGTCTCAGTTTCTCTATTGTAAGGTAGGGGAGGTTTCATTTAATTTCCTTGGCATACCGATTGGGGCAAATCCAAGAATGAGCGCAACTTGGAAGCCGGTTATCAAGAAATTAAGGGATAAATTATCCACATGGAGAAGTAGACAACTCTCTATAGGGGGCAGAATTACATTGATAAACTCAGTGTTAGCAAGCTTACCATTGTACCATTTCTCGTTTTATAAGGCTCCAAAGAAGGTAATTAAGGAAATGGTGAAAATCCAAAGGAATTTCTTATGGGGAGGCGAAGGTCAAGTGCACAAAATGGCGTGGGTTAGATGGAGCAAGCTGTGTTTACCAAAGGTGGATGGAGGGCTGGCCATTAAAAATATGGAAATCTTCAATTTGGCATTACTCGGTAAGTGGAGATGGAGATTGGTATGTGACAAAGAGAGTGTGTGGTTCAATTTCATACAACAATTGTACGGCCAGGAAGGAAAATTAAACAGGAAAGAGTATTCGGTTTGGTGGAAGGATATAAAGAGCATAGATAAGTGTTTCCCACCAGCGCAAGGGTGGTTTGACGATGCAATTAAGTGCAAATTAGGTTCTGGTATTGCTGTGAATTTCTGGCAGAATAGGTGGAATGGCCAATGGAGCTTGAAAGAGTTATTTCCACATTTATATAGTCTCTCAGGAAAAAAGAATGGAGTGATGGCTGAGTTTGGAAATTGGGACAGTGGTAGATGGAACTGGAGACTGTCATGGTGCAGACAACTGAGTCACAAAGAGAGGGCTGAAGCTGATTTATTGGATGACATATTGTTGCCTCTTCATCCAACAGTAAATGTAGAGGATAAGTGGGTTTGGACGTTGGACAAATCAGCAAAATATCAAGTAAACTCAGCGTACAAGTGGCTGTCAATGAAATGTGCAGATTATGCAATTGAAGAAGAGCAGAAGCCAGCACTGATCATCCTGTGGCGGACAGCAGCTCCGTCAAAGTTTGTGGTTCACGCGTGGAGAATTCTCATGGAGAGCTTACCAACTCGGGTTGCCCTTCAGCAGCGAGGCGTCATCGATTTCAGTCAAGGACTCCTCTGTGTATTCTGTAACAGAGAAAATGAGGAAGTTCAGAACCTGCTTTTCCATTGCAGCTTGGCGAAACAGGTCTGGCAGCGAGTGGGAGGCTGGATTGGAGCATCACAGGTGCAGTATACTGGACAGTGGGATCATTTTGGGCAGTTCACAGTGGACAGCGAAGACCGAAAGAAGAGGAGGGCGCGACATTTAGTTTGGATGGCGGTGGTGTGGGTTATTTGGATAAATAGGAACAAGATTATATTTAGAGGGGGGTTGGCTGATGTAAATCAAATGCTTGAACACAAAAAAAACTGCCTTGGGGATGGTTTGTACATAGAGTACGTGTCAAGTTATCGCTTACATATGAGGAGTGGTGTAATGATCCTTCTTTATGCTTATCTATGTCATGATCCATTGTAATTGGGTTTGTACATAGAGTACGTGTCAATTTATCGCTTACATATGCTTAAGACATGTGTGAGAATATTAGTTCTACCATTTAACTAATCTCTTGTAACCATAGTTAGTATAGCTAAAGTGTAGTTTAGTCTAGCTCATCTAGTTAGAATATAGTTGTAACTGTTTTAGTTATTGTAAATACACAATTCTATTCATTCCATTCTGTTATTCAACAACAACAGACAATGAATATACTTCATTTTACTCATATCTTGAAATAAAGAAACTTTACCTGACCACCCGTGGGCTCATAGAGCCGCAGCAAAAGATTTGTCAATGTACTTTTGCCACTACCACTAAGACCAACCTGTCAAATGAAAAACAAACCTGTGGATTAGTTCTTAGGTCTTAACCATAGTGCAAGGAGAGAAAGAAATGAACTAGAAGCACTTACAATCGCAATAACTTCACTTGGATGGATAACCAAGTTGACATGCTGCACTACAGATACCTGTTACAATGTCTGTCATTAATTGAGCTTGTATAACTTATAAGGATAATGGAAAATCAAGTGAAGATGAGGTACCGTTGGCCTTGAAGGATAGTGAAAAGATACATCAAGGAACTCAAGATGCCCAATTAATTTCTCTAACTTGACTCCTGTAAGAAAAATTAAGCCCCATCCTTCAGTATACTTTACATCAAAAGATGGTAAAAATCTTACATACGAATTCATCTTGTCTATCATATAAATAAACTTATCTTTTTTTTTCGAAGAAAAAAAAAACACAATTTATTAATTTTGAACACTATCATGTTACGTATCGTAACAAGTACTTTCAATTATAAAAATATTATAGCTGTGCTGACACTTGAAATAATTTAGGTTGTTGGTCGAGGGAAATAGAGGAACAGAGTTCCGTCCACAGTAAATTTTGTTTGAAGAAACAGGGAAATCATATTTGAAACCTCTAATCGATCCCGCGGTTAGGAAAAAAGTTTGAACGACAACAAGTTGGCATCTGCCCCATTAAGGTGGTAACTTAATAAATCAACGAAGCATGAAAAGGAGTAAATTTATGAAATAGTAAAATTGAACATAGTTCTTAAGAATGCTTGCCTGATGCGACAAGTTGATTGCAGGGTGAGAGATCCATTAAATTAAATATCTTTTCACTAGCTCCAATCCATTGCATCACACCGGATACACTGTCTCCCATCCACCAAGTTGAATAAATTGTCCTTTCACTGTATAGTATTAACTTGCTAAGTTTCTCCGCTGTAATATTACCGGTAAGAATAGAAACTCCTCCAAGTAGCACGGCAATAACCTAATAGATAAAATATTTCAATAAAAACAAAAGTCAAGTACAAAGTATTGATTATTAATTCCAATAAACTTTATTCCAACCGTCATATTATATGTTTAAAAGGAAAAGTGTATGAAAAATAATAAATAAATAAATAAATAAATAAATAAATATAAATCTATCTATCTAATCTACTATAAAGTCATGCCAAGAAACTACTGCCAAATTTACATTGATATCCTTGACATATCAACATTTTTTCTACCCTTTTTGGTCCAAATTTCAAAAGCTAACAATTCAACTTTAGTGACACTATGTACTCTTCTGCTCAAAAGAAAAGTCACCAACCAACTCACTCTTCTTCATAATCCCCTACTCGCAACTTTACCCCGTTGAAGTAAGTTTTTTTTCCTTCCTTCTTCTACCTTCACTCTTGCAAATGTTCATCACTTTTTTTCTTCTTTCGCATTGTGTTCCTTTAAGAGGAAGTATCTACTTAAAGAAGACATTGATGCAGCTATCAAGAGGAAGTATCTACTTCATTTATGCAAAAAACCCACAATCAAAAGGCAACATAGCTGTCCAAAAGTTGCAGCTCATTGTTACCGCAAAAAGTACAAAGTGTGATATCCCAATACAGTATAGCAAACTGCAAATCAATTTATTTTCAACTAAAATAACAAAAAATTGAAAGTATACCACTCCTATGATTTGATATCAAAAAAAGACATATTTTCCCAATGTAGCATCACTCGCACATTTTTTTTAAAATTTTTTCACTCTCTTTTCCTTTTTCTTCTTCTAACACTCATTTCTCTATTTTTAATAATATATCTACTTTATTTTTATCTACATGTCTCCTTTATTTTTCCTTTTTTCTATTTTAATTTTTTAAAAAATTTTGACAAAATTTTAATATTCCGTTTTTTACACAGGGTAATGTTCGGACTAATTATATTTGTCTATTTTAAATTTGTCAAAAATTATCATGAGTAGTGTTCAAACTAATTAAATTTGTAAAACGACAGCATCTTTGCATAGGTACGGATATATTGCTAGTATATAATAATAATAATAATAATAACAGAAAATACCGGGAGTTTTGAAATCTTTAGTTATACTGTGTACCTGAATTGAATGACGAAGAGTGTGGAAACAAAATTGCCAAAATCCAGATGCGGCAGATTGCCGTAAACTTATGTCTGCCAATTTAAGCAGCCACCGTTGGTACCTGTAGACAGAGATCATTGAATATTTAGAACCAAGCAAATCAACACAAAAACAAACATCATTAGAAAACAGTGTTTAAAACTTATAATCAAGTTATGAACACATTCAAACATCACCTTTCGTGCTCTTTTGTCTCGGTTCCGTAAATCCGGACAGTTCTAATAAGAGACAACGTCTCTTGAGCTACCTATGAATTAACCGGTAGAAAATTGTTATCATTACGATAGTTTGGGAAAATATAAAACATATTGAATTCTGAGTATCTTATTCTACCGTATTTGCAGAAGCGTTGAATTTCTGCACCGACCTTGATGCCATCTTTTGGTACCTACGGCGAAACATATAACCAAATCAACAAGGGCAAAATGAACGAAACAAACAAAATTAACCAAGCCTATTTTAGCTTCTTTTTTTCCCTCGTTTTTTTCCTAAATCTGAAACAGAGTGGGTCGATTTTGTTATGATTGGCCTCACTTGGAGTTTTTTTAGATTCTGGATCTGATTTAGGCTTTATACTATTTGCAATAAAACTCTTCCTCTCACTTGATTGATACAGTATGCGATCAAACAACAATGGAGCTTTCATGTAGACGAAGAGTTATTTGCTTGGGCCGGTGCAAGTTATTTGCTTGAGCCCACTTTGCCTTATGGCGTTTGCTTTTCCCACTCCCCCTCCTTAACAAATTTTATTCCAAAAATAACCTCGCTTGAAACGCTGGGAGGACGTGTTTAATGATGGTTCGAACAACTTCATGTGAACGCAATTAAATTGGTGAATGTGGTGTGAGGGTCCATTTTTTGTAAAAAAAAAAATTGGGTGTTCGCACAATGTTGTTCGAACAGGTTCGCATGACCCTATTCGAACAGGTGAAATTACACACAAGAGGGTGTGAAGTCAATATTTAAAACACTTGAACGATGTCGTTCGAACACGTGAAATTTCTTAAAAAAAATACGTTTTGACTGACCTTTTGGTCATTTCACACCCTTATGGGGTGTGTTTTGAGTAGGAGGGGGCGTGGGAAAAGCAAAGGCCTTGCCTTATGTGGTGCCCAGCCTTATTTTACCCTAGTTGGGTTGGGTTGGTTTGGGCCTTGCCCACTTTAGTGAGAATCAAACAACCTTTGACAAATGAACAAAAAAAAAAGGCACATGCTTCGTACAACCCTCTAGCTACTCACTGGGCTCTCCTAACCGTTAAATATTCCCAAAATACCCTCAAATCAAAAAACTCCTAATGTTATATTTTAACTGGTTCAGCGTGCAAACCAATTCAATTCTTTGAGCACCGAACCTCACAAAATACCCCTTTTCAAGCTTTAAAAGTACAAATATGAATAACCAGGGTAAACTACGAAAAATGCCATATTAAGCTTTAAAGTACAAATATGAAGAAAAATAGACTTGGAAGTTACCTTCCATTATGTAATGTAATCCCCAATAATGCACAACATATGAATAACGTGCATAAACCAAATTGCCATGACATCATAAGCAAGTAAGTTAATGTACATACACCCTGCAAGATTGGAAAAAAAAAACACTATCAAATGGGGATGACATTTAATTTAATAACACTATTGCAGCTTTGATTAATAATAAATCAACCTGAAAGCCATTCCGGAATATACTGTAAAGTTGATTTCCAATAATTCTCGAGGCTTGTTGACTGTCTGCTCCAAGCCTACTCGTCAAACCTCCTACCGATTCATTGTCAAAAAATGATATATCCTACAATAAGGGCAGTGCCAAATGAGTTAAACCACACACCATAAGAAGAAACTAATAATTGAACAACTATGCTATATGTCCCGAGTGAATGAGCTCCCGAATTAATGATTGGATTGTATGTATTACTTTCTTAACAGATATAATTCTTTTTTTAACAATGTATTAACTATAATTCTAACATTTATTTTCTTGGTTTTAAATGAAAAAAATTGTTGAGCATCGTAATTACATTGGTCAAAAAAAAAAGAGCATCTTAATTACAACAAAATAATGTGGATGAAGATTTTAAGTTCATTAAAAGTACTATTTGAATAGCTTAAATATAATTTAAGTTGGATAAAAATAAATACATAATTCAATTTGGATAAAGTAAATAAATAATTTATGTCTTTTTACTAAACCTAAAGTTGGAGTTAAACAAATTGCAACAACTAGGCAATAATATATTGACCATATGAACTTCAATATTGAGCGAATGAAGATGAAACTTACGTCCCTTCGGAATGAATTATAAAGAAAATTGATCACATCAATGTTTTAAAAACCGACTCGGATCGGTCGGTTGGACTGGCTCAACTGAAAATCAAACCTATACCCGGGGTTGAGCTGGCTATTGGATCAGAAATGTACTGACTCGGTTATGACGTCATCAAATTGGTGGCAACTCGGATCAAATCGGCGAGTCAAACCGGTCACAACTCGGATTGTACCGGCGAGTGAACAACTAACCTGGTGCTGTTTTTATGCAATTTTCCAAAAAAGGCTTCAAGGGGTTTTGAAATCGTGCCCCTTTTGTTGTTTGTATGTAGCGCTACAACTGCACTAGTCTTCTAACTTGTTACAACTTTCTGTCTCTTTGGATATATCTAATACATATAGATGCTATTTCTATAATATTGATCAAAAAAGATGCTATTTCTATATATATTACCATCTAGTATACTTTTTCACAAAAGGAGATTAGGTTTTCAAAAGATATGTTTAAATTAAAGATTTATTGTACAATATTTTTTTAGGCATGGTCAATGACGGATCCAAAAATTTTCATTAGTGGAGGCAAAAATGTAGTCTAAAATATTTTCTCAAAAAAATATTATTAGCTTCTATAGTTTACATAATTTGATGACAAAAAAAAAGCCTAAAATACCTAAATTTCTATAAATTACAAAGCTAAAGGAAAAATTAATAGCAACTTCTTATCTATTTTATCGACCACTTATGAATTTCAACAATTATTTTGAGAAATTTATCATGTGGGGACAACATCTATTTTTTTGTGGAGTCAAAACCAAATTACTATATAAATTACTAAGTAAAATATTTTTTCAAGTGGGGTCAAGTGCCCCCAATGCCCCCATGGTGGATCCGTCCCTGGGCATGATGTGTAATTTTAGCAAATTAAATTTTAGAGGTATGAAATTTATATGTCCTGAAAATTCATCTTTTTTAATTGGGATCGGGTCATGGTCATGCGGTTCAATAGTCGACCCATCGGTCTGACCATTGACCCACTGACCCGGTACTTTCACCGAGTTGGCCACCGGTCCGAGTTGTAAAACATTGGACCACATCTTTTTCGAAATGACATATAAGTAAATACTAATGACTTACCTGATTTTGTAAAGGAAAAAAAATCACTTAGCTACCATTAATGGTAGTATTTTTAAAATAACTCTATTTTAAATTAACTTTTTTGTATTTCTAATAAACCAATTTATTACTCATGAAAGGTAATTTAGGCAATGGTGTGAATTTTTTATTTTTATTGAGATTATAAAATGTGATTAACCAACTACGTACCTTAATAACAGTGATTTGATTAAACTTTTTACTTATAATTCAAACTTTGTTGGTGGATAGTATATGATTCAAACTCTTATGAAAATTGATTATTTGTAAAAGTGGGGGGGAAAAAAGCAAGTTTATGAAAAATTCAATACTTAATTCATTGCCACTTACGTTGTGAGATGAAAACACAAAGACAAACAATCAATAAAAGTAAAAAAATCAATAAAAGGAATGGATAAAACAAAATTTGAGGCCCCACTTATTGCTAAAAAATTTGAGGCCCAAAGCTCCAACTTTAGGTGATTGGGCCTTGGGCCGGCCTTGACTCTACCAGGAATAGATAAAACAGTGAATATTTTGAATCATTGAACAAATTAACAGGAAATCATTAAAAGATTAATAAGTGGTGGTGAGGATCAATAAGTTAACGAACACATATGTTGTGGCTTATCAACAAAAAAGGAGTGCATATCTCTCATGGGATTCAGAATGAAAATAGATAAAGAAACTGAAGTAAGTCAAGAGCAACCTGAAAAAGAAGCGAAGAGTATAATTGTTCTCTAATTCTCTTAACCTGTACAATATATTTCAAGAAACACAGTCAAATTCAATGGCCATTGCAGTTTAATTAGTTCTTATTATATCATTATGATTAATTATTTAATGAAATTAATCCACCCGCAAATATTGGAAAAGAAACTCACCAAAATCATGCTTACAATGCCTGAACAGTAAGTTCGTATCCCACTGAAACACAGGAAAAAGCTTGTTAGGAATCCTCACATCCCATACACAAGGGAAAAAGGTTTCAAACGATACAGAACCAAAAGGATCACATAAATGAAAATATTTAATTCTAATCTACTCAACAAGTCGATCACCAAAAACAAAAATCTACTCGACAAGTCAAACATATGCTATATATCTCAATAAAGAACTACCCTAAGAATTAATCTTATAAAAGTAAATGATAACCCATTACGTGGATATTCCAGAAATTAAACCCAAGACAGCCAACAGCTTCACATTCCGAAGAAAAATGGTATCTGCACCCTTTACCGAGAAGATGGTTGCCGTCAAAAAGTGGGGTATAGAAGACTCTAAAACCTGAAATGCACATAACTTAATCTCATCACCAGTTTCTAAAACCAACAAGGGAGAACTCAAAAAAGAAAAGAAAAAAGAGAGAACTCACGGCTTCCACAATAATAGCATGGATTGCAGCAACAATAATCCATCTATCCCCATGAAGAATGTCCCAAATTTTCTTCATGGCACGCCAAAACGTCACTTGTTTAGCAAGAAGGGGAACATCCTCCTTGTCACCGGGGAGGTTCCACCAACTTCCACCGGGAAAAACTGAAGAAATCATATCAATCTGTTTCCGCGTTTGACGTAGAAAGTTATTGACCATATGATTAGAGTCATTGCTCTCAACCGAGTCATGATCACTGTTGACACATTTTAGTGGAGAGATCAGTAAATGAAGGTTGGTGGAGGAGGGGAATGTGAGAGGTTTAATGTTTGAAATCTGGTGGTGGAGGCGGTGGCGGCGGTGGCGGCGATGGAGGTGGAGGGTTGGGGAAGGTGGCATGGTGGTACTGTGAGAGAGAATGATGGAATATGGGTTTGGCATAGTAGTGGATAGAGAGAAACTGGTAGAAGAAGAGAGAAGTGTGGAGTGCAAGATGAGGGAAAATGGTTTTCTGAATGGCCTGTGTGTGGGAGGGGAGAGGAAAATGGTTTTCTGAATGGTTTTCTGAATGGCCTGAATGGATTCGTAGTCCAATATTTGGTGTGTGTCACTTATTGGTAGTACAATATTTGGTATTACATAAAATTACCAAACTACCACTATTTTCAAATTATATACCAAACAATACGAATGTACCACTTAGTTTTTATCAAGCTGATGGCCATGCACATTTTTTATTTGTTTAATTGCTGTTGGGAAATCAAGTTTTGTACGACTCAACATACTTTTGTTTTTATTTTTATGTTTAGAAAAAGAAAAATGTTTTTGGTTTTAAATGTTTTTCTAAATTAGTTTTCAATAATTTTAATTACATAATTTAGGGAAATTTTAGTTGAATAATTAGCTACCTGTACTTGAATAAGTTTGTTTTTTTGATATAATTGATGAATTACGGTGGTTTTCTAGTCTTTTTTTGTGTCTGCCTTTCTTCCTTTGTGTTTCTCTTCTTTATAGGCCTTTTCCCTGATGGGTAATCGTCCTCCACTGCTTCATAAACCTACGGTCCCTTAACTAATTCGCACACTCTCTCTAGTGATCGTGGGTGAGAGAACCGCTTCCTACCGGGTAAACGGATCAAGTTATGTAAAATTACTCTTAGGAATAACATTCTCAGGAACATGATGATAGGAATAATAATCCTAGATATCTTCTCAAAAAAGTGTTTGGTAAATTTTTAAACATTCCTGAGAATAAGGTAGTTATAGAAATTAAATAAATTTTAATTTTTAATTTTTCACATAATCATCATCGGAATCCTTATTACCAACATTTTTCATGGGAATGTTTGCATGGGAATGTTAGAGGTTATTGGAAGTTATCTCACTCCTAGGAATCCTCATGCCAAGGAATAATTTTTTTCAAACTTGTAACAAACATGGGAATGTTCATTCCTAACCCATGAATTCTCAGGAATCTTAGTTCTAGACTTGAAACAAACGCCTAGGCCTGAGCAAGTCGACCTGGCTCATTGTAAGTACAATGACAGTCCACTAATTAATGGTCTAATTGTATAAATTATTTTTATTAGAGATAAAGTTAATTAGTTTATTTAGTTAATGGTCTAATTAATTAATTGGATTAGATCAGATAAGTCTATCTAATTTGACCGGGTGACTAAGTGTTGTGTTGAATCCAGTGGCGGATCTTGCCAAAAAAATTGGAGGGGGCCAAAATAGTAACAAATATATAAAACAAAATTAATTGTGTGTTCATAATAGTTTGTTTGGTTTAGTGGTCAAAATTACCTATGTCAATTTTAATGTCTAGAGTTCCAATATTGCTTAATGCAGTTTTTTATATTAATTTTTGAGAAAAATATACAAATAATCGCAAAAAGAAGTGTGTATGACAAGAATTGAACCCAGGGACCTAAATACACCAATAATGCTCTTAACCGCTTGGCTATTGATACCTCTGTTACTTAGTGTTCATTCGGTTCATATATTCTAACTTTGAGTATAAAATATATTTGTGTATATACTAACTTAATGGGAGTCGGGAGTACCGTGGCTCCCCTCGGCTCCCATAAAGATCCGCCACTGGTTGAATCCATAGACGAGTTTTGACTTTTGGGTGCTCCCCAATCTTCCATAGTTGTTGTATACTCTAGACGAACAATTCGTAATCGCAGGCCAACACCGTGTGGGACTGGGCACCATTTAGGAGATTAAAAAGTCGTCTATAAAGTTATCTGTCTAATTATTGTAATCGAGAATATTTCATTCTTTAGTAACTATATCATTAACTACAAGTCGTTCACTGATTGGTTGTCTTGAGCGACATGCGGACGTCCACTCCCGCCCGGGTTTGAACGCAGGTATGAGTAATGGTAGTATGTGTAGTACTTATTTGTCATTTCATCTAAATAGACCAAAAAATATTAGCATTAACTATAACTTAATTAATTTTGTGTCGACAAAAAATAATTTATGCAATTAAATGATTCAATCATTAATTAGGTAGCTAATTGTCTAATCAGAATTTACGTTAATTATGTAACTAAAAATATTGTTTAACAATTAAAAACTAATTTATAAAACCATCTAAAGCCAAAAACGTTTTTCAAAAAATAAAAACACGTGGGTGCTAGAGAACATGATTTCCTAACAGCAATTAAATTAAATAAAATAAAATAAATAAAGAAGTAGCAAATGGCCTGTGTGGGAGGGAGGGGGATTTCTCAGCTTAATGTAAGAAATAAGAAAACAGTGGCATATTTGTATATGTTGGAAAAAGTAGTGGTATTTTAATAGAGAACATTGCTGCAAGCTAGAAAAAAACAAAACTCCCAACATGTCACCCGCGCCAGAACATTGGAACGTCAGGCTGCAGATACTACCTGCGAAGGCAAAGGATTTTCGTGCCGCGCGTAAGGAATGCCTTATTTGGCCAACATGGGATGGCTGCAGGTTGGCAGTGTGCGGGGTTGGCAGTGTGCAGAGATTGTAGAGGAAGTTGAACGACCGTGCAGAAATTTTGTTTATTCTTTTCACAGTTTAATTTAATACTCTTTCCATCACTAACCAATGGAATTATTGCATTATGCATAGGACTAGCTAGGGATTATTATCTTGATAAATGCTTACCTTGATACATCTTAATTTGCTCCAATTAGGATCCATATTCATTATTGTTTCACTTATGATAGTGTTATATCGAGCTTTTGTGAATTATATGCGTTAATTGTCCTTTTACTCTTCTAGTATGCCACCTTTTGGACTTCAATTGTGAATTATTGGAATATACTCTACCATAGACCTATATCATTCTTATTGTAACTCTTATTAGTTTTATAGGTTTGGGACTTCAATTGTGATTTTAATTTTTATTAAATTTCAGTTGACATATAAGTTAACCACCTCACCGACCTAATTAACCTTCTTTTATTTAGAAATGACTAACTTGATTTTTCATATAAATGACTAAGACTGTTTAGTGGCCGTCCATTAAATTTTATAAGCAGATCCTCTAGTTGTAGGTGTTTGGCAATACAACCTTTTAGCGTTTTTTCAGTAGCTTATTGAAACACTACTTGAAGTAGCGTTTGAGCTTATAGCTTATAGCGTTTCATTTTTTCTCTCAATTTACCCTTACTACTTTAATTAAATTACTCATTTATCTACCATTAAATTAATTTCTCTCTCCTTTTTTTACATTGATTAGATTGGCTTGGAACAATAACAAAATATCATTGGTATGTAAATTCTTTATCTAACATATGATAGTTTAGCTATTAAATTTTCTGCTCTTTAAATAATTATATTAAAATATTTTTATGTGCATAAAATTGAACTAAAATTCTGCATATAAAAATAGTTTATTATCAAAATTTTCTTACAACATTGGATTTTTGTATATTACAAAAAGCTCAAAAATAGTTGATCATTAAATTTCCTTTCAACATTCAGATTTTGATAAATGATTTTTCATAAAAAAAACTTGATAAAATTTAATTAAAAATGTAATTTTTTAGTTTTTTTTCACAAAAAATTATTATTAAAATATAAAAGGGCCACATATTGGAGTTTGCTTTAGGCCTCGCTTAGTGTTAGGTCGGCCCTGATTAGACTACAGGAGGATACTAAATCAGTGGTTTGAGACCCATAAATGTAAGAACAAGGTAATGGGGCCTTCAAATGGAATCTAAATTCTCAATTTGAATGAGATCACCAACCCACCTAAGCAAATACCCAAGTTTTTCCCATAGATGACCAACATTTGTTAGTTTGAATTAATTAACCACTTCACTCAAGCAATTAACCATATTTTTTTGAGAAATGACCAACGTAACTTTTTCACTTTTACCTTGTGTCATTCACCATGAAATTACACGAGGGCATTATATGAGTGTAATAGGACCTTTAAGTGGAATCATAAGGCATAAGGTGTTAAAATACAAGACTAATTTGTCAATTTGAATCAGTTGACCACATTACCTACACAATTAACCATATTTTAATGAGAAATGACCAACCCATTTTTTCATTTTCTTCTTTGTGCCATTCACCATGAAACTCCGTGAGGGCACTAAATTAGTGGTGTAAAAACCTTAAGTGGAAGCACAAGGCATAAGGTGGTCAAATAAAATCAAAATTTGTCAATTTAAATCAGTTCACCAAATCACCTACGCAATTAACCATCTTTTTCGAAGAAATGACCAACTTATTTTTTTCATTTTATTCCTTGTGCCATTTACCATATTTAAACCACATGAACACTACCCATGTATCGATTAAAAGATTCCAAGATTTTTAGGACCTATAAATTTCGTACACTCAACTAATTCAAAAACCTGCGGTCCCTCAACTAATTCGCACGCTCTCTCTAGTGATCGTGGGTGAGAGAACCGCTTCCTACCGAGTAAACGGATTGACCTTTATAGGCCTGAGGAAGTCGACCACTACAAAAAACATTGCCATTAGCGAGGGAAATATCGGTGGCTAAAAGGGTCAATTCCGTCGCTAATTACCATTAGCGAGGGACCAGTTCGGTCGCTAATTACCTCCTCGCTAATGGCAATTAGCGAGAGAAATAGTGTTCCGTCGCTAATTACCCACGGCCAATTCCCTCGCTAATTAGTGAGGGACACGTATTCCGTCGCTAACTGCCACGACTGCACATCCCATCGGTGACTGCCACGTGTCTGCACGTCCCTCGCTAATTCCCTCACTAATTCCCTCGCTAAAGTCCAATTTTTTTTTTAAACCTGCTTATTTATTAATAAATAATAAAACATCAAATACCTAAATCAATATAAATCAAACATTTCTAAAATGCTCCGTCAGAACAATATACTGAAATGTCAGAATCCGAATCAACACAACGAAAAATCAAATGTCAGTACCACACAAAATACTGAAATGTCATAACAAAATACTCAAATGTAAAACAAATAATATAAACAGTACTAAAATGACCCGTCATCAGACTCCTCAAACCCCTCAAAAACTCGATACTCAGACGAGTCAGACTCCCCAAGTTTCTGCGCAGACTGAGACATACTCTCCTTAGACTGAATAAGCTCTATCACCCTCTTCATGTCATTCTCCATATTTTGCTACCACTCTTGCTTTTGCATCTCCGTCATTTTCTGCCACTCCAGCTTTTGCATCTCACTCTCTCGCAGCTTCTGCTGCGTAGCATGCAGCTCCTCCTCCATCTTCCTAAACCGCACTCTCTCCGGATCTGATTGAGTAGGAAATGGTCATCGTCTTCTAGAAGCTCTACTGGGGTCAACACCAGACAGGGTCATTAATGGAGCCAAGTGTCCCGTACCATACATGCGACCCTTGTTCCAACCCGCTACTTTCTCCCCATGTGCATTCGACAGAGCTATCAACTCAGGAGTAAGTTGACCAGGTGTTTCAGAGTTCCAGGTCCCCTGAGTCGCCGAACTCATCTCCTGAGTATGTGCCTCCTGTTTTGTATAACCACAAAACATAGCATAATTAGTGCTCCATTCATTTTAACAAAGCAACATATGTATATATAATACAATTCAAGTTGTGTATTTACAGGTAACCTCGCGCTCCTCAACATATTGACCTTGAGTACCGCTTCCCTTACATGGGTGGCCCCGTGTGAAGTTCAAAGAAGCGATGATAGGGCGTCCCAACTTCTTACTCAGAAAATGAAAAACATTTTCAACATTTGCTAACTAATTAACTAATGTAAAAAACACACGATATTTAAAATAATTTACCAATCGAATAGCATGTTGAGCCTGGCTTATGGACCCAACACAGTTAAGCGAGCCACCCTTTTCTGAGTTTCTATTCTGTTTCACCTTTTCAGATTTATGCTTGAACTTCTCTGTTTCCCAATGTGCCTTGAAGGCATTCCAAACATTTTCACCCATGTAAGGAGGCCTCACATTTCCACGCCTCAACTTATACAACATATCCGACAATTGACTACCGAACCTCAGAAAAAAACATCTCTGGACTTCTTCATCATACTCTTGGTACCATGTCACTTTGTTCTGTATTAAGCATAATGAAAGTATGTATTAGTAATAATATTAAACATTACCAAACATTAAATTAAAACTAACAATATATATAGGTACATAATGACATAATTGACACTTACCCTAAAAAAAATCCAACAGCTCTCCCTTCTCTTTGTCACTAACTTTACTCCACTTTTTATGGTAAGTTTGAAAATATTTCTTCTGGATGACATATGTGATGCTTGATGAAGCTGTCTTCGACGGAACAAGCCTACATAATGAAAAATATATCAAACAATCATATATATATATAAGTTGTTGCATAATTAACTTAAATTAAAAAAATCCAACCAATATAATACTTACGTGTTACCATATGGATTAATGATATAGAGCTTCTGGTTGTTGATATAAACCACCTCCACTCTCTCGTCATCAACCACCTCCACTTCCGGCTCATTAGCACCATCACCACCAACATGATCATCCTCCGGTGTGGGCATAGGTAATTCTGTCGATGTGCCAATATGCCCAATCGATGTACCTATATGCTCAGTCGATGTGCCTATATATGCTCAGGTGGCATATGCCCAGCTGTATACCCAGGAGGTGGGGGGAAGAGTCTAGTTGTATACGGAGCTGTATACCCAGGAGGCGTCATATGCGTAGCTGTATACCCAAGAGGTGGCATATGCCCATTTGAGGGAATATGAAACCAATTGGGGCCCGATGGAGAATAGGCTGGTGGGACATCCGAGGTGGTAGTCAGGGGTGGACCAACAAATGTATTCGACCTCATATTTCCAATATTAAGTACCACCTCATTATTTCTACTACGATTACGCCTCCTCTTGGGAGACCCTTTTGCTATTCCCTTCCCTTTATCTTGTCTTGGTGGGTCAGAGCCTCCCCCTGAATCCATTTCTATGAAAAAAGGGGAACACACAACAATATATAAAATTAACAACATTAATGATACAAAATGTGATACTAACAACATTAATGGTACAAAATGTGATACTAACGACATTAATGATATATTCATAAACAAGTTTCATCCAAAACACAAGGGTAATACACAAGAACAATAATGATAATAACAACATAAGACTAATCTAATTATTCATCTTCTTCATCTTGATTCTCTTCTTCATCTTGATTCTCTTCTTCATCTTGCTCATCTAATTCATTTTCTTTTATCACTTCTAATACTGCTTCAACTTCTTCAACATGGATGCGATCATCACGTAAAGGGGGAACCGGTTCAACTTCAATTACCTCATTTACTCCGGACATTTCATCCACCTGATAAGGAACATCATCCTCCACATCACTGGCTTCAATGCGACCCCGTGGTTTTGTCTTAATTGCAACACGCCATCCTTTGCAAGTTAACAACTCTAAAATAATACACTTTTCAATTAACATCTCTATTTAAGTTTTGCTCTAAAAACATACATTTTTCAATTTCAATTTCAACAACTTAACACAATTAACAACATACACAATTTTCAATTTCTAACAACAATCATCTCTAAGAATATACTTCCCAAACAACATTGACTCAATTATAACTCACACCTCAGACTGAATCCTACAACCTTTAAAACAACAAGTAAATTTTAACTCACTTTTCACACTCAATTCAACTAACATTTCACAAGAACAATTAATCCTAATACTCAATTATAACTTAAAATTCACACTCAATCCTACAACCTTTAAAACAACAAGTTTATTTTAACAATAACAACAAATTTTAACTCACATTTCACGCTCAATTCAACTCACATTTCACAACAACAATTAATCCTAATATTTAATTATAACTCACAACAATACTCAATTCTAATACATAACAACAATTCTGTAATGGTCAAAAGCATATGTCAATTAGCGAGGGACGTAAATAATTCCGTCGCTAATTACCTTGAAATACGTGCAACTCAGTTTGAAATTGGCGCCTTCCAATTAGCGACCGAAGTTCCGTCGCTAATGGTCATATTTCCGTCGCTAATTTCCAATTTTGCGAGGACCCTTTTTCCTTGACTAATTCTGTCGCTAATTCTTGCTTTTGCGAGGGACTTATTTTCCCTCGCAATTTCCCTCGCTAATTGCTTGTTTTTTTGTAGTGGACCCGGCAAATTGTAAGTACAATGACGGTCCACTAATTAATGGTCTAATTGTATAAATTATTTTTAGGCTTAATTACAGTTTTGGTCCCCCTATTTTCACTAACTCACGATTTTGGTCACCCAAGAATTTTTTCCACGAATTTGGTCCCCCTATTTTCACTAGCTCACGATTTTAGTCCCCCAAGAATTCTTCTCACGAATTTAGTCCCCCTATTTTCGCCAATTCACGATTTTAGTCCCCCTATTTTTCCAATTTTTAAAATCAAAGTCCCCCTCTAGGAAAAATAGGGGGACTAAAATCGTGAGTTGATGAAAATAGGGGGACTACATTTGTAAGAAAAATTCTTGGGGGACTAAAATCGTGAGTTACTGAAAATAGGGGGACTAAATTCGTGAAAAAAATTGTTGGGGGATCAAAATCCTGAGTTAGTGAAAATAAGGGTACCAAAACTGTAATTAAGCCTTATTTTTATTAGAGATAATTAAAGTTAATTAGTTTATTTAGTTAATGGTCTAATTAATTAATTGGATAGACCAGATAAGTCTATCTAATAGGACTGGGTGACTAAGTGAGTGACTAAGTGTTGTGTTGAATCCATAGACGAGTTTTGACTTTTGGGCGCTCCCCAATCTTCCACAGTTGTTGTATACTCTAGACAAACAATTCGTAATCGCAGGCCAACACCGTGTGGGGCTGGGCACCATTTAGGAGATTAAAAAGTCGTCTATAAAGCTATCTGTCTAATAATTGTAATCGAGAATATTGTATTTGAATGTGCAATTTTAGCTTCTAATTCATTCTTTAGTAACTATATCATTAACTACAAGCTGCTCACTGTTGGTTGTCTTGAGTGACATGTGGACGTCCACTCTCGGGTATGAACCCTGGTATGAGTAATGGTAGTATGTGTGGTACTCATCTGTCATTTCATCTAAATAGACAAAAAAAATTATCATTAAATATAACTTAATTAACTTTGTGTCGACAAAAAATAATTTATGCAATGAAATGACATTAAATCATTAATTAGGTAGCTAATTGTCTAATTAGAATTTACTTTAAATATGTAACTAAAAAAATTGTTTAACAATTAAAAGCTAATTTATAAAACCATTTAAAACCAAAAACGTTTTTCAAAAAAATAAAAACATGTGAGTGGTAGAGAACATGATTTCCCAACAGCAATTAAATTAAATAAAATAAATAAAGAAGTACTAGTAAATGGCCTGTGTGGGAGGGGATTTCTCAGCTTAATGTAAGAAATAAGAAAAGAGTGGCATAACTCCCAACATGTATTGGTATTTTCAATATGGTACAGACATTGCTGTGCGAGGTAGAAAAAAACAAAACTCCCAACATGTCTCCCGCGCCACAACATTGGAGACGTCAGACATACTACCTGCAAAGGATTTTCTTGCGCTGCGTAGGATATTATGAGATGGCAACTGTGTGCAGGTCTGTCGGCCATATCTCACATTGATGAGTACTATGATTTTCAATTTTCACCATAGAATTTACAAGTTGATGAAAAATAAAGAAACCCTTCATCTGACATGCACTCTGCTTCAAAAAAAAAATTACTCCATCTTATAATAAATAAAAAATAGAAAGACCCAATACAAGAAATTCCTTATTAGTGTTTTCTCAAGACAGCTTCTTTACACCGATAGAAATACCACTCCTCCCACACAGGCCACTGATAACAATGTAATGATAGTGACAAAACACTAATATCAAACTTTTAAATTCCTTCACAAATTAAGGAGTGGTAGTATTTCTCAAGACAGCTTCTTTTCACCCATTGTCATTATCATTACGTACATGACTTTCCATTGTACACTATGCACTAAAATGATTTTCACCATATAATTTACAAGTTGATGAAAAATAAAGAAACCCTACTTTTATTATCTTTTTCTTGGACTCCAAAATCTAAAATCATCATAATCCGTATAGAAGTCTTTTGTAAAGCATTTGTAGGTACAATGTCAACTTATAAAACTACATGAGTTCATTTTATTATTATGTTTATGGCCTATGTATACTTGTTATTGTGTACTGCGACCTGAGCATTACACATATATAAATTTGCTGTGTTTGTTGAAAGAAAGAAAGAAAGAGATAAATAAATAAATAAATAAATAACACTTGCTAATTTGTACATTTTACATCAGAAATATTTCTTTTTGGCCTTTTTACAAATTCCATACCTCTAAAACAAAGCTAGAAATAATTATCGGCAATTCCCCCTTATCAAATTAAGGCTTAAATATGTTTTTAGTCCCGGCAAATATAGATAACGTCTTTTGATTTTAGTCCCTTTAAAAAATTTGTTTTTAAAATATCCCTGTAAAATGTCTTTCTGTTAGTCAAACATTACAAAAAAAACTCAGTTGACTAACAGAAATCTGATGTGTAATTTTTTTTAAACGATTTGCCTATCCATGTCATTAATTTGTATTTTAATTAATTTTAAGATGCCAACTCATTCACTACAAGAATAATTGAAATTAGAAGGCATAACTTTCTGGCGGATTTTAATCCCCCAGAAACTTTCCGGTGGATTTTTGTATTTTTTGGCGGATTTAGTCTCCCAGAAACTTCCGGCGAAATTTGTGGCATTTTTGGCGGATTTATAGGATTTCTGGCGGATCATAAAAGAGGAAGAAAATTTTCGGACAAAAAAAAATGGATTCCGCCGAAAACACAACATGGAAAAATGGGCGGGATTTTTAAATTTCAAAATCCGCCGCAAATGAGTTAATTTCCACCGGAAACGACTCCTCGGTCCACGCGAGTCAAATCCGCCGCAAGTTTAATGAATTCCGCCGGAAATGACACCTCGTTTTACGCGTGAAATCCGCCGCAAGTGCAACACGTTCCCCTTACTTATTCCAAATTTTACTCATTCTATACCATTCTCAACTCAACTCTTCTCTCAAATTTTCTTCACTCATTCTCAACTCTCTCTTAACTTCCCTCAAATTTCTTCACTCAAATTTCTCTCACCTGTGTTTTTCTCTGCGTTTCCTTGAACGAAATCTGAACAAAATCACCAAGAATGAAGAAACAACAAACGCAAAAAGAGAAGAAGAGAAGAAGAGAGAAGAACAACAAAGAAGAAGAATAACGAACAATGAAAAGAGAGAAAACGAAGAAGAGGAACGAAGCCAAGCCCAAAACAAAACGAAATCAAAACGAGATCTGGGTTTGACGTTGTGCAGATCATAATCTAAACTTTGTTGTTGATGGAAATTTTAAAAAATTATTTTTTTAAAAAAAATTATGGTATTTGCGACAGATATAGTGACATTTGCGGCGGAAAATCCCCCAAAAACACCAAAATTCCCCCGGAAATTCGCCGAAAATTCCCCCACAAAAATCCGCCGCAAATGACCTCAAATCCGCCGGAAATTACCGACAGAAATTCCGCTGAAAACACGTTGCGACGGGCCATTTACCGGCGAAAAAATCCGCCGAAAATGCCCGTATTTGCGACAGAATTGGGTGATTTTTGGCGGAAAAATCCGCCGAAAAAACCCATTTTTCTTGTAGTGATTTTCAATTCATCTTCTCCATTCACCACTTTCAGTAGATCCCCATCATCACTCATAGCTTCGGCGACCCTTCGCCGAAAACTATCGTACCACCATCATCAACCTACCACCACCACCACCACCACCACCATTCAAACACCACCAACACGCAATCAAGGAAGAGAGGCAATAAAGGCTGATTTACCACCAACACGCAATCAAGGAAGAGAGGCAATAAAGGCTGATTTACAACCAACCACTCTCTTACCCATTTTCACTTAACACAAACATAGAAACCCTAAATCCCCAAATTAAGTTTCGAGAGGAGAGAGATAATTGCTGGAAATTCTCTTTTGAATTGCCACCAAGAAACCCTAAATCCCCAAATTTACCCCTGCTTTGCTGGTTGGAATGGGTTTGGAGAAGAAAGATTGAAACTTTAATTTTTACAACTAGGAACCCGAAGGATTGAACCCTAAATCCCCAAATTGACACCAAGTTTTTCTTTATGAGAAGTGAGAACCTGAAACCAAAATCGGGGAGCTCCCTGCGACACCGCGTTCAGAGAGAGAGAGAGGTGATGTCACTTTTTATGAATTTGGGCAAAGACTTAGAAAAGACGAGGAAGAAAAGCTGGGGATTGAGTTAATGGTTGGGTTCGGTGATGGTTTTGTGAGATGAGGGCTATGGATGACGAATGAAGTAGAGAGAGAGAGAGATGATGGGTACTGTTGCATGAAGAATGAAGCGCCTAATTAGAGATGATGGATTCTGGGTTGGTAAATGAAGAGAAAGTTAAGGGTGAGGGTGCATTAATGCGCAGAGAGGGTTGAGAGAGGTGGAGAAGAAAGGAGAGAGATGAGGTTTTTTTGTGTATTTCGAATTAGTTATCTTCGTTAGTTGTTTCTATCTTCCTTGTCCCCATTGGAAGAAATGACAAATAAATATCACGCACACACACTACCACCAATCACACCTGAGTTCGAACCAGAGAACATACGTCTCATATTGCTGAAATTGGCAAGACAATCAATAGTGAGGGACAACTACAGTGAGAGACAACAACAGTGGTATATGCCAAGACAGTGAAAGATTAAGATCACACTGCTACATATGTATACTTTTTTTGGATTAATTAATAATATTTACTATTGGCATAAATATTTTTTTATACCATAGACTAATCTAAAATTGATATTAGTACTTGAAACAAATAAGAACCACTGCTTTCAACATTGGATGTATTAGCAATTCAGTAATATGAAGACATCAAATCTTGGATTTGAACTTAAATGTGATTGTGTGATACTGAATGTGTGATATTTATTTGTCATTTTATTTAAACTAACTAAAAAAACAAAAAAGAACAAAAGAGTAGAAACCATAAGAACAACCAATCATTCATTATATTGCCCGAAGCTGTTATGAATATTGGGGTCGACTTTGGAGCAGTTGTATCTACTTTGTCCTCTTTTGAAACTCGCACCAAAGCAAAAAACATAGTTTAATTTTTGGTCTATAGCAAAAGTTAACTACTTTTATCACATTATTATATTATATACTATTGTTCCATAAGTTGATGTATCTGGTTAACATTAAATACTATGGTTAAATATTAAAAAGGTTCATTTAGTAATCTTGGTTAACTTTGTGTATGAAAATTAGACAATCAATTACACTAAACTAACTTTTTTAATCACCGTAAAGTAATCAATTTTGTTTATAAAAGAGACAGGAATACTAGTATATCACCACACACTAGATCTGCGTAAGAAGCTGCCCTAATGTACTGTATATTATTGGCAGCCCCACAAACATGGTCCAAACCAACACTAAATTTTGTTACCTCCTTTTTTTTTGATAAGCAATTTGTTGTATTATTATCACGAAAACAGGGGGACACACAAGGCGTGCACCACCCCTTACACCTAGGGGCCTCGTTAAAACCTCCGAGGGCCAAAACCCTTTGGGAAAAAGACTCAGGGAGGGAAAAAGAGTACCCCGACTACTAGATACAATCATGAAAGCGTATATGAGATTACAATAAGGAATAACAGCCCAACGGGCATACAAGCCACTCCGACCATTCGACCCGGCATTTTCTCCCCCTCCGTGCTTTGAACCAACTCCATGCACAATACTTGGCTCTTGAGACTATCTCAGAAGTTGTAGCTAACTCCCCTTGGAAAACAATCTTATTCCTAGCCAACCAAATTGTCCAGATAACCGCCAACCAAATTAAATGTTTGACACCTTTACATTTCTTTCCTCTAGCCAATTTGCCGAATGCTTGAAAGTGTGTGACAACCTCCCTATAATCACCAAAAGGCTCCCCCAACCATGGAATAATTTGTTGCCAAACAGCTTGGGCGACTTCGCAATTAATGAACAAGTGCATTACCGTTTCGTCCTCCTTGAAACACATGACGCGCGCAGCTGCGATCTCTTTGAGGATTCAAAATTCCACGCCTACATAATGCATCCCGTGTTGCCACCTTGTCCAATAAAACACGCCAAGCGAATACCAAGACTTTCGAGGGCACATCGTTCTTCCACACCTTGCTGCATGTTTCGGCCAGCTCCTCCTCCACATGGACCCGCAAACCTGCAGCAGAGTTTATAAACCAAAGATAACATTTTTCCGGCGTAAAAACCAGCAGAGCGACATCGCGCGAAACGCCAATCGCCGGTCCCCCCTCATGGAGCAAGCAATGCATCAAGCACCGTGCTGCGCGTATTCAACGTTTTGCAGCTCCTCCTGCGGAAAATCATCAGCCCAATTCCAATTCCAGCACCATGTGTCACCGTTCCAGCTGCCCATCTCTGATATAACAGCAGATTTACTGCTGCACCTGCTGTACATAGTCGGGAACAAGTCCATAAACCTATCCGATCCGAACCAAACATCTTGCCAGAACCGAATTTTATTTCCTCTGCCAAGTTTAAGCTTTGCTAAGTCTCCATCCTTTTTCTAAATTTATATCTTCCCTCAATAAACACAAATCCCTCCACCAAATTGAATGTTTAGACCAATCCCGTCGAAATTCATCCTCCACCGGATCCTCCTTGTGAGTTGGGGATATAACATCCATTGAAAAACATGGGAGTTATAGTTTCCATATGTTTGTTTTTCTTTGCTCCCTCTTTCATTTATAAGGAAAAAAAGTTAATTTTATACGGATTAAGAAAGTTATACTAGTATGTTCCTTTGATGTTCTTTTAGTTTTTTCCTTACATAAAATTTCGGTGTTTATTAGTTAAGCTTTCAAATTTAATTTTGCGCACCATTTTGGAAAGTCATTTTGAGTGTATGTTTGAATAAAGCATTTTTAGGAGGTAATGTAATTTTTAGGGAAATTCAAATATTTTAGTTCATAATTTTGAATTAAAATATTTGAATTCCCCTTAAAAATTATATTATCACCTAAATATTTTAGTTCATAATTTCAAATATTTTATGGAGCATTTTTAGGTGATAATATCATTTTTAGCACAAATGGTAAATACTTGGGCTCCTTTACCATTTGGTCAAGGGTTCGATCCCTGGCCGGTGTGTATTGAATAATATCTGGTGTGAGAGGTCAATCCCTTAAATGGATCCCAGTACCTCAATAGATTAGTTTCTACAGTTGCGCGCATAGGGAATACTTTAATTTATAAAAAAATGCTCCATCTGTTTTGGAGAGTGGATGTATTTTGGTTTTCCCGTATACCCTACAATGTCCTTCCTAATATTTCTATAATGTCCTTCCTAATTAATATTTCTATAATGTATTTTAGATGAGATTTTTATAATGTCTTCCTAATATTTCTTCCGTATACCCTTACAATTGAGGACTCAACCAACCGATTGTGCTACGTTTCCCTTTGCTTGTTTCCTTTTTTTTCTCAATAAATAATGCGTGACCTTATTTATCAAAAAAATTATCATATCACCTCATCTATTTTCTCACATATCAACTAATATTTCACCCAATATTCAATCCCTTCCTTACCCATGCATCTCTCACAATTTCAACTGTTTTGTCTTATTTGCAAGGCCTGTTCAGTTTTTTACACTACATGCAAATTACTAGTAAAGTTCTTAGCACTTAATGCACCAACCATTTCCATCATTTGTTTCTCCGGTGCTACTTCAAAGACCACCATTTTTTACAAGACCTGTGCATTAATAATACTTCAAGAATATTTCCATGCGCCAGTACTTGTTGCAATATTTCCAAACTTGATTTTAATTGACTATTTTTTCAAAACTTGGGTCTTGGCTGAGGAGTTTGCGGTGCAGTTTGGTTCGATTTTGAGACAAAAAATGAACCAGACTGCAAGGTGAAACTACATGCGGTTTGATTCAGTTGTAAGTCAATAAGTCTTAGTATTACTTGCGTTTCGGTTTGGTTGGTGAAACAAAAACTAGGTCCAAATCAAATCGCGCGGTTGATTGAAAAAAAGAAGAAGAACAAATCCGATAAATATTGGTTTTTGCGGTTTTCCGTTTGAGTTTGTTCGGTTTGCAGTTTTCTATTTGGTTCGTTTGATTTTGAACACCCCTAATATTTGCCTGTTTATTTTTCCTTTCCATGTTCAGAATTTCGAGCAGACTAAATCAACAGAGCCATATTTTGAAGTCACAATTTTAGGAAATGGATTTGAATATGTATATGACAAAACACAAACAACTAATTCAGTGGGAATTTGGGATCCTAGTGAACAATTTTTGGTGTCTACAAGAGCTACATCTTCTGAATTCAAGTAGTGGGATTCAGGGAACTTTTCAAGAGTAGTAACATTTACAACTTTGAGGACAAGGTTGGTCTCGATGGGTAAAGGAATGTTAGGAATAATACTAGGGGTCTTTTTTTGACCTCCACACTTACTCACTATACCCCCACAACCCCTGTGAAAAGACTGTTTCCTAAAACGGATCATTTACATAAAAATAGATAAATCCGGTGTGAAAAATTAGACAACAGATTTATCTATTTTTTAGGAAAATCCGTTGTAACGGATTTGCCTAACAAATAGATAAATTTGTTGGCTACAAATTAACAGAACGGATTTATCTATTTTTAGGGTAAATCCAATTTAGATAAAAAAAATTTAAAAATGGATTTACTATTAAACCAACGGAAGTATGCCTTATGTAATTGACGGATTTAAAGATAGATGTGTTTTGTAAAACAAATAACAACGGAGCTTATCTAAAAAAAAAAAACAACGGAAGTACATTTTTATACATAATTTTGTTTCAAAAAATATTTTTTAATCCAAAACGGATTTAACTACTACCCCATTCCCCACAACACCAGTTCTAATTAATTTTTTAATTTAATCTAATAGTAGTAGTAGTAGTACATTTTAAATTAATCATTGCCTACCCCTACTGCCCTAGTACTCCCCTTCCTTCTTGCATAGCAAATGGAAAAACAAGAATTTGTCATGACTTGCAATTTATGTGTAGTGTTGTTGCCGTTAAGGAACGATTGAAATTGGACAGTCTGATAGAGTACGAGTATGTTGCTTCTTTTTTTTTCCTTGGCGCTGCTGTATTGGAGGGTGTGCAATCAGTACTGGTTCTGCTAGCTTTAAAGTACGGTTATCATGCCTATATGCAGGAGATGTGTTTTAATGGTTTGATTGATGAGGTACGTACTATTATAGTATTCGCTTTTCTCATGAACATTGATTCGCCGTTGATCGTTTATTTTATCCACTTGACTTGATTTGTATTAAACCAAGTATTTAAACACACATAAAGCAGGAAATGTAACTTTGAGGTCAAATATCTTTCGACATCTCTTAATTTATTTTTTTAACAATTAAGTCCCTTAAGCAATTGGTAAAGGTCGAATCACTATGTCAAAAGTCAGGCCAAATGATTAGTAATTAAACCGTATGATATCATTAACCTGATCTTGATTAAAAAAATTATCAAATTTATAAGACCTATCAATTTCTTACCTATAAAATATACATAAAGTTTTATACCTACTAAATAACATATGAAAAATCCATATCATTCATAATTTAGTAATTATATCCAAATTTATTTAGTATAATGTAAATGTATTTTGGTTCTTACAAAATGATCATTATATTTTCATATCCATTTAAAAAAGAAGTTTTTATTGCTATATTAAAAATCTTAATACAATAACACCTTGAAATGTGTACGTCAAATTTACGTAATCCGTTTGAAGTTTAATTGTCGCTTCTGTTGTTGTGCGGACATACCGATATTGTGCGCGGTGATGTAATTAAAATGTGATATGCAAATTTACGTAATCCGTTTTGATATAGAACTTATGCGAAACAACTTATGCAAATAAATAAGCTTTTATGTATTGCTTATAAACTTGTTAAGGTAGTTCATGGAAAAACAACTTATGAAAATATAATTTTTGTTAATGAGAACTTGTAAATCAACATGAGAACTTATTTATCTCCATAAATTATTTTTCATAGGCTCAAAAATAAGCTAATCCAAACGGGCCAGAACGTGGTTATATATAGTATCATCAGAGCTCAGTGGCCTAGTGGTTGAGTAGTATTGCGTGAAAACAATTGGTACAAGGTTCGAATCCTCGCTAGGAAGTTTTTATGCAGATTTTCGAGAAAAAATTCATCTACTTCGTCAACTCGGGCCAGTTCACCCGTCTGTTCCTTTAGAGCTGCACTGGTTTGATGATGTTAACCCAAGTCCTTGGCCTATACGATCCGATAAGATGCTTGAGTCGGTCATCGGTCTGGTTCCGGTTTGCCAAGTCGAACCAGCAGGCCAGAGTCGAGTTTTAAAACATTACGCTTAAGTTTTAAAAACACAGCACTATTGCCCTTTTTAATTGTTGCCAGAGTCGAGTTTTCTATGGTTATTTTTGTTCGGATATATTTACATTATATTATCTATTATTATAATATATGCAATCAATTGTATTAAAAAAACAAAGTCAATTCTAATTAATATTTAAATTTAATTTAATATTTTAACTTTTTTAGGTTAAAAATTTAATATTATAAATTAAACAAGAAAGGTATCACTTTATTTATTTATTTTGTTATTATTTTAAACAGAAAAATTGGGTTAAATTGAGAATATATACCAAAAAATATTGAGAATTGAGAAATAGGGATAAAAAAGGAAAAATACAATGTTTAATGTCTTCTCTTCTCTCCCATTTCTCAGTAATATTGATAAGAAAAAAAAAACACATGGTCCAACAATAATATTTCAGCCTCTCACTCCAATTTCTCTGCTGTCCAAACAAGAAGTGGTCTCTCTCTGCTCTACAAATTCTCGAGAAGGGAAACATTTTAATCATTACCTACTGCCCTAGTACTCGCCTTCGTTCTTGAATAGTACTATGCTCAGTATGCTGATACGAGAGACTGAGAGAGTGTTGATCTTTTTTTTATCCGCTTTTCCCATGATCTTTGATTCGCCTTTGATCGATTATTTGATCCACTTGACCTTACTTTTATTAAACCAATTAGGTTTAAATATATGTAAATATACCAATTATCCATTTAACCATTTGTAAAAATAAAACTTTTAAAAAAGATCTTGTAAATATAAATTATTTCTAGTTACCTCACTGCTGTTAGATTTTGATAACAACATTAACTGTAAATATATGTTACCCCCTGCAAAATATCTTCATTATCCATTTACCCCCTACAAAAATTCTGATTATTCATTTACCCCCTGCAAATACGTTAATTATCCATTTACCACCCTGCAAATAATAAGTGTTTCACATACACTTAACATTGTTAACAAAATCTAACAGCAGGGAGGTAACTAGAAATAATTTATATTTGCAAGGTCTTTTTTAAAAGTTTTACTTTTACAGGGGGTAAATGGATAATGAGTATATTTGCAGGGGGTAACATATATTTAAGCCAACCAAGTATTTAAACACACATAAATTTGGAAACGTAACTTTGAGGTAAAGGCTCTGTTTGACAAAAAAGAGCGGATAGCGGATAAGCTAGCTTATAGCAGATGAGCTTATAGCAGATAAGGTAGCGGATTGAATTTAAAGTGTTTGGTAAAATTAGCGGTTGAACTAGCTTATAAATATAAAATGACTTAAATGGACATTTGTAATTAATGTTAAAAGATGAGAGAGAATACTTATTTAATGTTATAAGCTATAAGCTCAAACGCTACTTCAAGTAGCGTTTCAAAAATCCCTATAAGCTAGTGACAAAACGCTATAAGCTAATGATGCCAAACACATAAAATCAGCTTATCCGCTATAAGCTAGCGGATTGTGCTTGCCAAACAGAGCCAAAACATCTCTTGAAATCTCTTAATTTATTTTCACGTATCGAATAGGTCTTTTAATATCTTTTTAACGATTAGGTCTCTTAAACAATGTTTTAAAAATCAAACCGAAAACTGACTCGGTGAATGTACCGGATCACTGGGTCAAGAGTCCGACCGATTGATCAACATTTAAACCACATGAACACTACCCCGGTCTCGATTAAGAGATTCCCAAATTTTTAGGACCTATAAGTTTCTTACGTGTAATACATAAAGTTTTATACCTAGTAAATATGAAAATTGAAAAAGTCCATATCATTCATCATTTAGTAATTATATCCAAATTTATTTAGTATAATGTAAGTATATTTTGGTTCTTACAAAATTATATCAATATATTTTCATATCCATTTGCGGAGGGTAACTGCGCTGTATGCACTCTTTCCCACATTTTACCTATGAAAGACCTCTCTTGCTGACTTGAGCGTCGGAGTATCTTTGCAGGTACAGACCCCCCTCGGATCGGAGCTCGACTGACTAGGATTGGATACTACTAACTATCTAGAATTGTCTCAACCGAGAGACAAGGTACAGAACACCGTTTAAAAAAGAAATTTTAATTGCTATATAAAAAATATTAATACAATAACACCTTAAAATGTGTATGATTAAAAACAAATTTGTAGTTTAATTGTCCCTTCTGTTGTTGTGCGGACATATCGATACCCTGCGTGGTGATGTAATTAAAATGTGATATGCAATATATAGGGTCCGTTTGAATAGAGCTTATGCAAATAAATTTACTTTTAGGTATTGTTCATAAACTTGCTAAGGAAATTTATGGAAAAATAACTTATAAAGATATAATTTTTGTTAATGAAAACTTGTGAATCAACATAAAAACTTATTTATCTACATAAGTTTGTTTTTCATAAGCACAAAAATAATGTAATTCCAACAGGCCCAAAATGTGGTTGTAGTATCATCAGCGCTCTGTGGCCTACTGGTTGAGTACTTAGGGTCCGAATCCTCGCTAGGAAGTTTTTATCCGAGATTTCGAAGAAAAAAATTAAAAATTCAACTACTTCGTCACCTCAAGCAGTTCTCCCGCCGGTTCCCCCGAGTCTGCATTGATTTGATGACGTCGCTCCGAGTCCTTGGCATATACGACCAGATAAGCTTCTCGAGTCGGTCATGGGATGGTAGCTATAGTCCGATTCAGGGACGAATCCAAAAAATTTTGTTAGTGGGGGCAAAACATTTGTCAATTATATTTTTATATAAGAAAACTGCTATAAATTTTAACAAAATACCTAGTTTCGTGAAAGAAAAAACTTAATCCCAAATTTTAATGTTTTTGGTGTCAATTTGTGTGTTCGGTGTTAGAAGAGAAGTCAAAATTTAGAAGAATAAAGAGAGAAAATATATAGAAATGTATCTCCTCTTTTATCTATTATAACTTTTTACATGTATTTATTTATAAGAACTATCTCATGGGGCAACATCTATTTTTTTATGGGGGCAATACCGATTTATTAATTATTTATAGATTAAAAATATTGAGGTAAGTGGGGGCATAGCGAGATAGTTCCTATAAGTTTGCATAAGTTTTGAGGGTATGGTTCCAATAAAAAATAAAAAATACATGACTGAGGTTTCCTATAAAGGACGGTATATCTCCTCCACTCAACTTGTTCCCTCCTAATATTGAAGCCTGCATCTTTTGAAACTTCCTAAAGCTAAAAGTGGCTGGAATGATTCCTTCAAAATGGTTACGTCTTAGATTCCAAATAGTCATGTCAACTAGATTTCCCAATTTGGGAGAAATTCTCCTGAAATGTGATTATTGTTAAGATATAGTTGACTATGTTTTGTGGATCTATTGCCTATGGAATTCGGCAACTTACCTCCAAAATTATTCAAGGATATCGAGAACATAGACAACTCACTAAAATTTGCCAAAGATTTTACAAACTCCAAATCTGTAGTTGAATTGTTGCCTAAATTGTTGGTAGCAATAGTTAGCCTCCGGAGATTTTGTAGTTTTTCTAGACTTATGGAACTTGTCCAAAAAAATGGTTTCCACTTATATCGAAAAATGTTAAGATAGAAGTGTTTGCAATTGAAGTGGTGATTGGACCTAAAGATTATTTGACTGCTCTTTGGAATTAAGGTTAAGTAAATATTGATTCTTGAGGTTAGATTGTAGAAGATGCATATAGAAGGATATCATCAAGGGTTTAGAAATGTGATTTGAGATGGGTGTGGTACATGCACACACTCCGACGCTCAAATCATTATAGCGAATTGTGTGGTGAGATGAGTTATAAGATCGTCCCTGTGGCATGAGGTTGCGCGGGTATTTATAGATTAGTCTTGTTGTTTCTATGCCATCAAATATTAAGCATCCATGGCCCTTGATTTGGAGGGTGGCACGGATTGCGATACATGCTTTAAGTCGTCCAAAGGAGGGGACTTGATCCTCAGCGATGAGCAACCCGACTCATGAGTCGCGGCTGTCTCAAGTTGTCTTGAGAGCTAGCTCGATCTGGAACAAATTGTTTTTCATAAAATATAAGCTAATCTGAAAGGGCCCTATATCATAGACAACAAGCTTATTTAAATGGTATGTTATGGGGCAACACCTTTTTTACAGGGGGAGAAATGTAATTTTATCAAGTTTATACAAGTAAAAAAAATTAGGGAACAACTCTAATATAGCGAAAATATATAGAATTACTTCAACTATTTCCTTCTAAAACACTTTTTGCCATTTTCTTGTAAATTTAACGATTTTGTCATTTTATACTGTTTTGTAGCCCACACAAATAGGAAATTGCCAAAACAAGGGCAACATGCATTCCCAAATAAAATGTATACAATTACTTGTTTATTAAAACAACTTTTATGATAATAAAGAAAAAAAAACAAACAAATTAAGAGGCAACATTATCAAAAGTAGTAGAGATAATCGACAATGACTGAAATCTTTGTTTATCATGAGTGTAGTATAGATACCGAGAAATTCCTATTAGGGTCGACTAATCTTCCTAAATCCTTTTTGTCAAGAAGTGATTGGATTTTAAAATATTCACAATGAGAGGTCATCACTTTAAAGTTTATAGAGAACTAGGACACACGTCCGTGCTATGCACGGGGAGGTGATTAACAGGCCTATAGATGTAGTTTCGAAAAAACATCAATATTATATAAGGGGGGCATAAAATACGCAACACATATATATAAGACGAAGGGGCAACAATAGCCCTTGGTGGGATGAGGCAGCAATATTGTCCGTCCAAAAATATAGAGTGGGGGTATATTGGTAAACAGTGGGGTACAAAATGAGGGGTACATTTTGATAATAAAAAAAGTGTTGGACAAATAAAAAATTTGCAGGGGTATGTCGGTCCAAAAATATAGAGTGGGTGTATATTGGTAAATAGTGAGGTACAAAATGAGGGGTATATTGATAAATGGTGGGGTACAAAATATAGAGTGGGGGTATGTCGGTCCAAAAATATAGAGTGGGAGTATATTGGTAAACAGTGTGGTACAAAATGAGGGGTATATTGGTAAATGGTGGGAATAAAATTTTCCCACCAAAAGTGGGGAAGTCTACGATTGTGTATTAATAGTTCTCGGATAGAGTGGGGGTATATTGGTAAACAGTGAAGTACAAAATGAGGGGTACATTTTTATAATAAAAAAAAAAGTGTTGGAGAAAAAAAAATTGTCAGAGTTATGTCGGTTCAAAAATATAGAGTGGGAGTATATTGGTAAACAGTGAGGTACAAAATGAGGGGTATATTGGTAAATGGTGGGGCACAAAATATAGAGTGAGGGTATGTTGGTCCAAAAATATAGAGTGAGGGTATATTAATAAACAGTAAGTACAAAATGAGGGGTATATTAGTAAATGGTGGGGAAATAAATTTTTGCCGCTCAAAACGTGATTTTTCACGTTACTGCATTAATAGATAGGGATTATCTAAAGGTCTGTTTGGGAGTTAAGGGTGTCTTTGGATTAGGAGAGAAAGAGGAGATAATTAGAGTAGATTAGGAGTGTTGTTAGATTTAAGGGAAAACGGAGAGAAATAGGGAAGAGAGAGTTGTGTCTCATGGTTTGGTAAGGATAAAATGGTAAAAGTCACACTTAAGAGTTTTTTCTTCTCACTTTCTCTCCACTTGTGGAAAGATTACAAAAACTACTAATTTAATCTTTCCCCTCTCTCTCTCTCTCTTCTATTTATCTCCTTAACCAAACATGTTAAAATCACTCTTTTTTCCATTACTCTCTCATCCTCACTCTCTCTTCCTTTTTTCACCCCAAACAAACCCACCCTAAAGAGGAGAGGAGGGGAAGGGAGGAGGAGAAGGGAAAACCCACCCCTTATTTGGAAGTTACAATTTTTTTGTTTGGCGAAAACTATTATTTAATTCTTCTAAAGAGTGTTAAACATTATTTTAATTGTTCTAACAACTATTTGCACAAACAAATCATTTTCTTATTAGAAACTCACACACAATTGTGAGGTCTCGAGTTCGAACCCGATCCAGTCTAACAATTTCGATAATTGTCAGTTAAGCTAAGCGTTACCGATATACACCACCAACCAATCATTCATTCATTCTATATATTGTGTGCAGCTATTACGAACATTGGAATCGATTTTGGAGCAGTTGTATCTAATTTGTCTTCTTTTGAAACTCGCACCAAAGTACTAGTAACTTGCCTTTGCCGCTCCTATTCCTATCTTCTATATCACCACACACTAGATCGATCTGCCTAAGAAGCTGCCCTAATGTACTCCATATAATTGGCAGCCCCACTAACATGGCCCCAGACCACTACAACATTTTGTCTCCATTTTGTTACCTCCTTGTGTGTTGGGGATAACATCCATTGAAGAACATGGGAGTTATAGTTTCAATATCTTGGTTTTTCTGTACTCCACCCTTTCTTTTATAAAGAAAAAAAATTAATTTTATAAAATTAAGAACACTATAGTATGTTCCTTTGATGTTTTGTTTCATACATAAAATACATTAACTTTATTAGTATATCTTTATCTTTATTTTTTTTAGATTAGGTAATACAACATATTTAGAGATGGGTAGCGCTTTTTTTGTCTATCAGCAGCGCTTTTGGGCGCTACTTAACTTTGTGCTACTGATGCGAGTCCCCCAACACTCATTGGTAGGCATGGGTAGCATTTCTGGATAAAGTGCTACTCGTTATGTTAGCGTTTTATACTTGAAAGCGGTAAACATAACGGCACCACTCTCCCTTGAGCTGAATAAGGTGCTCATCAGAGTATTCCTTGAACCGACAATCAGGAAAAAACTGAAAAAATAAAAATAAATAAAAATAGAATTAAAATGGTTAAATGCAATTAGCTATTATTATATCAATATCAAAAATAAATCTAAGTGGATATCTTCTTTGGAATACTCATTTGGTTGTGAGTGATAATTTCATTCATATACTTAACCTAATACCCACAATCATTGTTATTTGATTGTTTTGGACACTACAAAACAAAAGATTAGTTAATTGTTGATTTAATTAAATACATTTTTTTGACAAAAAAAAAATGTAATTAAAACATTGATTACAAACATACTTCTTTGTATCCATTTGGTCCTGGTTTCATCCCATGTCCAGTATGTTGCCAAACACGACTAGGGTTTTACACGGAAGCAATACCCCCAAAGATCCTTTCTATTGCAGTTTCAGAACTATTAGAGGTCTTAGGAGGAGGATGCTTCGAGTTCAACATGTGCTCAAGAGTGCAAATTAGGAAAGAGGAATAAAAGGTTTACCGTTGTCTGTAATATTCAAATAATACTCCAAAAGGTCAATTGGCCAAAAAAGAGGAAGCATATATAGAACCAAAACTGTTATGAATATTTGTGGATGTCCATCTCTTCATCTCCCTTAGTTCTTTCATATTCTATAAGATGCTTATGACACATAATAATAGACCATCTATATGCTTGTAACTTACATATCTTATGTCCTATAAATAGGACTTGTGTAGCATTGTAAAAGGGACCTTCAAGAGTAGAATGAAAATGCTCTCTTCTTCTCCCATTCTCCTCTTCTCTTTGTTTAATTGTTGCTCATCTATAGTCTATTATAATGGTACTATCTTATTCTTGTTTTGATTAATTTCACAACACGTTATCAGTACGAACCTCTACCAAAATGATGGATTTACAATCTTTGAGGCTATTTGGCAAAGATATGTTTTCTTTTACTAATATATTTTATATTTTTCTTGTGATATATATAATTGGATTTTCACAATTCTAGAATTTTCCTTTTGTGATATATTTCCCTGTTTCCATAGCTAATTCTCCCCTCGATGCGTGATTGAGACCTTAGCTTATCAACCCAAGCTTTCATTCATGTTGTAATTGCCATCAATATAAGAAGTGCAATTTCAAAGGCTCAACTAAAACTCCATACTAGAATTTTAGACTTTTGGTATGGGGAATGAGTAGCAAAAGAAAACACAATAAAGGACTTCCCATTAACTTTTTGGCATCCTCCAAAAGAAAAGGGACCCTCTCTTTTTTCTCACCAATAAAGGAACTGAAAATTATGTAACTAAATTTTTAACACCGACCTTATAAAAACAGAATTTATGCTGGCTTTATCTTATATTATATAAATAAAAAATATTCGTTGAAGAGATCAACCCCATGAATGAAACAGCTATATCAACAATCCTTTTATTCAGGAAAGTATTTGAACTTTTCCTAAAAGTTTTGTAGATCCATGGCAGAGAAAGGGGAACATAGAGAGAATGATTGAGTGAACTATAAATCAATAAGAGACAATTAACAAAACTATTGATCAACTCAGACAATTAGAACAAGTTACCTTTAGTAATTAACAATGGGTCCGTTAGGATAGAACATATTTTGAGATTTTGAAAAACAACTTATACAAATAAGTTAGCTTTTGTGTATCATTCATTAGTTTGTCATAGTAGTTTAAGGAAAAACAAATTATAAAGATATAACTTTTGTTAGTGAACACTTATATGAATTAACATAAAAACTTATTTATCTCTATAAGTTGTTTTTCATAAACTCAAAAATAAGCTAATCCAAAAGACCCTATATCATTAAAAAAAAAAGCTTATAAATATGGTACGTTATGGGGCAACACCTTTTTTTATTTGGGGAGAAATGTAATTTTATCAAGCTTATACAAGTAAAAAAATTAGGGAACAACTCTAATATAGCGAAAATATATAGAATTACTTCAACTATTTCGTTCGAAAACAATTTGGTTTGTTTTTTCCATACCCCCACCCCTTCCCCATATACCCCCACCCAAAATTGAAATCCTAAAATGCTCTTTGCAATCTATTTTTTTTTAAAAAGGCCAATCGTATATATGTTATTTTGGACATATATACGATAGTCAAATTTAACCTATCGTATATATGTCCTTAAGACGTATATACGATTAGCCGTGTAAGATTCAATCGTATATACGTCTGAAGGACATATATACGATGTGTTAAAAGTAGACATCGTATATATGTCCAAAATGACATATATACGATTTGTTTTAATTTTTATTACTAAAAGACTACTAAAAATTCGTTAAACAGTCAAAACTACTCTAAAAAATTATAAAAACACCACTAAAAATCTAACAAAACCAAAATAAGGCTATACAAATTTTTTTTTAGATTTTTTGTAGACTATGAAAAATTAAAAAAAATTGTAAAAAATAGTAAACGATGGAATTTGGGATTTTGAGGCCGTAGTCCCGTATGGATTCTTGATTTTTTTTCGGATTTAATGGCTGTGGTTTCATTACGATCGGAGTATGTTGCCCGAAAACCGATTTTTTAGCCTAAATTATTCGTTCGACGTATAACATCGTCACGTTTTAACGAACTACACACAAAACCTATTTTCAGGACTTAATTAATTTTTATTTTATTTAAAATTAAATACAAATCGTATATACACCTGGGGGGTGTATAAACGACCCTATGTTATAAGGCATCGTATATACACACACCATGGCGTATATACGATTAAGGTGGGGGTGTGCCAATTGTATATACGCCTTGGGGGGTGTATATACGATGCCCAAATGTAAAGGTCGTATATACACCCCCCCCCCCATGTGTATATACGATTGGCCAAAAAAATTTTAAAAAAAAATACGTTTTCAAAAGGGCATTTTGGGATTTAACTTTTGGGTGGAGGTATATGGGGAAGGGGTGGGGGTACAAAAAAAACCCAAACAAGTTTTGCCATTTTCTTGTAAATTTAACGATTTTGTCATTTTATACTACTGCTTTGTAGCCCACACAAGGATGATAGGAAATCACAAAACAAGGGCAACATGCATTCCCGAATAAAATGTATACAGTTCTTCAAGTTCCCAAAACTACTTATAATAATAGAGAGGGAAAAAAAAAAGCAAAACAAAATAAGAGTCAACATTATCATAAGTAGTAGAGATAATCGACTATGGCTGAAATCTTTGTTTATTATGAGTGTAGTATTCAAATTGAGAAATTCCTATTAGGTCGACTAATCTTCCTAAATCCTTTTTGTCAGGAAGAAATTGGATTTAAAATATTCACAACGAAGGGTCATCACTTCAAAGTCTATAAAGAATAGGGTATGTTTGGGAGGAGGTTTTGGGAGGGAATGGAAGGGGAAGGTTAAGAAACGATTAGTTGATATCTTAAAATATAGTTGAAATTTAGAAAAACTTAAAGTATTTGAAAGATAACACTATAATATTTTTGGAAATGGATCCTCTACACCTCTACACCCCTACAGCAGAAATTTAAAGAGTGGAGGGGAGAGAAAATAAATAAAGAATAGAGAGATAATCAAGATAGGATTGGAGAATTAAGAGAGAGATAGACTGTTGGAGAGAGAGAGCTGCAGAGAAGGCAGCAGTAGAGTATCCAAGTCCAATATTTTTAATCATATTTCTTTTATGTTTAGAAACGTTTTATAGATTTCTCAATTTAGAATTGAAAAATATGTACTCCCCTTCCTTCCCCTCCTAAAACCCCATTCCAAACATACAAATGTTTGTTTGGGAGTTAAAAGAGGAGAAGGGAAAAACCGCCTTATTTGGAAGTTCCAATTTATCACATACTCACATAGAAGGGACATGTGGGGTTGGATTTACAAAATGTCGTGTATGCCCTTTGCTGTTTTAATTGCATCCATTCCTTGCTGAGTTGGAGGTTTTGTTTGCTTTTGTTGTTTACTTTTCTTTTTGCTTTTTTTTTTTTACAATTACCTTTGATTTGCAATTTACATTTTTTTGTCAGATATAAATACCCTTCTTTTAATAAAGATGCGGTGATTGAAAAATTACCATATGTACTGTTTTTTTCCTTGGGAGTTGTTGATTGAAAATTTATTTTTATAATAGATTATTACCATTATTATATTCTTTTTTTACAAAAACAATTATTTCATTCTTCTAAAGAGTGTTAAAAATTATTTCAATTGTTCTAAAAACTATTTGCGCAAGCAAAACATTTTCTTACTAGAATGGATTAAAATTGTCATTTTTTAAATCAACCCTTAAATTTACCTATTTTCACCTTAAATTCAATTTATCTATTAAATTAACCTTGAAAATTTAACTGTTAAGTGCTACTAGATTTAAATTTTTCTAACAATGTAGTCAACTAATTTTACAATATGCCATTTAATACTCTTCTTTTGACAAAAAGTTATTCAATACCTAAAAAATTAAAACAAAATAACTCATTAACACGTTACTCTTCGATATCAAAATTAGTATTGAACATTCAAAATCACTTTTAGCACACCACTAGATAATAATGTTTAAACATTTGCTTTTATTACAAAGATCAAGTGAGTTCCACATAACACCAAAATTTAAAAGCGATGTAGAGATACAAATAAGCAAATCTATCTTGATGGTAATGAAGTTATCAAAAATCAGCATAAACATTAATTACTATTAATTTACATATTTCCCCCTTAAATTCAATTTATCTATTAAATTAGCCTTCTAAATATATTTTTTAAGTGCTACTAAATATAAATTGATTTTAGAACATGCTAGTCAATGACCTTCTTTGGACAAAAAGCTATTCAATACCTAAAAATTACAACAAAGTAATTCTTTAACATATCACTCGATAACAAAATAATTATTGAATATTCAAAATCATTTTTAGTGCGCTACTAAATAATAATGTTTAAAAATAAGTTTCTATTACAAGATCAAACGAGTACCACTCAAAAAAAAAAGATAAGGAGAGTTCAACATAACAGCAAAATCCAAATCTAATGTAGAGAGACAAATAAGTAATTCTATCTAGATGGTAATGAAGTTGCTTTCTTCACGAACAATTCTTAGAGCAAGAATCAATGATGAATCAATCATTACAAGAATCTTGGAGCTTTGGCTTTATATAGCCACTCCATTCAGCTAAGATACAAAACTGAACTTTTGCAAACCACAAAGCTAAGCTATCCCAAGTCAAAATGACTAAAGTAACCTTTAGTGTGCTTAGTGACAAATCTACCCTTTAACACACACCAAAGGTAAACCTGATGATAAAAAAAGGTGGAATTATAAGTTTGAGATAATCTATATACAAAGAACATCAATAGAATTAGAATGCATAAATCCTTGTTGCACCAACATAGTTGGGATCACCACTTCTATAGTGATCTTTTGCATGCCAATGTTTGTCTAACAAAAAAATAGATAAAAGTAGAATTTATAGTGGAGTTTCTTTAGATTGCAAACTTGCCATGCCGCACACAATTTACTTCTACTTAATCACAAGGAAACTTTCTATCAAATCCAACATTTATTATTTTCCAAGAAAGCCACTTAAATATAAGTAACACAGCAAGTAATTGCAGCCAATATTGAAAATCAGTAATCCAAGAAAGCCGAAAAAAGAAAATCCAAACAAGAATTGAGCACAAATCCAATTTAGCGGAGTAATAACGACAGCCACAACCAGCTAATAAACAACGATGCACAAACCTCAAAACCATCAAATAGAAAACATCAATAGAATTAGAATGCATAAATCCTTCCTTTATATGCAAAGATGAAGCATATCTATATCTTAGCACAAGCAAGTGAAACAAAATCAATCAGATACTAAGCTAGAACAGAATCGTTACCTGGAAAAAATGTGAGTTTGAGCAACTTCCTTATTGATACCTGAGAAGTTCCTGAAAATTTCAAGAAAAAACAGTGAATCAATTTCAAACTCAAAATAGAGAAAATCTGAAAGAGTTGAAAGTGAAAAAACTAGAAGAATACGGAAGAAAAAATGCACAAATCATGCAAAATATTGAGATCGGGAGAGAGATTCAGATCCAGATCGAGAGATATCGAGAGAGTCTGAGATCAAAGGAGACTCAAAACGAGGATTCACGAACTAGAGACGGCAAAGGAGATCGAGAGAATAAGAGAGACGGCGAGGATCAGAGACGAAGAGAGAGCCACTGAGGAAGTTCGAAGACTGAGAGAGAGAGAGAGAGAGAGAGAGGAGAATCAAATTGAATTAGGGTTATGTCTAAATTTGGAAATTTCGAATTTTAATGAAGGTAATTTTGTCAATTTATAACACTTCCCCCTAAAACCCCCAAAATTGGGGGAACTCAAAAATGGACCAGCTAAGGTTTAGGAGGGCTTAAAAAAAAAACCAAAACCATCCCCTTGCTTTTTTAAACTCCCAAACAAGGAGTTCTTTTCCCACAAGCATCCCCTTCCCCTCCCAACTCCCCCTCCCAAACAGACCCTAACAACCATTTTGTTCTATCATAATAAGTAGTATGCACCATCATTTCCATTTGCAGCAACACTCACTTCCTCTGCAGTCTATATATAACAAACTATTTTTAGAAAATGCACACACAGATAGCACAAATGCATCTTTAAATGCACACAAGGAAGATAAAACTATGAACCTAAAAGCAAATTTTAATATAAGCAAGATATAACTCAAACAAATATAATGGCAATACAAATTTTTAAGAAACCCTTACATTTTATTGAACTGTCAAATTACACGTCTTAGTTAATCATAGTCAACCAAATGAAGGCTTTTATCTAGTTTTAACATATTGATCCTGCAGAAATATATTTCTCTTCAATTTGGTCTAGCCAATGTTTTAATCAATTTTCTCTTTTGAACATGTTTCATGACTGACTACTACAATGACCTGACAAAAATTGAGGAACCGTGCACAGTATCTTTAAATGGGGCCATGTATATACTAATGTTAAATGATCATCAAACCCAATGTTAATTAACTGATTAAAACTAATATCAAAAGGAAGGGAATTGGATATAAAACACTGAAAACAGAAACACTTCTACAGAATTCTTACACAAATTCACATTGTTAACTGATTAAAACTAATATCAAAAGGAAGGGAATTGGATATAAAACACTGAATTATATTGAAAACAGAAACACTTCTACAGAATTCTTACACAAATTCACATTGTTTACATAAATTACATCCTGCAGAAAGTAAGGACAAGACTGGTTCCTCCAAGGATTTCGAGAGCCTTGGATCTCTTCCTTTTCCCGATAACCATTGCCTAATGAATTTTCTTTCAGTATCCCTATTTATTAACTAACTGTAATAACATAACTGCTGCTAATAACACCACTGCTGCCTAATAATAATAATATAATATACAATAATATACAATAATATATAATATAAGTAATAATAATAATAATAAATAAGCAATAACTCCCTACACCGCTGTCTAACACTAACCTTCAGCCATAAAAGACAACATGGTTATACCAAAAATATTTAACTTTTTCTACTATTTCAGGAAGTAGAAATCTTCATTTTGAGAAACAACTTATAAAATACCTGCCCACCGTAAGATACAAGTTACAAATGGTTGCACCAGCCTATATCTAAATTTTGAACACATTTTTTAAAACCTGCCATATTACCATATCTTCACTTCATAGCTGAGAGCTGATAATCAAACACTTACAACTACAGCCTTGCTGCTGCGACTATAATTATTCTTCTATGAGAAAATTGATAATTTTATCAGAATAAGTGACACTTATTTATTTCTACCTTGAAATACGTTAAAATTGATTCAGTTATTCAGTAGGTTTGTTCCTGCAAGTAGTTGAGCGAAGAAAATTCAACATAATTCAGGGGTACACACGCGCAGGTGACATTACAATTGTGAATCACGACATAACTTTCAGAAGCAGTTTCAAAACTAGCAGTACATCTGTAAAAAAAAAATAGAAAAATGTGACCATTGATAAATGAAGGCTAGTAGTTACCTGGTCGATTTCCAAGTCCTCGTCAAGATAGAACCCTCCTCCAGAATAGTACCCTGCCCCATTATATTTATGATGATGCTAAATGAATATTAATTTTATTTATGCATTCATAATTCATTTCAATAGTACACGCAGTTTAAAAGGGTCATGTCAATGGAGTCAACTGCAATAAAGTAAGATATCCCTGAATGTTTGGAATGATTAAAATATGGAATTGCTTTGCTTTGATTTGAATTGAATCAATTTGATTTGTACATCAGTTTGTATTTATATGTCCATCTTAATATAAAAACTGAGGTTCAAATTTATTTTCAAACCAAATTCCACTTTTGGAATACCCTAACCCTACACACAATTAAACTCATTTTACTTGAGCAATTTACATTAATGCACTTATTTAAAATGGGGTAATGGATAAACCAATTAGAGCAAGACCACCAAACATATAATCAAATAATTACAACCAAAATCTAATCAAGTCCAACCAACTTTGAGTGGGTTTTTAATTTGGCGACTTAAATCAAGATCAATCGATTTATATTTCATAACTCTCCGAACAAAGTATTTCATCCATACAATCAGATCAAATTCCTCAAATATGAGAGCAAAAGTAAGTTGAAAATACAAATAAAACAAAATTAGGAGACAAAAATTTGGACCAGAATCAGTCCACGAATGGTATATTACTATATTATCAATGTTATTTTGAAAATTTTCAATGAAGAAACCACTTTACTGAAATAGAAGTCTATCAGATAACCAGAAATATATTTTTCATATTTCAATGATTCAATTTAGCCAGCATACCTGTCACATCAATACGTGGAGATGACGTCAGGTCATGACCAAACAGATTAAGTTCCTGTTCAAATTGTCTATCCAACTTCGCCTGAATGTGAGGGGACAATTTTGAATCAACAAAAAAAGACCATTTCAATCCTTGTGGAGTAGACTGGCTTTCAATGGTCGAAGACTTTGATTCCTTTGGATTGGGAACAAGAAGCTTCTCCGCCAATTTCCAGATAACTGTAAGCTGAAAACAAGTTAGTACCACCATTATGAAACTTAGCAAATAAGGCATATTTGCAATCACTACTCAACCAGGAAGCATGGATATTTCTAAGTTTGTAGAATACTTGTGCTAGATACATACTGCTAATGACACACCCAGTAGCAAAGCTAGACGTGAGAATTATTTGTGTTTGAGCAGGGCCATGGGTTAATGGAAAAAAAACTATACGTAAGATTAAGGGAGCCAAAAGGCCTCCCTAAGGAAGACGTGAGGTGCATCACCTGCAGGTACCAATTCCATATACTTTTTTAATACCATCCACTTTACCATTTTATTTTATAAGTGAAATACTATAAGAATTTGATAAAACTATATTATGATAGCTTTCTATCATGTTTACGATGACCACTTTTTCACCCCACCCCAATTACATAATGACACAACTACTATTTCAAATTCATAATTCTAAATGTCTGATGAAGATTCTGTATGACGACGACAATAGTGATAAGTATACAATATGTTAATCATAAGATACACCGAGAGATCATAAAGAATGTTAACAGCATGCACTTTCAACACCACTTTAATTGCACCACACTCCTCAGTCAATAATTACAATTTCAAAAACAACTGTGAAACATGACCATAAAACAATGTTGCCAATCCCGTATTGCGAAAAATAATGGTTTGCTCAAATTTCACTATACTATAGCGCCACTATTTGACAGTACTGATAGGCATATCACGGACAATAGCGGATTGTTCAAATTCTGCTACAATGTAGTGCATAATGCCACTATAGCCGCTATTTAACAACACCGCTATAAAATCAAGTTTTCAAAATAGTGTGTTGGCAGCATTTATCTTCTTCAAAATAATGTCATTCATAGGCCAGAACTCGTTTTCGCATAATGCATGTTCAATTAAAATGCAGGCAGAGACTTGGAAGTTGGAACTCACAAAGAATCATAAAGTCGCCACTAGAATTGGCCTAATGGTGAAGAAATTGCATAATTCACACAAAGTAGTAGATTAAATCCTCATTATTATCAAAGTGCATTAAAATTTAAAAGAAAATGAATCACTAAATTAGAATTAGAAAACATGAAGAACGAAGCAATGGATACCAAAAGTGAGCGCGAAGAAGACACCAAAGGGAGCAACGGCGGTTGCAATCTGCTTAACCGTTGCCACTGATAGAGGCGCATTGGCCTGAGACTCACGATAAACTGTGCGAGAACCAGCAGCGCGTGAGGGAGTTCCTTCGACGCTGGAAGCGGACCTAACTACCAAAGCATGGCTTCTTCGGCTCTTAGGTATCGGAAGCAAAACGAATTGTGCGGCGGTTACCGCCATCGATTGCAGCCGCTGGTGGCGGAGGCGAACCTGCAGAGAAATAGAGAAGGGTTAGGGTTTGGAGAAAGAAGTGAAAAAAGAGGAACGGTTAGTTGGTTGGTATAGAACTGAATCGGTTACTTACTTGAGGTTGGGGGTGTGGGTAGAGAGAGAGGGTGGAAGTGAAGGCCATGACTTACGACGAATGAAGGAAGGAGGAGCATAGAACAACGGATATAATGAAGAAGATAGAGCAATTGCGAATTTAAGTAATGAAATTGAAAAGGATTCGTGTGCGGGTTTCACGGAGATGGAGAGAGAAGGGAGAGTTGAGAATATTAAGGAGAGCGACTAAGATGGAGGAGTATTGAAGAAGATACCGCAATTGCTAATTTGGGTGGTTTTTTTGTTTTGAGTTTTGAAATTTTCAAAAATTAAAATTAAATTTTATGAAAATTTTAAAAATCAAAGTCACTTCTAAACATAATAAGAATACTTATTTAATATATTCGGGACAAAATTCCTCTTCATCTCTCTATGGGGAAAAATTTCCCTCCTGTGGGGTCTGGAATGAGGCGGTCCTCGTGGCATTCCCACATACAAGTAGAAATTGTTGCTCATATGCACAAATCTTAAAAAACTATTTACAATGTTCATTTTCAAGGTAAAATCATTTTTCGTAACTAAAATACCTTTGTTATAATTGAAGTTAGGTGAAGTGAATAGTTGGTATAAAGTAGTTGAGTATTGACTAATAAGAGTGTTTTTTTTTGACAAACTAGCATTTTACCTAAGCATCTGAACGAGTGACACTGTATTTGTTATAATTTGCTATGAAATTATAACTACTTTGAAAATTGCAAAATATAATAAAAGAAAAAGGGAAAACCCGATAAAATGTTATATTTCAAATTTATTAAAATACTCGTGTTGAAAAAAGTTTTAAAAAAGTCAACATCTTACTATAATATTAATAGCAAAGTAAAATTCGGTAAAAAAATAGATTTAATATAAGATATGCACCCCTGTTGGCGCTCTCGTTCTCGTTGTTGCTCCCGTTGTCATTCATATTGTCATTGTTGTTGCCACTCTTGTTGTCTCTCCCATGTTAGATGAAGGATCTAACGAAGTGTTTATTTTAATCAAAAATAACAAACAAAAATGAAAAGATAAAGGAGAAGAAACATACAAACGGAATTAGGCAATAAGGCGGAGAAATCGTCACATCCAATAGGATGATAAGATCAAAGTAGAATCACCACAAGAGTAAGAGGCTCTTGATAAGACTCAAATTTGGTTCTAAAAAGAACCATAGAGAAACACTTTCTATTCTCACAATTCTATTTCATCGAAGTTTTGAAATAAAATTACAAAAGTTCCTTAAATATTTAGGGTTGTGCCTAAACTACACACCTTGCACACAAGGTGCCTATGCCAAATATGCATACACACAAACACAAAATAAAATCCTCTTAAAATAAAAATAGACTTATTTCCACTTTAAATAAATCAAATTCTCTTAATGCTCTTTCGGTCCACATCAATTGTCGCTTTCATTGCAGCTCCAATTGTCGTTCTCACGTTGCCTCTATTGTTGCTAATCCCATTAGCAGTATCTCGTTGCCGCTCCTCGTTTTCACCCATTGTCGCTCTCGTGGTCGCTTGTTTATATTTTCTATTCAAGATGATTTAATATTAATCTAATCATTTTAAATTAGAAGATTAAATTATTTTTGAAAAAAATTGGAATTTTTTATAGTGGTTAAATTGACTGATTTTAATACTTTTAATAGATTATAGTAAATAATAAATTTTAGATTATTTAATATTGCTTTAAACATTTGAATGAAATTATTAAATTATTAAAAATCAATACAATATTTTTGTAAAAAAAAATCAATACAATATATTGCAAGCTGATGCATTATTAAAAAAAAGGGCAAAATATGATTTTAGTCCTTACAAAATCGGGTCCTTCTTAGTTTAGTCCCTACATTATTGAAATAGTTGTTTTGGTCCCATCTTATTTTGCCGTTTTTATTATTAGTCCCTGACGTTAATTATTGCTGATTGGGTTGACGAAAGTCATGACTGGACATGTCACGTGGGCTTTTAATTGATGTGGCGTCAACGTGGCGTGTCTAGTCATGATTAAAGTAGTAGTTGCTGACAAACACTTGTGAGAGTGGTAACAGTGGTAGTCAGAGTGGCGATGGTTGTAGTGGTAATTAATGGTGGGATCAGTGGTGGTCATATTGGTGGTCAGTGCTGGTGACTAGTGGTGGTCAGAGTGATGGTTGTTGGTGGTCAAAGTGGTGATTGGCGGTGGTTAAAGTGGTGGTTGACAATAATTGGAGTGATGATTGACAATGCTTATTCGCAAGAGGCCACGAGTTCGCCTCCCATATTGGACACTTTTTTGAATAATATTTTAATGGTTAAAAAGTATAAAAATATTAAAAATATAAAAATTACAACAATTTAATATTTTATTAGTACTTTTAACTAAAAATACATATAAAAAGACAAAAAAAAATCAATTACTTTTTTACGATAATGTAGGGACTAAACTTAGAAGGACCCTATTTTGCAGGGACTAAAAACATACTCTACCCTTAAAAAACAACTTTAAATATACCGAAATCAACTTTAAAAAGACCTTTTCCATCATCTTTTTCCCTTCTCTCTCTCTGGCCCACGTCCTATCTTTGGCACCTTTTCCCATTTTCAGCTTTTTCCATCAGTTTTTTATTGGCTCCTTGATGCGTCAGTTCTAAAAGGTGAAAAAAACTGTAATTTTTTTTTGGCATTTAACAGTAGTTTTGCCAAAAAATACGCTAATTTTTGTACAAATGGCAAATTAGTAAGATGTCCATTTTTGACATTTTCCTAACAGTTGATTTTGATATACTGTATTGATAAAATTTAGATTATTTAATATTGCTTTAAACATTTGAATAAAATTATTAAAAATCAATACAATATATTAAAAGTGATTCATTATTAAAAAAAAGAAACTTTATATATATTGAAATCAACTTTAAAAAGACCTTTTTCCATCGGTATTTCCCCTTCTCTCTCTCCAGCCCACATCCTCTCTCTGGCACCTTTACGCCTTTCACCTTTTTACCATCAACTTTTTATTGGCTCCTTGACGCGTCAGTTGAAAAAAGCTGTCAAATATTTTGGCATTTAACGGTAGTTTTGCCAAAATACCCTAATTTTTCTACAAATGACAAATTAGTAAGATGTCTAATTTTGACATTTTCCTAACAGTTGTTTTAATATATTGTATTGATATTGATTGTTTGATTGATATATTATTGTATTGATAATTGATAATAAGAGTTTTGTCAATTTTTTTTTATAATAAGAGTGTTTTATTGAAAAAATGTAATTAATACTCTTTTGAAATTCTAAAGTTACTAGCCCCATAACCCGTGCGATGCACGGGGTTGGCTAAATTTCATCGTATAATCGAGTAATTAATTTTTTTCGAAATAATAATATCGCATCGTACTTGAAAGAAAATATTGCACCTCGTCAACATCGAGCATCAACCGTGATAATCAATAGGCTAAGGAGCACAGTGGTTGTCCCTCGTGCCCTGCTGGTAGCTTATGCCATTAGGCAAATGATGTTACTTTGCAAAATATAAAATCTAATAACTGTGAATAAAAATTAAATTATAAATATTAATTAAATAACAAATATTATAAATTTAAAAGGAACTTTAATAAAGACATTTAAATTGAACATCCTCCGCAGATAAAATAAGAAGAAAAAGTCTAAAGAACTTTAATAATTATCAACATTCATTAAATACAAATACAAAAAATTAACCTATAATAAGAAAGAAAAAATGACAATACAATGAAAAAGTGAAACACTCGAATATCATGCATGGTTGAAGGAAAACCCATGATAAAATAGGAGTAGTTATACAAAGTTGAAAAAGATTATGGAGGTTTTATTGTAAATGTGACTGAATGTCTCGTTGAAAGAAGATGATGAAGGTTCTATTGTAAAGGTGATTGAAATTCCCATAAGGAGTACAGTCAATGCAGCAACACTACATGTACTCGAATATTAAAGAAAGATAAAAATATAAAAACCAATTAAAAAAAGATTTAATACCCGTTGGTGCAAAATGACCAAAATAAAGAAGACAACAAAATAGAAAGTGAAACACGTGGTATCGTGCTTGGTTTGATGGAAATTACCAATAAAATAGAAGCACATATAGAAAGTTAAAAGAGTACGATTGATGATCTATTGTAAATGTGGCTGAAGTTCCCGTAGATAAAATTAAATTAAAACTATAAATTAAAGGTATTTCTGAAAAAAATAAAAATAAATTAAAAACAAATTAAAATTAATTAAGACGCGTTTTCGATCACGAAACGATACAATACATGAAATAATTGATGAAAAAAAATAACATAACGCAACAGCAAACGAAATAAAAACACGGTAGAAACTAGTGAGATGGTGGTTGGAGACGTCGAATGACCTCAAAGAACGGTCCTTCCGGTTTTCATACATACAATTGAATAGGACTCCGCATCTGAAATATGTCAAAACGGTCCATCATCACTCGAACGTCATCGTTGTTCTTCACATCCATGGTGGACCACTGAACACGATTATTATCGCCCATAGTCGGGTAGCGATAAATGATCCGGGTGACTTCTTGCTCATCACCCTCCACCAGCACCTTCGTTGTTATTTTTTTTCTTTCGAGCTTGAAAGGTGATGTCGCCGTTAAGCTCGCATAAAATGGGGTTTGGACTCTCAAAATAGACACCATTTTCTCTGTTTGTGATTGCCACCTCGATGGTGAAGGGCGTTGAGTGCGTAATCACGAGAGTATTGTGTATTCAGAGTGTCCATGAGAGTGTTGTGTGTGAAATAAGTGAAATGGAATGGTCTATTTATAGGAAAAATGAAACCCTTGAATGGATTTCCACCGTTGATGAAAAGTGGTCGAAGAAAAATCTGACCCTTTAAAGTGTCGGCAAAATCTAGATCGTTAAAAGTTGTCGGCAAGATCTAGGCCGTTAATTAGTAATCAAATAAAAAAATGTTTTATTACTTTAAAAAAAATGACTTTTTAACTATGTTCTGGTCAGTTTTTACCATGCGTCATTTTTTTGAATTTTTTTTTAAAAATTACAAACTTGTAGAAAAAGTATAATACTACGATATTGAGGTTAAAAAGACGAGTTGCAAAATTATTTACGAGCTGTAATTGTACACCAAAGTGCCATAAAAAACATGTTTTTTAGTGTTAAAAATGACTTTTTAACTAGGTTTTTACTCGAATTTTTTTGACACGTGGACATATTTTTTTTCGTCGATTAAATTTCGTTGACACTTGTTTATTATTTCTATCCGTTACTCGATTTTTTTTGACACGTGGAGATATTTTTTTTCGTCGATTAAATTTCTTTGACACTTGTTTATTATTTCTATCTGTTACTCGATTTTTTTTGACACGTGGAGATATTTTTTTTCGTCGATTAAATTTTTTTAACACTCGTTTATTATTTCTATCCGTTACTCGATTTTTTTTACACGTGGACATATTTCTTTGACGAGTATTTAAATATTCTAAGACTGTTAACGTGTACAAAAAAAACACCAAATAATAATGTAAAATTATATAAATAATCAAGATGTGATATCTACATAATCATATGGTGTCATTGGAACATAATCTGGAACAAAAGAATACCATAACTGCATGCGTCCAATGTATGGATATTGCCACGATCTAGCTTCATCTGAGGCGTATCGACCCCAAGAAGGATGTGCAGGAGGGATAGGGCTAGTGTTGTTCAACTTGACAAGAATCCAATGATTCCTATGGATGAACCCAACACAAACCAACTGACTCCCACTGGAAACACAATCTCCCCTCAAAGGGAAGAATGTCCAGTTCTCATGAGGCGACAACATAACCAGGGGTCTCTGATATCTAGTAGCTATGACATGTCCTGTGTCTGGCATGGTCATCCACTTCTCAATAGGTTGTTCCTGTTTGTTTGGGATAACAACTAATGAATCTCTAATGTTCTGAACATTGTCACCCATCACCTGTGTGTACTGAAACCAGTTGGAGTCCATCTCACTAATTAAATCATTCCGAACCATCTCGCCAACCGTGTTCACCAGCCTAGTGAAGTAGATATGCATCTAAAGCCACAGTTTCCATCCCCCTCTACATTGATAATGTCGTCAATATACCTATGTAAGAAATCTGGAAAGTGACTTACCAAGTGGATGTCATGATGTCCCGCTCCTTTGCTGACCTCTGTGACGGTAGCTCTGATGGTACTTGTGATGCTAGTTGTAAGGACCGTCGGAGAGATATCTTTGACGGTCTGTCTGATGGTACTTGTAAGGACCGTCGGGGAGGTATCTGTGTGGGTTTTTCTAAAGATGCATCCACGTGCTCCCACGCAGATGGATCTCTCTTAACATCATACTCTTTCTTCTTCTTCCCCTTCTTCAGTGCACCCCTAGTTTTGACTTTGTGGCTAGGTGGAACCATGGATGTAGTGCCTCTGAATACATAATCATCAAGACCTCTCTTCCAAACACATCTCTCCTCAAGGTGCATGTCATTCCATTGCCTCCAAATCTCCTCTACTGTATAGCTTAAGTCACCTCCTTCTGATGCTTCTTTGATCCGCTCCATTGCCTCCAAACTGAGACTCTTCCAATGAGAGTCAATAATGTCCAATGGTATTGGTAGTCCCATTAGGTGTAACCTACCAAGTTCACAAGAACAAGATAACCCATGAGTAACTTTAATGACACAACCAGCACACTTTTTCATATCCGTGCCCACACCATCCATCATGTTGTCAAACTCTCTGGAAATATGATTCAACGCCTCAATAGACACCAAACCGTGTAGATTCTTGTCGAATGGAATGTTGTGTTGGGCATCTATACGGTTGATGCTCCTTTGAAAAGAATCCACAATTTTATTAATCTGTGCATTGATCATCCCATTCATTGACTCCAAGCTTTTGCATAAATCACCACCACTAGAACCCAATGATCTCTTCAATGCCCAATGGGCAGCCTCAACCCTATGGCACGTAAGGAAAAATTAAAACAAAGAAACCACAATCATATACATAAAGCACATAACAAAACAATTTGCGTACCCATTAGTCGTGGTATTTCCATAGTGTCTTACTTTATCCGTCCACGGGCCACAAAATATTTCCTTGTGAGGATAGAACCATTGCTTCTTCACATATGCAATAAGCTGCGGTATGTCAGTAGACGATTGCTCCAAATCATGCAAAGCCTTACTAAACTCATCATCAAATGTAGCATCAACTACATGATGCCAAAGTGTCATCAGTGACTCCACTCTATCTCCCTTCACCAACTTCTTAATTTGAGCATGAACATTTTTGTTGATGTGATATCGACAAAGCAAATTGATTGCCTCCGGAAACACAACCTTGATAGCACTCATCAAAGCCTCCTCACAATCAGTGAGGATAACCTGAGAAACACAATCCACACGTTCTATTAGAAATGGAAAAAAATAAAAAAACAGTTATGTAATGGCAAAGACTAAAGTTAGTTAGCATTGACTTACTTGAGGAAGTGCAATATCACACAGCATCAAATCTCGTAAGCTCTGCATCACCCACGTGTAGTCATCATAACGCTCATGAGACAGATATGCAAACGCAATAAAGAAATGTCAACTCGATTGGAAGTGACACCAACAATCTCCAAAGAGAGGCAATGCATACTTGTTGGTCTTAAAGCGTACATCCATAATCAAAACAGTCGGAAACATCCTCAATAACTTGATACTATCAAGATGTGACCACATGATCTCCTCAACAATATCAGTACCTTTAAGTCGTCTTGTCCAACACAAGTAATGGTTCGCTCGATCGATGTCATAAGTCACGATCTCGGTCATACTACCTCTCTTTCCTTCCTGATATTGTTGCGCGTTTCTATACAATCGAGTAATGTTGCTCAAGTTGTTCTTAAATCTGGTCTTTAATGCTTCAAGACTTTTGGATGCTTTCACTCCCAGGACGACGATGCTCTCCAACAACTCGACCGCTCCTCCTTGGTAAACTTACCAAATATAGTCGCTCCAAATAAAGTCTTATGAGGCTCATGATTGTGAATCTCATCCACCACTCTCACCATCCAATCAGAACTAGGAGGTAACATTGGTTTAGCTTTCAATTGAAACCTACAACCACATCTTTTCGAACTCTTGTGTCTACCAAGAGAACACTCAACATCTACTCGATCAGTATGTGCCCCGTCCTCTCACAAAATGCCATAAACAACCTTGTTCTTTTTCCTTTCCCATTCTCCGTCGTCCCCTGTTCGAACAATAACCACAATGACTCCGTTCGCTTTCCGTATTCTAACCCAACGTGTCATTGCATCTCGAGTGGGAAATATCTCAGATGTCGTAAACGCACCGGTTAAATCCATAATAACCATCTATTTAAAAAAATTAAATGTTAAAAAAATTCGAAATACCTTTTTAGAGGTATTTCCTGTTCATATATGTGAACCTGAATTACCTCTGAAAAGGTATTTCCTAAAAATTTCATTTAAAAATACAAAATTTCTAATTACCTTTTCGGGATGATTAGGTTCAAAAATCGTGAACCTAAATACCAACTTTCTGCGCTAATTTCGGAAAATTCACCTCCAAACTTCCAGAAATACCTTTTTTTTTTGGTAATTCCGAATTATTTTTTTTTTATGTAGGTCCGGTTCGTTTTTTTTAAATGACAGGGGCATTTTCGGGATATTGCTACTTATGGGGGTGAGATTGATGATGAGGGGGTGAGAAAAAAAATAGCCATATTATTATTCAAAAAACAAAGTCTAGGGTTTTATTTGACCCAATGTGATGGAGTAATTGATAATAATTTGATAACGAGGGTCGTGGGGTGCATGGTTGTACAGCTTGGATAGTGTGATTCGTACCCTCAAGTTGGTCAATTGAAATTGAAAATTTAATCTTTGAGTCTATTATCGTTGGTTGGTATTTAGAAATGGGTTTGCGAAGGTTTGGGCGTCCAAAGAACGATGGAGAATTAAGCTCAAATCTTTACGTAGCCAATTGTGGACCAGCGGTGGGGCTTTCATATGAAGATATCGCTTCTGTGTTCTGCAAATTTGGGGATCTCAATGGAGTTTATGCAGCAGATGAAAGTGGCACACGTGTCATTGTATCTTATTCCGAATTGAGTTCTGCACAATCTGCTTTAGATGCATTACATGGACGACCATGTCCTCAACTTGGTGATCGATCCTTGCATATTCGTTATTCAGTGATTCAGCCAAATCCACAGGTATTTATAGAAAACCATTCATTGATTGGAATTGCAATTCTTATTCATGAATTTGCTCACTGATTGTATTGTCTTTTCAGGATCAAGTGAAGGACTTGGTTCATGTATCTGTTACAGACTCAGATTTGAACATTCCAGGAATTTATCTAGTGCATGATTTTGTTAGTGCTAAAGAAGAAGAGGTTTACTACTCTTTTTATTCCACATCAATGCTACATTGTTTTTCTTTTGCTTAACATAGTTGTATTTTGTTTGCATTTCTTTGTTTCATTTAAAAATGTTGGCTTTTTCTATCTTCTCAGGAATTGCTCCAAGCTGTTGACTCTAGGCCTTGGAATTGTCTAGCCAAAAGAAGGGTTCAACACTATGGTTATGAGTTTTGTTATGATGTGAGTTTCAACCTTCAGGTGCTATTTGGGTTTTTCCTGTTATTTGCAGGTTATTCCTTTCTGTTGTAATTGAATTAGTGGAGTATCCAGCCTTTTTTGAGTCAACTAATTAATTCTTTTAAGATAATTGATGGTCTTAATCTGAACTATTTGGAAATGTGTGTGTGTGTGTTATTTATGACAAATAGGTTGTGGAGTGATAAATTCAGACTCTCCTTTCTACTTTGTTTGTTTGCACAGATTAGGAATGTTAATACAAAGCGATGTTTAGGGGAACTTCCTTCATTTGTTTCTCCGATACTTGAAAGAATATCATCTTGTCCAACTTTCAAGAATGCTGATAATATAGTTTTGGACCAACTTACGGTATGCTAACTTACAACTGTACCCAATCTTGATGAATTTTGTTTGTCCATTATTGAGAAAAAAGTTAGTGTTTGAATATTAATACGCGAAGTGAACGCCATATGATGCTTTCAGATGTAAACATTGTTTTTATGGTTGGATGTTCTAAGTTTGAATGTTTCCATGTTACAGATAAATGAGTACCCACCTGGAGTGGGCTTGTCCCCTCATATAGACACCCACTCTGCATTTGAAGATTTAATTTTCAGTCTTTCATTATCAGGGCCTTGTATAATGGAGTTCAGGCGATATGAAAATGGTGATAGGTTTCCTAGAGTTGCCTCAAGTGCTGTTACAAAAGTAGAAGGTTCAGAAGATGATTCAAATTTTATTAGGAAGGCTATCTATCTCCCCCCTAGATCTTTGCTACTCTTATCCGGCGAAGCACGATATGCATGGCATCATTACATTCCACACCACAAGGTATAATGTCTTAGAAATGATTATACTGTTTCTCCCTTTACATGGTGAAAGAATTTATTACATTTCAGAATCCTGTTTTTTTTACCTTGGTCTGGGAGGTAGCCATTTTAATAATTCATCCGAGAAAAGTGATGCCGAGCAAATCTTAATATCATGAGAGTGCAGGAGAAAAACTTCTTTTTCTTTTGCTCACAAGCTTGCCAAAAAATTTCTTGAATTTTTAGTATATTTGTAAATACATCATTTCCAAAATATGCTACTTTGAGAGTTATGTATTCATGAATCATGATATGAAGATTTTTATGTGCTTTATTTTGTTATAAAACAACTTGTGTTTCCTAATGCTGCTTTTCAGTTTTCACGTTGAGCACTTCAAGTATGAGTGTGTGGATTCATTAAAGGAATATTAAATCCAAAACATGATCATTTGATGGACTTGTAACATTACTCAAACTAAGATGCTGTCTACAGCATTTCATTCCATCAGCTTGTAGCCCTCGTCATTCGTTCTGTAATAAAGAATTTGTCATCCCAAATTCAAACATTTTCATTAGAAATCTAGTGTATTCTATTGTCAATATAAAACTTAACATTGATCCTCTTTGCTTTAAGTGCATTTAGGTATGCCTTGACAATGTATTTTTGTCCGGAACAGATAGACAAAGTGAGTGAAAGAGTCATCAGACGGGCTCCAAGAAGAGTATCTTTTACATTTCGTAAGGTATGTTAATATCATGATTGTTTGTCTGTGATCTTCCTTTAAACCGTATCAACCCCTTAGTATACTTATAGCGATTCAGTATTAGTAGTTCATTTGCAAAACAGAGAAAAGCTAAATTTTGTTATTCACAAGTGAATTAATCCCATCGGCGGAGTTCCCTTCTCAGTTATTTTGAGTAGCTGCCACATCTGTTGTCATGACTCATGAACTCCATTTGATGTTATGGCTTTTCAAATGTGCTTTTCGGTCTATTTTTTATTTCTTTTCGATTCTAGTTAATATGATTGGTTGATACTTGATATAGCCTACAAACACCCTGAGAACCATTTGTATGCTTGTGCTTCTTCATTCGTGTTTGTTGTGAACAACATACCGGCTAACTTAAGTTGTTGAGTGAAGGCACATGAATGGTTTATAGGTCTAACATATACCTTCATGCAAGAGTACTTTGTGCTGGAAATATAGACAACACATAAGCTCACTTACCTTATGAACAAGAATCGCAAGGGTTGTTGATTGATACAATTGAAACCTATAAGAAACTGCTCACATTTAAACTATGGATTGAGTAATTAGTTCTGTTTAACTTCAACGTTTTGTTAGTAGAATAGAAGTAGCGAGGATTAAACTCTAAACCCTTAAGTCATAGAGGTTATGATACTATTTTGAGGAAGTGAAAAGAGAGGCACATGTTGAGAAACATATATTTATACAACAAGAAATATAATAAATGCTGAGATACAATTTTCCTAATTACTATATTTATATGATCCAATGAACCTAATTACTCTATTTTTTAGATAGTATTGAAAGTAAGAGATGTTATATCAGTGCCTTCAAGCCTTCACTTAAAATAATAACCAATTGTTTGTTTCATGATTATTCTTTCCCATGTAAAAATTCTCATGTTAAAAATAACTTGATTGTGTATACCAGGTTAGAACAGGCTTGTGCAAATGTGATTTTCCTCAGTATTGTGATTCTCAAAGATGAGGCTTCACCATTGGAAGGAAGGATTATAATGTAATGTATCAACCACCTCTGTCATTGAGAGTTACGTGAAGATAATCTGAGGTATATATTGCATTTGTTTGTTGTTTCTTGATACTATAATACCGTATATATAGCTGAGTAGATTAGTAATCTTCAAATTGACAGTTATGAATTTTATATCGGTTCTCCACTACCATATCTTCAGTTAGCTCTGTACCAATACCAGCTCTGGCATGTTAACAATGGACATATATATATATATATATATATATATATATATATATATATATATATATATATATATATATATATATATGTCACAAATAAATAATATTAGTATTTACCTTTTTACCTAGTATAGGTTTGTTTCTAGCACTTTTATGCTTTTGTCTTGTTGTGTGACTCACTATGCTCTAGAGTATTCCCATGGAATGACTCACTTAGTTTCTAGAAGCTGGTATAGCATCTAGGTTAGAATATTCTTAGCATCTAGCATTGAGTGGCTAATCATTTGTAGCCTCCTTTGCCTATATATTAGGACAATCATGGAATGAAAGAATCAACCAATCAATATCAATCAAATATCTCTTAACTCTAAAAACTCTCTTTCTCTCTCAACTCATGAACTACCGAAGGGTATTCTAGTTCATTACCTTTCCTAGCTTGAGTTAGGGTATTACCGGAGATCATTCTCCCTAGTATCCATTTATCCTGTAACAATTGGTATCAGAACATCGACCTGGTGCTTGCCTTCCCATGGCTGCGAAAAGAATTCTGAGAATATTGAGTTTTGAAGAAGTGGATGAGAAGCTCGGAAAGGGGTTATGCTTAGTATGTGACGAACCATCTACAGCGGAGCATAAACACAACTACGTGCTGCAGTGGGAAGAAGAGGAATGCGAAAACAAAGGTGAAACGCTACCTCTCAGCCTCACCTCTACCACCTCAACTGAATTGGAAACCAAAACCCCCAAATTCGATTCACATATAGCAACTCAGCAAGCCTCGATTCCGATTCACGAATTCAAAACCCAAAACCCCAACGATCCTAACACCCCGTTGAAGACGAACAGTTCCACCATACCAAATCCATCGAAGAATGAAAACCCAACCCCCTGTGATTCTGACACAACTCTAATCGGTCTGCAAAAACCTCCTTCCTGCACCGATTCAGCTTCTATTATCGTCAATCCATGGGTGTTCGATGACGACGACACAGTGAAGGTGCGTACGTACACGCCACCGCCGTCAACAATGGCTTCGCGCTATCTATTTGGAGATGACGACATTTCTGTGCAAGTCAAACGCACTGGCCCATTTGATCCAGGCAAACGACAACAACCACCTTCTCAATATAAAGCATGCCACACCACAGGAACAAAGGTAAGCATGTATAGTCTCAAGGATGAACCAATATTTGATGAAGTAGAAGTTGTAGATGGAAAAGAATTGGTTGAATTTGGAAGTGATTTTGTACTGTTTTCTACGTTTCACTTATCTGTAAGTGATTTTGTTACCACTACCATGGGTCTCGTAGCATCCCAATTCTCAAATGTGCATTCATTGTTAATGCCACTTACTGATCCCCTAGTGTTTGATCGAATTCCAAGAAGCCTTGTGACCAATTGGAATGCCATCACTCTTGATACTCACGCATTCTCTGTTAAGGGCAATCATTTATGCCTTATGCAATCCAATGGATTCCTTGTCAGCAACCATGGTGTTGTTGTCGTCACCAAGGGTCTTTCCGCCACCGGAACCACCTGATATGAGTGCAGCTCCGACACCATCTCTTAATTCGTCTTCCTCAAATTCTTTGATAGATTTTTATTCAAAATACTGCTACTCCACTTATGCACACCATCTGTTTGTTGAAATGCCTGAACAAGATGCTACCAGCTCCTCCGTCATGAACGTGTCGCTTTTTGATACTTGTCCATGCGATCAGGGTCCATTCGGTTCACATCCCCACAACCCGATTAAGTTGGGTTTTTAAGAATTCAAGATGGATGGAGCTTACAACCATGCTGCTTGTTACACTAAGGAGGAGGAATTTTGGGTAAGGGTGAAGGATTCATGGTTCAAGCAAAGTAGGAGAGGAACCTGTCTTCTCTGTTCAGATTCACAGAACAAATACAGACCAACTCACTATAGGGTCGGATCTTATTCTAAGGTATTTATCAAGTACCCTATGATTGATGATAATGAAAATTCCTTCGCATTTTTTGTTGTTGGTGCTCTTGATATGTTCAAAGATATGAATAAGATGTCTAGTTTGCCTGGTAATTACACTTCAGTCAGCATTATGAATCTTTGCCCTTTGAAGTTCTCTAGTTTCGGAAATTCCACTAATTGTGAGAGTTGGCACATAAACAAAAATAGGCATGGAATAGTTACTGGACTTGGTGATACTCAATCATACAACACTATTCTTAATGGCATGGATATTACATTACCAGTAGGTGGACTTGAGCCTTTAATTTTAGTTTGCAAGTTTCAAGAGGTTTTAAAGAAAGTAATTGTCCATACACTAGTTAGTGAACTAAAGGTGACATTCTTAGCAAGCTGTATACATTCTGTCATAGTGCACATTGATTTGGTCAAGTTAGTCTACCTTATCTACATGGCTAAGAGCAAGCTTGGTGGCCTTAGTGTTATTTACAATTGCTTGCTTGAGGTTGCTAGCAAATCAAGAACATGTCTTGATCCTATATCACACGAGGGACAATCTGGTGCTCATGTTAGTGGGAATTATGAAGATTCTTTCCCAATAATGCTTACTTCAGGTGGCTTAAATGTTGGAACTATAAACATTGTTGGCAAATTTCCTCTCCATTTGATTTGTCCTTATCAGCTTCTTATTAAAGGTTTTAATCTTGATTTTGTTGGAAAATATTCTGTTGAAATGGCACAAAAGCTTGCAAGGAAGATGTTGGTTAATCTGTGTCACTTTTTGGGAACAACTTGCCCAAGTTATGTTTTCTATAATCCCATGGAAGAAGCTAGGCAACTGCTATTTGATAGAGACATGCTAATTGAAAAATTGGTCTTGTGTTGTGATAGAATAACAATCAGGATGCTAGTGCAACTAATTGAGATTGTTGCTACTGATATCATGCTCACGGTTGGATTATCTAATAATGTTGCAACAATATCACTGCAAGTCTTGTATACATATGTGGAAAGGGTGGTTGGAGAAAGGAACAAATATGCAGCTGTCTTGCATAGGAAGATGATCTATAATGGAATTGTTCAAACTGCTAATGGTCTACTCAAATGGAAGGCTTTACCTCCTAAGCATGGCACATGGAAATATTCATCCTTGAGGACAAGGATGTTTGAAGGGGCGGGAATTGTCACAGTATAATATTAGTATTTACCTTTTTACCTAGTATAGGTTTGTTTCTAGCACTTTTATGCTTTTGTCTTGTTGTGTGACTCACTATGCTCTAGAGTATTCCCATGGAATGACTCACTTAGTTTCTAGAAGTTGGTATAGCATCTAGGTTAGAATATTCTTAGCATCTAGCATTGAGTGGCTAATCATTTGTAGCCTCCTTTGCCTATATATTAGGACAATCATGGAATGAAAGAATCAACCAATCAATATCAATCAAATATCTCTTAACTCTAAAAACTCTCTTTCTCTCTCTCTCAACTCATGAACTACCAAGGGGTATTCTAGTTCATTACCTTTCCTAGCTTGAGTTAGGGTATTACCTAGATCATTCTCCCTAGTATCCATTTATCCTCAGAATAATATATATATATATATATATATATATATATATATATATATATATATATATATATATATATATATATATATATATATATATATATATATATATATATATATATCATAACAAAATTTTGAAAACCAGCTAGGCTAATGGCTCATAATCCTGTCCCTTTTCAAACTTCAAAGGTCCCTCACTTCTATTTCTACAATACTGGAATTGGAATTTTTGCTCTGGACACCATTGAGTTAATGATGAAATATATGAAAACTCCTAACTTGAGCAGCAGGTGTCAAGTTATGTGGTTGACTGCAGAGAATAAAGCCCCTCTAACCACCCATTTAAATATTTTTGATCCAATGATCTTAATCTCTTATAATAGCACACTCACTTTTTGTATGTTATGTACACTGTACACAGGTGATCATCCTGCTGGGAAATTGGTTTTATTCTAACAAACATGCAAGCATAACAACAAAGAAAGGAAATCAATTATTTGACCCAAGATTCATGAGCTAATTTAGTGCAGAAAAATACTAGGTTTCGTCTCTTCATTTTCTTGGTTAAAAATTTCATTTTTTTATTTAAAAAATCTGCATATTAATCCAGACACGGACAGTCCTATTAGTTTTTAGGTGTAGCGTGATATGGCTCCGGTTACAAGTATATTATCTTTGAAGGATCGGATTTATAGCTTATTTGAGTTTGCATATTCAATTTAAGTCAATTTTGTAATTGAATTTTCTCTTGCATTTATTTTGCGGGAAGTTGATGAGCAACATGCAGATGGTGTATTATTCTAACCTAATTTGCAATAATGCTTTTTGTTGTCTACGAAAATGTATGAATATAAATGACAGCCTCAATGGTTGAAATTGTGTTAAATTGAATTTCAAAGATATTCGCATAGTAGTTTCCCCTTGTTAGGGATTAAACATCGTAATTTGGAAGGTTGCCTTTCCTTGAAAGTTTTCTTTTCGATCAGATTCTATTGCAATGATGGTTTCTTTTGTAATCTTTAGCTGGGTTGCTTTGGGGGATTCCATTACCAAGCATTTGAGCCTTCTTCGCGGCATCATTTGCTGATACTAGATATCTACTGATAATTCAAGTTCCATCATTTTAAAACAAAGAAATCTTTGAGTAGCACTTCGAGGTTAGAGGACTTAAGATCACGTGAGACTCAAAATTCTATGCCTTTATAAATGAAAAATGATTCTACATTAATCATTTCAAACGAAATCAATACTATTTAAACTCACTAATAAAATATCATTACCAAACACAATTTTTTTTTAAAACTTCACTATTTTAAAATCAATTTTTTAACATAATAATTCTATCAAAATCTAAAACAAACTAACCCCTAATATGGTACGGCGCTGGGTGGGAATAACATAAGTTGTAAACCATATCTGAAAAATATGAATGTTATTATACATAAATATATAGCTCACATTGTTACAAATGGAATTGCACGGCCATAAGTAAGACAACTAGCTATTTCCAAGCATGTCCCTATATGCAGCCACAACAGGGTAATTACATTCCCACAAAATGGCCTAGTAAAAAAGTAGAACTGGCAGCCATTACAGATCTCCTGGCATCTCACCTGCAAGGATAACTAGCTAAACTAAAAATTAAATGGAAATTAATTGCTAGAAAGAGAAACAATAAAACTTGGCAACAGCATCATATCCCCCACTTTAAAAATATGCAGTTTCAATAATATACTCCCTCTGTCCCAATATGTAGGAAGTTCTGTAATTCACTTATCCTATTATAAGACCTCTTTGAAATTGACTCTTGCATTAATTTTTTCTTTACCACAATACCCTTATTTAATTATTTCATTTTCATTTTTTTGTCATTAAATAACTTGGTGATTTACCAAGCTAAATTCTTCCACATTCAGATGAAAATACAATAAATTCAAGAGTAGTTTGGGAAAAATAATACAAACTGTAAACAAATTTAAGACTTCTAACTAAGTTAACCAACTTTATTGGTAGGAGTGAATTAGTAAAAATGTTTCTATCTACGGTTTGGGACAGAGGGAGCAGTTAAGAAACCAAACCAAAAAAAGTATTTCTTCGGACAGGGTGGATAAAATTGAAAAATTGGTGGTATGCATCAAAAAAGAAAAAGAAAAAGTGCTTTCTTACCATGCATGCATTTGACGAAGAAATCCAGTTCAGACAGGCAAACATCCCCTTGAAGCAAAGATGGGTGCTGATAAACAAAAAACGAGAAGTGTCTACGATCAGGATCATTTCTGGGCTTTGCCACCTCAACCAATCTCTTGTACCCTTCTCTGTCATAGCAAAAAAGTGCATTCTCTCCAGCAGCGATCAACCCCCGATCCCAAGCTGAGTTTAGTACCTGTCGAAACTTAAAAGATGCGATCAGCATTCGTGACAAATGGATGAAAAAGAACCATGACCCTAAGTTGATAAAACTAAGTTATGCAAACTATCTAACAAAGCACCACTCGTGCCTTCATCAAAGACATATCTCAGAGGAGGTTAATGGTGTAGGAAACTAAAATTACCTGCCAACTCAATCCCTCTGGATCAACCAATGATTCATTGGCTTCCTGGCTGGAAAGATGAAATCCTAAGCAGACAAATTTCATGGTGACAGCATGTTTTCTCAGAACCTCAAACACAGGAGAATATCCATCCTGATTTGTGGGGTTGTGATATCCTGCTGTCAACTCTGCTGCATGGCTAGGAGTCTTATACCACCAATACACAGCAGGAACCTGCACACATCATCCTTTCAGCTATATTTATCCATCAATTTAAAGAAAAACCTGCACACATCATCCTTTCAGCTATATTTATCCATCAATTTAAAGAAAAATTACAATTTCAATTGGTATATTTTTACTTTCAAGGGCAGGATATGATTTTTATTAAGAGATGCAGTGAAGCATGCTTCCTAATGTTAAAAGTCAGTGGCACTACACATCTAAACATAAAACTAAATATTCAAGTCCTGATTTCTGATCTCATACGTGTACACAGAATAAAACAATAATCAGAAAATGAATAAAACAGTAAATCAGAAATAAACTATTACCGACTATGATGCCAGTTAGAGGATTATGACATTAACATATTAAAAAGGAATTGACAGAATTTAGCTTAATTCAACTTTATAACCAAGGAGAGCCTTAGAGTTAGTGCAACGGTTGGAGTTACTACCATGTGACTAAGGGATCACAGGTTTGAGTCATAATGTGAAATCAGCCTCTTGCAAGTGCAAGGTAAAGTTGTCTCCAAAAGACCCGTAATGGATCCAACCCTTCCCTAAACCCTGCCATGGCAGAAGCTCTGTAGCGTTAAGTTGCCCTTTTTTCAACTAAACCACCACAATGCAGTGTAGAATAACAACTTTGACAGACTGAATACAAAAATTACATCCTTAAATTTTTATCCCAAGTCTAAGTTTTGTTTACTGGTAAAAGCAGGCAAATTTCAAGGGAGTGAAATTCTCTAAAAAAAATAAATGTTTGGCGCAAAAGTAGAGAAGATAGTAAATTTTATAGACTAAGGTCCTTTCGAGATTAAATTTTACCCCACTTGAGCAGACCAGACCAGACCAATAATTTAGTCGCACAACTACAAGATGAAACCACTAGAGGAAAAGCTGATATACCGAAACACTACCTTAACAATTATTTTTGTTTCCTCAAAAGCAAGGCTTGCAAGAGACAAAACATTATCCGCGTGGTCTATTAATGTCTGGGAGTACCAATGTAAGAAGAAGCGCCCATAATAGTTGTCGTAATCACCTCGCTCACAAAAGAATCCAGTTTCATGTGGCATAGAGTTGTAGTGTCCAGCATTGTCAGGTCCTCGAGCCCAGACTGAGTGACCACGTAATTTGGCTGCTCTGCGTAGACTATGTTGTAGGTATTTATCATAGCACTATTTGGAGAGAATTGGGTAGAAAACCAGATTTCTTCATTAGCATATAAATTATGATGGGGCATGCATTATTTATGATATAGAACTGTTTTGAAATGCGAACACAAAATGAGGTACCTGAAACTCACCAATACCAGGATACCTCCATCCCATTCTTTCTGAAAAAGACGGGTATTTCAGCTCCCCGGATGCTCCAAGTCCAATTTCTACAGCAGAAATCAGACCTTCGGCAAACAGGTCATCAAACTCTGTTCGAAAGCTTCTCATCATATCAAAATAGACCTGATATATAGTGGAGAGGGCTAATCAGAAACAAACATACAACAAAAGAGAACATGTGATTTTCAATTGAGGAACATTTCAAAGTAAATAATCTATGAAACACAGCCTCCTATAACCAATAACCAATTTCACAAATACATGAAAGGAATGTTTTTCCCCTTATTTTTCTTTTCCGGTGAAATGCACAACTACTCTGAAAATTGGTATGTAAGTGTAAATAACAGATATTTGAGAATATAAGTGAACCCCAAATTGTTGAATCAAGGAGAGCAAAAGATCTCTTAGACATTTTATACCTCAATTCCTGTTCTTCCGTTCAGAACTCGCTCTTTGTCAATTCCCCAAGATAGGCATTCAGTATTCCTCCGTCCTTCACGATCTGTGAAAAATATATCCTGGTTGCCTTTTCCAATATCCAGAACCCATTGTGGGAGGGAAATCAACGCATCACTCGAATCATTACCTCCACATTCGTGAAATGCCATAACAACCTTCAGAATTTGAAATACAAATCAAGATGGGTTCTCCAATAACGTCAAAGATGCTTCCCACTTCCCATGACAAGGATGCACATGCAATTAGAGAAACTTCTTACATATATTTTTAAACAATACAACATTTCACTTTCACATATTATCCAAAGCTAGGGAAACAACTTTATTTGTTACACTGAAAAGATCAAATTTTTTAGAACTAAGGAATAAAACAATTGAAATCATCCACCCACCAGTTGTTACTTATTATGTCCAAATAATAATAGAAGACCTGAAAAACTGATTGACGGGACAACTTTAAGAATAGTTTGCTAGTTTCCACACCAAAAATAGATATAGATATGTCATACAAAGTTGACAACATCTGCTCATTCAGAACTACCCTTTTATTTAAGTTATGCACCTACTTACTCTATCACATCCTCTTTGCTCCTTATTCTGTCCTTCATGTTTTTGTACTGGTTTTAAGCAGGGTCGTCCCAAACAATTTGGAGGCCCGGTTCAAATCTTAAAAAATGGACCCTTTTTGAGGTTGAGTTAACTCTTCAAGTTTTTTTTTTAGCTTCTCATATCCAGATTCATACTTTCCAATCTTATGAGGTTTAAAAAGAAAAACCCAATAATTTCATTTATGAGCAAGAAAAGTTCACAACCGCCGGTCGGACTGCTACATTGGTCAAATATACATACACATTATCCCTCTTTCTCTGTAGTGTCAAAAGAGAAATCGTTTCAATTTAAAAGGAAAAAAGTTAACAAAGTAATGTATGAGGAACAATAGAAATAGCAAGAAGAATTAAAATGCAAATTGAAACTCAAAAGCTGTAATTATTTTATAGTTAATTTATATAAACATAATTTGTTTATGTGACTTAGGTATTAATAAATACTTATATATTACTAGTAAAATATTATTAATATATAAATGACGCGACGGTTAGAAAATAATAGGCTAAAATATATTGACAAATAGAATTAAAATAAATTATAGTTATAATTATTACAAGCAATTATAATTATTATTACTATTATAACAATTAAACGAGACAAAAAAAGGGAGGCAAGCCAAATAAGAAGAAACACGGAAGTGCAGATTCTATGTATGGTAATTCTATAAAAGAAAAAAGGAACTTTGTTTACAAAAAAAAAGGGAACTGTAAAGGACATGAGTGAAATATCAAAAAGTGGTGAAACGGGGGTTGAACTTGGGAAATTCGAGACACGCAAACGGACAACGCAACATCTTCACCATTGCACCACTTACAGAGTTTAGTAAAACAATTGTACAGAAGATATATATGCCGTATTTATACTTTTTTGAGGCCCTAAAAAATTTGGATTGGGCTGAGGCCCTGTGCGGTAGCACAGGGTACACAACCCAATGGTCGGCCCTAGTTTTAAGCATTTAACAGAAGGACTTCACAAAAATTCGTAACCAAACACACCCTTGTAATTGAAAATAAATGATTTGGTCCTATACCCGAAACCCTAGAAATGCATCATTTACAAAATCATAATCATTTTTCATAAATTTTATATTTTTGAGGACATGGATGGATGTATAAGATGAGATGAGATGAGCAGCTAAAATATATACCTGTAAATTTAGCTTGAATTCTCTAACCATGTTAAAAAGCTCCCTATAGCCAGACCACGCATATTTTTGTGGGCTCCATCCTTCAACAATGCCCCACCAACAATCCACCACAACACCATCAATATTTAAAGACTTAATGTGGATTAGCTCCTGCCTAATGCCTTCAGGATCAATCAACTGGCAGAATTTGTCAATAATACCAGCCTGCAGTAAAAGGCTAATTTAAGAAACCCTATAGTCAAATATAAGTTAAACACATTTAAGGCCTCAAAGGACATAAAGTAAACCATTCAATTATAACTTTTTAACTTTTTTGTCTGGAGCAAATTACACAAGTTGGATACTAGCTACACGTTCAGCAAACATCAAATATTACAAAAGACACTTACTGGAAGCTTTATATAAACAGGAACATATGGTGTGCCACTGAAGTCATTTTCATTCACCCCAGAATGAATATCTTGCATAAGCTGCATCAATAAATTACACAATTAGATGGTCCTGGAAGAAGAGCAATCACAAGGTTTAAACCCACCACTTGGGTTAAAAACAACAACAAACAAAACAAACTGTTGTCCAATTTACAATCCTCAACCAGCAGTACATCAAAAAACTCCAGAGGATGGAATCAAATTATGCTTATTAAACTAAGAGTTCAGATTTCGGATATCGACACAAACATGAAAAACAGTGAATACAAACACCATACAAAACAAATAAAATTAGTCACCAGAATCACCTACCTGATCAGCCTCCAAGCAATCAACTGAATTTATGGGGCTTGTACTTGCATATTTCCCATTCTTTGAGTCCCTTTCTGCAATTACAACAGAATCAATGGATGCAGGTGACAAGCATTCATCAATTGTAAGTACTACTGATGGCTGATTCTCTAACGTTTCCTTGTCAGGACAACTTCTCAGAGAACCACCAGATAGTTGACTTTCAACAGACCTTGCCGCAAATGATCCCTGCATAGTAATACCATGATTAATTAAACGCAAACACTAAAAAAAATCTAAAATCGATAACAAGTTATTTCCCAGTTCCCAACTCAACATTTCAATTTATTTTCTTTTGATCAGTCAAATCAAATCAACAGTTAACTAAATTCAATGACATTAGCACAATTAGTTACTTCTCAAGTTGAAAGCTTCTAACCTAACACGAATTGAAACATTCTATAACAAGCAAAGAGAATCATTAGCGAATTGAAGCTCAATCATATGAATCTGAAATGAAAGAAATAAAGGAACCATGTGAGAAGGAGGGGGACACTGGCGGTAAGTAGTTCCATCAGCGTCAACAATCCAACCAGCTTCACGCGCGAGAGCAGCGAGTACGTCATTCATATCTGCACGCGCCGGGAGAGGGAAATTTCCATACTGACGGAGACCAGCAAGCATGCGGCTAGTAATGGCTCGACGGTGTCGCTCACGGAGCTTTGTTCGCTCTTTTCCTTTTCTCTCTTTCTTCCCCTTTCCGGTGGAATTAGCTGCCGCCGCTGCCGCGAAACCGCGCGGACGGCGGGTTTGTGGCTGAAGCTGTGGTTCTTGAGAGTGTGTTAAGTAATCGGAACTGTTGTCGCTTTGAGGATCGAGATCGTGGGTGGAACCATCTTGGTTTATGGTCTTCATCTTCTTTGCTCAGAATTCTACTACCATTCCATTCTATTCTTTATATTTTCTACCTTCTCTTCTCCAAAGCAGATTCAAACGAGTGAGTCAACTCCAGTCAACTCAACTCAATGTTCATTCTTTCCGTTTTATTTTATTTTTGGTCAACATTCTTTCCGTTTTTGTGTTTTATTTTTCAATGAACGGGGCGAATATAATAAACTGGACCGGTTTCACACTTTTTTTAATCGACAAAGTGGTTTAGTAATTAGTGTGTTAATTATTAGTGAGAGAGGGGATCGCGCTTTGAACCCGAAACGCCTACATTTCACACTCTATCTGCCTGGGTAACTCATATAGTCAAATTTAGGAATTTAGACACCCATGATTTTTGCTACTTTACACCCCCTTGTCTCTCCCATCTAGGGATGGCAATGGGGCGGGGAGTACTCTCCCGCTTCCCGTCCCCGCCTCCCAAATTGTTCCCCGTCCTCATCCCCGCCTCTGGATATTTCCTCTCATCCCCATCCCCACTGGCCTCATGCGACCCTTAAATGAGTTTATTAAAAGTTAAGAAAAATATAAAATAAAATATAATAAAATTAGAAAAATATATAAAAAGTAAGACTAAAATTCAAAAGTTTAACATTTTAATATATAAAATATAAACGTTAGTCTTACTTTTATATTTTAATATTTAGAAAGTATAAAAGTTAGAACAATTTAATATTATGTTAATATTTTAAATTAAAAACACGTATAAAAAGACTAAAAAAATTAATTACGTATAATATAATATATATCTATAATAAGAATAATTATGTAATATATTCGGGGCGGGGTCCTCGTGGGGCAAGGGGTATGATCCCCATCCCCATCCCCACTTTGATCATGCGAGATTTTCTCCCCGTCCCCATCCCCACTTAAAAATCCTCGCGCACACGGGCCCATTCGGGCATCTCCCGCAGATGATCCCCACTGCTTTGGTAGAAATTGTCACCCCTACTCCCATCCTCCACTTGTTCTCTACATATTCACCCTTTTGCGGACATGCGTTCACGACTTGAAGAGTGCTAGCTCATTCTCTTTGATATTTTCCCTTCCACACTCACACTATGGTTGGGTAACATTTATGCGGGTTCCATCATTTTGAAAATGAGACCCACTAACTTTGTGGGAGTCACATGAATTTCACTTAGTCATAAAGTGAATATTGGTGAGAGAGTTTTGCTAACACTTTTCTTTGGGACTTCTTATGTGGATTAACTAGAGTTTTTTTTTTTTTTTGTCTTTGCACTAGAGTGACCTTCAATCTAACTTGTTAAGACTTGGATCCTTTAATTGATTCAACCAAACACTTGTTTATGGCTTAGATCTTTTGGGTATTGATCCCCAATGGTAATAGGACCTTAAACAAATACTTTTATCTAAAACATTAGCATTTAAACCCTAGTAGAACCTTAAAGTGCTAATGTGGTATTTTTGTAATAATCAACTAACAATATAAGAATCACTTCCATGCAATAGTAGTAAACTTCTTATCAAAGTGAGACCACTCTATTTCTATTTGACCTTTGACGTATGTAGTCAACCCAACCTTGCGAATATGAGTGCACTGCCTTTGGCCTTAGGTTTTGGGGGAAGTATTGTTGAAATGAAAAGTGGAGGCTATTATAAGTGCGCATATGTGGCAACATCTCTACTTTGGGGATCAAAAGCCCGAGTTAGTAATCCTCAATGGTTTAAGTGTCATGTCTTGTTGACCAAAAAAAATGTGTCATGTCTTAAATTGGGCAATATTGGGTAAGTGTTTGGCATGAACAGTTTATAGCAATTTTTAATTGCAATAGCATTTTTTTTAAAACGTTACTTGAAATAACGTCCGACCTTATAAATTATGCTATTTCTTTTTAGGTTTATGTTTGGAACTTTATTTATGTTTTGGGAAATTTATTCAAACGTTTGAGCATTACGAATGACTTTTCCCCAAAATGTAATTTTAAACTAATTGAATTATGAGAACCCATGCATCTTGACCCCAAAAAAAAAATGCATCTTTATTTTTTACTACCCTTTTTCCTCTGAAAAGTAAAAAGAATGTCACACGCGTGCACAACATGGTCTAGCAGTCTACACATAGGTAAAGAGTAGTACGTTGAGCTCCAGTCAAAGAAGCGTTGTTAAATCAGTTATTTCACCAGTCATGAAAAAGTGCTATATTTGACTGACTTTTCCCCAACTCTTTTGTGTCTGTTTTATGTTAAACAAGTGGAGGAAAAAAATGATGTCTGTCGGATACACTTTTTTTTCCCCTTCCCCTACGTGCCAGTCAGCTATTTTTTACCATGGTTTGATGATTTTTATTCAGACATTGGAGCAAATAATCATTGACAACAACATTCATTCAGAATACTACTAGTAGCACAAAAGTCACACAAGTGAAGTGATTATGTGCTTCCCTTAGTGTACACTCAGAAAAATGTGCTCATTAACAATTTCCCACTTTAGTCCTCCTTTGGTACTGAATCTGATATACAAATGTCTCCCCGACATAATGGGCATACCCTGTCAATAATAGTAACATACACAAATTATTATTATTAATATACATACATACATACATATCCTCTCTACCACATGTAAAGAATCTACCAACACAATTAATTTATCACACAAATATACAAGACAGCAGCATGTACAATCAATCAAGGCATGTATGTATAGTAAATGAATTTCAACTTGAAGAAAAATAATCCAACATTTATTACAGGAGACAGTGACATCTATGAAATGAATTCCTAAGATTTATGTGACTGCTGTAAAGCTCCTCTAATTATGGAGCCAGAACAGCATTATTGCTATAGTTTATATAAGATTTTGTGTTTAACCACAATTAATGTTGTTAAATAGTAATAATTTCTGTTGGTGTTCTATCATTTTAATTTTTTGGGCCCTATCATATGCATGCACTAGATTAAATTGACATGAATATATGTAATAAGCAGAAAATTTATATAAATTTGAAGTTTATAACCATATTGTTAACCAGAGAAGACCCAAATCCTCAAACAGACAAACCTGTGAATCTCTTTCAGCCACTTGTCTATACATGTTGTATGAAATTCATGATGGCAAGGTAGAACTCGCATGCTATCTCCGTCTTCGTACTCCACGAGGCATATATAGCACCTGTGAAATTAAAGGATTAGCAAATGCATAAAAAAATCCAATTAGCATAGCCCCATATTAGTGAGTATAATAAGTTTGATAGTGCTAAATTCAAAAAAACAAAATGCACATTTGCATAGTAAGCTATGAAGCACCGACATAGGAACATATACCAAACACGACACTGACACAAAGACACTGATAATCATTTGAGAAAATAGACGTAATTGAAGTGTCGGTGTTTGTGTTTGATATGAAACGAGTAGGACACCAGACACAACTTCAATCTGAAGTGTTAGTGCTACATAGATGCTAAGTATAAAAATAAAACAGGAGAAGCTATTTGAAAAAATGAAACACCATGGGGTGGGTAAGCCCGAATACTTACTGTACAGGTTCTTCTTGATGTTTATGCATCCTTGTGTATAATTTGACAGGCAAGGATTCAACAACTTCAGAAGGTGCAGGAACAGATCCAATAGAAGATACAGAAGGGCGAGACGACAAAACCACAGATTGCTGGTGAATTTCATCCAGAACCTAATTAACATATGTACCAAATATTCAACTTGTATAAATATATAAATGAATAATGGCCTCAAGAATAGCTAAGAGCTTATTAAAATTACCTCAAATAAGGCTTCGGCTAGCATAACAATTCTTGATATACTAGCTCTAGCATTGGTATCATCATTTGAATTGTTATCACGACTATTTATTCGGCATGTACAACGACCATTTCTATGTTGACCAGACAAGATACATGATCTGTCGTGTCCAGAAAAATTTTCAAACCGGCTACCCAATCGCTGAAGTGCACGAACCTAGCCATTTTAAATGTCGATCATTAACCTTGAATAAATTCAGGGCATACAAAAGTTTCAATCAAAGTAACCCCAAATCACACTGGTCCTTTTTTCATTTAAGTCTCATAATTCAATTATATATGTCATTATCAAACTCATTTCTTTAAGAATGTTATTAAACCATTAGCTGTTACTCAAAATTCAGAAAATCCACAAACCTGTGATCGTATTCTTCGTCTCCGTTCAAGGAAATTGGATCTATGTTCGAGTAGATCCTGATACCTAGTTTCTCTTGACTGCGAAGCCTCAACCTCATAGTCCTGAGAGGTAGACATGCTGGGTAGAGGATAACCCATTGTAGTACGAGAAGTTGCAGCATTATGACCAGATGATGACACTGTTGTACCCCTCTCCACTACTTGTCTTCTATCATCCTCGTCAGCATCTCTCCCTTCTCTCTCATGTTGCAGAGGGCAGACAGTGAAGTCAGACAATGCTGATCGGCGGTGAACTCTGTCACGAAGCCTTCCAACACTTAAAGTCCGGCTAAAACGAACATTACGGTCAACAGGTTCTCGACCACCATTTCGTCTATCTGTATGTCTATTCTCAATAATTCCGGTCTCAGTATGAACTCTTGGAGAAAACAAGTTCATATTAGGCATTTCTCTTGTAGTGTATCCATCTCTAACCACATCCTGGAGAGGAGACAGTGTGGGACTGCTTGGCAAGTTGCCAGCCAAACTCAACGCGGGGGAATTAGAACGTAGATTATTTGAAGCATCTTCATGATACTGTATAGGGACTCGATTAACAAAAGCCGCATTAAGCAAGTCACTACATTGTTGACTTTCATTTCTATTGATCAAGTTGCCAGGAGGGTCTGGATGAAGACTAAGTTCGTCTTCATTGTTGAACATTGATAGACTTGCCGAAGAATCAGGGTGAGGCCGAGCTGACCCCAAACTAGAGGTTCTGCTAAGTCTGAAGCTTATATTACCGGGAATGAGGCTAAAACGAGAAAGGAATCGACTTGAAGGATTCGTGGGCTGAGTTGAAGAAGCGTGAGCAGAGCTGCTACCGGTTCTAGATGCAGCGTGACTCCACTCATCCAGATCAATGTTAGAAGGCACACAAGGTATTTCATTAGACTTAACCTTTCTAAAAGACTCCGATTTCACTTCATCCGAGTCGATTTCATTGCTGCTGGTGTACGTAACATCATTTCTATTGACTTTATTCTGATTGCAAACCTAATGCATGAGTAGCAAACTAGAGTTAGGCAGTTGGTAACTTAGTACCACAAAACTTTGACCAATTTACTAAAATTATAACCATCACATGATGGCTACACACAAAAATTAAATGAAAACAAATTGGATATAGAAAGGCATTTAATAACTTCAAAATAAGATCAAATTAATAATAATTACTATTAAAGCTAAGTCGGATACGACAATGAGACTGACAATATGACACAAGTATGATACACCAGAATTTCTAAAACTTGCTAACCTTAAAAGGAAATCAACATAGTAAGTTAATAGCATTGCATCTATCTAGAAGCATAAAAAATTACGTCATTTCCCCCATCAAGAATAGATTTCTTGGAAGTCTTTCAGCTGTAAATTGCAAGGCAAGAAATATCCACAAAAGTGGTAAATATTAAAGGATGACTCAAACAAAACCAACAACTTTCAGCTTCCACATCAATGACATCATAGTTTTTATTATTAATGTATAGACCCCAACGAACTCTTAAGTCCTAATAACCAACTTAGTTGCAGTGGAATTAATGACATTGAATATTAAGCATGTCTTAATCAAATACACCTATTTATTTTTTTGACCAAATCAAATACATTCATAAGTAACTAGAAATTCAACCAAGGAATACAAATACATGAAAATCTTGATAATGATTTATCTTTTAGAATCTAAAATTCATCCTTAGCAGTTTGATCATATAAGCAACATCTATTTCACATTCAAAAAAATCCAAGTCAACAGTAATATATATTAGTTTTCTCAAATATGAGCTACGATAACTTTTTTTCCAAAGAACAAAGAGTGTTATACCTGATTATCATTATCACTATCATCACGAGATCCAGAAGTAGTTCCAAGACAATAAGAATGAAAACCTCTGTAACGTTTGGATCGACCCTTTCTGAAACCAGAAGAAGAACTAGCTTTGCTACTACTAGAACCCATAAGAAAGGGTTCGTTACAAATTGTAAAAAATGAATCCGTTTCCGATGACCCAATAAGCCAAAGAACAAAACCCAGAAATCAAAATGGGTTCTTTTTGAGATCCCAAGTGATTTCAGATCTACAACGGTGAGAAACTAAAGTAACATTTTTTGTGTGGTGGTGTGTTGCATTGTTAACGAGAAGTGTAGAGTTTAGTAGTGATGCGGTGTTGAAGAGTCCAAGTAAAGGAATTGTAAGTAGTGAGAAAGGGAGCGTGAGAGAGAGAGAGAGAGAGAGAGAGAGATGAGAGTTAGATGGGTGAATGAGACAAAGCAACTCGCAGGGAAACGGGGACAGCAGGCTTTGCTTGTAAGGAAAAGAAATTTAAAAATGTGTGACAAAAAAGTGAGAGAGGTGTGAGTTGGAGAAATAAAGAAGGGGAAGGAAATGGAAAGAAAATAAAAGATGTGGTAGAGAAGAATGAGAGGAATAAAAGAAATAAAAATGGACTTTTTTTTGGTGGAGAGAAAGAAAAGAGAGTGTGTGTGTGAAACAAAATCAAAAACTGAAATTGTAGTTATACACTAATGTTAATAACATTATCATTTTTTAACAGCATAACATAACTATTATTTTAATTTTAAATATTTTTGACTAGTTTATAATTATAATTTTTTTAGCTAGGATTTCAAATCTAAAAAACATACATGTAGCAATATCGTGGTTTGATTCATAGCATCCGTTTGGATCTGGGCAGCAAAGCCACGGTGAGTCGGGGAACCAAAATCACGACGAAAAACCATTTACTCTTTGGAGCTCCACACTAGCTATAGGTTTTTCGCGGTGAAATTCGTCCCAACACACGCATAATACCATATCATCGCTGAGGTATTCCATTCTAACTTATAAGTTATTAGGAATGGATTTACAGATAGTGGTATCTTGCAAGTGATTAGGATTGGAGTTATTGATTAATTGTTCATTGTGAGTAATTAGGGATGAGTTAGGGATTAATTAATAGTTCATTGTAAGTGATTATGAATGAGGTTACTGATTAGTAGTTCATTGTGAGTCATCAAGATTGAGTTACAAATTAGCTGTTCATTATGAGTGACTAGAAATGACTAAAAGAGGCACAAAATTATGGATTAGTTCCTACCTTGAACTCGAGTGTGGATTCGGCTCGGAGGCCGCCCTAGGGACTCGGTGTCTGTTGGAGTTTGTCTTATTATCCTTCTAAGGTCGGCCTATATATGAGAGCTTTGTCCCAATCTCGCCATAACAATGGTCAGTTGAGGTGTCACTACTACTCTTCAAGGGAGCTTGGCGCTAGACTAGATCAGCGCTAGTCGTTACTATAATACAAGCCCCCTAGACTTCTAACTTGTTGAGGATTAGAAGTCTAAAGAAATCGTCGAAGAATAAAATTTTCTACAATATCAAAAAGAAATAATGGCCTTACGTACGGAAGTAGGACATTGCTCATAAAAAAAAATCAAATCATCAAATTAGCAACACCCAATATTTGTCAATGCATCTGCACCCCAAAATATGAATCTCCCAAGACAACTTCAGTAGCATGTGAATCTCTCTAACAATAATTCACCCTAAAATGAGATCACTCACCGTACCAAGAATTACATGACAAACCTTGACATCCACGTACACCACCACCCTACTCCAACACTTACAACAAACAAGTTGTAAGCCAGTGAAAACACGTCAAAGCTATAAGCCGATGATATAACACAATAGTTTTTAATTTAATGAAAAAATGCCTAAATTCCATAGGTCGCTCATTAAAGATCGCTTTAAATATCTCACTAGAACGAACCAGGATTCTCCCCATTCAATGTTTTCCTCCATTCATCCAGTCACTTTAATTAAAAGTGAAAATTTGATGAGGTAACTTTTTTTAAAAAATTTTTATGGCTACAAACAATAAATGGCCGAGATCTCATCCCGTCATAATTTTGACCGGAGAGAATGCATATCCCACTAGAACCGCGCTTAGTATGTCTGAAGTCATATTGACTTATTTGTAAATTTTATTATTATTGCAGTCAAAACCCGGTAGTGAGGTTAATTTATAAACAACATATTTTACTTTATTTCAACCTTTCCTCAACCATGTTGCCACCTAATCCATAATGATTCGTAGGCCCCCAACAATCTCTCAAAATTTGTAACAAGAACATTACCTGCTCTCAAAATAGCCTGAAATTCCTGAGAGCTGTTTAGAGTTAGTGTTGAAAACATGTATATGATGACATTTTAAATACCACTTACAAAGAGATGTAAAGTTCATTCATGATATATGTAATGTAGGAAACATTTATTTATATCCAAATTGAAATTATGCCAATCTTTAGAATTAGACTGTTGTTGAAAAAAGAAACAGCAATCCTACAAAGAAGAATAAAGAGGCATCAAATCAAAGCTAGGTAGGGATATCAAAAGTTTATAGTACCTTTCACGTAGCCATATTGCACGCCTAAGGGTACAACATGAATAGTCTTTCATATTCAAAAATCATCGATACCCCCCTTTCCAGCATTGCGTCAAAATCAATGATGTATCTATATATGAGCTATGCTTTATTGAGTACTGTGATGTGAATTTTGAAACACTGGTTCAACATGACTTTAAGACTATTTGAATTTTGACTTATTGTATGGGGATGGGGTTAGTTAGCTCTCCAAGAGATCACTTGGGCAACTCATAATGTGATGATATTCCAAATTTCAAAAGATTTATTAGATGTTTATAAGTGTTTCACATAAATTTATAAGGATTGGGAGTGATGATAAGTGTTTCACATAAAGAAACCATATTTATATGGGCGGGAACTAGCATAAATTTTAAGTCGGGTCATATATATAAAAGTTTATTTACACTTTTTTTTTCTCGACTTTCTTTGATTGGTGGGTTTGGTGATTCTATTTTACTTTTGACAATTTTACTCCCTTAATTTGACAATTTTGGTCTGTGATTTTTTAATTGCACTTTTAGTCCTCAAAGATTGTGGATTGTGCACTTTTTTGGGACCAAAAGTACAAATAATCTATGATTTTGAGGATAAAAATTGTCAAATTAAGTAAATGGGGGACATAAATTGTCAAAAGTCAAATAGAGGAACCAAAATCACCAAGTTAACAAAATCACCATATTTGTTTGTGATAATAATAAGCTGATTGTTCTTTTATTTCATTAGACAAATAAAGTTAGTTGAGGTAGCTAAATAATATATTATTAAGATAATTAAATATAAATCACACTTACTTATTCAAATACATATATTACTTTTGTTTAGGGATTATTTTTATATGTTGCCTGATGTATAGATTCACCCTTTGATACTGATGATGTATGGATCCACCCTTTTTGACAGATGTATATATTTACCTTTAGATGTTGTCATGGGCGGATCTTCTTTCCAAAAAAAAATGCAAAATTATAAGAGATGAGACTCAAACCCCTGCCATTTGATTATGCAAAGGCAACACTACTATTGTACCAATGATCGCATTTGATGTTTCTAAACACATATTTTTAGTATATTTCATTCCATTTCAATAAAGAAACGTTGCAGCACAAATGGTCTTATAATTATTACTATCATTATTATATTTATTTATTTAGTTATACTCTTTCTCACAAACAAGTCAGCACAAAAAGAGTGAACAATTCATGGAATTATTTTTTTCATAATATATATTTTAAGGTTTTCTTGTGAAATATTTTTAATGTAAGGAAATCATTCTACCAATTCTTATTACTCTCTTGGATTATTACACTTTTTTAAAAAAAAATACTATTTTTATTACAAAGATAAATTGAATGTATTAGTTTTTTATAAGTTTTATTTTTGTAAATTAAATTTTATACATATGAAATTCATAAGTCTTGAAAGTTTGGAAATATTTTAATCGAGACCGGGTCAATAGTCATGCGGTTCAACTATTAACCCTTCGGTCCGACCCTTGACCCAGTGACCCAGTACCTTCACCGAGTCGATCACCGGTCCGGTTCTTAAAACACTGGTTCTAACAACAACAAAATCCACCAAAATCGCGATCCAATAATTCTCCCCATTTATTGTCACTCGTAATCGATTGACCAAACGCAATCGTAAAAAATAACTCAATCTACTTATTGGCATCAAAAATCAACTGCAAACCTATGAAAAAAATACATTTTAAAATTAAAAAAACGCAACTGTAAAAACCTAAAAAATAAATATTACAAGATTTACAACACTGAGACGTTTGGTGAAAAAGACCTCAGTGAAATTGAATTCCTCTTGATGTTGAGACTCATAATCTGGTTCAACCTAATGATCCACCTCAGAGGTATTAAGGATGTCGTAGGTGCGTCCTTGAAATCTCTATCATATCAACGAGAAAAATGATTAAATCTTCACAAATTTTTATTTTGGAGACAGCTATTAGGTCGGTGATTGTTAAAGATAGTTAAGCTTTTGAAAATCACCTACATGCTTTTAACAATCACCACATATTGGTACTAAAATGACTTATTGCTGTCTCCAAATTCAAATCACCTACATGCTTTTAGCAATCCACACAGATTACTCCTTATGGTTGTCACAATTGTAACATAGTATAACTCATCGAAAGATATCTCAATAACAATATTATAACTCATATTCCATTACTAATCAAATTTTACATAAACAGATATTTCTAACTTTAAAATCTTTTTTTTAATTCATCAAAAACAATTTCATACAAGTTTCGTGGAAGTACTTTTTAAAGGTGTGTTAAACAATAGCGTAAACCAGCATGACCTTCAATTGAATGACAAGGGGTTTATTACAAATTGAAAATGGAGGATCCGATTGGTATGTGAACTTAACAAATATGAAATTAACATTAGGGGTTAACATAAGTACCTGTTTGAGTCCCACCTATGAATTTAACATGGCTTAATCGTGATTCCAATGGAAAAATCGTGAAGATAAACCCTGTAATAAATCGTATCTGAGTTTGCAAACTCGGATGATTTCGTTGAGTAGATACTCCCATCTGTCGTCGTCCACGTCACGAGAAAGAAGGTGCCTCCTGCGTAGCCATTGTTGATCGGAGGCAAGAAAAACAGATCTGATTCATGAACAGATACAGTTATGGCACAAGAGTCTTCCAGGTTTCCATTAAGCCGCATAACAGTAAAGGAAAGTAAAGAGTTTCGGCTATGAGGGGTTAGAAGATGGTAAGTGGAGATTAACTTAAAATTTCATTTACGAAAGTAGCACTAATTTTACAAAAAACCAATTCTACCCTTTTTGGAATTACATTTACTTAATCTTCTATTGTGTGCTTCAAGCTATCCTTACAACTATATTAAAACTATCCTTCTTTTTTTGTGTGGTCCATATATATATATATATATATATATATATATATATATATATATATATATATAAACTATCCCTTTTGGAAGTTATCCCTATTAGAAATTACAATTACCATACCTTACAGAATATTAACGCAAGTACTTTTACATTTTTATTCCCTTTCGGTGATTTCATTCATGTATGATCCTACACCTACATTGTACGTACTCTCAAAAATGATTCTTTTAGTCAAACTATTATATTTTATCCAATTTATTAGATTTTTAATTTTTAATTCTTAAATTATTCACTTCATGGTCATCCCGAATCACTTCCACAAATTTATGTCTGTTTATTCTCATTGTTCTATGTGCGTTTTGTAACCATTTCACCTTATAGTATTTATTTTTTGGTTGAATGACCACAACTAACTTATATTATTTGAAGCATAATACAAACATATTTGCACAGTATAGTTTTTGATAGGTACCATCCTACAATTACAAACTGAACTCAATTTTTTTTTCCTATCAAATAACGACTACCATTTCCATGACAAAAAAAATAGTTTGCTTCATATGAGTTGAGGAAAAAAATAGGGGCACTTAGGTCCAAAGTTTTTTTGCGTTCACTTTATAATCATTTTCTCCCCTCCTTTAGAAATATATGTATAAAACATAATAGCTTAATTTTAGATAGTGCCCAATGTATTTAATATCTCCTACAATGGGCTTAAATATACAACTTTTGTTTTTTTAATTCGTAACAAAATTATCAATTTTTATGTTACAAGTGAATGTCGACCCGTGTTGGCACGGGTGAATTATACTAGTGTGTATATATATATATATATATATATATATATATATATATATATATATATATATATATATATATATTATTTGGAGTATGAATTTTATTTAGATATTTAATATTATCACATCTCTTATATTAGAATAAGAAAATTATGAATAAATATTGATAATTTTCAAAAATATCCTTAAAGATTTTAAAATTAGAATCAAATAAATTTAAAACTATCTTTTACATACAACATCAATTGAGTCACTATGTGAAGTCAAAATTATATTTTTAGTTATTTAATTTTGTTTATAAATAATTTTAATTTATATTTATCTATTTTAATTGTTTCTGCGTCCCTCTTCATGCATTTTTGAGTTTCCACGTGAGCGGCCCACCCCAATGTTTCAGTCAAGATCCGCCACTGGATGTTGTGTATGTATTTTGACATTATATACTACATATCCTCCATTTTCACAAATGTAGTGTCATTCTCATTTACGAACTTAGTCTCATTTACTAATACTACACCTGTTTGAGTGAATTGAGTTCACATAAGCTAACAAATACGTCATGCAAATATATTTGACTGAACTGAGTTTACATACATCCAAAAATAAATAATTCACATTTGTGAACTCAATTCATGTATGTTTGAGTGAACTGAGTTCACATATGCTCAAAAATTAGTTATGCACATATGTGAACTAAGTTCAAGTTCGTTTGTTTGAACTCAGTTTTCGTAAATGTATGTGAACTTAGTTTACGAAATGGGGTTCAACTCATTTTTTTTACATGCGGTGAACTCAATTTCAGTGAAAATTACTTCAAGGTTCAGTGAAATTTTCACCATCTATACACCCATTGAGAGGGGGAGAATATAGAGGAAAATTGCTCAGTTTTCACCATCTATACACCCAGTGAAATTTCAACATGAATGCTAACAACCCAACAACTTCATAAATTCCCTAATTTAATGCTAAATTCACCACACAAAAAATGATGAAGCAGCCCACCGTGATAGCACAGATTGCTTAATGGACACCGATCAGTTTGTTTTCTCACCATGAATTCTAACTTTAGGAAAGCATAGGATTAACTTCGGTTCCTTACCAGTCTAGACTTATTTTTTGCAACTTCAATCTAAATGTTGATACCATATATCAATTGTGTCATATTATCACAGTCATTGGGATTAGCAAGTGCATAACCTTGCTATAGCATGCAGTTCATTCAGACTACACCCACTTATGAGATGTTTCCTAAGTTAATTGAAAGGTTTTAAACTTCTAATGGAAACTTTATCAAACGTATGTTTTTCTATTCATGGGTTGATAGATATATTTGAGGAGTAGGGTAAAACTCCTTCCACAACTCTCCTCTAGTAACTTCAAAAACCACTGTAAGATGGCAATATACAGCTTGCATTTACATATAGATAAACAGTTTGCATTTACAGCTTGCATTTACATATAGATGATTGGTAACCCAGAAGCAGTTTCCATGCTTCACTAGATTAAATGTTTCTTATAATATAGAGCATATAAACAAAAGCACCAGCACATTCTTTCTCCTATAGATGAAGCAGTAAATGATTAAGTGTGTATGAAAGTAATTCAATTCAATGTGATTGACTTTTATTCCTTCTTGCTTGACTCTGCCAACTGCGAGCACCCTATTGGTAAATCCACTATTTCTACAATAAAAAAAATCCAAGTATACCAATATTAGTTCTCTAAATAAGTCAACTTGAAGTTTACCACCAGACAGCATTCAATTTTTTCAATATGTCAACTTCTTCAACAAATGATAGTACTAGAAAGAAGTTTCCAAACAAATCACAGAAAAGAATCACAGAGCAGTTTTGCTCAAACAATTTCTTTCTGATAAAAACATAGCTAGCTAGAACAAAGAGGCTGATCAAAATGATCATACAATAGCCAAAAAGACCCATAACATAACCTCCCTGTTAAGGACCCAGATCCACTGCATTAGGGTAAATTCGCAGTTGAGATTAGACAGATCATAATTTTGAGATTAAAATCAACTTTGTGTTCTTGGCCAATGACTTGAGATCAGACCATAGATATAGTAACCACATGACGCAGTTACTGCATTGAATCCATTTCCATAGTAACTTTGCAGGTGGGTCAGAGCCAGCCCAATGATGCTCCCTGAAGTGCCCAACTACAGGAAACGCGCTAAGACGCGTGATCAACAGCTAGGATCGATCCTAGCTGATCCTACGGCTACAAAGCACCTCCAACCTCTATAAATAGAAGTCAACCCCAGCAAAAAATGTACACTTTCAATAACTCACTCACTTCCTATTTTGACTCACTCGTCCTGACTTGGACGTCCGAGCGTCCGAGTGTCTTTGCAGGTACAACCCGCTCGAGCTCTGCTCGCGACTTCACCAAATAACAGAGCGACATCAATCTAGACAGTCCATCCCAGGGACGCTCAGGTATGGATCAGATACTATCCAGGAAAACGCATGTGGTCCCTTGGAACTAAATATGATATTAACAACTGAACAGTTATGATAAAGCAAATAAGTGAGATACTATTATTAGCTTTGGGAACTGAGCCAAGAACTTATGGGACAATAATAAAGCAAAATTCATACCAACCATAATTCACAAATCATAATAATAATCCTTACATGATAGGTATAAGAGCCAGATATGGTTCAGTTGGATCAAAATTTATGACCAAATATCAGCTTCTATAAGACGGCCTACAACATTCAAAGACCGTGTAAAAAAGCAATTCATTTGCAGCATTATTTACAAATTAAAAATTAAATAACAAGATTAAAAGATTTAAACATTCATTATTAGTATATGCTTACCAGAATAACCAATGATAGTAGAAGCCCACTGATTCTAATGCACAAAAGCTCAATCCATTGTGCCTGATAAGGAATTTTGAAAAAAATAAATAAATTGTGAAGCTGTTAGGTTGAGTGTGATAAGGAATTTCATTCTCTACGCAGTTTATCCGCAAGTAAACAGAATTCAAGATCATAATTCATGATGCAGTCGAGAGTTTACTGAAGTAATTTACTAGACATTTTAGGTATGGTTTTATTGAGAAACAAAATTGTTCTGTAAATGAATCACAATTGAAAGCAGCATCATAAAGTTGATGAAGCTCTGATGAGCGCTTTTAAATGGAAAACATCAAGATTCAAACGCATACGTCTTCGTAGTTAGGTGGTTGAAAGAGGTAAACGACCAGAAAGGTTATTATCATATAAATAAATAAAAAAACTACCATTCCGACGAAGCATAGTTCGGTTCACGGTGACTGCCGCGGCGGCGCCAACAGCGAGTAACGACCTGAGATCGGAGAATTGTAAAATCAACAACAATTCTGACGAATTCAAGAGAGAAGAGGGGAAAAGTGCAACCGCTCAGGGCGCGTGTTTAAATAGAACTATTCTTTTGTTAATGACGAATTCTTATCATTAGTATTTTTCTTTAACCGTGTTATTGGTGCGCATTATTTACCAGTTTTGTCGGTGATTAATCTACACCGAGAGAATCTGATTGGCCATGTGTGTAAGATACGAGCCCAATTACCACTCGGACCCACTTATGTTAGTATTCTTATCATTAGTATGAGATAATTATTATATTAACTAAATATTAATTATTGAGATAATACAATCATTTTGCTCATTCTCTTACATCTTAGTATTCTGTGAAGAAGAACTTGGATTGGATGCAATGCAAGGTAAGTTAATTAACCACACTTAGACTAAAACTGGTTGCTGTTTTATTAATTAATGTTCCCAAATATTAGGCATAAACAACATGAAGTTTCACTTCAAAGTTCAAATTAAAAGCATTGATTTTCTGTGTGACATTGCAGAATACTGCAATTAAGATCTCACCTTGTTTGATAGTTTTGCAAAACTGGGCATTCTACTGGCTGATGCACCTGAAGTTCCTTTGGTGCTGGTCACGTTTTTCTAACATTCACATATAATATGTAATAAGGTAAATCTCTTACACATCAAGTAGCAGCAACACAAAGGAAAAATCAATACTACTATTTTTTTATTAACAATATACTATCTCTGACATTAAACAATGATGATAGAGGGCGCCCAACACACAAGTTTAGTGCAGTGGCGCCATTTTCCTTATTTTCATATCTTGATAAATTTGTAAAAATCTTTTTTTTTTCCTTATTCATTCACTATTCACTAGTTAAAACCAATAAATGTGGTTTTATAAGAATAATAAAATTTATATCTATATATATATATGGACTTTGATGAAATGAATCTATACTCCTCCTGGGTTGTCTTGTGGTCCAAAAACACGGTTGTGACAACTAGGATTGCAAGGATAAGGACAATCTATCTGATGGAAGGTTCTTCTTTCATAAAACCAGTCTCCTACAGCTTTTGCAATGGTCTGCAAACATTTTAACCAGAAAAGTTAGCTATTCAGCTACATAGGATATGATAATGTGAAGACATTAAAAATCCAAAATAGTGGAGCTTCTTACTGTCTTGGCTAGCAGTGGTGAGTCATTTCTGAACCATAATTCCTGCATTTCAGTTTGGCAGTGGGCATAGCAAGAGTCTATGAACATTCCTTTGGATGGAGAGTTTCCAAGAACAGTCAATGCCCTTAGGAATTCTGTTCTGAAACCTGAAAATCAGCTCATGGCAAAAGTTAAGTTAGAGAATTGCTGTAATATCTTGTAAATATGTAGCACCGACACTTCAGGTTGAAGATGTGTCCGGTGCCCGACACCGACACGATACCGATGTATTTACATTCAATTAGTTCCATTTTCTCAAATTATTATCAGTGGCTACATGAGTGTCAATGTAGTGTCCAGAGTCCATACTTCATAGAGTTAGGAACTCCATAGGCCCCTAAAAGCTTTCACAAAATTTCATAAGGATATGATATATGATATGACAACCTAACACTTCAGAAGTTGTTTTTCTCATGCCATTATTTTTATGTCAGGGGTATGACAAACTATAGACAGCATTTTAAGGGTGATTGTTGTTGATTGCAAACTTAGAAAAATTAGCATTTTTCCATGAGATACAAATAATTTATAAGATCAGAATATTCACCTTGCATTACATCTAGTTGATTTGATGAGCAGTTGTTTATATCTAGTTTGCAGCTATGCCAGTGTCCATGAGGATCAGCAACACCAGGTGCCAAAATGTTCTTAATCTGAATCAAAGCAAGATCTTGAGGATCAGGGAAAAGGCCTATCGAAACAACTTATGACATGTCTTTAAATAAGCTGATTTCAGCTTATTTCCATAAGCTGTTCGGGATAGTTTATGAAAACAACTTATAGTTTATGCAAAAACAATTTGACTATATTTTATCTTTTATTATAGAAACGGTTATGCATAAACATTTATATGATAAGTGTTTATGCAGTAAGCGCTTAATTAAGTTGTTTATCTAAGCAGTTAGCTATAGGGTGACCTAGACCAATATATAAACCAGGGATCATTTTACAAACTGATGTATGTTGAGAAACAGAATAATCTAACCTGCCATGAGTCATATGCCGCATTTACAAAGAAGATTGGTGTAGCGATTTGTGATACAAAATATTGTGGGAAAAAGCACTGCAAAGTTGATCAGATTTCAGAAATATTAGTAACACCAAAGAAGGAATTGCAAGGTTAAGAAGATATCATAAAACTATAGTTCACAAACATACTAGTCCTGGGCTGAGTTTTGAAGTGCATGACCTAGGCAAATTTCTTGCAGAGCCCTAATAATAAAAAGAAAAGTAAAAATTAAAATAAATCATACTTGAATATTTCAAAGGAATGTGGGAAATGATCAGAGTGAGGAAGGATACATGTGTGGCAACAACTTGACTGAAGAACTGTGCAACATGATATGTTCCAGAGACGTCCCTTCTGTTAACAATAGCATATTGATACACATGAGGTGTCGGCTTAGTAGTAAGAGTGTGACTTTGTAACTTCGAGATATGAAGTTTGAATCCCTCAAAAACTGTTGTAAAATGGTTATTAGTTCCGCTTTATTTAATGTTCATATAGTTGAGGGCTTACGCGTTGATAAAGTAACCAGCATCTGAGAGGCATTTCACTTTAGCTCCTCGAGGTAGAAAAGCTCGAAATCGATCACAATGCAGTATTGAAGTCAATCCTCCAGCTGAACATCCTGATATAATAGCCTGTAGTTACAAATTCTGGTGAGTGAATAAATAAATAAACAATGAAGAGGAAGAAAAAGAGTGCCAAATCATCATTGCTCCATACATTTCTAGCATTTTTCATTCCTTTTGCTAGTAAATCCTCTATGACAGCATTAAAAACCCTTGCTCCTCTGAAATGCAACTTAGTTACCTGATCATTTGAAAAGGGGAACTTTAAAAACTAAGAGAGTAAAAAACTAATATTTTCTTGGCAAATTAATTAGATTTTAAATTTCTTTGAATTTGGAGTTGATAAAACTTACTGGATTAACTGCTTCCACATCACCAGTGAATGATGAACCATCACAATATCTAACCTTGATTCTGTTCCAATTGTAGAAATCTGAAATTTACAACAGCCATTAGAACAAAAACATTGGATTGGTGAAGAGAAACTATAGATAAATTGACTAGTGGGAAATAGTAATACCTGGATTAAAGATTCGCCTATTATTTAAAATTCCTGAGAATGCAATTTGATTGGCCATTTTTTTAGATGATCCTAAACGATTAGTCTTACGAGCAAGGCATGTAGTGACATTGTTGCACCATCCCCCACCCTAATAGAAATGAAATAGAAATTGAAGTTCATCACCAATTAAAGTGAACCTTCCATGATTTGTCCAAAAAAGAGCAAAGACTTTGCTGCTTTGTAGCACTGACACTTCAGGTTGAAAACATGTGCAGTGTCGGACACGCGTCGTGTCGCATAATCGATATTTAAGTGTTCGTGTTAGTGTCGTGTCCGGTGTCCTTATCTGTGTCGATGCTTCATAACTTTATTGTTGATGGGAATTTGTAGAAAGGGGCATACCTCAAATTGAACTAACCAACTGTTAATCCCAGTTCCAAATCCCTTATCAAGATGGTAAGCTGGTGGACTCCCATCCAAACAAACTGCACAACATTTAAAATTTCAATTACATATCAATTGCTATCAAACATTAGTAAAAATAGTAAGCATGAGATGAATCACACAAATACAAATTAAAAATTAATCCTAACCGGCTCCTTTTGCTACCGCGTTTTTGACATAAGTGATTGGTACATAAGCAGCTTCTGCCTTCAGAAATATCAGTACAAACACCAGAAGATTTAACCATTGGCATACTCTTGTCCTCTCCATTCTGCAAAAATCCAACAAATAAGAAATGATAAACCATAGTATTCCCTTTAATAATTCTTAAGGAATAAGGAAAGTGGAGAACCTTAATAGTTAGGAACAAACCAGAATTACCAAATTTGAAGTCTTGTATTGAAAGATAAGCAGACAGATAGATAAAAGGAAAAAGAGAATATGAAAAGAAATTCATGGAATTCAATATCCTTATTAACCAAAGTTCACCAAGACATTTGTTTATTCCAAAAAGCAACATGGAACATTTCAACTTATATGATAATCTTAGAATCAGTGAATTGCTTCATCCATAGGGTGCATGAAAACAAAAACCAAAATTTAAAAATCAATTAACCTGCAGATAAATCATTGATCCAATTCCAACTCAATAACTTATCCTAATAAATTCTAAAGCCAAAAACAGAAACTTTATTCCAACCCCACAAACTTTCACATGCTCAAAGCTGCAAAAAGTTTTTTTAACCAAAAACATTATGTGCAGAATGAATAACTATGAATCTGAGGAATAACAGTACCTGAATTGAGAATGAGGAGGAAAGAGCTGAATGGCGTGATGAGATGAAATGAAACGAAACCAAGTGATGGTGGTGATGCTTTAATAAAGGTTTGGTTGTTAATGCGTTATATAAAAATAAAAATGGAACAACCGAAAAAGGAAACAGAATGTAACTAACAATGGTTAAGAAGTAAGATTCTTGAGTGGGAAAAGTTGAAAGGCAAATTGGTGGAGAAAGAAAGAAAGTTCGTGGAGGGAGATGGGTATTTAATTATTTATTTAGTTAAATTCCATTTTTATTTATTTATGTTAATTAAAGAAATGTGTTGTCGTTTGTTTCTGTGAATGTGACTCGTGAGACGAAAGAGAACAAAGTTTGTGTCTAAACGATTGGGCAGAGAACCCAAGAACCGACACTCATTTGCAATAATAAATGCTACAACCAAATTAATGTCTAATTTAATTATATGTATTGTTACTTTTTAATTTAGTGCATAAACAGTGACAGAACAACTAGCCAGCCAACTAAGCACCTTTAATTCTTCTCTCCAAATAAACTACCCACTTTTAATTCAGTTTTTCTCCTGAATATTATTAAATATATTTTTGGTTACATATTCAATTGTTTATTCGCAAACAAGAAGAATATAAGCCAACGAAGTTGATTCAATTGATAAGAAGTTGGTTTATTGTGTCGAGAGTTCGATCTTCGTATTAGGTATGAAACAACTTTAAATCCCTGGGTCAGTTGTCTCACCCTTCGAGGTGTCTCCAATCCAGTGAGATGATTAGTTAATGTGTTCGGCGGTGAATACCTTGGTCTCGACCAAAAAACCAAGAAGAATATAAGTACATCAGGAACGGAACTACGTAGTTTAGTTGGTAAGACGCTTATTGCTTATTCTTCAAAATCTACATTGGTTGGAATCATTTTTGTTTGTCTACAAACAAAAGTAATAAGTAACACTTGTCATGCAAAGTGGAAATCTCGAATTTGAATTCGAATCGATACAGGGGAGGATCTACATATATTTGAGGGGGTTTAAGTGAACCCCCTCAAATAATAAAATTAGCACCGACACCTTAGGAAAAAATATTTTTACATCTCCTAAAATAAAAAATATGTTTTGCACCTAAGTTCTTAGTTTTGCACCAAAGTTCTTAATATTGCATCATTCTAATGCACCACACTCACACAACCACTCACACTCTTGTATTTTATTTTAAAAAAGTTTCAGTCACTCAATCTCCTTGGATTCATTCTTGTTCTTATTATCCTAATTTTGAATCTGTTACTACTATTTAGTTTGTATTTTGTGTTAGTGCTAATTAATTTGAATTTTTTATCAACAACAGTTGATCTGAGTGGTAACTTGGATCACATCGCAATGTCTCCGCAATGTCTCAGGTTCGAATTTTGGGTGTGGCAAAAACTCAGTTGGAAGGGGAGCACCAATATTGATTTTTTTAGTGCTATTTAATTTGTATTTAGGAACTAATTTGTGCTATTTAATTTGTGTTGGTCTAGTGCAACACAAGTTGAACTTGATAAAAGCCTTCTGTTGAAGCTGACACTAGTTTTGTCTGTTGCAACACTAACGCTAGAAATAGCTTTCTCTGCTATGAATATTGCGAAGAATAAGTTGTGTGACCAGATGTGGGATACATGGATGAACGACTATTTGGTGACATACATTGAGAGTGATGTATTCAATAAAATTGACTCTGAGCTTATTATTCAACGATTTCAGAATATGAAATCACGTAGCGCGCGGACAATTATGAAATGTATAATTTATTTATTTAAATATATTATAGTTGTTTTTAATTATATTTTTAGCAAATTGTGTATTTAATAAAATTGATACCACTGATCCCGGGGTCCTGGATCCGCCACTGAATCGATAATCATTGAAAAATATCTAGTCTAACAACGTTAACTTTGGTGTAGTAGCCCTTATGAACTTTGAGTAGAAATAAGAATACTAATTTTTGAAAAAAGAATACTGTTAATCCGTTTAAAAAATAAAATATGTTATGGAAGTTTTCATTTTTTTTCGTTCTAGTACTTCATCTATTTCACAATATAAGTCTTTTTAAGGTTATTTACACATACCAATCACGTAAAAAAAAGGTTATTTACAATTAGATGGGAAGAGCGCTCATGAATTCTCTTGTTCGAGTGGCACATTTTAGGGCTCATGGCATTAAATTTGATTCCAGAGAGCGGTAGAAATTGAATTATCTTATGTGGATATGGCAGTCACAGGGTGCATCTGGATTCATCAAAATCACATTCTATTTAGGGATCAAGTCTTCAATTCTCAAATCGTAGTCAATCATGTTAAATCTATATCTTGGAGTTAATTAGTTTATTAGCATCGAAGGTCGCAACTCAGCTTTGAAAATTTCCGACTGGTGGGGAAATCTCATTGTTTGTATGAACTCGATATAGTTTGGCCTTTTGTCTCATTTTTTTGAGACTTTCTTTCCTCCTCTGCCTTTTTCCCACGGGGTTTTAGTCTGGTGAGATTTTAATGAGGCCCTCAGACTGCACTTCTACAAAAGGGCGTCGTTTTGCATCTCTTTTTATAAAATTTTGCTTATCAAAAAAAAATTTAGTTGTTGATTTTTTTTTTTGCTACATACACTTTTTCCTAATTATCCCTAAAAAAAAGTTTTAATGTAGCACTATTTATTTTCTTATGAATCGTACCCTTACTTTATTTAATTATTTTACACTTACATAAATGAAAAAGTGTAAATATGTAAGTGTAAATATACCGACGTTTTAAATATTAATTAAAATGGCATGATATACGCGTGCTAACTTTCTTAAATTATGAGAACGTAAGTCAAAGCCATCACTCATTATACGTTACTTTGGTTTTCTTTTAAAAGCTTATAACAATATAATTATAGAATATAGAATAATGATATTATTAATGACTAATAATACCAGCTTCCGGTAATAAAAAACAAAACTACTATACCAAAACAGTTAAAAATTTAACTGAATAGATAACATTATTTAGGAAAGCAAACGTACGTTTTAAATGCTTATAAAAAACGTACGTTTTCAATTTTAATTAATCAAACTGATAAGATTAAAAATAACTCATTACAAGTAATTAATTTAATTAAAATTCTTGAAATAGTAAAATAATGTGATCCCCCCTAGTAAGGATGTCTCGTATTTTGTGAGTTCAACTCCAAATACTAGCATGAGAACTTCTACGACGCGATCCAGTAAGATTATCATTAACTCTCAAAGAGTGCTTGTCATGCATCATTACGACTCTAGTGAGAAATTTCGTGAAACAACTTACGTAAAAAATTTGTAACAAAAAGATACGATCCCTCTGCAATCCTTCATAAAAAATAAAGTGTACGTATTTACGTTGATGTTGATGTTTTTGATTCAAATCATTGCTAACCACTTAGAGAGTGTTCCAATGCCTTTAATAAAATATTAATCTCCACTTGTACTTAAGATTAAATTTGACACCCAAGCAACACCGAATTAGTATACCGTAACCCTAAGAGTAGCAAGTCAAACGTTGATGTGGTTGTTGGACACTTGTTAATGTAATCCATCCATATCCATATTATTTTTGGTGAGCAATCCATATCCATATACTAGTAATTATTGAAAAACAAAACAAATGGTAGCTCACCAAAAAAAAAACAATGGTATAGAGTGGCACTACTAGTACTAGTATTTAAATTTTGCAAAGAACAAGATTGATGTTGTGATGGGTTTGTTACGTAGTGCCAAGTGACGTTGACAGAAAAGAAAATGGGCGTTACGCGTGTTCCCACCCACATACATACATCAACATCAGTGAGTGAGTGAGTGGTTGAAATGAAATGTGGAATCTGAGCTGAGCGCCGACAAATTAAAGTTGGAAGCCACTTTGGAGCATTGATCTCCTCCTCCTGTTTCCTACACTCCTCCCTGACCTTCCAGACACACACAGTTGACTTTCTTGTCTCTTTTCTACAGTAGTAATTTGTTAGGAATGGAAGAAAAGGTGAAAATCATTGGATGTCAATAACTGCTGGTGCAGGTAGTACTACTGAGCTCTCAATTCTGTTTGGAACGAAACAACTGGTGCAGGTAGGTAGCTAGTACTACTGAGCTCTCAATTTGGTTTGGCTCAGCACAACTACACTATATTTATAGTTGATTAAATTAAAGCTGTTGTAATGCGTTTATGCTGGCGTACGTTGAAGTAAATTAGGTTAGGTAGGCTAATGTTGATACTACACAGTACACACTACTATGCATTATGTATGTGTTCAATGCTCAATTCCAACACATTACCTTGTTTAAAAAAAAAAGGATCTTAAAAAAAGACTCTAGAATTCTTTATAGAAAATGAGTAAAATTTGCATGTTGTAATGTTGTAACTCAACACTTAATTAGTGAAATTTCATTTCTTATATATAAAAAAAGGCATCAACATTTTCAGCTCCCATCCCATGATTGGAATGGAAAGTTGACTTGTGGTGGCTTGGAGACTGGAGTTTTGTAATCTATTTTTGTTGAAATGAAATATTCGTCGATACTTCATTAACAACTACCACGCGATTCACGGTGGATACTGCATCCTTAATTTGACACATTTATTTATCTCACCACAATTTATCCTATTATTATTATTATTATTATTATTATTATGATGCTATAATAGGTCAAAGCTGACGTCGTCCAAATGTCCAATGACCTTTAGGACCTAAAAGGCTAGAGGCAACAACTGCTTTGGGTTCATTTGAAATATGTCATTCGCGATCTCGTTGTTGTGCTTGGTGTTCAATCAGTCTCTCAAACAAGTGGTATATTAGAGCTAGGTGCAGCTTGGTGGAAGAGCGAGACCGAATTCTTATTTGGATCAAGATTAGTTATGTGGATGACTCATGTGACATCCGGGCGACGAGGCGGGAGTGATCGCCGCGCTTCAAAAAGGTGGCATGGCAAAGAGCGCTCTGGCCTTCAAAGCAAGCGCGGCGCGAATGAACCGAATACACACCGAATGAGAGGATCCCGAGGCCAGGCGCATGCGGGATCGGATATGCTGATTGATGCAAGAGGCTTAAAAGAATTGATTTGGACTACCTATACCAACAAGGTGCATCTTTATTATTATTATTATGCTATAATAGGTCAAAGCTGACGTCGTCCAAATGTCCAATGACCTTTAGGACCTAAAAAGGCTAGAGGCAACAACTGCTTTGGGTTCATTTGAAATATGTCATTCATGATCTCATTGTTGTGCTCTTGTTCAATCAGTCTCTCAAACAAGTGGTATATTAGAGCTAGGTGCACTTGGTGGAAGAGCGAGACCGAATCCTTATTTGGATCAAGACTAGTTATGTGGATGACTCACATTTGAGGAGGAAATTGTTGGGAATTCAAGTGAGAGTGGTTAGTCCCACATTAGTTAAGAATGAAGCTATGTGAAGAATATATGGCTTAAGGTTTTAGGTGGAGATATGGCGTTCGTTTCTTGGTGGACCAATTATAATTGGCTAGCTGTCGTTCTTTGCTTTGGGACTCCCAACACCGATAGTGGTCAAAATGGTGGTTGGAGAATTGGTCAACGGCATCGTTGGTTTGAAATTAATATTCAAAACCAAAAATAAAAACTCACAACCATTCCAACAATCACTTATTGTCATTACTCTTGATTTTTATTGTCTACACACGTTGTTGAATTATTTCGCAAAGTGTACCAAATCGCTCAAGTAATAAAACCTGTAAGAACCTGATATCGCCCTCAAGGATCGAATTCAATCACTAATTACGTTAACAACCACTAATATGAACCAAATTGAAATAGGTTTTGATTGATATGGTTGAGCTATGAAGCTCAAGGTAAAACAATAAAATATTTTTTGAGTTTTTAATAAGAGAAACGAAGAACACGTTGAAAAAGATACGATGTAGAAAACGCTAGGATGAATGCCTTTCGATTTCACACTATTGTCACCGATTTATTCAAAAGATAATCTCTCTCTCATTTGCTATCGAATCCACAATTCTAACCAAGCCCTAATCCCTTAGGTGAATTGTCCTTTGTTGATTCATGAAAACCCTAATTCCTTAGGTGCATCTACTAACAACAAGCATTAACAACAACGATTCGCAACATACATCAATTCAAGAATATTCCTAAGCTACAAATTGAAGGAATTGAAATTCAAACATTCCAATAATAAAATTTCCATTTGATCATTGAATAAAGAATTGTTCTATAATTTTCCAATCATAGAAATGTTAAGCAATCAAAATTCAATTCACAAATGAAGAGAGAAAACATTAAGAACATGAACATAAACCAAAGAACAATAGTTGTACATCAAAATTCATCCATCCCTAACATTGTGGGTTTAGTTACACATGATCAAAGAGAAAGGAAAAGGAGAATTACAAGTTGAAGGTGAAGATGAACGATTAGAATCCTCAACCCTTGTTCCCAAGTCTTGATTCTTCACCGTGTGAGATGTGCTCTTCTCGCGTGCTGGGTTCCCAATCCGTCAAAAAGTCCTTCAAAACGCGTCCTGGTCGTGATTTAACGCGGATCTGGAGTTTGGCGCTTCACTAGGTAATTTCAACAAACACTAGTTTCATGGACTAAAAATCAACAATAAATCAGCCCCAAATTTATTAAATCAACAAACATTTCATTTGGACATTTCAACAAACACCTACAATATTTCACCTCAAGTTTACAACCACTTCACCCTCTCAAATAACCAATCATCAAACATCAACTTCACATAGAATCATCTAACCTAATGTTCCAATGCCATTAAAATAACTAGAACAAAAAGCAATGCTATACTAACCTTTGTGAAAGAGGAATGGAAATGGGTGTCAACACTTCATTTTTCACAAGATAGGAGCTAATGGGGAGGCAACAAAAATGGACCTGATGGAGGAAGAAAAATGAGAGTGTTACCAAAATGAGAGGAAAAAAATATAGAAAAGAAAATGAGAGGAAATGTGTACACCTATTGTGAGTGAGAGAGAGGGACAAGTTTGGTGAGATGGAGAGAGAAGGAAAGAAGGGAAATGTTCACTGGTTTAAGTCTGCATGAGGAGAGGAAATGAAAAATACTAATAAAGTGATGAGTAGCGCTTTTTAAAAGTCACAGGTATTGGGAGAGCGGGTGTAACTATACTCGGTGTTTTTAAGTCACAGGTATTGGGAGGACGCGTGAAAGCGATGGGCGCCGCTTTTAAAAAGCTCTCCTATGACTAGTGCGTTTAAAGGCGATGGACATCGCTTTTTAAAAAGTCACGGTTTGGCTTAATAAGCGTTTGTAGAGATGATGCAATATTTTTAAAAACGCTGGGTAAGGCTAACGATTCAAAAGCGATGGGCGCGCTTTTTAAAAAGTCTTTGACGCGATGAAGTTAATTGCTTTTACCATCCGGCGCCATCAAACCGATGAATAATCTTAAAAAAAAGACGTTTGATCATTTCATTAATGACAAAGTAAGAGGGGAGTGGGAAAAGCAAAATCCTTTTGCCAATTGTACTGAATATTACTGATTTTAATGATCGCCTAAAAAATAAAATAAAGCAACGATGCGACGCGAGAACACAGTGGCATGGCAGCTGAAAATTTAAGTGCCTTGCACGGAACATGTGATTGCGAAATCTACAACTAGAATTTCGGATTATGTGAACAGAAAAAGCTGAAAAGGACCTTTTATGGATAAGTTCATGGAAAGCTTGGGAAGAAGAGAGGGAACCAGAATATGTGATTGGCGAATAAAGAGGATGGATGGTAAGCCTAACTGTATTATTTGAAGAGTTAACGTCATTCCTTCAATTGTTAAAATCAGTTGGTATAGTAACTAACAGAATATAACAGAACTACTAGTGAGGAAGCCAACAACTACACCTAATTGCTTGCTTGCTTGCATTGCCTGAGTTGCATCTAATTCATCTTTATAGTAAGCAAACTAACACCAAAGAGGAGACGTGTGCTTGGGAGAAATGGTGTGCCACCAATCACGCATCAAATTGATTTATCGCCTTTATTAGATGATGATGATGATATTTGTTTCTTATTTGGTCATTTCTCCATCCAGGAAACTAGATTTTTTTAAAAAAAAAATCAATACATCTATACACGCAACTATAGAGATTAATTTCCCGAGGTACTGAAATCTATCTAAAGGATTGACCTCTCACACCAGATATTTTTGCATACGCATCAAATTCGTGAACAAATAGTTAGGGAGTTTAAATATCTACTAATTGTGTTATACCATGTTAATGACTTTTTATCATAATAAAATGCAACTTAGTGGACATTAAGATGGGACAAATGGTGTGCCACCAATCACGCATCTTTTTATTGTCAAAAAAAAAAATTGCGCATCATTTTGATCTTTTTGGTGTTGTTTTTGATAGAGTGAAAATGAATTCATTGATTGAGAAAGTTTGTTACAACGAATTTAACAGATTTACAACCAATCTCAGAAGAAGTAATATGTAGCTGGGCTTCACTCTAAAATACTAAAACAAACAAAATACAAGTAAATGGGCCTGAATACTAAGCCCAACTACTAGACAACACTATTACATTTACTAATACTACATTATTTATCTACAATTCCTCTCTTAAACAGCAACATGCTAATGATCTGTTTATCTTCAATCTGTTGCAATCTGCTTGTCTGCTTCACCAGATGCTGCTATATCAGTGTCTTTGTCTTGCTTTGCTGCTATATCAGAGTTTTCAACTTTTGTAGTAGTGAACATTCCCATTCTTTGTTTCAATCTAACAAAGCTATCAATCTTCAAACCTTTAGTAAGAATGTCAGCAATTTGATTTTGAGTTGAGCAGAACTTCAGCTCAATATCTCCTGAATTGTTCATGTCTCTCAAGAAGTGAAATCTCACATCTATATGCTTGCTCCTCCCATGCATTACTGGGTTTTTGGATAACTTGATTGTTGAGCTATTGTCACAGAACACACTCAAGCAATTCTTCTGTTTTTCACCAATTGTTTCAAGTATTCTTCTCAGCCAAACTCCTTGACAAACACAGTAAGCAGCTGCAACAAATTCTGCTTCTGTGGTTGATAAGGTTACAATCGGTTGCTTCTTGGAAGACCATGAAATGACACTTCCATTGAGCATATACACGTATCCACAGGTGCTTCTTCTGTCATTTAAGTCTCCAGCATAATCTGAGTCACAATAAGCAATTAATTCCTCAGTTCTGCCTTTCTGGTAGTATATTCCTTCTTCAATTGTGCCTTTCAGGTATCTGCAAATTCTTTTAGCAGCTACAAGATGTTCTTCAGCTGGTTTATCCATAAATCGACTGATTAGACTCACACCAAACATGATGTCTGGTCTTGTTGCATTTAGGTACATAAGGCTTCCTACTAGCTGCTTGAAGACAGTTTGTATTTACATTGCTCGTTTCTTCATTCTTTCGAGCTTAGTTCCAGTCACAACTGGAATCCCAACTTGCTTGCTTTCTTGCATTCCAAACCTCTCAAGTATCTCTTTAGTGTACTTCTGTTGTGTAATAAAGATACCTGTCATGTTTTGTATCACCTCAACACCCAAAAAATACCTCATTCTTCCTAGATCAGACATCTCAAACTCTCCTTTCATTGACTGCCTGAAATCATCAATGAGAGAAATAATCATTTCCCCGTGTAAATCGGATCATCAACATATAGGCTTACTATCGTGTAGATTTGTTCCATTTCCTCTCTTAGTGTAGAGAGTATGTTCATAGGGACACTTGTTGAATCCTCTTTGCAAAGTAGGTATCTATTCTCACTGCACTGTGCTCTGTGTGCCCTGTCTTAGGCCATATAGAGCCTTCCTTAGCTTGTATACATGTTTCTCTTTTCCTTTCTTTACATAACCTCAGTCGCTCTACATATACAAATCTACTCAAGTTCACCATGCAAGAAGGTCGATTTCACATCAAGTTGATACACTACCCACCCTCCTTCCTGCAGCCTTCGCCAAAACCGATCTAATGGTATCCCACCTTGCCACCGGTGCATATACCTCGGAAAAATCAACACCAAATTGTCAGAGTACCCCTTTGCCACTAAGCGAGCCTTATACTTGTCTACTTTCCTTCATCATTGTACTTGGTTTTAAAGACCCACTTCACCCCAATTTTCTTAGCTCCAAAGCAGTAAAGTTTCTAGTTTCCATGTTCCATTTTTCTCAATTGATCAGATTTCAATGTCCATTGCTTTTATCCATCTTTCATGCCGACATGCTTCAAAGATAAGTCAAGGGATCTGCCATATTATCAAACACAACTAAACCATGCGGTTCACTATCAGCATTATCATCAATAGGGTCCTCATCAGAGATCTCACTCTGCAGATTTCTATTACTACTAGGTACACCAGTTACATGAAAGTCTTGCCACCAACCAGGATTCTTAATTTTTCTAGGTGACCCTACTCTCACTCTCAAATCATTCAAACTTGGACCACTTTCAATCACATTCTCATCAATTATCCTCTCTTGGTTCAAGTTTGGGTTAGAAGTTTGGGTTTGGTCACTAGTTTCTGGTTGAGTGTTATCTGTTTCTGTGTTGTCATCTAGATCACATGCTGCTGTATTTTTTTCATTATCTTCCCAGTTCCACCTATTCTTTTCATCAAAGTTCACATCCTTGCTAATCAAAATTTTCTTATTTGTAGGGTCATATAGTCTATATGCCTTAGATTCCTCACTAACCCCTAAGAAAATACATTTTCTACTTTTATCATCAAGCTTCTTTCTTTGTGAATCAGGGATATGCATGTATGCAAGGCAGCCAAATACTCTAAATGTTTAACAGAAGGTTTGTTCTCATTCCAGGCCTCTTGGGGTGTCATGTTTTTTACTGAAACAGTTGGTGATCTATCTAACACATAGAAACTCCACTTGGCAGCCTCTGGCCAAAAGGTTTTTGGCAATTTGGAGTCACTTAATAGGCATCTAACCATGTTCATAACAGTTCTATTTTTCCTCTCTGCCACACCATTTTGTTGTGGTATAAAGGCAGCAGTTAGTTGCCTTCATATGCTATGTTCTGAGCAGAAGTCAGAGAATTCCTTTGAATTGAACTCTCCACCTCTATCAGTCCTAAGGCAACTAATCTTACTGTTACATTCATTTTCAACCATGGATTTAAATTTCTTAAAAGTTTGAAATGCAGCAGACTTTTCCTTTAAGAAGTAAATCCATGATTTTCTACTATAATCATCAATGAATGTAATAAAGTACCTCATCTTGCTATTAGACTCTGGAGTGATCGGACCACATATGTCTGAATGCACCAACTCAAGTCTCCTTGAAGCCCTCCAATTGTTCTGTTTGGCCATTTTATCTCTGTGTTGCTTGCCAATTTGACAATCTGCACACACCTTTTCTACCTCAGTCAATGTTGGAAGTCCTCTCACCATGTCTTCTTGTTTGAGCAAAGCCAATCCCTTGTATCCTAAGTGAGCATACCTCATATGCCACAATTCTGCCTCTTCTTCCTTAGTGACTTGAAAGCAATTTGAGCTTGTTTGAATTGGTTCAGCCTTGACAGCAAACATCCTATTCCCAGCCATATGTGAAGTGATTATCAATCCCTTCTCCTTGTGATACACAAGACATTTGTCATCTTCAAACACAACCTTCAATTTTTTCTGTTGCAATTGTCCAACACTCAGCAGATTGCTCTTTAAGTTTGGCACATAATACACCCTAGTTATGACCTGAATTCTCCCTTCTATCTTTAGTCTCACACTGCCTCTACCTTCCACCATGAGCCTTCTACCATCCCCAACCTTGACTGTCTCTCTGAAGGTTTCATCAAAGTCAATAAACCACTCTCTGGTTCCACACATATGTGTGCTACAGCCCGAGTCAAGAAACCATATCCATTGTCTTATGGTTTCAGGGTCTTTACCTATTGCCATAAGAAGAAATTCTTCAATTTCATGTTCTTGACTCGTAGCCATCAGCAACATTTCTTCATCATCTTCAAATCCAGCAAAGTTTGCTACATTGCTTTCAAGATTAGGGCACTCACTCTGATAGTGACCCATCTTCTTGCATTTGTAGCATTCTATGTGCTCCTTGGATTGCCTTCCTCTTCCTCTTCCTGCGGAACTTGCTGCACCACGACCTCTTCTTCCTCTCGCTGCAGTAATCACTAGCCTCGGAGAGCTGCTCCTCCTCGCTTTGTCCTTTCATTCTCGCTTGAACATAAATGCCGCTTTGCAAAGCATCAATTGACATTTTTTCCACGTCGTTGGATTGTTCAATCGAGAACACTACAAAGTTGTACTTCGTGGTCATCGATCTCAGAATTTTTTCAACAACGCTCTTTTCTTTCATCTTCTTTCCGTGCGATTTCATCTTGTTGGCAATCGTTAGTGTTCTTGCAAAGTAATCACTAACAGATTCGTCCTCCTTCATCGTCAACAGTTCCCATTCACGCTTCAGGGCTTGAAGTTGTGCACGCTTCACTTTGTTTGATCCTTGATACTTTTGCTTCATAGAATCCCAAATATCTTTTGAGGTGTCAATTTTCAAGATTGTTTCCAGAATTCCTCTTTCGATTGCCTGGAAAAGATAATTCTTCGCTTTCAAATCCTTCACCTTTGCTTCATCGTGAGCTTTCTTCGCTTCCGATGTAGCATTCGCCGCTAGCTCTGGAATTCCGTTCTCCACAACCTCCCAGTAATCCTTTGATCTCAGTAAATTCTCCATTAGCATTGTCCAATGTTCATAGAATCCATCGAATTTCGGAATCGCCGGTTGCACGTAGTTTCCATTCTCTCTCTCTGCCATTGTTGGTTCAACAAACACGATGATGCAACGAACTTGCAACGATTCTTGATTCTTGCTTCAGGCCCCGTAGAGCTCTGATGCCAATTGATAGAGTGAAAATGAATTCATTGATTGAGAAAGTTTGTTACAACGAATTTAACAGATTTACAACCAATCTCAGAAGAAGTAATATGTAGCTGGGCTTCACTCTAAAATACTAAAACAAACAGAATACAAGTAAATGGGCCTGAATACTAAGCCCAACTACTAGACAACACTATTACATTTACTAATACTACATTATTTATCTACAGTTTTTGTGTCTTAGGCTTTATGTTTTGTTCAGAGTGCAAAAACTCAAATGTGAGAAATTTATTTGGTGCACTTTAGTGCACATTCTAGAGCATTTCACTTGACGTTTTCATATGTGTTTTAGACTCAATATTCTAGTTTTGACATGCTTTAACAACTTCGAGTTACTTGAGCTTAAGTAAGATTATCCAATAATTATTAGCTTTAACCAGTTTTCTTCTGCAAGTCATAATTCATGTTGTACTTATTCGATTATAGTGATTGTTGTGGCATTGAAAAACAACTAAGAGACGGAGTTGACTCCAAGCCCAATTCAGAAGTCTTCTTGGTCAAAAAATTGGACCTACGAATTTTGCTTTGTAATAATTTTGACCAAGTTACTCTTAATGGCCTTGGCTTTTAGACATGTTTTTAGACCCATCTAAGGCCGGACCTTTTATGTTTCTTTTTACCTTTTGAATATGATCAATCACGATTTTGCAATAGAACAAAACATTATTGATCTTAATTGAGCTTCAATTGGGGTTGGTGGCATCGTTGATGAAGGAGAATCGTGATGTTGAAGTTGATCACGATTCTCTCCCCATAGGATTTTCTTTTCTGTCACTACCCACCAAAAACAACATCCTCCATTGGATCACATTAATAGTCAATCCCAACCCTTAAACTATTCTGTTTAAAAAAATTAATAATACAAGAAGAGAGAGATAAGAAGAGAGAGATAGTGAGGAGTGGCAAGAGGGAATCAGGATCCGTTGAAGCTTGACCCGATTAGGGTTTTTTCTCTCATCACTATCCGTGGAGTAGTTCGGTTTCTTTACCATATGCGTGAAAGTTGTTCAATCTTCTCTCTTCAATTATTGGCTACTAGGTTGGGCCGCGTTCAGATTTTGGGTTTGCGCTTCACTTGGTGCTGGGTTTTTGTTGTTATGGGTTGGTCGGTTGAAGCCTAATATGCTATTTGCACCAAGTAAATTACTAGTAGTTGTCCAACTTTATTTGTAGTCTTTTAATCAATTAGGATGTACTGGTTTTCGGTGGCCCACCTAAATTCTCCTATTGTAATGGTTTTTGAGGCTTTGCACAAAGGATAATGCTTTTCCCACACCCCTCCTACTCTTTCACACCCCTTCAATCTTAAAAACCTCAAAATACCCCCAATTTAAAAAAATTAAAAAAACAAAAAACCTCCCCCCCCACCACTAACCCTCACACCCCTTCACTCTCTCACTCCTCTCACTTTCCCTCTCACTCTCAACCGAACCCTACTCTCTCATTTTCCCCTCACTCAACTTCTTCAACTCACTCAATCTCCCCCAAATCTCTTACACAATCTCCTCCACCAACTAAATCAAGAGTTGCTGGGTTTTGATCGCGGCCAATCACTCTCTCTATTCGTTCCATTTTCGTCTAGGTAAGCCTCTCCCTCTTCCTCGCATTTGGGTTTTTTTTTCTGGGTAACTGCATTGTTCGAACAACGTCATGCGAACAAGTGAAAATGAAGGTGTTCGAATGAGGTCATGCGATTACCGTACGAACGACCTCATGCGAACCGTTGTGAGTTGGAATGTGAAACTGTCTTGTTCGAATGGGGTTGTGCGAACATGTTCGCATGGGGGTGTTCGAACAGGTGTTTGACAAAGACAGCTTCGTTATTTGTGATTGGTTCTCTTAATTTGGTTTAATTGGTTCTCTTAATTAGTGATTTACTGATTTGATTGTTGTTTCAGATATGGTGAGGCACCGAGGTGGTAATTCCCAACAACCATCCGAGCGAGCTGGTAGGCCACCTCCTACTGTTTCAAACCGCAAAAGGAGGGAAGAAGCTGGCGACCCTTCACGGGGTAGGGGTAGGACTAGGGGTAGGGGCAGGTGTGACGTCCCTCCTCCCCCGCTTCCGGTTGATGATATTGGTTAGGATATTGAGCGTGATGCTCAATTTCCAGATTTGAGCCGGGCCGGCCTTCTACTGATGTTGCTTCATCATCTAGACATCAGCAGGCTGGTGCACATGACGAGGAGCCTGGTGTACATGAGGAGCAGGCTGATGATTATCAGGAGGAGGAGGCTGCTGCTCCTAGGGCTATGTTCCAATTTCCCATTCTCCACAAGGGGCTGTTGAACGCATTCATAGAGCGTTGGCAGCCGGATACATCATCATTCCACCTTCCTGTGGGTGAGATGAGCATCACCCTTGATGATGTATCCCACCGCTACACATCCCCATCATCGTCTGCTTCTATGACATGCCCGACCGGACGTCGTGGCGTGGAGAGGAGGCTCGCGATTGATTTATCGGGGCCACCCCAAGAGTTGTCTATTGGTCTAGTATGGTTGAGGATAGGTCTACCACCCACCATAGGCGAGGGGGCGCGGGCTCATGCCGCTAGGGCCTACCTTCCAGATCTTTTGGGTCAGCACCTTGTTCACCGACAAGTCGTGCAACAAGCTTAAGCTTGACTACCTCGGTATGCTTACGATTTGGATGTTGTTGGAGACTTCACGGCAGGGCCATGGCCCTTGCCCATTTGTAAGATCACTTGAAGGATGCTACAAGAAAGAGGACGAAGAAGATTGTTGGTCATCTTGCTTCTACTACAGTATAAAATTTACTCTTTTTTTATTAGTTTGCTTTAGGTTTACTTTCGATTTATAATCAACCAATGATATGTTCATTACAGCTTGGATTTATGAGCACTTCCAGAGTGCCAATTTTTCATCTTGGGTGGTGGACCTAGAGTATGTTGAGAGTATGCCACGCGCGAAGAAATGGTTGTGCGCTGATGGCCCCGGGGCCATCAAGTCACCGACCATCGATTATGCCTTGATCGCTACACCGTGAGAGGTCACACGGGACCCCTACACACCCATAGCGGGAGAGACCTTCTGAGGAGCCGGCGCGTGTTCGCAGGGTTCATTCGGAGTGGTGGTGCATGATGCGCCATTTGCGATCAAGTGCTCGCACAGCCAGGGTGTACAACACATTCGGAGGATCCTGCACTCACTACTTAGGGCCGTCAGACTCTAGCTGGCGAGTGTGATGAGAGGTGGACACACTTCGAGGACTATTATTAAAAAGCATAACCGTACATCAAATACGAAAGACATCAAATACGAAAGACATCAAATACGAAAGACAACAAATACGAAAGACATCAAATACGAAAGACATCAAATACGAAAGACATAAAACCAACATAAGCAAACAACTAACTAAGAAACAATGTTTCGGTAGTCCCTGTTCCAGAAGATAAATGACCTCTTCTGGAGTGCGTATTGTGTCCACGTACAACTCTAAGATTTGTCGCCCCATCGGAAGTGTAGCATGATATTCCATCACGGCCCCAACGCCGTGCCGTCGTTGCGGATCTCCATAATCGAAAAATAGTCGATCCGCTCATCTCCACTTGTTGTACTTTTGGTAACGATATACGATATACGCCTTTACGCCACGCTCCCTCTGGACAAATCTTCCTCTCAGCCTTTTCCTTCAGTTGGGCAAAGGTGAAGTCCTTACTCATCCTGCAAAAGACATGGTTAGGACAACGAAACAAAACACCATGTTCGTCGGTGGTGACAGTCCCATGGTGATGAAGGGCCGTTAGAAATTTGTCGTTTGAGTACTGGGTTGGACACAATTGCCATTCCATTTCAGGTTGGTTGAATCTGGGAAGAAGGAGAGTAATCTGTGAAGAAGGAGAGTAGGGTTTGGTGAAGAACCAGATTAGGGTTTGGTGAAGAAGGTGTGAGGATGCGGTGAAGAAACTGAACCCCCTTTTATAATAGGTGTGATGAAATGTCAGCCGTTGATTTCATTTTTAGATCACAAATCTAAGCCGTTTAAATTCTATCCGTTCAGTCACGTTTTCCAAAGGGAATGACATCCACTCCTTTATCTGACACATTTGACTGATTGTAAGCCGTTGATTAAAAAAACGCTTGCGGAATCTCGAGACGCCCAATATCTCGTCATTCAAAGAAAGACTGGTTCGAACACCCTCATGCGAACCTGTTCGCATGACCCATTCGAACAGGTGAAAAACACCCAAGAGGGTGTGTGTCCATATTTAACACACGCGAACGGCCTCGTTCGAACCGGTTCGAAGGCCCGAGTTCGAACAAGTGAAATTTCGTGAAAAAAAGAGGTTTTGTTTGGTCTTTTGGTCTGTTCACACTCTTATGGGATGTGTTTTGAGTAGGAAGGGGTGTGAGAAAAGCAAACGCTTCGCACAAATTAGTAATGAAACCATATCAACTTGATAATAATAATAATAAAAAGAACATTATGTCTCTTTGTGCTCATGGAATTGCTAAGTTTCTAGAGCATCCCACTGTTTTGGAATTTCAATAGGATCTTGAAGTTTGGTTTTATACGTTAACTAGCAAAATACTTGCACATGTGCCAAGATAGCGTCGTGCTATTTTCACAAAGTAGTTTCAAATCAAAATTGTAATATAGGGATCAACTATTAAATTGTAGATGATATTTGTAGATTTTTTTTGGTGTTAACCGGTATTCTCTGTGCAAACTGTAAAGACTAATCTCTCGAGTCGGGTATGACCACAATGGGCGACAAAGCTTTCCCTTAAGAGTTTTAACGTCGTTGCTTTCCCAAGTATTCGAACCTAGGACATTAGTTAAGTTGGAAGAGACCAAATCATCTCTTCCAAATGCTCTTGGGTAGATGATATCTTTAGATTAATCACATATCCTTCAAGTTTTAATATTTAAACAATATAATATTGGACAACTAAATGAAAATATATTTGAAATAAAAAATAAATTATATGGTACCAAATATTCTAAAAATAAATTTGAATAGTAAAAGTAATTTATGTCCTCTTAGTCAAATATCTTTATAGGATTTTTAAATAAAATCAAAAATTTTACAACATTTTATCAGTAATGAAATTATACCAACATGTAACTTTCCCCGTTGTAACACAAGAGAGTAATATAAAAATAATTATTCCAAAAATATTTAATGTTTTCTCATCTTGGTTCAAAAAATAACAATCATTTATAAAAAAATTAAATACATTCAATCATGAAGACAAAATAGAAAAAATAATTATTCTTACAATGTGTTACTTCACGCGGTAGAGAATCAAAAATAATGAAATTATAATAATGGGTAAAATAGAGAGTTTAGTAATTAGTTGTTTGATTAAAAAAATTGGTAGAAGATATGAAATACAGATTTTAATAGTGAGTATTTTGATTAAATAGGTAGTAGATAAATTTGAAATAAGAATGGAGAGAGAATAGAAGGAATCAAAATTTGAAATAGGTAGTACATGTGAATGATTTTATTAATAGACAACTTTATCATATGGTGATGTAGCAAAAAATAGCAACGGGTAAAATAGATATTTTCGTAGTGGATTTTTTATTTATTAATTAAAGAGATAGTAGACTTCATTTTGGTATTTTATTCCTTTTCGTTCAAATGCTTAATTCGAATTTCAATAAGGATTGATAGAGACTACTATGCTTATTGTAGGTTTGGCAGAATTCGATTTTTAAATTAATTATAGTATTGAGATGCTTGATCCTTAACTATGGTTGATTGACATTTTCTTTATCAATTGTATAGTCAAACAATAATAGAATCCAAATAAGAATTTAGATCATTTGTTACCTATGATAGGTCCGAATTTCTAAAACAATGGGTTAGTCGTTTTATTATACGTGATTAATTAAATCTTCGTTATTGCAATATGTTATTCTCAATCATAATTTCGAAACCCCTTTTATTTGATTCTGGATTTGGTTAATTGATTCAGAAGTCCTTGTGAGACAACTCGGGTTGTTATCCCGGGTTACATTTTTAAATCATATTTGACTTATAAAGCATACAATGATCAAATTTATGCAGAATGCCAATTCCAAACTAATTCTATGCTAATTCAGAACTTAAATTTATGTATAAACAGAATACCAGAGTACATGTGTGGGCGTCTATTCTTGAGTTGGTGCTTTATTTGTCTGTCTATTCTTAGGTTTCATTGGTTTGTATCCTTGTTGAGCAGACGCCTTACAAGTTTTTTCATAATATATGTTTCTCAACATTTGTTTTATGCGACTTTATACCTATTTTTAAGTTTTGCCTGACTGTCTGACATATCTTCAAACATTGTATCTCGTCTCCTATACTTCTTGGGTCTGCTAATAGTCTTTCCAACTTTTGGGGCCCCAATCTAGGATGATCAGTGATAACCTAATATTCATGACTGTTCACTGGTTGGATGTAGTGTTCATAAGTTGTATTCAGTGTATTCGTTGTCGATCATTGGTGCACCTAATCTTCAAGACTTTGATTCTTAGCTACTATCGCCGCAACGACACAAGCACAAGGCATGTAAGTCTACTGTTATAAGTCATGCAGCTGTTGTGAACTCAATTCACTATAGGTTATAGGTTGCAGATTTACAATTCTATAGTGAACTAATTTACGATGGTTACAGTGAACTCAGTTCATGTGAACTATCGTGAACTCAACTCACTATAATGAACCGAGTTTACGATGGTTGTAGTGAACTCAATTCATATTGTGAACAGAGTTTTACGAAAGTTGTACATGAACTCAGTTTACTATAGGTTATGGGTTTCAAATTTACATGCCTATTGTGAATTTAGTAATACAAAAATTATAGTGAACTTCGTTCACTACAACTATAGTGAACTTAATTCATTATAGGCCTGCAAATTCAAAACCCATAACCTATAGTGAACTGAGTTCATGATAGTTTCACTCTAACAATCGTGAACTCAATACCCCAATATTGTAGTAAACTAAGTTCACTTTGCCTATTGTTAATTGAGTTCACTAAAGACTATTTGGTCCATTTTTTTTTTTGAAAGGGCAATTTGTTAATTAACTAGGGGAAGGAGGTGCGGATAGACAAGAAGGGGGTGAGGATAGAATCGCCCAACAAAATCAAATACGACTTCGCTTGGAAATTTCCACGTTTTCTTTCTCTCCTATTACCATTACAGTGACAGAGTTACTGTCACGAATAGAGACGCAAACGAATCGCAAGCAATGGAGCTTGCAAAACCTTAGCAACCTTCCGCCGCCTTTGCCTTTCTCCTCAGCATGAACCTCATCCGTAACTGTAAGTATCTGTGTTATATTAACTAGTAATTGTTTGATTAAATATTACCAACTTTCAAGCCTTTTCAATTTATCGGGTAACAAATGCTTATTCTTCAAATTTCTGGGGAATTTACAATTTCCAGCATTTTTTTCTCGTTCTCGTCAGAATTTAATCTTCCATATAATTTCCTCGTTTTCTGTTTCGTTTCGTGAACTTGTGATTTGTTGTTTATGTTAGAGGTAGGTGACCAACAAGTATATTTGTTTGTTAACTTTTGAGCTTATTTTAATTGTACGTTTTCTTGTAGATTTCTCTTTTTGTTGTTCTGCATTGTGAATTTTATGCCCAAACTGTTTATACTATATATTTATGATTTCATAGTTTTGTGTTTAACACAAATCACATGAATATCAATCTAGCAAGCTCGGCTGAGTTTCCCACAGTTAGGGGAAATTGATTTTGGAAAAGCTTTCAACTGCCTTGGGGCTAGTTGAATTTGAATTTGAGTTTGAGTTTGAGTATGCCACCTATCATGCACACATTTAGCCACACACTCAACTTTTAGTAACCACTTCTCGAAAATCTTGATTCCCATGAACCATGTTCGTTTCGAACACACTTGCACACAAAAAGTGCACTTGGGTTCACCATGTTGTCGTGGTTTCACCAACGTCGCTTGCCTGCAATGCAAGATTCAGGAAAATATGCTAAAAGCTTTAGATATCGCGCTCCCTCCTCCTTCTCTCTCCCTAACTAGGTATTTACTTTCCTCGTGAAGCGGCTTTACAATTCTTTTAATTAATATTCCAGGTACTTTGACAACGACGTCCAGTGTTTTGAGGAAAATGAGCACCTCACCATCCCCAGCACATCCCAAGTTTATTTCGGTAGAAGTTGCCGATATACATTCTAGAACTAAACCTGATGGTAACGTAACCTCACTTATCTCTTATGCTTCTATGATATCACTCTCACCCAATTTAATTAACTTCTACGCCCCACATGTGATTTTTTTATTAATTCAGGCTTTAGATTCAGCATCGTTTCGTATAACATATTGGCTCAGGTATGCTGCTAATTCTCCAATCTTTTAAAATGCTATGATTAGTTATAACTAACTAATATTTTCAAGTCTTGTATTGACATTATGGTTACCATTTATTTGCTGTAACTCTTTTTCTCAATCCTTTATAATGTAGGTTTATGTTAAGAGCTCTCTGTTCCCACACTCGCCTCCTTCGTGTTTAAAGTAACGTGTTTTGTGTTTTTTGAATAATGATAGCAGTATTTACATTTGTAATTTGAATTTTCCCGTAATTTGATTTTGCTTTCTGTAGGTGGAAAAATCGTTCAAAGTCAATTTTAGAAGTTCTCAAGAATCTGGGAGCTGATTTTTTCTGCCTACAGGTTTTTCTTTTAATTCAATTTTAAACACATGTCTTGCATTCAATATCAGTTTATTGTTTACTTTCTTTTGAGTAATGTTTTTGTTATCTTAATTAATTTCAGGAAGTTGATGAGTTTGATAGCTTTTACAAAGGGAAGATGCAGGAGCTAGGATATTCTTTTGTTTATATGAAGAGAACCGGAATAAAGAAGCGTGATGGGTGTGGGCTGTTTTTTAAGCATGATCGGTATGTTTCCCAAATTCAACAAGCTTGTATTTTCACTGAGACTGGCTTGTAATGTTGATTTTGCCTAGAGTTATTGGATGGGTAACCAGTCAGTAGCTAGGATATTGACATGGATATAATTTGACTAGAATAACTACAATAACTTTTGGCAAATCCAAGGGTCCAACTCCGAAGCCTTCATTTTCTTGATTTTTAAAATTGAAACATTTTTGTTTCTCTTATGTCGACATATTAGTATTAGTTGAGTATATACGTAGCCAAAAAATATATTAGTTGAGTATAAGTTTTAAGCTTGGAAGGATTTCACTATAAATCTAGCAATCACTTGAGCACATAATTGATAATGTTCCTATGAAAATTTGGTTAATAGATATTAGATAAAGTGATAAACTGATGAATGCAGAGCAAAATTCCCAATGTAATTATGTTGTGAAACAATTAATAATGAACTCTGCTATCATCAGTTAACTACAGTTCAGGCAAGTACGGTTCTCTTTATCTGTCTTCTCTCCTTCCCTTCTCATCTTTTTGGGTCAATTCTTGTACGTTTTTTCATAAATAATGGAATAGATGTGACTGAAGCTTCATTCATGCTCTTTTGGTTCTTCTTACCTATTATCTTTATTTAAATTATCCTTACTTTGTGCTATTTAGTGCAGAGTTGGTCTTAGAGGAAAGAATTGAATACAATGATCTTGTAAAGTCAATTCAAGATGGGAACTTTTCAAACGATGATGAGCACAACAATGTCCAGGCAACCCTGCCAGATGAACAAAAGGATATTGTGCCAAAAAATGGTAATTGCAAATTCAAATTCATAACAAATAGTTCTGTCTGAAGTTAATTCTTAATATCTAGGATTTTCATATCTTGACTCTTAAGCATTTATTGTTTTGGTATTATTATGTATTTATCGATTTATCAATAAGCTCATGGAAGAAAAACTTTCTTCTGTTGCTTCATTATTATTGGTGCTGTTCTTCTTCTTTCCTTCATTGGATATATTTTCTTCTGTTCTATTGTCTTTTTTCGTATTATCTTGCTGCGTTGAGTGTTTTAGTGCAGAATATGAGAATATGCTTTACTTGCATGCCTGTACAGACTTCAGAGCTTGCTAATACTACCTAATTATCTGGTTTTCTGATGCAGGACCTAAGTCCGGTATTGACGATCATGGAGATCTCAATGATCCTCGTGTGAGACTACGACGTGATTGCATTGGAATTTTGGCTGCATTCAAATTCAAAGATCCCCCTCATCAATTTCTTATTGTGGCTAACACCCATCTTTATTGGTAATGAAGTGATTTCTGTGTTCTTTTTTTCATTTGTCGACTTTTAATGAAATGGTAACTTCATGCGAAAATAGTTATGTAAATATGGGTTTGCTTTAGTGGTAGAATTTATAAATTACATATAATTTTCTGTCCCAGGGATCCTGAGTTGGCTGATGTCAAACTTGCTCAAGCTAAATATCTTCTATCTCGCTTATTGCAATTTAAAACAATGGTATCAGATAGATATGAATGCATACCTGAAGTGATCGTGGCCGGTGACTTCAACTCTCAACCGGGAGATATGGTACCTAAAATTTCTAAAGTCTTAAGTTGCCTATTTCTTTTTGTATGGATTCTCTTCCCCTGTTCCTTTGTCATGTCCATATCAATTTCTAAAGTTTAAAGTACGGTGCTAGATTAAGATACTCCTAATCCGGATTTTTTTTTTATTTCCGTGAAATCCTTCATGATGCATGAACCTACTATCAACACTGATAGAACACTGATTTAAGTAGACGGAAATAACATGAAATCACACAAAACTATGAAGATTACAGCAATAATATGTAAAGAGATTAGGGTCTAGTGGTTGTTATGTTTGCATTAAGAGGAGAAGCTCTTGAGTGGCTGTCTTCTTGAGCAGGGAAATTTGAAGCAACGTGGTGGACTTTGAGAAGGCATTTTACAGGTTCCACAAAAGGTTTGGAATTGCCTTTTAGATTTAGAATAGGGGGCAAGAAAACTATATATATATATTCCAAAAGACACCAATAACTTTCTGTATGCTTAGCTAAATCAATTTAGCCCATCAAAAGATATTGTAAATTATTTAGTATAGCAGCTTCTTGGAGTTTTTAGTTAAAGCAAGAATAGACAGCACAAACATCATATTAATTTGTTTTACGACTGTGCTTTTCTTGTGTCAATTGGTTCATTCACTTTACTTTGAGTCATGTTTGAGCACTTATTCATAGCTCTAGACGTGTTTTCAAATTTTAAGCCATGTTTCCTACAATGTTTTATTATTCTGTTTGATCTCCCATGTTTTGTAGGTTTATCAGTACCTTATATCAGGCAATCCTTCGTCAGAATTGATGCCTGAATGTATAGAGGAGGCTCCAATTCCCCTATGTAGTGTCTATGCTTCTATAAGAGGGGAGCCGCCATTTACAAACTACACACCTGGTTTCACCGGAACACTTGATTATATATTATTTTCTCCGTCTGACAACATTAAACCGGTTAGTTATCTTGAGCTTCCAGATTCTAATGCGGATGATATTGTTGGTGGACTGCCAAATTTCAGTCATCCAAGTGATCATCTACCGATTGGTACTGAATTTGAAATCATCAAGGAATAAATCTTTACTCCAATTGCTATTTGTGAATCTTGAAATGAGATGAGAGTACGCCTATGGGATCAAGTGCACAATGAACAATGTCATGTTATCATGAAATCAACAGTCACCGACCGGGCGAAAAGGCTAAAAGTTCACCAAAAAGCAAATACTCTTGAGGATATTTTGTTTCACGAGGAAAATTTCACAGGTTTGACTTCTTACCTGCAGACTGCAGTTGAAGCATTTTGAAGAAAGGACGTGGTTATTTTCACAAATTTGGCAGTTTCAAAATTGTTGTTGTTCTCTGATTTATATATCTCATTAACTTTAGACAATGTAGTTTGCCTTGCATAATTTTTGGAGCGAAAGCATTTTTGGGAGAAAATCAATGCTCTTTTTAATTTGGGAAATAAGGAAACAAAAATAGCCCAGTTTTCTGTTAATCTTGAATTTTTTATTTATTAATATTAATTGTTAATCTTGAAATTAAAGATATCAATTTTGCTTATGGGATGTGTTCTTTCAGACCATTATCACTATTTTTGTTCATGTCATAAAGATTGACCGAGTTTTATGCTCTGTTATGTGATCCACGTTCTTAAATGGACCTGTTTAGCAAGAGATGTCATCTTATTTGATTGATATAAGATACTACTAGCAGTTTAGCAGTAACAACCTGATTCGAGAAATCATCGTCCACTGCTGATTTTTGTCAGATTATATCTATCACTATTATCCTCTTCTTCCTTACTACTACAATATGCTAGTTTTATTAAGTAGGAACATTGTTATCAAAATCCAGTAACGAAATGCTATTCTTAAGAATAGTGCCCCGTCTCATTTTTTGTCCCACTAGTAAAATTTTGCCAAATCATTTAGTAAATCCACGTCACTTTAACCATCGAGCTGGACCAGTAACGTCGAGTTAATGTTGAATACCCTCCTCCGTCACAGAGAAATAAGGCACGTTTTTTACTTAGCAAAACACTTCATGCACTAACCCATTGCAAGCAACTCATGAAAGGTGAACCACCCGACGTTGACGTTGCTGACATCGGCAACGCCAGCGTTCTGCATCCTTATGTCTGATTCCCATCATTCCTATTTTTCTAGATGAATCACATATATTAGTTTGATAGAATATAGTGGATACAGACTTGGAGTTAGAAAGAGGAGCAAAACATATATATATATGACTATATATGTAAAGGAGTTTATATCTGTGAACTATATGAAATTGAGCAAAACTTGTGATCCATAAGACTTCTGAGAATCACATAAACAGAATCTTTCATAAATAAGTTGCAATAAGGAATAAATATATGCATGATCACCTCATACGCTTCATGGTCTCATGTACCATGTCGGAGGAAGCAAACTAACAAAAAAGAGAGAAATCACCCACCATATTTCATTCACTACCCCAACAAATATCAATCATTGCATGTGCTTCAGACCATTCGATCCCTCCTTCAGTTCGAATCAACACGCCAAGTGCCAATTCCAAATCAAACATTCAGATCATTTTGCTAACACTTGAAAATGCATAATTCTTTCAGACTAACTAGTCTTTTGGACCAATTGGTCCTTCAGATATACAACAATCACTCTTTATTATTTTTCTTAACACGACAAGTGTTAATCACTCTCTATTAATTCTCAAACTCAACTTTTTTCCAAACCGGACAAAATTAGCGTCGTTTTATCTTTATTTTTACTATGAAAATTTGAAAAACTTCATCGTTTTTAGCAAAATATAAATAAACAAGGACAAGCTGTGTTACTACCTAATTTTGTCTACGTCCTTTTTATGAACTATTTACTTTAGTTTCTTGTTGGTTTTATTGTTTCAAATGTTTTCAATTCTTTTTAGGGTTTCTTTTTGTACCCCCACCAATATCCTCCCTACGCCCATATAAATTGAAAATCCCAAAATACCTCTGAAAAAGGGGTTATTTATTTATTTTTAAAAAATTAAACCAATCGTATATATGTAATGACACATATATACGACTCACAAAATGACACAAATTGTATATACATATGGTGGGGGTATAGGATTTGTTAAATCACAAAGTCGTATACACCCCCACACCTACGTATAAACGATTTTGTAACCCAAATTAAAAATAAATCATTTAAAAAATTAATTTTTTTTAATAAATTAGATATGAATATCAACCATCTTTTGGTTCTGTTTAGTGTGCAGTTCGTTAACACGTGACAATGTTATACGTCGAGGGAATAATTTAGGCTAAAAAATTAGTTTTCGTGCAACCTATTCCGATTGTGTCCAATTTTGTTAGGGGTATTTTCGTCAAAAAAAGTCTTGCGGGGGTAGATGGGAGTGTGCGGGTGGTACAAAAAAAACCCTTCTTTTTAAGCCCAATTGTAGTGTAAAATAAATGTGTGAATTGGCCCAAAAATAAGCCCAAATTGTAGAATTACAAGCAAGAAGTCAAATTTTTATTTTGGGTTTTTTTTTTTACCCCCACCCCTTCCCCATATACCCCCACCGAAAAGTGAAATCCCAAAATGCCCTTCTGAAACGATATTTTTTTTTTTAAATTTTGTGTCATATATACACACAGGGGGTGTATATAGTATATCTGACCTCACATTTGGCCATCGTATATATACACCCAAAGGAGTATATCGATTGGAAAACCCCACCATAATCGTATATACGCCTTGAGGGTGTGTATATCGATGGCCAAATGTAAGGGTCGTATATACACCCACCCCAGAATGTATATATCGATCCCTATGGTATTTTTTTAATTTTAAGTTAAATAAAAATTAATTAAGCCACGAAAATAGGTTTAGTATGTAGTTCGTTAAAACGTGACAAATAATTTAGGCTAAAAAATCGGTTTTCGGGCAACATACTCCGATCGTAATGAAACCACAACCATTAAATCCGAAAAAAATCAAGAATCAAGACTCCCCTAGAAGAGACTTCTTACGGGACTACGGCCTCAAAATCTCAAATTTCATCGTTTACTATTTTTTACGATTTTTAAAATTTTTCATAGTCTCCAAAAATCTAAAATAATTTGCATAGCCTTATTTTTAATAATTGATTTTGTATTCTAGATTTAACTTCTAGAGATAATTAGGAATGAAGCATTACAAATTAAGTCTAGAAGATAATTCGAAATACAAAATCATTTCAATTTATCTTTTGGGAGATGACCTTGAAAAAATTTGGACTTACTTTTCGATTTGTCTTTGAATGATAATTTTTTGGTTTTTTTTAAAGGAAAAATGGAAATTTTGCTGAAATGTGGGGTATAAAAATAAAAACCTTGTTTTTGGTAGGAAGTTGGGCCATTGTACCAATAAGGTAGGCTGTTTTTTATAGAGGACCTTGATGGGCTGGGTTATTCTTTAGAGCGTTTTCTTTTCTCACCCCCTCTCCTACTCAAAACACACCCCATAAGGGTGTGAAAAGACCAAAATGTTAGCCAAAACCTCTTTTTCACGAAATTTCACTGTTCAAACACGGGTCTTGAGCGAGTTCGAATGACATCGTTCGAGTGTGTTAAATTTTGACTTCACACCCTCTTGTGCGTAATTTCACCTGTTCGCATGAGGGTGTTCGAACACACTATTTTATTACAAAAAATGGACTCTCACACCACATTCACCTTTTTATTGTGTTCGCATGATGTTGTTGAGCGTGTTCGAACAAGGTCGTCGAAACAGTCATAAATCACGTCCTCCGCAGTAGCTTCACGCGAGGTTATTTTGGAACAAAATTTGTTAAGGGGTGTGAAAGAGTAGGAGGGTGTGGGAAAAGCAAACACCTTCTTTAGTTAGCTTAATGAGAGACCCTATTAACTTATTGAGAGACTCAAACCCTAATCTGGTGAATATAAATTGACTCTCTGTTAAGCTCTCTTTAACCACTAGTCACCACCTACACACGATCAATATTTTCTCACATCCTTTTCTTCTCTTTGGCGACAATGGATCCTGTGAGCATGATGGTTATACATTCTCGATTTTATACTTGTATCTACTATCCGAATTGTTATATGTTATACACTCGTATCTATTACTAATTGGCGTTGCAAATATGATTGAATTCTCTCAATTGGTATCAGAGCTATATAAATACATGTTATGACTATTATGCAAAATCATATTTCCAACAAGTTTTCCTTTTTTGAAAATATATATGAATCACGAAAAACATACCAAAAATTGTATGTATTGTATTTATCGAACCGAACATGAGAAATCAATGTTTATTTTTTTGGTTTCTAAATCGAACCTTGTTTGTTTTGATTTGAAATTTCTCTCAATTGGGTTGATGATTCTCAAAATTAACACGTGACTTCTCCTTATCGTTGAATCACGAAAAAATTCAAGATAGATTGTTGAGTTTTGTTATGAAAATCACAAACTATTTGAGTCTCGTATGCGAACTGTTTTGTTCTAGGTATTGTCGGTGTGAAGGAAGTAATGATCTCCAAGATGACAACTTGTGTAAAGGCGCGTGGGGTGCGTGAGATATTGTGAAATCTATTAAAGATTACAAATTAATAATTTATTACAACTTTACAAATTTATTTATTAATAAAATATAGGCTTAAATATATGTTATCCCCTGCAAATATACTCATTATCTATTTACCCATGTAAAAATAAAACTATTAAAAAGTCCTTGCAAATAATAAGTGTTTCTAGTTACCCCATCTTTGTTAGTTCATGTTAACAACGTTAAGTATATGTTGAATCACTTATTATTTGCGAGAGATAAAATGGATAATGAACATATTTGCAGAGGTAACATATATATTTATCTTGAGAGATAAATGGGTAATGAACATATTTGCAGAGGTAACATATATTTATACTCAGTGTTTGTCAACACAATGTAATAGCGGGGGTAGCAGTAAAGCGGTTTATATATATTTTCTGAAGGTCTTTTTAAGTTTTATTTTTACGGGTGTAAATGGATAATGTGTGTATTTCTTTGAGGGTAACATATATTTAAGCCTAAAATATATATCTTATCGATATATTATTATTATTATTATTATTTAAGTTATACTTAATAATAAAATATATTTGTAATTAGGATCCATATCATGCTAGCAATAAGTAATACCCTATCCTCCTATCGATGTGTTATTAGTGTAATTTATTAGGATGCAGTATTCTTAATTATATTATCTCATCATTGTGTTTATGATTTTCGAGGAACCTATCAATATTAGATTTTCTTTTTGTGATATACCATTTTATAAATTTTATTTATTTATGAAGCAATATCTTAATGAGTTAGAGTTTTCTTAGGGACACGTTTGGTTGAGCATATGTGAAATCATTTTATTCTAAAGTTTCAAAATTATCTCTTACATGATGATTTTTTGTTGCCACATGCATTGATTTTCACACCAACATATTTATTTGCTCAGTCCTTCACTAGTGATGAGACTAAGCGCAATTCTGGAAATATGATCCCACAACATCGCATATATGTGTGTGTGTGTGTTGCATTAAGATCAAGTTTAGGTTTCATTCCTTAAAATCATAATTGCTTATATCCAAATTGCACCTTTGAAAATGCTGTTAGAATAGGCTTGTACAGATTATTATTGTAATTAGAATAGTTATTTGTGTTCTCTATTACTTTGTATTATTTAGTCTGGTAGCTCACTTGGTATAGTTAGTTAGTCTGGAGATGAGTTTATCTGATTCTTTAGTTTGTTAGACTTCGATGGCCATTTCAACTCACTTAATTGATTCAGTTGTGTATATTGTTGTATATATAGAGAGTGATCCCTCATTCAATAAACAAGTTCAGTTTTACATTCCTAACAAATGCCATCACATTTTTGAAAATATATGAAAATGACTCAGTAAAAGATATGAAGTCGGGTGCTATAAGGAAATTAGCACATCCCAAGTTTGTTTCTGTTGAAGACGCTGATATACAATCCAACAGTAAACTTGATGGTAATGTTATCTCAAAATTTTCATATGCTTTTATGATAGCTACTCTTACCAAATTTAATTAATTAACCTCTATATTTTAATTCAGACTTGAGATTCAGCCTTGTTTCCTATAACGTATTGGCTCTGGTATGCTTCTATTTTCTCAAATCTTTTTATATGCTATGATTACTTATAACTAATTCGAATAGTTTCATATCTTATATTAACATTGATACGGTTACCATTTATTTGTTGTAACATTTTTTTTCTCAATGCTTTATATATATTGTAGGTTTATATTAAAGATGATATGTTCAATCACCATTCTCCTAAGACTCGTAAGAAATTGAGGTAACGTCCTTTGTATCTTTTGAATAAAGATAACAATATTTACATTTGTAATTTGAATTTTCCTGTATTTAATTGGATTATGTTTACTGCAGGTTTAAGCATCGTTCAAAATCGATTATTAAAGTTCTCAAGAATTTGGGAGCTGATTTCTTCTGCTTGCAGGTTTTCTTTTAAATTAAATTTCAAACATTTGCCTTCCATTGCAGTAGAGTTTATTTATTACTTATTTTTGTTATATTAATGAATTTTAGGAAGTTGACAGAGTATGATAGGGTTTACAAAGAGAATTTGCTGAAGCTAGGATATTCTGATATCTATGTGCAGCGACCAAATAGGAAAGATGGGTGTGTGGTGTTTTACAAGCAAGATCGGTATGTACAAAATTAAACTCAACAAGCTTGTAGTCTTATGAACTTATACCAATAATATAGAATTTTTGCGCTAAAACTCAAAAGAAAAATGTACATTCATAAAAGTAAAATATAAAAAATAATTATTTAGACAAAATTTTCTATTATTGAATGTTCATTCATGCTTTATTTGGTCCTTACTACTAATTAATATTCTTTGTTTAAATTTATCCTTGCATTGTGGCGTTTAGTGTAGAGTTGGTCTTAGAAGAAAAAATTGACTACAATGATCTAGCATACACAATTCAAAAGGAAAACTCTTTAAGTGATGATGATGAGCACAATGTTCAAACAACCCAGCTGGAAGGAGAAAAGGATGTTTTACCAGAAAAGGTAATTACAAATTGGTTGCAAATAGTTTTATTTGAAATTAATATTTTATTATGTGATTGGATCCTCTCCTTCCCGTCTCTTTTTCTTATGCAGAATCTAAATCTGATAGAGGATGTCATCAACAATATTTCAATTATCCTTGTGTGAGAATGCTACGTGATTGTATTGGAGTTTTGACTGCATTCAAATTCAAAGACACCTCTAATCAATTTCTTATTGTGGCTAACACCCATCTTTTTGGTAATGAAGTGAATTTTTGTTCTCAACTGTTGACTTTTAATAAAAGGTTGACTTGATGTATATATAACTTATTTGTGTCAGGGATCATAACTTTGCGGATGTGAAACTTGCACAAGCCAGGTATCTTTTGTGTCGCTTAGCACGATTCAAAGCATTGGTATCAGAAAGATATGAATGCATACCCGAAGTGGTTGTGGCTGGTGACTTCAACTCACAGCCAGGAGATATGGTTGGTACCTAGTAGTATTTATATATAAAGTCTCTATAATTAAGTTGCAAATTTTGAATCGTACAATTAATGTTTTACTAATATATATTTCTTGATCTTCCATGCATATTTAATTTACAGGTTTATCAATACCTTACATCTGGTAATTCTTCATCATCAAAATTGGAGGTTGGATGTTTAGAGGAGGCACCAATTCCCCTATTGAGTGTATATGCTTCAACAAGAGGAGAACCACCTTTTACAAACTACAATCGCAAATTCATTGCAACACTTGATTATATATTTTTGGTCCCTCTGACCACATTAAACCAGTTAGTTATCTTGAGCTTCCAGGCTATGATGCAACTGATATTATTGGTGGTATTCCAAATTACAGTCACCCAAGTGACCATCTACCCATTGGTGCAGAATTCAAAATCATCAAGAAATAAATAAATATTTATTCCAATTGCTAGCTATTTGAGACTGACTTAAATCTGTGTATTGCTTTGAATATCATGTTGTTATGAAATTGTTGTATAAGTTCTTGATCCTTGATGTTTTATGGTTCCATTTTGACCTATGATTCATGATGTTATGTATGTATTATATTTTTGCTGATAAATGAACTGTATGATTATTGAATGTATTAATGCTTGATATGATTGTGTGTTCACGCTAGAGTTTATGCATAGTGGTCGGAGAAAGACTCATTAAGTTTTTATATCTCACCCCATTTGTTTGCTTTTAGATATAAGGGAGAGAATCTAGCTAGGACCTAACGTGGTCCGAAATCTCTAAAAAATGTTATATTAGTTTAACATTATTATTAAATGTATTATGATGTTTATACAAGTTGGTTATGGCTACACTATTGTGTTTTTCTTATTAGGCTAAGCATACGACTCAGTGGCTTGGAAGTTCTTAGAGTATATGATGGGAAGAATGAAATTTTTGTGAGGTGTGGAGGTCTTGGATGAAAGCATGTGTCTTCACGGGCAATGTGTCGGTGTTGGTCAACGGGAGCCCAACCGGAGAGTTCATAATGGAGCGTGGTCTTAAGCAAGAGACGTCATAATCTTTGACCAAAAAAAAAAAAAAAAAAAAAAAGCAAGGAGACCCTTTGACACCATTTCTTTTCTTAATGGTTGCGGAAGGGCTCACGGGATTAGTAAAGAATTGTGTTGAGCAATGCTATTTTGAAGCATTTTCGGTGTGTGAGGATCTCTTTCCCGATTCTTCAATTTGCAGATGATACTTTGTTTTTGGCCTCGAAATCGAAGGAGAACTTATGGTGCCTAAAGGCGATATTGAGGATTTTGAGTTAGTATCGAGGCTTGGGTGAACTTTCATAAGAGTTGTTTGATTGGCATTAGCATGGATGAGGAGGAGGTAAATTTAGGGGCTAGATTCTTATATTGCAACAAGGGAATGCTCCTTTCAAGTTTTTGGGGGTGCCGGTAGGAGCAAATCCTAGAGTAACAAGTACATGGAGACCGGTGATCAAGAAGATGAATGATAAACTATCCACATGGAGGAGTAGGCAATTATCCATGGGGTGACGCTAATAAATTCGGTGCTTGCTAGTCTTCCATTCTATTATTTTTCTTTTTTAAGGCTCCAAAAAAGTATTGAAAGAAATGGTGAGTATTCAAAGGAATTTTTTATGGGGAGGTAGTGGTGAGGCTAAGAAGGTGGCGTGGGTGAGATGGAGTAGAATATGTTTTCCTAAGGAGAAAGGAGGACTAGGAATTAGAAACATGGAAGCTTTCAATATGGCACTTTTGGGTAAGTGGAAGTGGAGAATTTTAAATGAGCAAGCCAACTTGTGGAAGGAGTTGATAGAAGGTTTATATGGAAAAAATGGGCTGTTACCTCCAATTAAAAGATCGGTTTGGTGGAAAGATATTCAATTGATTGACAAAGGTATGAGTGGGGATGGTAATTGGTTTTATGATAAAATAAGGATAAATCTGGGCAAGGGAGATAAAGCAAGTTTTTGGCATGATCGATGGTGCAGCCACCGGACTTTAGCAGAATTATACTCACAGCTGGTGTCGGTTACAGATTCGGTAGAAGGCGTGGTAGCTGACTTTGGTTTATGGGAAGGAGATAGTTGGATTTGGAATTTAAAATGGAAGGGTCCATTGACTGAAGAAGAGGCTGTTATGGTTGGAGAGTTGGAGGATGTTTTGTTACCAATTAGTTTGAAGAAAGATTGTGAGGATAGATGGATTTGGCTGGCCTCAAACACAAAAAATTATACTATAAAAACAGCGTATTGCTCGCCGATCCAGCAGTCCGAACAGCAACAGCAGCTGCTGTCAACAACTGAATGTAATTTGTTGAAGAAATTAATTCTGGACAACAGCAGCCCCCTCCAAATTTCTGGTACATGGTTGGAGAGTTTTAATCGATCGGTTGCCAACAAGAACGTCTTTGGTGCAGCGAGGAATAGTGGAAGCTACACATAATGTCTGCTGCGTTTTTGTTTTCAGGCTGATGAGGATTCTGATCATTTATTCTTTGAATGTCCTACTTCGGTTCAACTGTGGCAGCTGGTTTTGTGTGGCTCGGAAAGGTACAGGTGGAATGTGACGGACCTTGGGATCAAATGTGGGAGAATAGAATTAAGATAGGTGGGAAGAAAAAGAAGACAAATGTATCTTATGAAAAACTGGAGGTTCATGACATTGTTTTCATTAAGCAAATTTCGTATCTTAAGAAAACTTTGATTAATTATTGCCATGTCAAAGTTGACATCATTTTTGTTGTTACAGAAACTGTCGTAACGGAAAACTTCCTTCATTCATTCAACAGAGTAGTATTTATACATTGTGCCTATTTACAAAGAAGCCCCTAACTGAATTAACTAATTACAAACAGACTAGTAACTAATAGTTACAGCAGTAAAACTATATTGGGCTTACAAATTGGGCTTACTTACAAATAATAACAGAGCCTACATTATTACTTATTCTAACACTTACTCTAACATCCTCCCTTAAACCAAGCTAGCAAAGTTTGTTGGTTTAACCAGGACAAACTTTCAACCTTACAAAGAAGAAACTACACTTCCATCGACCCCATTCACATCTCAATTTCTCAAAGGTTTACATTTTGATTGCCTTAGTCATTATATCTGCAATTTGATTCTCTGTAGAAGCGATAATTCAACTCTATCACTCCTTGATTCACGGATCTCTCTCAGTGGAAAGCGCACATCAATGTGCTTGCTCCTTCCATGTAGGACAAGATTTCTTGACGACTTAATAGTTGGTTTTTATCACGATTTATGAGTGAAGTTTTACTCGAGGTAGCTCTATGTTCTCGAAATTCTCCTTATCCACCGCGGTTTGGCGAGCACAATTAGCGGTGCGATGAATTACGCCTCTGTAGTTGACAAAGTGACCACTGGTTGTTTCTTGGCAGACCAACTTACTGCACCAGAAGCAAGCAAAAACACGTACCCAGAGGTACTTTTCCTGTCATCACGGTCTCGGCGCAGTCAGCTTTATGCATGCGGCGGTGACTTGCTCATTTCCATTCCTCTTATACATGATTCCCGGGTTAATTGTCCCGCTCGACATACCTCGAGACCTCTTCACTTTGCACGCATATGAGAATCATAAGGTTCCTCCATGTATCTACTTATTAATGACACAAAGCAAACATCAGTCGGGGCGTGTAGGCATCGGTACATTAGTGATCCAGTCATTTGCTTATCTTGTGTTGCACTCACCTTACCTCCACTTCCTTCTTTACGATTTTAAACTTTTATTTAACAGTGTAGATACAACCTTGCAGTGACTCATCCCAAATCTTTCTAGTATCTCAGCTACATATTTTGACTGGTTCATAGAAATACCTTGCATGCTTTGTTTGATTTCAACCCCCAGAAAATAGGTGAGCTTACCCAAGTCACTCATGTCAAAGTGTTGCTTCATTGAGCACTTGAACTCTTCAATCATTTGGAGTGAGCTACCTGTGAATATCAGATCATCAACGTCTGGGGCAACAATTAGTAAATTGCTCATTTTATCCTTTTTGACATAGAGAGTATGTTCTGAAGGAGACTTGGTGAATCCTTCCTTGTTGAAATAGTCAATCTTGCTATACCAAGCTCTAGGAGCTTGTTTTAAGCCATAGAGTGCCTTCTTGAGTCTATATACCTTCATTCTGACCACTTTTCACATAGCCAGCAGGTTGTTCTACAAACACAACTTCGTTTAGTTCTCCATGGAGGAATGCGCTCTTGACATCAAGCTGAAACACAGTCCATCCCTTTAGAGCAGCTACCGCAATAACACATCTGATAGTGTCCCATCTAGCTCTGGGCGAAGACCTCACCGTAGTCTATACCATGTTTTTGAGAGAACCCTTTAGCCACTAATCTGGCTTTGTGCTTCTCCACCTCCCCTTTCTCATTCAACTTGGTCTTGAAGACCCATTTCACTCCAATCTTCTTTGCATTGTGTGGCAATTCAGTTAACTCCCATGTTAAGTTCTTCTCTATTGACTCAATCTCAATGTCCATTGCCTTTTCCACTTAGTATCCTTTATTGCTTCTTCAAAGGTAATGGGATCCTCAATTTGTGTCAAAGTTGTAAGATTTAGTTCTTCTTCTACGTGATTAGCAACATAGTCTTCCAAATAAGCTGGTGCCCTTCTCATCCTCCCTTGATTTGGAGACTCATTAGTTCCACTGTCACTGTCAATATCATTCTCAGAATTTGCCTCTAACTCTGCACTTGTCACGCCATCGATGTCGAACACGCACGATATCATTATTTCTTTCTGCAGTGACTTGAGGTGTTTGTCTCTCTGTAGCTTGAGGAACATGAGTTTCTGGTTCTTCATCTCGTATCTCACTGCCATCAACCAAACCAGTATTACTTTTTGTGCAGGGCTCATTCCAGTTCCAATTTTTTTCTTCTGCAAACTGTACATCTCTGCTAACAATAATTCTCTTATTTCTTTGGATCATAAAGTTTATAAGCTTTAGATCCTTCACTAATGCCTAAGTGAATACACTTCACTGACCTGTCATCTAGTTTAATTCTTTGTTGTTGAGGTACATGCGTGTTTGCTGGTGTTTTTAGCAAACAATCACTAGTTTTCAATATCGAGACTGTGAGATCAAACTAGAAAATCTCTTTGACGATTGCCATTGAGTTTTGTGTTTTTCACGTACGTAAGAACGGTAAAATAGTAGAGAGAAACAGATTGAAAGTAAAATAAAAGCAGTAAATGCAACGAAGGTAAAAAGAAAGTAAAAATTTGCATTAAACGAAGAAAGAAAAATGGTTCACCAACACGTACAAATGATCTGTTTCACTCGTGTTTCGCTTTGGCTTGGAAGTTGAGTTTCTCAGAGTTCTTGTAGAATGTGGTGACCCCGATTTTCTATTACAAAGGGGTATTTATACTCGTAGGAACAATCGTGGGAAAAAAGCGATGCCGCTCCTACAAATAAGGGAAATGTAGCCACTAATTGTTATTTCTCTGCGCGTTTAGACTAGCTCCTTGTCAACCGCTTGGCGAAGTGTTGAACCCATCTCTGTCGAAGATTCGAGCCCTCTCTTGTCGAAGATTTAAGCCTTGCTTGCTTCATAGCTTCGAAAACAGAACTTGTCGAAGTTCACTTGTATCTCTTGCACTTGCATATCTTTTCTGTCGAGTGATGGAGTGCGACTTGAATATTGACTCGTGGCCCTCTACAACATTATTAAATGTGGAGTCAACTCCATTTAAAGCTACATTTAAAGATCTTGTCGAAATTTTGAGGTAACAGATTGCCCCCCAAAAAATGCTTTTTCGACGGAATAGGAAATGAAGGTAAGAAAAGGCATTTTTTGAATATTGTGCAATGGTCACTTCTACTTCTTGCATGCGCTTTGTTGAATCCACAGGATCCTTTTCAAAGCCTAATGGTTCGTCATCATAAATGCAATCAAGTTTGTCATCTATGACTTCACCACCTTCTTGAGACGAAGCTATGGCTTCGGCGACCATTGTTTATTGAATTATTTCGACTTCCAAAGGCCGTTTTACTTTATTCTCGGCCATGTAGTAGTAATTCTATCCCATGCGTTGGGTCTTGACATCTAAAACTTTCTAAGAGTCGGTATCCCATCTGTTGAGGTAGAACACCTCGAGGATAGACACTTCCATCTTCCACCACTTCCTCTCCCAAGCAAAACCACGTGTTGGGTACAATCGAACGCAGAGAAAGCACATTGTCGGATGAGATGTAAGCGACTAGAAGATGTGCATGGCGCAATGTTAAGCCATCTGTTTTTCAAAATTCTCCTTGGTGACATTGTTTACGTCGACAGGAAGTAGCTCTGATGCCTTGACATATTCCACAAGACCATCGTCTTTCCACATCACCAACTTTTGGTGTAGGCTCGAAGCACATCGCTACTCCATGAATCCACTCTGCCCGAGGAGCATATTATAGCTTGCCTTGGAGGCTATGACAAAGAACATGGTAGTTCTCTTGACAAGTACCTACCACCACCTCCACTTGACGGCCCCACGGATCGGTAGGATTTGCCCTCATAATTAGTTAACACAATGTTATGAGGCTTTAGGTCTGTGTCGAACATCCCTATAGTTTTTAGCATTGCTTGAGGCATCAAGTTAACAACAGCGCCTCCATCCACCAAGATCTTGTTGACGCCTACGCCATTGACTTTGGCTTGGACATACAGAGGCTTCAAATGATGCTGCATGCCTTCGGTTGGCCTCTCGAAAGTGGCCATTTGTTCTTCGACACAGCCGTTGTTCATTACATAGTAACAAACTGGCTTGTGGTTAGCCATATCCTCAGTGAAGTTTTCTTCGACATCATTTGGGACTGTGATGACGTCATATTCGCTGGGTAGAATAGACACTACATTGCAAATGACATCAAAACTGGCCTCAGAGTCTTCAAAATCTGAAGTTGCATCTTCATCCATGTCGAAGTCAACACTTTTCTTCCTCAATGATGACAGTGGAGGAAAGATTCTTTCCATCGCAGGCCTCCTTGGTTCCTCTATTACAATAGATTTGCCCTTGGCCTTATTTCCAACCTTTACTTGGTTGGCAGCACCTATGTTCACTTTCGTCGTTCCCACGGCTCTAGAGGTCATATTCTTAGCCGTTTTTGAACCTCCTGGCGTTTTTAAATCGGCAACAAGAGCCTTCTTTCTTCTTGACGACCGATAACGACGCCATTGGGTCTTGGTCATGGGATTCTTCCTTTATAATTATTCTTATAATTATATTTCGCGACCTCCCCTCAGTATTCGGTTTGGTTGTCTCGGACGTGAAAGCGACTTCTTATAATGTTTACACCAAAGATGTGTATCCATTTTTCATTTTGGAGATTTGCTCTTGGAACAAATGGCTTGGCCGACGCCGACAAAGACAAACTCCTTCTTGGGCTGCTCTCTTACCAAAGAAAGCGTGGCTTGCTTGTTGAAGGCTGTTCGAACCCTTGACCTTATAAAGCGAGTCCCCTTTTGAAGTCGAAATTTGGTTTTTCTCGGCCATTTCCTTTTTAGAGGTTTGTCGAACTTGGCGACGATTCGACACTTTTAGCCGCTTCCTTGTCAAACACGACACTACATCTGGGCATAACATTACCTCGAGTTCTTGACTTGCATCTATTAAGGAAGTCTATTAACTCTTCTTGACTTTGGGGTACACGAAGCGTACCTTCTCTTTCATACTCCTCCCGAGTAAGCTCTTTGCATAGCATCACCCTCTGCACTTACACTTTTGATCTTGTGCAGCCGAAGGCCCAGCGAGGCTTAGGAGAGCTTGCCATCTTCACATCTACCATGCTTATGTTCATTTCCATCGGTTCTGCATACATTGCCTCTGCCTGATGGAGTGGATCAGAATCAATCTGCATGGGAGCTTTGTTCTTTCTCTCACCAGAATTTTAGTCTCCCTTCTTGATTGCCTTACAACTATGTCCTGAAAAAGCACACAGCAGTCGGTTGTATGTCCCAAAAAATTATGAAACTTACAATAACCCTTTTTCTTCCTCTGCTGTTGAGAGAGAGGAACTTTCGAGCCATTTGGCACTATGATTTGGCCATTAGTTACTAACAAATCAAAGATTTCGTCACATTTAGTAACATCAAAAGTATATGTTTTAGGCACAAATCTATCGTTTTTAGGCTCTACAGGATTATTCCCATTTGCAGGCCTTAATAATTTACTGAGCATAGGGAGGACCGGGCTTAAGTTCGACCACATCTATTTCCTCGATTCGACATCACTAAATGCGAAGTCGAATTCCTCATCGACATAGGCTATTTTCTCTTTCTTATGAAACCCAACCGAGTTTTCTTTTTATTGAACTTATTCACTCTAGCCTTTTCCTCTTTAAGCCTTTCAACTTGTCGAACTCTACATCGGCTAATTGGGCCATGTCTCTCAAATGAGAGGTATCCAATTTCTTTCTAATTGAATAATCAAGGCCACTGCAGCCATTTAAACAAGCTCATGCTCGAACACTTGTGTGAAACACCTAGCCTTTAATAGCCTAAACCTATTCGGTGAGTCGTCGATAGCTTCGGTACTTTACGTCGAACAACGGCGATTCTTTAAGACTAATCTTGATCGCCCATATAAAAGCGCTCATGAAAAGCCTTTTCTAACGGCCCCATGTGTACATGGAACACAGGGTAAAGTGGTAAACCACGTAAAGGCATTCTTAGTCGAGAGAATTTGGAAAATATTTCATTTTCAAACTCTCATTTTGGGCTATATCCACTGCCTCGGTCATGTAGCGAGCAATGTGTTCGACGAGTAGATTCATTGGTATCACCCCAAATTTAGTAAATTTAGGAATTTTCCAACCTCTTGGCAATTCACGCTGCAATACATATTCACCGCGGTGGTGATATGAAATTAGGCCTATGTAAACCTACGTTAAGGCCATTACATGCCATTATGGTTTCTACCAAATTGGCTATGTTGTCTTGGCGCAAGCGTTATTCCGTTGCACTTGTCCGAACAACCTCATCGTGCGTTACGGTTTCGATGCACCATAACTACTTGGGGGACATGGTTTCCCGTCCGCGTTGTTCGCCCACAATCGCTGGGCTTGGCGATGGCGATCTGCGTGGGGTATTAGGTGCATTATTCCCACCATTGGGTAGCGCCTATTATTCCTGTAGGAGCCCCAAAGAAATCTGCTATCCTACCCATTTGGTTTGCTAACATCGGTAACTTGTATTGGTATTACGAATCAGCGGATTGAAAACAGTACCAATTTGTTGGGTGAGCATATTAACCATATCGTGATTGCTCTCGTCCACTTGCTTGTCTTAATGCCAACAAGGGCGCATTGGTTAATGCGATGGGATTTCGACCCGGTGTGCTTTCGAAGACACACGTGAGAGGAAAAGGTCGAAAGCGTGTGGCATTCCGGTGGGCATGCCATATACACCAAAGGGATATGGTGGTAGACTCATGTTCGGAAACGTGTCTCTAAAGCTGTTCCCTGTTGCCATATAAGGACTAGAAGGAAGTCCTATACTGCGTGGCAAAGACATAGGCGTATGCGACCCAACATTGGTCATCGACATCGTGGGAGCGGTTATTGATGTTCTTTGGGGCCATTGTCCTGTAACATTTCCAATCTTGACACTTGTAGAATCTCACGGTTGTTCCTTGCCTCGCGTGATACCACGGGGTTAGAAGCGGAGGCATTGTTAGAATTGAGTGCGTACCATTCTACCACTCCTCAGTGCATACAAATACACACACTTATAGAAACAACACAACGTTAATGGCAAAGGTCCCACTGGGCGTGCCAATTTGTTTGCTGGTGTTTTTAGCAAACAATCACTAGTTTTCAATATCGAGACTGTGAGATCAAACTAGAAAATCTCTTTGACGATTGCCATTGAGTTTTGTGTTTTTCACGTACGTAAGAACGGTAAAATAGTAGAGAGAAACGGATTGAAAGTAAAATAAAAGCAGTAAATGCAACGAAGGTAAAAAGAAAGTAAAAATTTGCATTAAACGAAGAAAGAAAAATGGTTCACCAACACGTACAAATGATCTGTTTCACTCGTGTTTCGCTTTGGCTTGGAAGTTGAGTTTCTCAGAGTTCTTGTAGAATGTGGTGACCCCGATTTTCTATTACAAAGGGGTATTTATACTCGTAGGAACAATCGTGGGAAAAAGCGATGCTTGCCTCCTACAAATAAGGGAAATGTAACCACCATTTGTTACTCTACTGCGTTTCGACTAGCTCCTTGTCAACCGCTTGGCGAAGTGTTGAACCCATCTCTGTCGAAGATTCGAGCCCTCTCTTGTCGAAGATTTAAGCCTTGCTTGCTTCATAGCTTCGAAAACAGAACTTGTCGAAGTTCACTTGTATCTCTTGCACTTGCATATCTTTTCTGTCGAAGTGATGGAGTACTGACTTGAATATTGACTCGTGGCCCCTACAACATTATTAAATGTGGAGTCAACTCCATTTAAAGCTACATTTAAAGTACTGTCGAAATTTTGAGGTAACAATGCGCAAAACCTATACAACCAAATACCCTAAAGTACTGAACAAATGGTTTACTACCCTTCCACATTTCTTCTGGTGTAATATCTCTTAGTGCAGAGGTAGGACATCTATTTTGTACATATGTTGACCACTTTACAGCATCTGGCCAGAACTCTTTAGGTAAATTTTTCTCAGATAACATACACCTAACCATATTTAATAGTGTCTATTCTTTCTTTCATTTACACCATTTTGTTGAGGTGTATATCTTGCGATTAGTTGCCTCTTAATTCCTTCAGAACTGCAGTAGGCTTCAAATTCCTTTGAGGTGAATTCTCCACCTCTGTCAGTTCTTAAGGATTTAATCATGCAGCCAGTTTCCTTTTCTACTTCATTCTTAAATTTCTTAAATGACTCTAGTGCAGCAGATTTTTCACTTAAGAAAAATACCCATGTTTTTCTATTAAAATCATCTAAGAAAGTTAAGAAATACCTCTTCTTGCTATGAGAGAGAGGCTTTATAGGTCCACAGATGTCAACATGGATGAGCTCTAGCTTCTCCTTTGCCCTCCAATCAGTTTGTTGTGGAAACACCTCCCTGTGTTGCTTGCCGCTTCAAGCGATCCTTTGCACACACCTTTGTTGATTTCCCAAGCTTTGGAAGACCAGTCACCATTTCCTTATCAGCCAACATTTGAAGCCCTTTGTGTCCAAGATGTCCCATTCTACAATGCCATAGATGTGTGATGTCCTCTGTTGTAGTTTGTGAAGCAAGAGGCAACAATCACCTTTTTGTTACCTTGAACATTACTGTTTGAAGACATGGTTGATTGAAGAATCAATCCCTTTTCATCATGGTACACCTTACAAACATTTCTTTTGAACACAATCATCAACTCGAGCTTCTCTTGAAGGCTGTCCAATACTCAACAGATTGCTATTAAGACCGGGTATGTAATAGACATCTCATTATGATCTACTGATACCATTTCTTTGCGAGCTTAACACTTCCTTTTCCTTACATCATGAGTCTCGTGCCATTTCCCGATCTCACATACACCCTAACTTGCTCATTCAACTCCATAAACCGGTCTTTGCAACCACACATATGGTTCTTTGCAACGAATCCAAGAACCATACTTCTTGGTCACGGCAATTTCACTTCTCCTGTATGCATCATCAATAGAAGTTCTTCACCACAGGCATGATAGTCATATCCAGAGTCAAAGACCCATGTTTCACAATCTTGCTTCACCTTTTCCTCAGTGCAGGCCATTAACAGAACTTCTTCTTCTTCATCCTCTGCATAATCCGCCTTTTGTTCCCAATTAGGACACTCATAGCGATAGTGTCCTAATTTCTTGCAGTGAAAGCATTCAATTAACTCTTTGTTGACCCTTCCTCGACCTCGACCTCCTCCTCTTGACGTGCTGCGTCCTCTTCCCCTACCACCAGATCTTTCTGCATTCGTAACCTTTAGGGCTTGTTCGTCTACGCGTTTCTATGTCATTCTTTGTTCCTCAACGATCAAACTGCTCTGAAGTGCATCCACCGAAAGCTTCGTGATATCGTTGGACTGCACAATTAAACACACCACGTAATTCCATTTTGTAGTCATCGATCTGAGAATTTTCTCAACCACCTCTAGCGGTTCTATATTTGCACCGTACAATTTCATTCGATTAACGATAGCTAGGGTTCTTGAAAAGTACTCGTTGACTCCTTCGTCCTCTTTCATCCCTAGAAGCTCAAATTCTCTCTTTGCAACTTGCAATTGAGCATGTTTCACTTTCGTTGATCCCTGATATTTCTGTTTCATGGATTCCCAAATCGATTTTCTTGCTATACATGAGAATTGTTTCCATGATATTGCGATCGATCGCCTGAAATAGATAATTTTTGGCCTTAAGATCCTTCAGTTTGCTTTCTTCCCCTTTCTTGATCTGCTCCGGCGTGGCTTCACTCGGTGGCACAAACACGCCTTCTTCAATCAGATTCCAGTACTCTTTTGATCTCATCAAATTCTCCATGAGCATTGCCCAATGCTCGTAGTACCCGTCGAATCGCGGAATTGAAGGTTGAAGGAAGGTTGCTTCTTTCTCTGCCATGGCCAATTGCTTGGAATGATCGTTCTTGATTCTTTCTCACCAGGCCCAAAACGAGCTCTAGTACCAATTGTTGTTACAGAAACTGTTGTAACGGAAAACTTCCTTCATTCATTCAACAGAGTAGTATTTATACATTGTGCATATTTACAAAGAAGCCCCTAACTGAATTAACTAATTACAAACAGACTAGTAACTAATAGTTACAACAGTTAAACTATATTGGGCTTACAAATTGGGCTTACTTACAAATAGTAACAGGCCTACATTATTACTTATTCTAACACTTACTCTAACAATTTTAAAAAGTACAAGGCACTAGAAAGGTCTAAGACCAGATCCTTCTATACCTTATGTGGGGTTGAGAGATACTTATGATCCTTGCATATTTGTGTTTGAATGGAATGGAAGGTAAATATCATTTTTCCCTCATGCTATGGGAAATACCACAGCTACCCTTATGCCAAGGGTCACCATCATTAACTTTAAATGGAATGCCTTGTGAGGCCCAACAAATACTTGACATTTCAACTAATTTTTTTGATCAATTATAGAATCAACGGTGGAAATTGAACCAAATTCTTCATGTAGAGTTTGATGAAATTGCCTTTGTTGGAGGAAGAGAAAACTTGATTAAATAAAGATTGTGTTGAGGAATATGAAAAGTATAGATCAAATGCACACTAATGAATACAAATTCATCATTATATTTTCTTAAGAAGAAACTTAAAAGTATAGATGATGCATGACTAGTGCAACTTGTCATGGCAGGTCATTCCTTTCTTCCACCTCTAAATCTTGTTTTCGGGATCCACACATTGTTGTCTAATAGGGTGTGCAAATCGTGCTACTTCACAGCCCCAACCTAATACCATTTTTCTAAGGTCCAATTTTTTTTAGTATATCCATTTGATAAAAATATAATTAGTTTAAAATTGTGTTGGGATATTATAAAAATATTTACAATTTAAATAAAGTAGTTTGAGTTTTTCATTTGATAAAAATATAATTAGGGTCCAATTTTTACTGATTTATTTGATAAAAGTATAATTAAGGATCAAATTTTATGATTTGAACAGAGTCTTTAGATTTGTTTGAAAGAACCTTGGGTATTATCTGCGCGCAACTGCAAAGACTAATCCCTCTAGCTGGGTAGGATCACAATGGGCGTCAAAACTCTCCCTCAAGAGATTTAACATCATTGGATGTCCAAGTGCGGATTCGAACTCGAAATATTAGTTAAAATTTGGAAGATCCCTACCATCTCATCCAAATATCTTTCTTGGGTCAATCTTAATTAATTTGGGAGTTCCTTCCATTCTCATTTTTATATGAATTATATTTTCAAAATTCTAAAAGCTACGCCATAAGCTACTAGTAGAAGCCAACAAATCTTTCAAGGTGAGTGAAGACAAATTCATTAGTGAAAGGGTAATTTGGCACATTTCATGTTCCTTGTTTTGAGTTCCAAGTTTTTGCAACCAACCAAAACCATTTTTACAATGAAATATTGGAATGTGTATGTGTATGTGTGGTGTGGGCTATAATACATTCAACATGACATTAATTTCGGTTGAAACTATGTTATTTTTGTTTTAGTAATGTTATATGGACAAAAGTTTTGAGATAAATATAACCAAAAACCAATTCACAACATCAATTAACCAAGTTTTTTAGACTATTAACCAACCTGCTTTTTTTAGAGTTATTTAGCCATTAACTAAAAACTTGGTTAATTGATTACTTGGTTAATAGCCTAAAAAACTTGGTTAATTGGTGTTATGAATTGGTTTTTGTCTATATTTATCTGAAATTTTGTGTCAGAATATCATTACTCTTTTTGTTTTGACTCTCTGACACAGGGGAGAGATAGATAGATAGAGAGAGAGAGAGAGAGAGAGAGAGATTATATGGCTATCCTTCTTCTATTTTGTTAAGCATTCATTGTGCTGGAGAATCAATATATCCAATTATCCATCCGTGTTTACAAATGTTGAGCAATTCAATTTATTTTTGGGTAGTAGAAATTGCTTACCTATCACATAATGATAATTAATAATATATTGGCAAAATTATACCAGACGACCTTTAAGTTATTTATTTGTAACAAGTTGGACCTTTAAGTTTTTTTTTTGTAACAAATAGGCCATTTTAGCGATTTTCCTAACTTATATATTTTGATGTAATGCTACTTTATATATTGTGATTACTCTAGCTTATGTATTTTGATCCAACCAATCATATTTTAGTGTATTTTGATGTAATCGGCGATATGAAATTTTACTAAAAGGGCCAACGCTGTCAACGTTGGGTAACTTAAAGGGCCTATTTGTTACCAAAAAAAACTTAAAGGTCCAACTTGATACAAATAAATAATTTAAAGGTCCTCTGGTGTAATTTTGCCTAATATATACTAATAAATTAATTATCTAAATGACACTTAAACAGTTAAACTGTATCCAACTCAAATGAGGATTCTCCAAACAAACACATGATGTGAACACAATATTTTACCTAATATATTGGCTCAACCAGCTTTTGACAAACTTTATTCATTAATTACTTGTAATATATTAATCACTTTACATTCAATACAATTTTACAGCAAAAGTTGGATACATTTTAGCAAACCACGCTTAATAACAACTTGACCTCAAATTTGATAATATATATAAAGATGAACATTATATGTACTTCTAATTAAGCTACCTAGCTAGACATTACAAATATTATTAATTGTCCCTACTATATATATATTTATATATAGCGGTTTTAATCCAGAAAGGAGGAGCTTAATTTGCAAGAACTGGAACTGAGAAATATGGCTCTCCCATTGGTGCTTCAATTCCAATTTTTGACTCACTAGCAACATCTCCAAGAAAACCATTGTAGAAAGCCTTAACTTTAGTTACTAAGTAAATAAAAGATGTTGTAAGGTATGAGAATCCCAACCTGTGAAGCTTTTGAGCTTGTAATTGTTTGGCTAGATTATTTGTACCACGTTTTGCACCCTTAATAGTTTTGTCATGTTCTTTGAATAAGCTTCCTTCTTCTTCAGGGTGAATGCTTCTGCTATTCTCTATTCTATGGTATTCATAGGTTTGGCGACGAGATAGTGTGTAGCCACTTCCTCTTACATCACTTATAACAAGTTGTGAAGCCATGGCTACTGCTTAGAAATTAAGGGTAGGAACTAAAGTGATTTAATATGAATGCTATATTGTGATGTGTGGAGGTTAAGGAGTTTCCTCTCCCACTCACTCACTCACTATCTTTTTTTAATTCTGATTGATATGTGTAATGATGGGCAGCTTTTATATAGAGAAGGGTCATTGAGAAGATTGATAGAGGGGATTTAATTTGGGTCACACAACTCCAATCTTCTAGTACTTTAAATAAAACATATATTACTAATCGTTTGATCAAATAGCTCTAATGCGATCCAATAACGCTTGAATGAGATGATTTGGGTATCTTCCATTTTGACTAAGGTCATGAGTTCGATCCGACATTGGGAATGCATCAGTGTTAAATCTATTGAGAAAGAGATTTGCAGGTTATTGTGGTTCTACCTTGTTCGAGAAATTAATCTCTGCAAGAAAAAAAGTTTCGTGTCAAAGGCAACCCTAGGAGATCACAAGATATTATTCAAGTTGACTGGAAAGCCCCCATCTGTGGATGACTCTAATGTAACACTGATGGTGCCTCTAAAGGCTCTCTTTGCTGGCCCTTCTTGTGGTGGTATTTTTCGTGACTATAGAGCATCTATTGTTAGTTGTTTTGCGTCATTTTTGGGCAATGGCACTGCCCTTTATTCTGAGCTTTTAGCAGCCATGATAGCTATTGAGATCGCCCCTGACAAGGGGTGGCGTAACGTCTGGCTCGAATGCGATTCCTCTTCTATTGTTGCTGCTTTTAGGAACCTTGGCATTGACCCTTGGAGACTTAGAAATCGTTGAGGAAACACCTTGAGACTTTGTTCACATATGAACTTCATTGTCTCTCATATCTTTAGAGAAGGAAACAGTTGCGCAGATAAATTAGCTGCTTTTGGTCTAGTTAGTAGAACTTATACTTAGTGGAGTATGCCCCCGAGCTTCATCTTAGATGACTTTAGTCGCAATAGGCAGGGCCTTCCTTTTTTTTTTTTTTTTAAGATTTAGATTATTTATTCTTGAGGCTTGGTCTCTTGGGTTTTCATTTTTGCATTGTTGTACTGCTTCATTGGCTTGTTGTTTGTTTTCCAGATCGACAAGGGTTTTGGCCTAGTATTTCATCTTTTTATTTCTTTTTATAATATGTACGTAGTAGCGTTTTCAGTAAAAGCGCTACTCATTCGCAGTGGCAGACCCAAGACTCGGGGTCAGGGATGTCAAATTTTTTAAATACACAATTTGCTAAAAATATAATTAAAAACAATTAAGGAGATAGAGAGAGAAACTTTTTTAAATACACAAGAACAGATTCAAGGAGATAGAGAGCAAAACTTTTTTAAAATACCTTATAAAAGTGTGAGTGATTGTGTGAGTGTGGTGCATTAAAGTGATGCAAAATTAGAAACTTTGGTGCAAAACTAAGAAATTGGGTGCAAAATATATTTTTCAGGGGATGCAAAAACATTTTTCCCTAGAGTATCGGTTCTACTTTTATCTTTTTAGAGGTTCACTTGAACCCCCTCAAACATATACAGGTCCGCCAGTGCTCATTCACTTAGCACCTTTTGAGAATGGGTAGCGTTTTTTTTGCTAAAAACACTACTAATTTTCTTAACAATGGGTAGCGTTTTCAAAGAAAGCGCTACCTATGCCCAAAGTGCGCTAAGGTGGATCCGTAGCGTTTTCTTTCAAAATGCTACGGATTGTCAGCAATGGGCAGCGTTTCTAAAATGCTACTAATGGGGGATCGATACACATCAGTAACGCTTTAAAACGCTACAAATCCTTAAATCTGTTGTATATCTTTTTTCTTATGATGATTTTTCCTTAAGAATGGTTTGCATCAGAAAGTTTTAGCGAGATTCTTTCAACAAAAAAAATTGTGGGCCAAGAATACCCGATTTACAGCAAAAACTAGCTCAGATGCGTCTGAAATACAATTGTGAATATTGTATCTAATCCAAATCCTCTGTTTTTTGTGTTTAATTATTTTTAAGTGAAAGTAAAATTTGTGTTAATTTTATGTTGGCTTTAATGTACTTTTGATCCTGTTTTACACAAGCAAGATTTCAATCTCCTATTTACAAAATCAGAGTTTTTCGTCCTCTAATTTTGCACATTATTGCAAATTTTTGCGGTAACTTAGATTTTGCACATTAATTTTTTTTTTCAAAAGGACAAATTATTGATAAATTTCTTATGTGTATTTTAATTTATCTTACAAAATGAAGTAATTTATGGGACCCAATTTGATAAAAATAAGGCTCAATTAGGGGCTTGATTTTTAAGATTTGAATAGAATTCGTAAATTGTTTGGGACCGCCATGATTAATACCAATTGCTGCAAAACATCATGCATGAAAATGAAAATGGGGTCCATGATATTACGAATAAGTGGAAGGCACGTGAAGGGTAGGACCTATATTAGTACAAGAGGGGTAGCATTGTCATATTCATTTCATTTTCATCGACATGCAAGTTGGGTTGGATCACGTAATTGCATGCTAAGGATCTTAATATAGTTTACTGATCGCCTGCAACTTGCTTGTGGAAGGTTTAATGCATTTCATCTGATCCATATAGTTGATCCTACCTTGTAATAAAATGCTTTTTAATGGTTGTTGTTGACTATTTGCCATCAATGTATGAGATGCGAGATTAAGAGTTACTGGGACGATTAAATGCGATGCGATGAGATTGAGTGATGATGCGCCTACTGATGCATGTAGTTTCAAAAACATCAACATTTTATAAGGGGATAAAAATACGCAACACATATATATATATATATATATATATATATATATATATATATATATATATATATATATATATATATATATATAAAGACGAAAGAAGAAACAATAATATTTCTTGGTGGATGAAGCAACAATGTCGGTCCCAAAATATAGAGTGGGGGTATATTGGTAAATGAGTGGGATACAAAATGAGGGTACATTTTGATAATAAAAAGTCTTGGACAAAAAAAAAAATTGTCGTGGGTATGTCGGTTAAAAATATAGAGTGGGGGTATATTGGTAAATAGTGAGGTACAAAATGAGAGGTATATTGGTAAATGGTGGGGTACAAAATATAGAGTGGAGGTATGTCAGTCCAAAAATATAGAGTGGGGGTATATTGGTAACTAGTGGGGTACAAATGAGGGGTATATTGGTATATTGGACGAAGTTATGCCATGTTATTAATGATATTATGCTATCAATGATACCTTTGTCACATGGAGTTGATAAATATGCCTTAATTCATTCTATTGGTTTATATTATGGATATAGTGTATAGACTAAATCCCACCCCACGTATTTAAATTAACCTATAAATCAGAATCTTAAACTTGTTAATCAAACTTAAGAACTAAGAGTTGAACAATGAAAGAAGATGAAGATGAATGGGAAAGAGGGACAAAAAAATGGAAGAAGATTAAGATTTTTCTTGTAATAAATATTAACAAAAAAAATTAGGTGGAAAAAATAAATAGGGAAAATGTGAAATGAGAAAACCACATCAACCCCATCATATCTGTAAGAGTCACATCGGGCATGTAATGGATATGTAGTATTTTTAAAACGAATGATGGAAAAAAGTAAATGGTGAATACGTTTTCGAATTTTTTTTAAAAAAACTAACTTTTATATATGCGAATTACTCAAAGAACAGTTAAAAGAATACAAATGGAAGTCTACAATAGTATGTCGATTTCATTTTTTGACAACAGGACTTCTTTGTGTTTTTCATGACATATTTTTATTTTATTTCTTAAATGATAGAAAATATTCCCTCAAAAAAATGATAGAAAATATTGACATATATACATGCATGAATTCTCTTTAAAAATCTAGACTATAGGTAAGGTTAATCCCTTTTTGGTAATAACTTTTCAATTACACCAAATTGATAGTATATGGTAAAAGAAAAACAAATGTATCTTATGAAAAAATGGAGGTTGATGACATTGTTTTCATTAGGCAAATTTCGTATCTTAAGAAAACTTTGATTAATTATTGCCATGTCAAAGTTGACATCATTTTAAAAAGTACAAGGCACTAGAAAGGTCTATGACCAGATCCTTCTATTCTATACCTCATGTGGGGTTGAGAGATACTTATGATCCTTGCATATTTGTGTTTGGATGGAATGGAAGGTAAATATCATTTTTCCCTCATGCTTTGGGAAAGACCACAGTACCCTTATGCCAAGGGTCAACATCAAAAACTTTAAATGGAAATGCCTTGCGAGGCCCAACAAATACTTGATTTCAACTAATTTTTTTGATCAAGTCTAGAATCAACGGTGGAAATTGAACTAAATAATTCTTCATGTAGAGTTTGATGAAATTGCCTTTGGAGGAAGAGAAAACTTAATTAAATAAAGATTGTGTTGAGGAATATGAAAAGTATAGATCAAATGCACACTAATGAATACAAATTCATCATTATATTTTCTTAAGAAGAAACTTAAAAGTATAGATGATGCATGACTAGTGCAACTTTTCATGGCAGGTCATTCATTCCTTTCACCTCTAAATTTTGTTTTCGGGATCCACACATTGCTGTCTAGTAGGGTGTGCAAATCGTGCTACTTCACAGCCTCAACCTAATACCATTTTTCTAAGGTCCAATTTTTTTAGTATATCCATTTGATAAAAATATAATTAGTTTAAAATTGTGTTGGGATATTATAAAAATATTTACAATTTAAATAAAGTAGTTTGAGTTTTTGGTAATTCATTTGATAAAAATATAATTAGGGTCCAATTTTTACTGATTTATTTGATAAAAGTATAATTAAGGATCAAATTTTTATGATTTGAACAGAGTCTTTAGATTTGTTTGAAAGAACCTTGAGTATTATCTGTGCGCAACTGCAAAGACTAATCCCTAAAGCTGGGTAGGGCCACAATGAGCGGCAAAACTTTCCCTCAAGAGATTTAACACTGTTAGATGTCCAAGTTTGGATTCGAACTCAGGACATTAGTTAAGCTGGAAGATACCCTTACCATCTCATCCAAGTACTCTTTGGTCAATCTTTAATTAATTTGGGAGTTACTTCCATTCTCATTTTTATATGAATTATATTTTCAAAATTCTAAAAGCTACGCCATAAGCTACTAGTAGAAGCCAACAAATCTTTCAAGGTGAGTGAAAACAAATTCATTAGTGAAAGGGTACTTTCACTAGTGCAGAAAAGGGATTTAAAGTCAGACAAATTGGACATTTAAAGTCACGCTGGCGTGACTTCTATTAAGGCGACTTCGTATGTCAGGAGATTTAAAGTCGCGCGAGTGCCTGACTTCATAAGTTTGTTTCTAAGTCAGACTTTTAACCGCTTTGACTTTAATTCCTCGTGTTTTCTCTAGACCGACCTCTGTGTGATATCTTTTTTTTTAAAGTCACGCGCTGACTTTAAAGATGTTTTTAAGTCGGCGTTTTAAATGCTTGACTTTAAAAGTTATGTTTTTAAGACATACATTTTAAATGTTTGACTTCAAAAGTGTTTATTTAAGTTTTAATTCTTTTTAGCTTTTGGGTGATCCCTCGTGCATATACTAATTTGGCTCCACATCAAATTCATTAAATCTAGCAACATACATATTCTATATAAAATAAATGTATTATATTTTGCTCAAAAAATATCATTAGCAAACTAAAAATTACTTTAGCAATTCAACATTCATTTGACTAATTAATATCTTGTCAACCAAAGATATATGATATGATGTTGACACCAAAATATTAAAAATACAATAAACCGTAAGCCCAACCACTTAATACGGAACATGGTCTCCAAGTTGAGTAGATGAAATGATCAATATGGTTCATATTATCAAGCTTCACCCTAAAACTTGTATCACATTCCAATATCCTAAATAAGCAACCTATTGCATGGTTAGGTAAAAAGTAAGATCGGTTTTAATAAATTGCTCAAAAGAAAGAAAAAACACGCAAAGAAGTTAGAAGAACAAAAGAATAAGAATGGAATATTATCACTTACCACGCTAGATCGACGACGAAAGTGCAATGACGCTCAAAAACGCCATTCAAGATCAACGCAACAATGCAAATGTACCGTCAACGTTAGCAAACAAATCGGAAAATAATAATCGTGAATTGAAAAGATAAACAAATTCGACTTCTCAGATGCTTGTAAACTCACATGTCGATCCATAAGTTTATGAACATCTTCAATATTTATCTCACTTTACTTTCATTGTTTTATCACACTTTAACTGGCTTTCATTGCTTGATCTATACAAAGAAGTATAAAATAAACAATCAAGATAAGATAAAGTTAACAAAAGAATATATTACTCCAATTTCCCTGCACTAAGTATCCTTAGCCATAGAAAATATCATAAACTTAAATGGGGATATGTGAAACATACCACAGTTCTTGACAAACAATTGCACAACCTGCCAAATTTTTGCTGGATTTTGTATTCATTTGTACATAGAAAATGTATATAACATGGTTAATCAAGGCTAATCGTTAACTAATTTAAACAACTAAACCAATACAAGAACAAACTACATCTAAAAATAATAGACTTGATATATAGTTATGATATAGCCATTGAAAAAGAAAAACATGCAAGCAACTCATTTAATCTTTTTCTCATCCAAGCCTCATCGTTATGTTGCATATAAATCCTTATATATGGATAGATGGACAACTCAAAATGATCCCAAAACCATAAAAATAATACTAATAATGATGATGAATGTCTTCACCAATTCCCACTGTTGAAAGATAATCGAGATGCCTAGTTCTCATGAGTTCAATAGCTCAAAATATAATTGAAGTCAATTACTGAATGTCCAAACTTTTAACAGATTGTTATCAATGAAATCGGTCCTTTGTACACGAAGGTGGTTATCCAAACTGGATCTGGAGATGCTCCTCTATTTTACATTCTTTCTATGTTCAAAAGGTTAGGTTGATAAAGTCGTTAAAAAAATATTAACTCAATTAAGAAGTACCAACTACTAACAAACCATCCACTAGTTACAATCCTATTATATATCAACCCTCTGTATTTAGCCAACATGCCTTATTTAAATCTTCAAACTAACTCAACTTAATTTACTAAGTAAGTCTCAAATGCCTATCACTTAGGCAGCACTTAGAATCACATTATAAAATTAGAAAGATCTAAATAACGTTAAAAGGCGACTAACTCAGTAGCAAAACAGGAAACTTCATACTGCAGAGAACCCAAGTAACATAGACACTTAAATAAAGTAATAAATGAAATAAACATAAATGTATTTTACTTACTTGCTTGACTGATCATTGAGTAGGGGTTATTATTGGCGACCGGAACACAACTCAACCTCCACACCCTTTGCCAAGGAAATAATGATAGCAATTGTGATTCTCTCCTTCCAATACTTACTAATTTCTTCAAACACCTTACCACTTTCTGTTGATGGAAAACCATTAATCACAATCTCAGCATCCCATACAACCTCTTGCAATTAAGTTTGTCACAACCTTTAAAGAGAACAAAGGGGTATCAATCATATTCAAGCAAAACCCACTTTTCAAAATCTCAACTGCACAAAGTACCCTATCACCCTATCTCCCATCAACATGTTTCTACAAGAAATGTTGGGTGCAAATAAATGATGTCACTAAGAATCAAATAATTATCATAGAAAACTCGGAGGACAAATTATTGTCATTACCTACATACCTCTAAATCAACAAATTTGAAATGGTTTCATCACTAAGAAAAGCTTCAGCAAGAATATCATCAACCTCTGACACAGTTTCTTCAATGACAATTTTTTCACTGCAATAAGCAAAACTTGAGTAAGCTGAAGCAAATGCTAAATGAGACCTAATCTTGTGAATAAACAATGCAGAATTTTTAAAACAGACCCATTTGAACAATGAAAATAGTATGCCTTTAACTGCACAAGATCAACAAGCCCTTTAAAATCCTCCTCCAAGCCTATTGGAACCTGAATTGCAGCCCGATGATGCCGAAGCTTAGATCTAGCCTGAAAAATAGAACAAATTGGTCTCAAATTGGAAAACTATCAATTAAAAATAAGGCTGAATTTAAAACCCTAAACTACTGTTGTGCTGCAAAAATTCGGTTCCCAATTCAAAATTTGCAAACCCTAAACTGATGCTTCTGCTCTCAAACAAAGATTCAGTTCCCAATTCCCAAATCCCACAAACCCTAAATCATTGTCTTTGCCGCAAAAAATCAAAAACGAAAACGAAATGATTAAGAAGGAAAATGAGGAAGAAGAACGAGACCTTCGATTTCTAGTGGGTTTTGTGGTATGGAAGAGAGGAAGAAGAAACAGAGGTAGAGGAGAAGAATTGCAAAGAGGGAGAGAAAAATAGGGCGACTGGTAGAGGAAAAGAAGAAGAATGGCAGAGAACAATGGTGGAGAAGAAGAATGGCGTGTGACCTAGATAGAGAAGAAGAAACGCAATGAAAGAGAGATACGAAGGAAGCTTGTTTTTTTTGGAATTAAGGGAGGATTCAGCTGGAATTTATTTTTAATTGTGAAATACTTTTGAAGTCAAGCAATATTACGGTTTGTCTTAAAATGTTAAAATTTTCCACTTTTGAAACACTAGCGCGCCAAAAAAAGTTTTCGAGTTTATTACAAGTTTGCCACCGCGTCCTTATATCAAGGCAGACATCTGAGCGCGTGACTTTAAATGTCTATTTCTTTTCCTTATTTTGCACTAGTGTTTGGCACATTTCATGTTCCTTTTTTTAGATAAGCAACAAATAACATTGAAGGAAGCACAAGGGGTGCCCAACACATTTCATGTTCCTTATTTTGAGTTCCAAATTTTTGCAACCAACCAAAACCATTTTTACAATGAAATATTGGAATGTGCATGTGTACGGTGTGGGCTATAATACATTCAACATGACATTAATTTCGGTTGAAACTATGTTATTTTTGTATTGACTCTCTGACACAGGGGAGAGATAGAGAGAGAGAGAGAGCTAGAGAGAGAGAGAGAGAGATTATATGGCTATCCTTCTACTTACTATTTTGTTAAGCATTCATTGTGATGGAGAATCAATATATCCAATTATCCATCTGTGTTTACAAATGTTGAACACTTCAATTTATTTTTGGGTAGTAGAAATTGCTTACCTAGCACATAATGATGATTAGTAATATATACTAATAAATTATCTAAATGACACTTAAACAGTTAAACTGTATTCAACTCAAATGAGGATTCTCTAAACAAACACATGATGTGAACACAATATTTTACCTAATATATTGGCTCAACCAGCTTTAGACAACAAAAAAAAAAAAATCTACCAATGTGAGTATATTTTGCTCAAACTTTATTCATTAATTACTTGTAATATATTAATCACTTCACATTCAATACAATTTTACAGCAAAAGTAGGATACATTTTAGCAATCCACGCTTAATAACAACTTGACCTCAAATTTGATAATTTGATAATATATATAAAGATGAACATTATATGTACTTCTAATTAAGCTACCAAGCTAGACATTACAAATATTATTGTCCCTACTATATATATATTTATATATAGCGGTTTTAATTCAGAAAGGAGGAGCTTAATTTGCAAGAACTGGAACTGAGAAATATGGCTCTCCTCCCATTGGTGCTTCAATTCCAATTTTTGACTCACTAGCAACATCTCCAAGGAAACCATTGTAGAAAGCCTTAACTTTAGTTACTAAGTAACACTAGTGGAAAAAACGGATTTTACATCAGCAATTTATATCGGTTAAAACCAATACGAGATATGGAAAAGAGAGGCGGTGGCGTTTTTTCGCATTTTGATTACATTATTCATATCGGTTGAGTAGTTAACCGATATGGATAGATAAAAATTGCAAGTTTTATTACATTATTCATATCGGTTGAGTAGCTAACCGATATGGATAGATAAAAACCCTCATTCTAAAATTTTCTTGCGCGCATAACACCCACGGAAGAGAGAAAGGCCACGCGAAGAGAGAAAGGCTACGCGAAGAGAGAAAGGACGCATCACTCAGTACGGAGCAAATACAGAAGGGACCTCTGAACCCCTACCGGTTACGCGAACAGCATCTCTTCAACACCGGCAACGCGATCGACATCCCTCCGTTAGGCGACTCGAGCGAAAGCTTCAAATTGAAGAAGAAGTAGGAACACGTGTGTTAATTTTTAATCAATTATTTTCCTGTGAGCCCATTTCGTATTTATCTAAATCCTCATGTTTTAGTTTCATCGATTATTTCTCTACTGCGGAAACTGTATGCTTTCCAGGTGTTCGACAAAATGCGTCGTCACTTTACTTATGGTTTAGATCATTGGTGTTAACTGTTACTGATTTTTATATCGATAATCATAAGGTGTTAAAATACAACCATCATGATTCATTTTATGTTGATTTTTTTTTTTTTTGCGTGAGATTCCTGTCATGATTTTGACCTACAGCTGTTTGATGAAATGCACAGCTGAAGGAAATATTCCATTGTGATATCTTTCAACTCGATAGTTTTACTTATTTGTTTGATAATGTTTTAATGGATTTTTCAGCTGCCTTTTGGGCAAGATAGAATAGATTAATAGTAATACTGGTTACTTGTTTGGGTAGGTTTGAATGGGGAGTAAGGATGATGCAGTGACCGAGGCACGGATAGTAGATGCTCGGGCGAGAAACATCAGTCACAATGTGAGGTGTACTGAATGTGGTAGTCAATCCATTGAAGATTCTCAAGCAGACATTGCCATTCTGCTTAGGAGGGTACGTTACTTTTTCAATCCCCAATAGAACATTAATCTAATTAGTTTCTCCAAATTGACTAGAAAGGGAGCCTTGTTTGGAGTTCTTGTAGTGCGACTTGAAAATAACATTTCAAGTCATAGCAACTTATTTGTTTGGAACTTTATTTAAAATTCTCAGACAGGGGTGGTTTGTGTAAAAGGGAACGCTAAACACTGAGATTATTTTCTGCATGCGACTCTTCAAAATTAATATTCACCAGTCAAACTCCTTTTTAAGATGATAATCTTGTTATCAAATCTCAATGCATTATGCGGAGTGGATATTTACAGGTTAATTTTGCTTTCCCTTGTCATGAAACCTTTGTGGAGTTATACAGTGTTCTTTCTCAGCTACTGATAGGCTCACTATTAATGATTTGGCCATCCAATTCTAATGGATTATTTTTATCCATCAGATACAGTTCAAATTTTATCCAATTTGTTTGACACCCCTTTAATCACTGCATTTTCATTGATTTGAACTTCTGTCGTTGAGAATTTTGGGAATATGCTAGGTTTGAGGAGGAATCCCGGATGTGTGAACTAACTGATTTCTTTTTTATAGTTCTGAATCATGTTTCTTAAAACTCTGCTGATGTTGCTTGACTATAATTACCGATATCTGCGCATAATCTCTTTACAACTAAAAATAACCAAGCCTGCTAGCTATTTTTGTTTGGAAGTGAGCTTTTGCTATTAAGTAAACCCACTTGAACTATTTTCCAGTTAATCCGTGATGAAATTCGTTCTGGGAAAACAGACAAGGATATCTACAAAAAACTTGAAGAAGATTTTGGAGAGACTGTACTATACACACCTAAGTTTGATTTACAGACAGCAGCTTTGTGGTTATCACCGGTAAATATTTTCTGGCCGTTTGATAGCACTTGAACGTTTACTTTATTTTTGTATTGCAGTTTATGTTTGTGCTGATTCCAGAAACATGTGCTTTTGAATAGCTCCTTATTGCAACTGCAGCTGCTGGAGTATGGGCTTACCAGAAGCGTAGACAAAATACTAATGTTCATATCATGGCGTTGAACCTTGTTAGAGGTGTTCCATTGACCCCAAGAGAGAAGGAAACAATGCTTGATATTCTTACACCACCTCCTTCACAGACAGCTAAGCCTTCCTTCTGGTGGAGGAGATTGCAAGGTCAATGATCTCATTGACTATTTCCAATGATGGCTTAACCTTGTAGGTAACTCTGCCTACTCAGTTTGTGGTTTCAAAGGGCATCGGAAATAGTCAACTTACAGTGACTATATACTAGGATTCACTTTGATGTTAATCCACAAATTTGCAAGCCTACTATGCTAAGAATATGTTTGACTTTGTTAAGTGTTTGGAAGTTAACTTCTTGAAAGAAGTTTATTCCATGAATTCGGATAATAGCTTCTGAAAGTTGACTTCCTAACAGGGGCATATTGGTAGGGTGGCCCATTTTTATGCTGGGTTCAAATTGGGTGGGCTGCCTGATGCCACTATTATACTTTGTTTTTTTGCTGATGGACCATAATTAGGGTCTTCAATGCTATTTTATGCTTTTTTGGTAGTTATCTTTAAGATCTTTAAATCTTTAGAGAACCCTCTTTTGAGGTAAAGTGATACTTGTTCCCTGGAACACATTGTCTACATGAGGCATACTGGTATACAGGTTTCCTTATAGGTAAAAAGTTATTTTTAGCATATCTTTTTGTGAACAAAAATGTTCAGCTTAAGATCAATTCACTATCTCGGGATCTATCTCGCATTCTCGCCATGTGCTTGGTTTATGATTTTAGAATTTTAGTATATGCATCAATGGGGTGACTGTCTGGATTGCCTTTTCAGATTGGTACTGGTGTAACAAACGCATTGATCAATGCACGAAAAGTCGTTGATAAATCTTTCGCTGATGAGGCTGAGGACATACCAATATTATCAACGAGTGTTGCCTATGGAGTTTACATGGCTGTATCTAGCAACTTAAGGTAAACTTTTTTCATAACTGAAAGAAAAACTAGTAAAATGAGATGATTCTCTTGGATTGAATGGAGGAGCATTTCTTGTCCTCTAACCAATGATTGATCCATACACTCCCTGAATTCCATGACCAAGATAATCTCTAAACTAAAGGCAACTTTCTCAAAACGCGTCAAGATTAATTGTTTTTGGCAATCTTAATAATGCATCATTTACGGTAACAAATTCTTTCTTGCATGCATCAGAAGAGTCTAAAGGAAAACTTGTGTTATTCTCTACCAGGTACCAAGTTCTAGCTGGAGTTATTGAACAACGGATTTTAGAACCTTTGTTGCACCAGCACAAGCTCATGCTAAGTGCAATCTGCTTTCTTTATTAGAACTGGAAACACTTTCTTGGGTTCACTATTGTAAGATCTTCCGTTTAGCTTGATATGTCTATAATTTACAAAATCTGTTTTTTTTTTCCAGTCCTCATTATTTGACTCGCCGCGTATATTTTTGAACAGGTGGGTTGATTATGCTCGTTGGGTTGGAGTCCAGAAGATACGAGAATAGGCATAATGGTTTTCAATTACAATATAATGTCATGAAATTTTGACATTTCTGTTAGTTCTGTAGCCAACATTTTTACCTTGGCTGACCGTTGCAATATACTCTGATTTGAGATCTTTGTATTTTTATATAAATATTGTATTTGTTGAGATTTTGTTGTTTGCAATATATCCAATTGAGGAATTTTTTATTTTTTTTTAAAAAAAAAAGACTTTTCATATACTCTGATTTGAGATCTTTGTATTTTTATATAAATATTGTATTTGTTGAGATTTTGTTGTTTGCTGTATATCCAATTGAGGAATTTTTTATTTTTTTTTAAAAAAAGACTTTTCATATCGGTTCCTTTAAATAACCGATATAAAAAGTGATTTTCCATATCGGTTCAACTAAGAAACCGATATAAAAAAAGCGTTTTATAGGTTTAAAAACTGACTTTCCATAATAATCGGTTCTATCGAACCGATATAAAAATATTTTTCATATCGGTTCTTTAACCGATATAGAAAGTCTTATTTTTTTAATATCCCTTTATCTATATCTCATCGATTCTGAACCGATACGATGAAAAGCCTTTTTTAACCGATATAAAAAACCTTTTTTCTAGTAGTGTAAATAAAAGATGTTGTCATGTTCTTTGAATAAGCTTCCTTCTTCTTCTTCAGGGTGAATGCTTCTGCTATTCTCTATTCTATGGTATTCATAGGTTTGGCGACGAGATAGTGTGTAGCCATCACTTACAAGTTCTGAAGCCATGGCTAGTTCTTAGGAATTAAGGGTAGGAATTGATTTAATATGAATGCTATATTGTGATGTGTGGAGGTTAAGGAGTTTCCTCTCCCACTCACTCACTCACTATCTTTTTTTAATTCTGATTGATATGTGTAATGATGGGTAGCTTTATATAGAGAAGGGTCATTGAGAAGATTGATAGAGGGGATTTAATTTGGGTGACACAACTCCAATCTCCTTGATTTTATTGGTTAAAAGAGGGCCC